>CM040125.1:158468021-159068021 GCA_022559845.1 Amorphophallus konjac
GCTCTTCTTCTGTCTCTCCTCAGATCTCTTCAGTTCGATGTCTTCTATCTTCCTCTATCCCACTCTTTTTGTCTGTCTACTCTATCTATCTTCTCTTAATTCTCTTCTTCTCTCTTCGAATCATCCTCTACTTATAGCCAGCTGAGAGATGGGTGTGTGAAGACCACGTTTCCCGCCCAAACTTTCGTCCAGATCTGATCCCCATTGGACACGTGGCAGCATCTGAGCATAATGACTTTCCACATGTCACGAGCAACAGTTTGCTTTCTGCCTCGGATCACGTGCCCTTCTTATCTCAGTTTGAGCTCACGTGCTTCTTTAGTTCTGCCCTCAAAGTGTTTGATCGTGGGCCTTACCTGTCATGGCAAAGAACAAGCATAACAGTCAGTGTTATTAACTAGGAGGAGTAGATTTTGCACAGACTTTGAATAGCATAAGACTAATGTGCACAGACTTTATAACACGACATGCACGGGCGTTGGGTATGCACAAACTTTGTGTGTATGCGTGATGTAAACCATGCACGGACCTTTATATGCTTATAGCAAGAACAGCACCGAGTATGCATGTGTTTCTACAAAAGTATGCACGGACTATGAAAAGAACCACGGACTATGAAATGCAATGCACGGACCTATCCTCTCAAGGATTGAGATATGCACGGACTCTGAATTAAGAGATGCACGGACCTTTTATTGCGTAAAAGAGATGTGCACAGACTTTAGTCGTGCATAAACAGACTTTGCACGGACGTTGTATAGCTCAAACGTAGGTAAAGGTAGGAATGCACCGACGTTGATCCTTTGAAACCCAAATCTTGCACCGACCGTGCTACTATGAGACGCAGAATAAGATGCAGAGACACAGACGTAATATGAGATGCACACTTGCACTAAGACACAGATGTGCATAAGACGCAACATAAGACGCAAGCACCACAGCCCTCATATGCATAAGACGCAATATGAGACGCAAGCACCACAACCCTCATATGCATAAGATGCAAATAGCACTGTGCAAGAGAGACGCAGGATATGCACCAAGTCTAAGTCATATGAGACGCAAAGTAAGACGGACACAGAGTGTGCACCGACTTGCGTCTGCCTATAGCAAAGATTGCACACACTATATGACTGCACTGACTTTGAATATTTACACAAAATATGCACCGAGCTTAGCAATACATATAAACCAAGTATGCACCGAGGTTTATTAAGAAGCAACAAACATATGCATAGAGTTGAACAGTGAGTGCACGGACTCTCTACATACGCAAAGGAAAATATGTGTGTGCCTGTACCCTGTGTGACTCTGATGAAGTTGTATGCAACATAACATGCAAAGACCAGATGCTCATTCAATCTTTCATGCAAACACAGTGTGACTTATAGTGTTGGCTATCATCAAAACCACAGGGGCACAACAAAGGGCATCTACTGAGGTGTTGTTGGGTGACACAGGGTGATATGGGTCCAACGGGCATTGGGGGTGCGAGATCTTTCGCAGATGTCGTGAGGGGCCAAGCTTCACCAGTCCAAAGGGGAAGGTGGGCATGTAATACCCCATGTTTTAAGATGTTTAAAATATATATTAGATTTCCTCAGGAAAAATCCAACAGATTGGCCTATTTGATTATTTAAGAATTTTAGTTGATGTACAGGGAATACGTGTGATATTTAGGGTATTTAAATGGTGAAAAGAAGTGAAAGATAAATTATGTGGACGAAAATAGGTGAAATAGTTGGACGGAAGAGTTAGATGATTGAGTGTCTAAGTTAGAAAGTTAGACGGACGATGTTAGGCGATAGATCGTCCAAGTTAGACTATTAGACGGAAGCTCCTCATTGCACAAATAATGGGTGACATCCCAAATTTTTTTGAGATGAATAATGGGTGCAACAACGCCGTAAGCTCATTGCGTCGACTCAACCTTCTCATGGCCTGAAGGACAGATCCTCTGGATCTTCTCCTCTTCTTCTGCTGCGTCGACGTTTTGGAATCATGCGTCGACTCATCCTCAATACGGCCTGGAGGACAAATCTTCTGGATCTTCTTCTTTTCTTATGCTGCGTCGACGTCCTGTAACACTGCGTCGACTCATCCTTCATATTTGCTTGAATGACCGTCTACACACTGAAGTCAAGGATTTCTTCTTCAGTTGCGTCGACTCATTGAGTACATTGAGTCGACGTACTCTTCTTCTGTCGACCAATTTTTGATTCTTCTGTCGACTACATACGCACATCAGTCGATTGACATTTACATCGGTCGACTGATTTTGGACCTCTTGTGTACCTGTTGGACCCATAAAAAGATATAAAGTTAAATATTTTGGGACACCATTTTGGCTTTAATATTAACTCCATCAGATACCTATTTTCATCAAGATTTGAAGATTTTATTCCAATGATTCATACTTAGACATCATCAAAACCAGGAACACAACGTCATGCCTGCTTTTAAGCCGTGATGCCCTTTTCCTTTCTTACTGGAGAGGTTGAGGAGGGCCCCCGTCTGAGTTGAAATGAGCGACCGGTCTGCGCCGAGCAACCAACCCTCAACAGCAACAACAACAGCAAACCAGCAATGGCGGCCACTACCTACGGCCCCCTAGTTGTTGCCTCATACGCCAGGTGCGGGTACCTGGCCACGCCTCTCGTCTTCGACGACTTCGTTCCAGCCATCGGCTCGCCTTACTTTTTGGGCGTCATCCCTGTGGCCACGGAGCAGTCAGCCACACCAACTCCCCGCACGGGCGTCAAGCCTTGGGTCCTAACCTCTCTAGCTCCCAGCAAAGGCGTCAAGCCCCGGGTCCTGGCCACACCGGCTCCCAACAAGGGCACCAAGCCCGGGTTTTGACCTCGCCAGCTGCCGCCAAGGGCATCAAGCCCTAGGCAACTCCAGACCGGGATTCTCGGTCTACCCCATCGGAGTCGACTCAACGCCGGCCCCGCAAAAGGAGCGCAGCAGCGGCCGTAGAAGCAGGCGGCCCGCCGCTGCCACTTCCAACTCCGGCAAGATCGTGATTGTCGGAGATCTACGCATACGGCTCGACGGCGGCAAGCCAATCATCCCGTGGGACCGACACGCCCCTACCGTCACCACTTCTAACCGCTTCGGACACCTGCGGCGCACATGGGAGGAAAAGTCGGAACTCAAAGAAACTAGCATACTGGTACCAAAGTGGGGGTAATCAAGTTGGCCAAACACCAAAGCTCCCTAGCCCAAGTGGGGGAGCAACCCTACGGAGGAGCGCTAGCTCTGCCTAAAACAAATCTGGGTTCACCAAAGAGGAGGCCCAAGCCGTGAAGAGGGCTCGAGCAAAGACGCCCTTATACGCATTGGATCCGTAGCCAGTCCAAGATCCGGCAGAGCGGCCGCCAGCCGAGGCCAACAACGCTAAATCAACCAACGCTTCTCGCCCTGACCGGTATAAGCGGAAAGGGGCCTACTGTTGCACGTTTTTTTATGCTGAATGACCGGGGTGAAGGAAGGGATACATCGGGGAAGGAAAATACGGGAGTTTGATGTATCTCGGGTATCCTCCTTACAGTTGCATGCCTCTCACGGCGGTATCGGGCACTCTCCTTTTACGGAAAGTCGAAAGGGGTCGAATGGCACAGGAATGTCAGGGTTACGGATTAACCGGACAGGGTGCGAGCGTGCCAGTCGATTTCTCGACAATCACCCATGGAACCAAGGGTAGACCGGGGAAGCGCCACCAGGGCGCGGCACGTGGGCTCGGGCGATCGGGCGACACGTGGAGAAAAGGGGTTCCACGGGTGCGAGTGCGTAGGCGATTGTGGTTTCATGTACTGGACGTCTTTCCCCACCGGCCGCAAGCAACCGGTGTTTATTTACATCGGATTGAATCCGAACACCTTCGTTCTATGCTGAAGAAAAGTCTGTATATGTGTCTGAAGCCGTGGGTAGAGGGCCGAGAGCGTTTCGCAGCTGTGGGTGCGCTTTCGACTGGGTGATGTCTACTAGGATAAGGGTGTCGGGCACATATGTCGAAAGGTGTAGGTAGGGAGCTGGGGGCCCGAATGCGGGCGCTTATATTTCACTGGCTTTATGATGGGCCGCATGGGCCTTACAAATGGGCCTAAGTGGCCAAGGTACAACTGGCGCAAGCCACGGGACAATTCCGACACGTAGGTCGGTCCCCGGGTCATTGCGTAACAAGGCGGATATCCGCGTGTTTTACAGGATCCCTTTATAGGGGGATTGTTGTGGGCCCGACTGCCTTGGGGGCCAAAGCGGGCACGGACTGGCGCCTGGCGGAGGACGGACGCGGCTCGAGGTGAGCGGTCGGGTCCGTGTCTCGGACGGCGAGTGTCGTCATGCTGGGGAGTCGAGGTCGGCCCCGGGACTATGATTCCCGGGCCAGAGGTCCGACTGGACTCGCGTTGTTAGTCTGAGGGGCCACCGGTCGGCTGGGAGGTGAACGGTGGGCACGCGGTTCCGTGTCAGGGTCCGGCACGGTATTATGGAGTGCACCTCGTCACCGTCGTGAGTTGACGTACATGGGCAAACCCGGGATGCTGGTGTGTTTGCCGTCGGCATAGTCGCCTTACGTGCGACGGGGATGGTCTTGATATGAGACAGCTAAACACCGCGTGAGGGGAGTACACGTGACATACCCTCGGCGTGTGTGAGCCGACTAGCAAGCCAACCGCGCGTGCACTTGTCTTCTCGCGTTCCCGACCCTTGCCGAAGGCCTCGGGAGTTCGAGGGTGCGACAATTAGGCCGGGGGGTGTTCGTTCCTGCTATTGACGTTGTTGCCGCCCTTCTTGTTCTTTTTTTTTTTTTGAGCTTGTGGAAGCTTGTGCGCGTTGACTTGAGGAATTCCCCCGTGCTGTCGCTTTGCGCTCCCGCGTCCACGTGTCGACTTCTCGAATTGGTACGGCACACGAAACGCGTCGTAGGACCGTAAACTGGACGAACTGAGGCTGAGCGGGGTCGTGGGACCACCAGGTTGGAGAGAGGGCGCGACCCTCGGGGAGCTCGCCTTCCCCAGGGGCGTGCGGCCGCGCCCCGGGGCGAACTGGCCTCGGGGCCGGTCGTGACCCCAAGGGATGGCCCCCGGGGTCTCCTTGTGTCTTCTGCACATGTCCTTTGACGGACGTTAAGCTCCGAGAACTGGGATGGGCCCGTGGGGGCCGTTGTCCTTCGAGTCGTAATAGCCGCTCGCAAGGTGTTCGGGCAAATGCCCGACACACCCCGGGTTGCCGAACGGGCCACGTAGGTGACCGACGGGCGTTGGATTTGGCCTAGGGCCGAGGGTAGAAGTCCATAGGGGGGGAGGAGGCACCTTGGGCATACGGGCCGGGCCTCGTGTTGCGTGCTGCGTTGTACGGCGGGTTGGCAGGGTAGCCTCGGGTTGGTCCGAGAGCTAAAGTTAAGTGGCTCATTGCCACGTGTCTGAGGGTCGGGGGTGGCCCCGGCTTGCTCGGGGGTCGTTGTAGGACCCAATTAGTGCACTGGAACCACGGGGTGGTCCGTGGGTTGGTGTAGAAGGGTTGAAACATGTGCGCCCACAAGGTGTTCGGCAGAATGTCAGACACACGTGTGTGAGCCGTACACACGTGCTGCGGGCCTCTCAAGCTGTGGTTGACCTATTTGGGTCTCCCTTTGACCTTGGAGGGTTGAAAGGAAGGCGTCCCGGGGTAGGCCCCTGGCCTTTTCACTGGGTGCCACGTGGCGTGGCTTGTAGTCAGGGTGCCCCCGGGTTGGCCCGGGGTGGTCGTGTAGAATGCGGGCAAAGTCCGCAACTTAGGGGTCGGGAGTGGTCCGATTGATTGCAATGCTCGCAGTATACCTCGGCTAGCGGGTCGGGGCCGTTGGTCGGGCCCACTGGGTTGTCGGAGGGGCCGGGTAGCCCATGCCTTGAAGGTGTTCGAGGAAATTCCCGAACTCTTATTTCTGGGTATTTTGCTGGGGAAATTGTTCGGGTACAACAAATGCCCCCCACGGGTCGTGCGTCGGAGGCGGAGACGAGGGCGTACGGCCCGTGAACCTCTCCTTCTGAGTTGTTATAGTTGTATTTTGACGCTTCATGTCCTTTGGCTTTATTGTATTGTATGTGTTGAATTTCTGGCATGCTGACCATTTTCGGTGTTCTGTCTTGCAGCTATGGCACGATTCGGTAGGGACGAGAGGGTCCCGAGGCGTGTGGTCAGGGACGAGGACCACTGGGTGAGGAGGATCGAGCGGCTCATGCCCCTTTGGGCCCACCAGTCATCACTGTGGCTAATGTGGAGCAGCTCGACTGGGGGCACACGGTTGTGGCAGAGGGCCCCGTTGGCGAGCGTGGCAGCGGAGTTGGGGCTGTGGAGTTGGCCCGCGCGTCGGAGGCGGGCGGGCTTTACACTTATGATCGCAGCGGCGGCTACCCAGTGGAGTTCCCTCTGGACCGTCACTTGTTCGAGTTCATCAGGCGCTTTGTCCCACCAGGCATGGAGGAGAGTGACTCTCGGGTTGCTGGAGCCCGTCGCCGACTGGAGCGGGCGATCTTGGTGGGCCGAGATAGTTTGCACGAATCATCCTCTGCGGCTTTCTAAGTTTCTCCGGGGACTACTGAGACAGTGTCAGTTTCCCAGTACTGAGTGCCTGGGCTTCTTCAGCAGAGCAGATCAGTTCAGAGTCCGCGCTGGAGTGATGGGTCCCGCTTCCTGGGATTTGCACGGACACCACCGAGCAGAGACAGAGGGCAGTCCAGGGTTAGCACTGGAGCCATCAGGGCTGGAGTATGCCGGGGAAGGCTATGACGACCACAGCCTTCTATCCGGGATACTGCGACAGAGTGCTGTTAGCTGGTATGGCCCGCTGGGCGGTGATTTCGTCACATAGATACCGCCAGGAGCTACTGAGTGGTTGATGGGCATAGTACACCACTATCGGGTGCTGCTAGACCGAGCTGATATCAGATATGCTGTGACCGCGGCTTTGTACGGGTACCCCTGCATACGGGGCTTCTACAGGCATTGGCAGAGCGCTTCAACCGCAGGTGGAATACCGTGGCGACTGGCTGAGGGAGAGACTTCGTTAGACTTGTGGTCTCTATACAGGATCTCCGGGTTGCCGATCAGCGGCGAGGGGTACGAGGAGGTAGTGCTGGATGACCTCCATCGTAGCCATACCGACGGACATGGGAGATACCGAGTTTCTTATAGCTACCGGTATTTGCTGAAGACCTGGAGGGACTTAGCCCTGGCTGGGAGAGAGAGAGCAGCGCAGACTCCTAGGGTGCCGCTGAACGCGTGGGTCCGCCACTTCTACAACGGACCCTTTTGCTTTCACCAGGAGTTTGCGAGAGACCAGACCCCCTGGGAGAGTACACAGAGGTGGAGCTGTGTTTCCGGACATACACAAGGTACATCTACGCACCACAGGAGGGTGGAACCCCCATAGACTGTCCGGACGTGACCCACCTGGCCGCGTACTTGGCATACTGGTTGGCTACGTTCGTGGTCCCACACGGGGAAGATGGCCAGCTGAGGGTGGAGCTGTTGTGGCCTGCGTGCCAACTGGCAGAGGGACGAAGGGCTGGCCTTAGCCCCGGCGGCTCTGGCCAATGTTTACCAGGGGCTGGGGGTACTGGCGCGCACTCCGGCAACCACGTGAGCGGAGTCTTCTTCTGCTCGACCCACTACCTCAGTGTGTGGGCTGGCCTACTATTTCAGGGTTGGTGTCTCGCGGTCCGTGGCGAACCAGGCAGCCCATTGTTGATTCAGCTTCACTGGCAAGCCGGAACGGGGACGCAGTCGTACAGTTGGAGGAAGCAGGAGAGTCTTGGCTACTTGCCCGGTAGGGGCGAGGAGGGGATGCCCTTTGACGGTGCCACCAGGGACTCCCACCTGATTCTGGTGCCTTCGAATGGCGGGGCGGCCTGCGCCCTTCCTTACCAGCAGGAGCCGGATGCGGCATTGTACACAGAGTGGGTGATGAGCACCCTGCCAGTGGTGCTGCCTCTACACCGGTCCGTGACGAGCTTCCTAGAGCCGTACTACCCGCACAGGTTCCCTCAGAACTTCAGGTACGACTAGGGAATCCCCCCGAACCAGGAGTTCCCTTTGGCGGGTCGACAGTACAGAGGCCGGGACACACATTTGCTAGCTGCGGCGTGGTGGGACTTCTACTGTCGTCGAGAGCCGGAGCGATTGTCGATGCTTGTGCCGGGACGCAGGGGACGGTTTGATGGCCACTATTGCCAGGTGGTGGTTCAAGCACAATCACCAGTATCGGCAGAAGGCCTCGACGGTCCGAAAAGTCGAGGAGACCCGTCTCTTGAGAGAGGCATCTGCCCCTTATCACTAGAACGACGGGGTACCTGCGGACTCGCTTCTCTCGGATCTGCCGGGAGGTGGAACGGCTGGCACAGCAGGCGCCCCGGGGGAGCCGAAGGCTCACTGTCTGCAAGGCGGAGCGGCAACGGGGCACTGAAGCCCCTCAGGCAGGCGCGGCCAGCGCCTGGAGGTATGGAGGTGCGGGCGCCTCGACCCGAGGCGCCGAAAGACTTGGTGGACTCTGTTTCTGGCTGATTGCGGGTTCGAGCAGAGGGGGTCACCTGGACGAGTTACTCCCTTGAGGGGAGTTTTACAGACACGGCGATTGACGACTGGAGGCGCCATATCGCCCATGCGATCGGGTCGACCGGGACCCATAGAGCTCGGTTCCCTCATCGAGTGCGCCTACACCTTGAGGGACATGAAGGAAGCGGTCACGAAGGACGCACGGGTCATAGGCTTGAAGCCGGAGCAGTTGGTTCCTCAGCCGCTGACCCCCCTTTGTGGCTTCAGGTAAGATCTCTTCGTTAGCCTGTCGTCCCGCTTCATTGTTCCTAGGGTACGTGGCTAAGACATGTTGTGTGGTTGTGTTTATTGGCAGGTTCTGTGGCGGACAGGGATCACCCCTCCACGGGGACATCTTCCGGGGACGGTGACGGGGCCCTCCAGCCCCAGCGGAAACGCCCCGGCTAGAGACCAGAGTCAGGGAGGCGGCGAGTCCTCTCGGGGACCCGCTGCCAGGGAACACATTGAGGCGGAACCGGCCCTGAGTAAGTGCTATATCCGCCTACTTGCTTTATATTGATTCAGCCTTTATGATTGGCTAACCCTGTGTAATTGGATTTGCTTTTCACAGCGCCACTGGAGGCCGGGGCTGACGCGGCCTTCTCGCCACCTCAGGAGGTCGACCCACTACCTGACGACGGGGTCGATTTCGAGATAGATATGGAGGGGCTCCTTCGTCTGATGGACGAAACTGCCCCCAATGTCGAGACCTTTCCCGATTTTGAGTCATGGAAGGTTTCAAAGGATGCCCAGCCAGGTAAATAATTCTGAGACCGAGCATGTTGTGTTTATGGCTGTCTTTGATTCTGGAGTTGACATAGTTGCTGGTGTCATGCAGAGGTGGCCGGGGCATCAGAGACCGCAGCTCCCTCCGAGATGCGAGGCAAGGTGCCCCCATCTGTTGATGGGCAGGAGCCCGCAGCGACCCAGGATGGCTTGGGTAAGTATGAACAGCTACGGAGGGATTGCCCCTTGCATTGTACAATTGCTGGGCTGCAGACGCTGACTGGTTTTATGTTGCTACTTGCCAAGGTGAGGATCCAGCCGCCACTCTGGAGATGATTCAGGAGCTGGTCCGTACTGGCCCATCAGTGTCCCTTCCCTCCTTTGAGGGGAAGCCCGAAGGAGGAGTGCCTCAATGCCATCCACGGCTGAAGAAGTGTCTAGCCTGTTACCACAGCTGTTGGCAGGGGTGGAGCAAGTTTCCCTGCCAGCTGTGGTGTCGGCCTGTACTGTGGGGCTGGTCGGGTCTTCGAGCATGGGACCCTCAGGTATGTAGCTGGGACTTAATCATTTCTGTTAAGCCCTTGTGTTGATTGTCTTCTAGTGCTGAGATCTGTTGGCATTGTTTACAGGTGCTCCTTCGCCTCTAGAAGAAGGTGAGCTACCCGTGACAGGGCTGAAGTGGTGAAGAGGGGCCCACGGAAGTGGCTCTAGTTGAGGGCGACGAGGAGATCGTCGACATCGAAAAGGTTTCGGAGGGGAGTCCTCCGGCGGTGAGTTTTCTGTTTGCAACTCTTAGCTGGAGAAACACCCTTGTATAAAGCTGGGTCGTGTAGTGACCTTGTTTGCTTTGTTGGCTTGCAGGAGCCTCCGGTTCGGCCACCTCCGGGAGTTTATCGGGGGCTTCGTCGAGCTCTCCGGGCGACGACAGCTTGGAGATGGATACAGAGGAGGGTTTGAGCTCGTGCTCTTCATCCTCTGGGGTTTCTGATAGTAGGGAGGTTCCGACGGGGACCACTTCTGGAGGTATGCGGTGGTTCTTCTCGTCCTCATTTGGTGCTTGTTAGCTTTACATGCCAGAGTGCTGACGTTCTTGGGTTGCCCGCAGTGTCAGAGTCTGGAGAGGAGCGCGCGTCAGCTCCGGACAAGGTCAGGCAGGAGGAGCCCCCTGTCCCACCCGTGCTTGCTGGGGACGACCGGATGGTTGAGGAATCACTGCCCTCTCCGACCCCGGCGGGTGATGCTGTCGAGGCGGAGGAGCGGTTGCCCTCCCCGACCCCGGCAGATGATGCCACAGGGATTGCTGGACTTGCTTCAGGTAAGGAGTCAAGGCTTGCCTTTCCTTTTTCTCAGGTTTTTCACCTTATCTGTCGAAGGAAGTCTTACGTGTATTGCTCACCTCCCTTTGGTGTTTGTCGGAACTATGCAGGTTCCACTGGAGTGCTGGCCGCGTCCGGAGACCTCTCCCTGGATTTAGGGGTCGAGTGGCCTACTTCTGCTTCTCCGCCAGAGCCATTGCTGAGGCTGAGTGCAGGTGCAGCCCTGCTCCAGCGGGCGCGAGGCTACTCGCAGAGCGACCCTCTTCCTTCTCCAGAGGATCTGAGGCAGCGGCTGCGGGAGTGCACCCAGGGCTACCACGCGCTCGGCTTCCCACGCGAGCTCTGGATGTCCGGGTTAGCTGGGATCTGGGCCGAGTACCTGCGACTCCGCGAGGCTCAGGAGCAGAGGGCTCGAGGCTAGCGGTGATCGAGAGGCGCAGGAGCAGCGGGCTCAGCTTGTGTCAGCTGTAGCTGAGCAGAGGAAGTCACGCCGAGGCGACTGCGTTGGCATCTCAGGAGTGGCCCGCACAGCTGAGGGAGGTGGAGAGCCGGGCTGAGGCCTTGAGGAAGGCCTGGGAGGAGCAGCAGGCGTAGTCCGAGCGCGTCCGAGCTGAGTGGCAGGCGGCCGAGACTACAGCCGGAGCTAGTGCTCAGCTCTTGTCTACCTTGGAGGCGGAGCTTGCGGCTGCGGACTCTCACCTTGCGGCTGCTGGAGGGGACCGAGCCTGAGATTTGATTGTACTCTTCTCCTTTCTTGTTTGTGCTATCGGAGGTATGTATTTTGTCACCCCAAGGGCATGTCTTGGGCTCCTTTACAGAGTATTAATGACAACTCCGATCTTTTGTTTACTGGGTTGTTCCCTTCCTTTCTCGATGGAATGGAGTGAGTGCGTGAACTGGCGACCACTTATCGTTTGTCGTGCTTGTTTGTTCTACGATGCACTGGCATGAGTGATAGGGATAACAGGGCACCGGGTTTGCAGGAACTCCATGTTTGAAACTGGGAGGCTGAGCACTGGGTAGTAGGGGAAAGAAAGGGCATGGGTGATATACCTGAGCATAAGTCTGCATACAGGGAACCCAACGTAGGCCATAAGTACGAGGCAGCTTACGTGGTTATGGTTGTAGAGGTGATTCGGGGACGGTGTATAGACCCGAACTGGATGGTGGATGTTCGGCTAGGCATTATGCCGTTAGCCTAAATAATGGCATTCGCTATGTGTCTTGGAAACTGGGAGTGAGCTGGCTGGGTGGCCTGGGAAGACGTGGCAACCAAGACCGGGACTGAGAAAAAGGACTGGAAATTGAAACTGGGACTGTGACTGGGAAATGGGGACTGGAGCTGAAGCCAGCTGGTGACCTGGAAAGGTGCAGGAGGCTGGGAGCTGGAGCTGGCGGGCTAGCCTGTGAAGGCCTTGTAGCCGGGACTGGAACTAGGAGCTGGCGGCTGTCCTGTGAAGGCGTTGTAGCCGGCACTGGGGCTGGAAGCTGGCGGCTGGCCTGTGAAGGCGTTGTAGCCGGAACTGGGACTGGAGGCTGGGCGGCTGGCCTGTGAAGGCGTTGTAGCCGGAATTGGATCTGGAAGCTGGCGGCTGGCCTGTGAAGGCGTTGTAGCCGGGAACTGGAGCTGGCCGGCTGGCCTATGAAGGAGACTGGAACTGGAGACTGGAACTGGAGACTGGAGCTGGCCGGCTGGCCTGTGAAGGCGTTGTAGCCGAAACTGGGACTGGAAGCTGGGCGGCAGGCCTGTGAAGGCGTTGTAGCCGAAACTGGAACTGGAAGCTGGCGGCTGGCCTGTGAAGGCGTTGTAGTCGAAACTGGGACTAGAATTGGCGATGACCGACCCTCGGGGTGTAGTGGCCACCATTGTTGTGGAGTGACGTAAAGGTGGCCGTCAGCGAGGTGTCGCGGTTGACGGCTTTCGTTAGTGAAGAGTAGAAAGGGAGAGAGAGTTTTTTTTCTCTTTACCAGCTCTACCGCCCTTGCGGGTTTTCGCCAGAGTTGGCCCCCTTTTGCTTTTTCCGATGCGCCCTCGCGGGTTTTCACACCGAGGGGTTACCCGATTTTGCCTGAGGCGCCCTTTCGGGTTTTCACCTCAGCTGGGTTGGTGGCAATTTTTTACCCCCAATCGTCTCTTTGTAATGAGGACGGCCGGGTCCTCCGGGGTATCTCTATTTTTAACCCCATTGTTTGTTTGTTCTCTTTTTTTTGAGGAATTGGCATCCATAGCATTCCGCTGTCAGGGGACGTAACTTAGAACTGGAGACCGTAGATGACTGGATATTGTTCCGCCTTTAGCAACGGCTTTTGGAAATCGTCACGTTATGGTGCTGAGGGCCACTCCGTGGCGGTAGAATGTGACTGGGGTTTTAGCTGGTGGATCAGGGATTGTAGAGAGAACTGGGTTATAATGAAACTGAAGGCTCTGGATTTGCAGGGAGATAGGATGGAGTGGCATAGAATGAACAAGTGGTCTGGGGAATATGCTGGGATATAGGTCTACTGGTATGGTGACTGGGAGCTTGACTGTCACAGGGACTGGTTGACCTGCGAGTGTCGAAGCAAGGGCCGAAGGTTGGCCGAACTGAGTGGTGTAGTGCGAGGCCAACTGGGAATTATAGCGTTTGTGCTCTAGCAGTGTAAGTTGATTGAAGACTGTCTCTTGGGTGAGGCTAACGGCTCACCGAGGAATGGGTGGAAGGTTGTTCTGACTGGTGGGGAGAGGAGTTTTTCTCGTTATCGGCTCTACGCCCTTTGGGTTTTCGCTAGAGTCGACCCCCTTTAGCTTTTTCCGACGCGCCCTTGCGGGTTTTCACGGTCGAGGGGTTTCCCAATTTTGCTGAGGTGCCCTCCTCGGGTTTCCACCTCAGCCGGGTAATGGGCTCTTTTGCCCCAGTCGCCCCTTGTGGTGAGGATGACTGGGTCTGCCGGGGCATCTCTATTTTTAACCCCATTTTTTTATTGTTTTTTTTTACTTACCTTGGGAGCCTGACGGCTAGACTGGTGACTGGTGCAGAGTGCCACGCTCTCGTGGTGACGGGAACGAGGGCAGGGGATTAGTCCCCGAGATGCCTGGCGGCGGTTTCCGGGGAGCTGGGCCGGCTGCTTGACTGGGATTGACGACCTGGGAGGACTGGCCGGTTAGATCCTTCACGGGGAAGGACCGGCCTCACTGGCAGTAGCTGGACGTGCGCCTTAGTCTGGCTGGTGCACGAACTCGTGTTCCGGTGCATAATATAGCTTCATATGTTTGCCATTGAGAGGCGGGAACGGTCTATGACCTTTGTGATCGACAACCTTGTAGGCCCCAACCTCGTAGACATTCTAGATAACATACGGACCTCGCCAATTTGGCTGTAATTTTCCACTGGAGCGCCCTACCATGACTTCATTTTCCTTGATCATGACAAGGTCTCCTTGCTTGAAAGCTCGTTGCTTGACGAGCTTATCATAGGCCTGGGCCATGCGGGCCTGGTATACTTGCAGGTGTTTGTAGGCTTCGAGCCGCTTGCCTTCTAGATCGGCGAGCTCTTCTAGCCTTCTCTAGTACTCACTTTCATCAAGGCCGGCAAGGCCAGTGTGGACCGCACACGGTAAGAAGCTAACTGGACTTCGATGGGATAACTGCTTCTGTCCGTAAGCAAGGGAGAACGGCGAGCACCCCGTGGGGTTTTGTAGACCGTCCGATAGGCCCATAATGCTTCGAAGACCTTCTCACCCCAATCGCGTTTCCGGTGGCTAACCATCTTAGCCAGGAGCTTGCAGAGGGTCTTGTTGAAGGCTTCCGCCAAACCGTTAGCCTGGGGTTGTAGACCGAAGAAGTTCTCCAGTCGATGTGGAATTTGGCCGCTAGCTGGTATACGGCCTTATTCTTGAATGGTGTCCCGTTGTCGGACACTATGCGGACTGGGAGTACCAATCGGTATATGATGTTGTGCCGGACGAATCTGGCAACTATTTCCCGGTGACCTCTCGCAAAGGAAGGGCCTCCGCCAGCAGAGAGAAATAATCAGTGGCGGGCCAAGATGTATTATGGCCCTTGGAAGATGGCGGGAAAGGCCCGCTATGTCCATGCCCCACTCGGCAAATGGCCAGGTGGGGGCTGTAGGAACGCAATGGATTAGGAGGTCTTCTGGGTACTGGACCAAAGGCTTGGCATTGAATGGCATGTACGGCGTACTGGATGCAATCACGTACATGGTTGGCCAGTAGAAGCCTTTGAGCTTGATGTTGTGCTTCATTCGATCCCGGCCTGTGTGCGCCGCACAACCCGGAGTGGACCCTCCTGCATGACGGCTCGAGCCTCGGCGAGGGAGACACATCTTAGGAGAATCGACCTTGTCCTTCTCGTGGATGAGTCGATACAGGGAGTCGCCAATCAACTCGTAAGAGGTTGCTCGCTGGAGTAGCTGGACCCTTGAGCTCGGTCAGGGGGAAGCCACCCTTCTTGAATTTGATGATGGGCGCACGCCAATCATCTCTTCTGGAGGCGTGTTCTGGTCAAGGTCGTGGACCTCGTAATGGTGAGACCGGTGTTACCTTCGAGTGAGCTCGGCATCAGTCTTCTGTGTTTGATGACGATGTCGACCTCGCCCTCGGGCGGGAGCTTGATGGCCACGGCCAATTTTGCTAAGGCATCGGCCTGAGCTTGCTGCTTCTGGGGATATGATCTATTTCAAGAAATAGAACTTCTGGGTCAATCTGGTGACGGCGGTATGGTACGGATCCAACTCTGGCTTCCGCACGTCATAGATGCCGAGGACCTGCCGAACTATCAGCCTGGGAGTCCCCATAGGCTTTGAGACATTTAATGCCCATGAGGAGAGCCTCTGGAGCCAATGAGTAGAGCTTCATACTCAGCTTCTTGTTGGTCAGGGATTTCATGAGGGCACAAGAGTTGTATAAAACTCCGCCTTGAGGAGTCAGGAAAATAATGCTCGGCACCCTACCGTGGTGGCTGGATCCTGGTTGCTCCGGGTAATCCCTGGGAAAGCGCCATCGAAAGTAGAGCTCCCAGCAGGCACGCTGGTTGTGAGAGCGTTCTGCTACCAGTAATGTAAGACATCTCCGCTCTGTTCAATTGGTTGTTGTGATTGAGCAGCAAGGGACTCCTCATTCGGGAGCTCTGAGCTGAAGGGTGAGTCGTCTGGCACTGGATGGGCTGCCAAGAATTCAGCCATACCCTGTCCCTTGATTGCTTTCCTGGGGACATAAGTAATGTCGTACTCCATCAGCAGGAGAGCCCACCTTCCAGTCTGCCTGAGAGGACAGGTCACCGAAGGAGATACTTCAGGGGTCGTGCTTGGATATAAGCTCGACCTGAATGGGACAGAGGTAATGTCGCAGCTTCTAACTACGAACACCAGTGCCAAGCAAACCTTCTCCATAGGGGAGTAGCGGTACTCAGCACCGATTAGCTTCCGGCTGAGGTAATAGAGGGGCTGCTCTTTACCTTCCTCATTGATTTGCGCCAACAGAGCTCCTAGCGAAGCGTCCATGGAAGTCAATATAAAGGATGAGGGGTTTACCCTTGATTGGTGCCCCCAAGGACTGGGGAGTAAGGAGGTACTCCTTGATTTGCTCGAAAGCGCCTGGCATTCTGAGTCCCATGTGAACGGGGCGTCTTTCTTCATCAGCTTGCTGAAAGGGCGCATCGACCGGAGAGGTTAGAGATAAACCTCCGAATGTAGGTCAGCCTCCCTTGGAAGGACCTGAGTTCGGTGATGTTGCTGGGTGGTGGAAGCTCCGGATTGCTTTGATCTTGCTGGGATCCACCTCGATTCCTCGGTACCTGACGATGAAGCCGAGAAATTTGCCACTGGATACGCCAAAGGCGCATTTCATGGGTTCTTCTTGAGCCCATATTGCGGAGACGCTCGAAGACTTGGCGGAGGCAAATGGTCTTCGCACTTTTAGTCTTGACAACGAGGTCATCGACATAGCATTCGTCGGTCTTGTGCAGCATCTCGTCATGAATATTTTGGTCATGGCCC
Organism: Amorphophallus konjac; assembly: GCA_022559845.1. Taxonomy (NCBI): domain Eukaryota; kingdom Viridiplantae; phylum Streptophyta; class Magnoliopsida; order Alismatales; family Araceae; genus Amorphophallus; species Amorphophallus konjac. Next base: position 158,484,631 of record CM040125.1, read on the forward strand.
TTTGGTACGTAGCGTCGCATTCTTCAGACCGAAGGGCATGCGCTAGTAGTTGAAAAATCCCTTGGGGGATCTAAAGGCTGTATGGTTCTTGTCTTTAAGGGACATCAGGATTTGATTGTAGCTGATGACCCGTCCATGAAAGATAAGGCCTCATGACCGGTGGTCATATCGACCATTGTTTCGATCGGGACTGGAAGTCGTCCTTCGGGCAAGCTTTGTTGAGGTCATCAGAAAGTCGACGCAGATGCGGACTTGACCACTCTTCTTCTTAACTGGACTATGTTGGCGAGCCAAATCAGGATAGATACACGGCTCGATTAAATCGACCTCCGCCATTTTATGGACTTCGACCGAAACCTGGGCTCCAGCTCATGGCGCATGATGGCCATACGCCGTGTGTGGTTGCTTAACCGGAGTGACTGGGGAGAAATGGCCAGCTCGTGCTCCGCTACGGAGGGGTCTAGCCCTGGCATCTCCTTGTATGTCCAGGCGAAGCAGTCTTTGTATTCAAGCTAGAGTTGCTTGTAATCCTGCTTCTCTGTCTCGGTGAGGAGAGCACTGACGAATGTAGGCTGAGGGGCTTCACCTTCGCCCAGGTTGATCTCCACGAGATCTCGACGGTCGCCTGCCGCCGTCCTCCAGCTCGGGAGGAGCGGGTTGGAAGTCGATGAAATCCTCATCATCGGTGTCGGCTTCGAGCATTTCTTGGTTCTCGAAGCCACCGGTTGACGTTGAGGGGACTGGAGAGTGGTTGTTGCTAGGATCCATCGAGGATTGATTGAGCCGCCGGCTCCTGGCCAGCAGTTGTCAACCAGGGCTGCTGAGGTCTCCCCGGGGTTGCCTGGTGAAGCTGACAATCCTTCGCAGCTAGGATCAGAGATATCCCCTCCTCAGGAGGGTTTGTTGAACTGGGTCCTTCGACTGGCTGAGAGACGGGAGGAGCTTCTTCGGCCCCCTTGTCTTGGTAGGGAGGCGAGGAGGGTTCCTCGACGGCTTGAGCCGGAGTTCAGCTTTGACGGAGATCGGGATCAGAATTTCCTCATCCTCATCCCCGGAGCTGTCGAATTTGGCTTCGACTCTAGCACTGTCATCGGTTGGTTGTGCCAGGCCTACGACGTTGACTACGTGGTAGACGCGAAAGTCCGGGTCCTGGTCGTAGCCAAGTCCCCTGGTATCCTTATGGAAGGACGGGGGTTGCCCCCGGACCTGGGAAGGAGTCCACAGCTGACGGAAAGTCTTTGTTGTGTAGAAGTTTGCCACAGGGGAATGTGTTGCTTCAGACACATTTCTTGAATATGCGGCGACAGATCGCCCCACACCTGAACTGCTTCAGGGGCATCATCGGCTTGCCTGGACCAGCCGAAGTCGTCATCTGGTGGGGCTTGAGGGACCATGTCTCCCTTATAGAAGACAATAGGTTTGTCCCTGTTAGCCTTCTTCTTGTTTCGGCGTTGTCCTTGAAGGTGACAATGAATGTGTCAGCGACTCGACGTTGTGCTTCTCGGATGCACATGGAAGCTGGATGCAGTCTGGTGGCAAGCATATACTCTTGCCGATAGCTCGGCTAATAAGATTAGCCTCGAAGTCGATCTGGCGCCTCTCAGGGTGATCTGGGGTTGACTTGGAGCCGAGGCGCAGCCGGTGAAGCTTGGCCTTTTCCTCGTCAACAGAGAAGAGATCATCATCGTCTTCCTCTGAGAGCCAACCGTTGCTTTTGCTTTTAATCACAGTGTACGGACTAATCCCCTTGAAATAGAGCGCAGCGTCGGCCAGGTTGCATTCTGCTGGTGTGAACGGCGACAGGTCTGCAAAGACCGTATGTTGCTCCCCGTCCTTGGCATACTTGATGCATTGGTGGAGAGTTGACGGGACGACCCAATTTTCATGGAGCCAGGGTCTGCCCAGTAGCATCTTATAAGATGTGTTGGAGTCGATGATGTAGAATGTCGCCTTGGAGGTGAAATCATCGAGCCAGGTCGACATCCACCCGCCGAGGACGTCCTCGGTGTTTTGGTTGAAGCCGGATATCTTGACCGCCTGAACCTTCTGGAGGTATGGGGTCAGATATAGAGTCTTGAATGTCTTGAGCGGCATGATGTTAACAGCAGCACCAGCGTACCAGAATCGGTTACATCATGCCCGTTGACCTTCCCCTTCATGTAGAGAGACGGTTGTGGCACGGAGGGGAAAGCAGCATCTTTCTCCGTGAAGGAGATGGCGGCCGTGAAGGCTCCATAGGCAGCCGCCTTCATTTCCGCGGCATGTGCTTCATAGACTTCCGGCTCTTGGAGTATTTTGATAAGAGTTTCCCTTAGGTCCTTACTCCAAGCGATGGCTTCCCAAATTGAAATACTGGCAGGGAAGCGCTTCATCTGGTGGAGGACTTTCCGGTGGCTCGGGCTCGAGCATCCTCCAGAGAGGGTAGTATGTAGGCTGAGCCTTCTGTGAGCTGCCGTGTTGTTCCCCGTCAGGAAGTTGCACTGCCTTGCCCTTACGTCGGGATCAGACTGACTTTGATCGTCGGCGGGCTCCTGGAACAGGGATGCCAATGATGGCTCTTCTGGGGTGACTGGCGGGCTGGCTCATCCTTACCGGACGGTCCCGCTTGCTCTGCGCAGAGACTGGTACGGCGCAGGGGCTGGGAGGCTGGTAGTAGCCTGTTCGATGCCGGAAGGGTCGAAGATACCGGGTCCGCTCCGAATCTCTACTTCCGGAATGGGAGCCGGTTCCTCTCCTCGAAAGAGGATGATTTGCTCCGGGTCGAAGGTGGACGGAGAGAGGGGTAACTCAGGAGTTCTCCCACGGCCTCTGCCGCGTCCCCGCCTCGACCTCGGCCACGGCCTGTGTGTTCTGGAGCTGGCTGTAGCCAGCGGGGCAGTTGTCCTTTGCCTTGTTCGGGAGGCCTACTGGCTCGCCTCGCCGAGAAGCATTGATGTTATCAGGGGGTGGAATGGCCACCATGTTGCAGGTGCAGCCCGAAGCATTTCTTCTAGCTGCTCTGTGGTGATCTCCTTGTCTTTATAGCACAAGGAGAGCTCGTCCGGGATCAGAGCCTTTCGCCGTTCTTGAGCTTTTGGATCATCTCTTGGACCCAATTTCTGAGGCGGCTCGTTTCTGCATTTCTTCCCACGGGATATAGCTGTCGAGTGGGAGAGCTCCGGTAGGACGAGGAGGAACGTATTCCTCCAGGTCATCAATGAGCCGCTGGAGCCTTGGAGAGGCGTTGGCTCGGCTGGTGATTGCAGGGCGGCTGCTTGTTCAGCTTGTTTCTTGAGCCGCCTTCTGAGGTTCTTCCTCCTATTTCTCTCTTGTCTCTTGGCAATAGCGGTCTCCAAGGGAGTAGGAGGGAGAGGTGCTGGGGCCGGAGTTGTAAATCCTCTGAGGATATCTCCGGCTGGTGCCTTTGTAGGGCGAGGTCGTGACTCTTCCTTGCCCAGATTTCGATCCAGGCGCCTTCCGCTTGTTGTATCTGGAAGGTGGCGTTGATCGCCTGCTCGATTACCTCGAGCGGCAATTCCTGGTATGTCGGTACTGGGACTGGCGTCCGAAGACGTGTGCGCGTTTGGTGCCTTACCCGCGGTGGCGACAGGAGCTGAGGAGTCGGTAGGTTGGTGCTGGCGTCCGAAGACATGTGCGCAGTTTGATGCCTTAGCCGCGGTGGCGACAGCTTTTGTTGAGAAGCGGACCGAGAGATATGTTTGTCGTCCTGCTCCTTAGCCTTGCCTTTGTGATCACGCTGAGGGCTGGGCCTAGCGACGACTGAAGGCGTCGCAGGATAGTGTTGCTCTGCACAGTTATCCCGACTCTGCGGACTGGCTGAGCCTTGTGGCGGTGGGCCCGCCGCTTGATCGAAGCCGCTGAAGACTCTGAAGATGTCTTCTTTGTACTTCGGATTGTGTTGACGGGTGGGCGGAGAGGATCCAACGGCATCCGCTGAGGGATGTGACGAGGCTGAGGCGGGGCCTCCTGCTTTTGTTTTCCCTTCCTATCCACGGATGCCGGAGACAGAGATAGACGGGAGGGAGAGAGAGAGAGAGAGCTGAAGAGCCCGTTGTCGTCTGCCCACCAGAACGTCCTCTCGGTCGAGAAGACCCGGAGGAGCCTGGCGGTATCTTCTTTCAGGGAAAGGGAGAGACTTTAGCTCCTGCCAGGACCGCCACCGCACGGCCGAAGTGGCTGGGGTTGGTTGGTTGGCTGTTGACGTCGGGAGCCCGAAGGGGCCGAGGAGCAAAAGAATGGATGACGTTGACAGAGAAGTCGGTCGGCTCCGTCTCTTGACTGGCGTCCTGCTCTCTACGCCTCCGCAATCGCTCGAGCGCCTCTCGGTTGTCAGTCCGGAACTCGAGCCATTCTGGAGGATGCTGGTAAGGCAGCCCGTGCCCATTTTCTTGAGGGGAGTCTGGCCGCTCTGGCGCACTCCTGGTGGTGTTCAGGGTCCTCGACAGCTTGCCGAAGCCTGACGAGCGACATGGAGTTTCCTTCCGCATCGATCTGCTCCCATTGGATCTGTTCCTGGATAAGGTGTTGAACTTCCTCACAGGACTCGATCGGGTGGCAGATTCTAGCGTGGAAGGGGCGGTATTGAGGGTGACTACGGTCCCAATGGGTGTAGTCGGCCGGCGGGTTGCGGGGCATGATTTGCCCCCTCTCGACGAGGATATCGAAGAGTCGTCGGGTTCTCTCCCTGGGGAAGGAGAGAGGTCTATGATCATGCCAGGGCCTCCACCCCGGATACCAAATCGACTGTCCCCTTCGACTGGCGCTGGGTTCCTCTGACTCGTCATCAGAGAGCGAAAATGCGGCCATCATGTGGATGACATTGGCTGAGTGGTGAGCCACGCGTGCTGCCTTAGCTTCCCTGGCCAACGTATGTTGTTGCGGGGGATCGACGAGACCACTCTTCATTTTAACGAGGCCGTCTCGGATCAGCTTCTGCGCCTGAGTCTTGAAGACGTAGCAATCTTCGACTGAGTGACCCAGCATGCGATGATACAGGCAATAACTGGGATCATCGGTCTTCAGGGCCTCGTCCGGCTTGCGGATCTCGGGCAGCTCGACAATCTTCTGGGCCATGCAGAGGTCGAAGAGCATCTTCGTGTGTTCCTTCTTGAAGGAGAAGGGTGTCTTCATACGCTCCTAGAAGGAGGGAGCAGCCGGCTTGTCTGCTGGCTTTTTGTCAGAGCTACTGGATTCGTCCTCCTTACTGGCCTTAGCAGCAGGGGTGAACTCTATGATGTTCACCTCCTTGCCGGGCTGGCGTTCTCGCACTTGCTTATCCTTTGCTGCAGTGTAGCTCGGGTTATCGACGAAGAACATCTCTATTTCGGCGACCGCCGAATTGAGTTGGTCGAAGCCTTTGATATTGGTGCCGAGAAGCTTTTCGCTGACCTCGGCCGCCAGACCTCGACGGCATATGGTGATGGCGTCCTCCTGAACGAGTGGATTGACATACCTCATGCTGAGGTTTCGCCACTTTTTGATGAAGTCGAGGGCGCTCTCACCCTTTTTCTGCCGAAGAGAACAGAGTTCGGCTAGGGAGACCTTTCGCTCGCCGTTTGAAAACGGTCGAGGAATATCTTCTGGAGATCCGCCCAGTCGATGACTGAGTTGGACTTCAGGCGGGAATACCATTGGAAGGCCGTTCCCGTGAGCGAAGTAGCGAAGTAACGGGAGGAGATATGATTCGTCCAACGCTAACTCACCCATGGCCGTAACATAGTAGGCCAAGTGTTCATGTGGCGACCCCTGCCCGTCGAACTTTTGCAGCTTCGGGGGCTTGGCGTATTCCGGGGGAAGCTTTTTTAGCTGGTGGTGAAGCGGGTAGGGTACACTGTACAGATCTACCGTGACAGCCCCTTCACCATATTGGGCGAGCTTTGTCTCGACAATACGCTCGATCATCTGGCGTTGTGCCAGGAGATTTTCCGGCATTGGCGTATTGGAGGCTCGTGGCTGGGCCTCGATCGGGGGCGTGCCAAACCCAGTTGCCAACGGGGTTCGGGCGATCGCCGCTGAGGTGTTGGCAGCATCGCGGGCCGCCTGGGGTACCTGTGCCTCGGCTTGGGGCCTAGCAGGTTGCTGAGGATGAAGGTCTCGTTCCTGGAGGAGGTCTTGCAGGAGGGCCTTCAGATGTTGGTTCTCCCTCATGAGAGTGTCGAGGGTCACTTCTGGAGCCTCGTTCGCAGGAGGGTCGTTGTTGACCGGCTCTGCGTTGAGAGGAGGGTCGCGGTATTCCGCCGGGACTTCTTCCGCGCATTCCGATGCCTGCGGTCCGACAGAAGTGCTGATGTGACCTGTTGGGGGAGGCGGCGGAGCTTGATGGCGCGGCCTCCTGAAGTGGGACAGCGGTTGATTCAAGTCATCAGACTGGGTGTCAGGCTGGTGTCCGGCGGTGTAGCACGCGAACACTCGAACCGCGTCATTAATGAACCGGGCCGTCCGCTTCCTCTGCGGGTGCCGCTCGGGGCGGACGGGCGCCCCTAGTCTGTCAAAGACCGAGGTGCGTTGCAGAGGGGGTTCAATCCCGATATCAGTCCGAGGAGAACCCGGAACAGGTTGCTGGAGGGCCCGGGATCGCCTTTGCCTCTGCTTGCTTGCGCGGGGGACATTAGACGACTGGGCGTCGTCAGACGATGCTATTGTAAAGCCAGTCGCATCCCGTCTGATGTCGCGTCTGAGTGCTCGCAGGGGGTTTCTAATACGCGCCCTTCAAACGTCCTGAGCTTCTTCTGGGGTAACCCAGATTCTCCTCAAGTCAGGTTGCTGGTCTCCCTTGTCGCCGCTTTTCCGACGAGTTGTCTTGGGAGTCGGTGTGTCGGGCTGTGGTGGGTGCCCCCGGGCTGTTGCCGAGGAACTCGCTCCTTTGAGCTTCGCCCCGTCCTCTCGTGTTTGCCGCAAGAGGTCAAAACGATTGGAGGTGGGGATGGTGGGAACGGTCCGTTCCTGGGTATGATTGGTTCACCCCCGTCAAGACGGATCCGCAAGTCACCGACAAGAACAGTCTTGCCGGAGTTGCTAGTTGCAGCAGCGAGCCGCCTGCCTCTGCAGCCGTGGCGACGCTTCTTCTGAGGAGCTGAGGAAGACTCCGCCCCGAGATGGTAGACCGAGAAAACCCGGCCCGGAGCGACCGGCAGCATGAAGCTGTCAGCCAGAGTTACTGGGATCGGCCCCCGGGGTATGAGACCCGCGCCGGGAGTCGATGACTGGGCGACCCGGGTATAAGCCTTTGCCCGCGCTGATAGAAGTGTTGCCGATGCTCGAGACGACAATCTTGCACCGGAAGGCGACGCCGTCGGAAGTGCTGAGGTGCCGACGCCCCTGGGTCGAGGACCCGCGGTAGGTGCTGGCGTAGTCTGAGCTCGGGTCGGGAGGCCCGAGGAGGGTGCTGAGGAACCTTGCCCCTTGGGTAGGACACCCGCGGGGAGAGCCGGTTTAGTTGGAGCTCGGAATCGAGGTCCCGAGTGGGATATCGGAGAGCCGCGAACTCGGGGCTGGGAGCCCATATCGAGGGTCGGTTTTGTCGGGGCTCGGGTCTGCGGGCCCGAGGAAGGTGCTGAGGAGCCATGGACCCGGGGCTGGAAGCCCGTGTTAGGTACCGGCCTTGCTGGGGCTCGGGGTTGGAGACCCGAGGAAGATGCTGGGAAGCCGTGGACCCGGGGTTGGGAGCCCGTGTTGGGTGCCGACTTTGTTGGGGCTCGGGGTTGGAGACCCGAGGAAGGTACTGGGAGGCCGTGGACCCGGGGCTGGGAGCCCGTGTTGGGTGCCGACTTTGCTGGGGCTCGGGGTTGGAGACCCGAGGAAGGTACTGGGAGGCCGTGGACCCGGGGCTGGGAGCCCGTGTTGGGTGCCGCCGAGGAAGATGCTGGGAAGCCGTGGACCCGGGGTTGGGAGCCCGTGTTGGGTGCCGGCTTTGCTGGGACTCGGGGTTGGAGACCCGAGGAAGGTACTGGGAAGCCATGGACCCGGGGCTGGGAGCCCGTGTTGGGTGCCGGCTTTGCTGGGACTCGGGGTTGGAGACCCGAGGAAGATGCTGGGAAGCCGTGGACCCGGGGCTGGGAGCCCGTGTTGGGTGCCGGCTTTGCTGGGACTCGAGGTTGGAGACCCGAGGAAGGTACTGGGAAGCCGTGGACCCGGGGCTGGGAGCCCGTGTTGGGTGCCGGCTTTGCTGGGGCTCGGGGTTGGAGACCCGAGGAAGATGCTGAGAAGCCGTGGACCCGGGGCTGGGAGCCCGTGTTAGGTACCGGCTTTGCTGGGGCTCGGGGTTGGAGACACGAGGAGGATGCTGAGATAGTGACCGAAGTCCGGGGCACAGGGCCCGTGCCGGAGATCGGACGAGGCTAGCCTCGGGAGCTAACGATTACCCGGATCAATGTTGATCTGGGGACCCTGGAGGGGCCAGTGGTGGTGGTCCGGTGCCTGGTGCTCAGGAGGGACACCGGTGCTGGAAATGCGCGTAGTGCATTGGCCACGGGAGCCAATGGAGAAATTGGAGTTGGCTGAGGAGCAGCCACTGGGATCACGCCCAAAAAGTAGGGCGATCCGATGACGGGAGCGAAGCTGTCGAAAGCAATCGGCGTCGCCAAGTAACCCACCCGGGCGTGGGTGGCGATGACGTTGGGACCGTAGGTGATGGCCGCCATGGTTGCTGGAGAGCTAAGTGCTGCAGAGGCGACAGTTGCTGACAGTCGTCGAGTGCGGTCAGACTGCGAGCCGGAAGCTGCTAGAGAATGCGCGCACGAGTACCCTTCTCTGCCTCTCCTGCAAGGACAGGGAAAGGGCACCAGGGCTTCAGGGCCGACACACTTTTCTTCATCAAAAAGAAGGAAGGCAGGAGACGTCCCACCGGGCGTGCCATCCTCTTTGTTGCGCGTTTTTTTATGCCGAATGACCGGGGTGAAGGAAGCGATACAGCGGGGAAGGAAAATACGGGAGTTTGATGTATCTCGGGTATCCTCCTTACAGTTGCATGTCTCTCACGGCGGTATCGGGCACTCTCCTTTTACGGAAAGTCGAAAGGGGTCGAATGGCACGGGAATGTCAGGGTTACGGATTAACCGGACAGGGTGCGGGCGTGCCAGTCAATTTCTCGACAATCACCCATGGAACCAAGGGTAGACCGGGGAAGCGCCACCAGGGCGCGGCACGTGGGCTCGGGCGACACATGGAGAAAAGGGGTTCCACGGGTGCGAGTGCGTAGGCGATTGTGGGTGTCGTGTACTGGACGTCTTTCCCCACAGGCCGCAAGCAACTGGTGTTTATTTACATCAGATTGAATCCGAACACCTTCGTTCTATGCTGAAGAAAAGTCTGTATATGTGTCTGAAGCCGTGGGTAGAGGGCCGAGAGCGTTTCGCAGCTGTGGGTGCGCTTTCGACTGGGTGATGTCTACTGGGATAAGGGTGTCGGGCACATATGCCGAAAGGTGTAGGTAGGGAGCTGGGGGCCCGAATGCGGGCGCTTATATTTCACTGGCTTTATGATGGGCCGCATGGGCCTTACAAATGGGCCTAAGTGGCCAAGGTACAACTGGCGCAAGCCACGGGACAATTCCGACATGTGGGTCGGTCCCCGGGTCATTGCGTAACGAGGCGGATATCTGCGTGTTTTACAGGATCCCTTTACAGGGGGGTTGGTGTGGGCCCGACTGCCTTGGGGGCCAAAGCGGGCACGGACTGGCGCCTGGCAGAGGACGGACGCAGCTCGAGGTGAGCGGTCGGGTCCGTGTCTCGGACGACGAGTGTCGTCATGCTGGGGAGTCGAGGTCGGCCCCGGGACTATGATTCTTGGGCCAGAGGTCCGATTGGACTCGCGTTGTTAGTCTAAGGGGCCACCGGCCGGTTGGGAGGTGAACGGTGGGCACGCGGTTCCGTGTCGGGGTCCGGCACGGTATTATGGAGTGCATCTCGTCACCGTCGTGAGTTGACGTACACGGGCAAACCCGGGATGCGGGTGTGTTTGCCGTCGGCATAGTCGCCTTACGTGCGACGGGGATGGTCTTGGTATGAGACAGCTAAACACCGCGTGAGGGGAGTACACGTGACATACCCTCGGCGTGTGTGAGCCGACTAGTAAGTCAACCGCGTGCGCACTTGTCTTCTCGCGTTCCCGACTCTTGCCGAAGGCCTCGGGAGTCCGAGGGTGCGACAATTAGGCCGGGGGTGTTCATTCCTGCTATTGCCGTTGTTGCCGTCCTTCTTGTTCTTTTTTTTTTTTTTTGAGCTTGTGGAAGCTTGTGCGCGTTGACTTGAGGAATTCCCCCGTGCTGTCGCTTTGCGCTCCCCACGTCCACGTGTCGACTTCTCGAACTGGTACGGCACACGAACCGCGTCGTAGGACCGTAAACTGGACGAACTGAGGCTGAGCGGGGTCGTGGGACCACCGGGCTGGAGAGAGGGCGCGGCCCCTGGGGAGCTGGCCTTCCCCGGGGGCGTGCGGCCGCGCCCCGGGGCGAACTGGCCCCGGGGCCGATCATGACCCCGAGGGATGGCCCCAGGGGTCTCCTTGTGTCTTCTGCACGTGTCCTTTGACGGACGTTAAGCTCCGGGAACTGGGATGGGCCCGTGGGGGCTGTTGTCCTTCGAGTCGTAATAGCCGCTCGCAAGGTGTTCGGGCAAATGCCCGACACACCCCGGGTTGCCGAACGGGCCACGTAGGTGACCGACGGGCCTTGGATTTGGCCTAGGGCCGAGGGTAGAAGTCCATAGGGGCTGGGAGGAGGCACCTTGGGCATACGGGCCGGGCCTCGTGTTGCGTGCCACGTTGTACGGCGGGTTGGCAGGGTGGCTTCGGGTTGGTCCGAGAGCTAAAGTTAAGTGGCTCATTGCCACGTGTCTGAGGGTCGGGGGTGGCCCCGGCTTGCTGGGGGGTCGTTGTCGGACCCAATTAGTGCACTGGAACCATGGGGTGGTCCGTGGGTTGGTGTAGAAGGGTTGAAACATGTGCGCCCACAAGGTGTTCGGCAGAATGTCGGACACGTGTGTGAGCCGTACACACATGCTGCGCGTCTCTCAAGCCTGTGGTTGACCTATTTGGGTCTTCCTTTGACCTTGGAGGGTTGAAGGAGGGCGTCCCGGGGTAGGCCCCTGGCCTTTTCACTGGGTGCCACGTGACGTGGCTTGTAGTCGGGGCTCCCCCGAGTTGGCTCGGGTGGTCGTGTAGAATGCGGGCAAAGTTCGCAACTTAGGGGTCGGGAGTGGTCCCGATTGATTGCTGACGCCGCTGTATACCTCGGCTAGCGGGTCGGGGCCGTTGGTCGGGCCCACTGGGTTGTCGGAGGGGCCGGGTAGCCCATGCCTTGAAGGTGTTCGAGGAAATTCCCGAACTCCTATTTCCGGATATTTTGTTGGGGAAAATGTCCGGGTACAACACCTACAAAAAGTCCCAAAACTAAACAACTCCGGGATCGTCCCGGACAAGCATTGGACACCCAACGGAAGTCCCACCACGGCGGATCTCAGTCTTCAACAGGCTGGGGGTACCTGTCCGTGTGGAAAAGTACCCCAAAAAGAAAAGGATGATGCAAATAATCAACGATGCCGTGAAGGTGTTCACTTGCTACACCGCAGGTAAATAACCAGAAGGGCAAGTTGATGGCTTGAATCAGCTGTTGGCACATCTGAAGAGGCCCAGTCAACAAGCTCAAGCCTCGGTACCATTAGGCCATGCTGGCACCTCCTCCGGCCCATGAATTCAAGACAACCCCAGGGAAGCACCCGCTGAAGATCTCCGTGCTCGCAAAAATCAAAATTGAGCAACCGACAGTGGCTCGGAAGATGAGGTCCAAGACGTTATGCTCGACGGGCTGTCGAGAGAATCAACTTTTGAAGGCCATCCTAAAAGACTTCTTTTAGGAGAGACTTGCAACCCCAACTCGCAGCTAGGCCCCCGGTAGAAGGACAAACCCCTCAAGGTGGGCCCGCTAGTGCCAATACTTCGGCTGCAACCGCGAGAGCTCCAACAACTGTGGAGTTCGACACGCCGCAAGTGGAAGCCAACCCCTGATCATTAAATACACCGGAAAGCCTAATGGTGTAAAGGCAGATGATTGAAAAGATCATCGAGGCAAAATTTGCCTAATACGGGGAAGGTGTCGCCACTGTGGATCTCTATAGTGTGCCGTACCCGCTGCACGACCAGCTGAAGAAACTTCCCCCGGAGTACTCTAAAGTCCCGAAACTACAAAAGTTCAACGGGTAGGGGTCTCCCCACGAACATCTGGCCTATTACATCATGGCCCTGGGCGAGCTGGCACTAGACAAGTTTATCTCTTCCGCTACTTCGCCACGTTGCTGACGGGAACCGTCGTCCAGTGGTACAATCGCTTAAAGCCCAATTCGGTAGCCGATTGCGCCGACTTACAGAAGAAGTTTCTCGACTGCTTCCAGACGGCCGAGTGCAAAATATCATTGGCAGAGATACTCTTCGACAAAAGAAGGGGGAGACGGCTCTCGACTTCCTCAAACGTTAGTAGGACCTCAACATGAGGTGCATCAACTCTCCGACCGAGGAGGACATCATCACTATATGCCGAAAAGGCTTGGAGCCGAAGTCAGCAAAAAGTTCCTCGACACAAACATTAAGGGCTTCGACCAGCTCAACTCGGCTGTCGCTGAAATTGAAATGTTCATTGTCGACAACCTAGGTTACACCCCGACCAAGGGCAAACCGCCAAGGGACCGCCAAGCTGGCAAAAAGATAAACACTATCGATTTCACTCCAACCAATGGAGGCGACAAGGGAGCAGACTCAAGTAGCTCAGGCAAAACGCTTGAAAGCAAGCCACTTGCAGTCTCACTGTCCGAACTAATGAAGACGTCGTACTCCTTCAAAAGGGGGCACACAAAGAAGCTTTTTGACCTCTACTTGGTGCAAAAGTTCATCGAGTTGTCGGAACCAAGAAGGCCAACTGACGCCAAGAAAGTAGGCGAGCCCAACTATTCCGTGGATCACTGCATATTGGGTCATCCCATTGAAGATTATTACATCTTCAAGAGCCAGGTGGAAAAGCTGATCCAGGAAGGCCTCATCACAATGAAAGATTATCTCGTTGATCTGCCACAACCTCACGCTTGGAGCAATCAAATCAGGTAGCCAATGTGATCCATTACTCAGTTAATGTGATCCACATGTCAACGGTGTTCACTCTCTCTAACTCCGAAACGGAGGAAGCTGACACCAATCAAGCCGCGCCAACACGGTGGTATCCCGGCTAGAGGCCATGGCATGATCGAGCGTCTCTCTCTTTTCCAAAAGAGAAAATCAAAGAGCTCTTCGAAACCCTCCTGAGAAGAGGACAGGTCATGGCGCACGACCCGCCAACATACTATACTCGGGCAAAAAGGAGCCACCCGTAATATTGTGAATTTCATGGTAGAATCTCCCACTCAATTGAGTCTTGCGAGGAAGTCCAAGACTGGATCGAGGATCTGATTCAACGAGGGCGGATCGATGCAGAAGGAAACTCCGCAGTATCCCTCTGCTTGAGGGAAGCTACTGTCGAAATGTTAGGCAACATTAGCTCTACAACACGGCAACATGGGGAGCGTATAGCAAATAGACCCGATTTGCCCTTCCCATTGTTTTCAAGGCGTCGCCTAGGCGACGCCTAGGCGACAAGGCGCTCCAAGGCGACCAGGCGCCTAGGCGACTCACCTGGCTGCCTTGGTGCACATAGGCCACCTTGGGCCAATTGAGGTAGGTTTTAGTATTTTGGTAAAATTTTAGAGATAATTTTGAAAAATTGACAAATACTATGTCAAGATTGGAAAGAGAAGATAAGACTTCTATTTCTCTTTCCTCTTTCTCTCGGATTTTTCTCCCTGTCGATTCCTCTTCCCTCCTCTTAAGGACATTGATTCATATTTGGTTGGTGCACTTTTTGAAGCTAGTACTATTTTGTCTATTTTTGATAATTCACAAGTAGAAAATTATGAAACTATTATGTTGATGTGCTTATAATTTACCAAAAAATGTGTCATTTATGCTTCCTTTTAATATAGAGAATAACTATTTGAATATCATATTTTAGATTAAAATTTATGTATTGATTGACATGTATTTGCAAATTCGTATTAGTTTTCTCCTTATTAATTTATTTTTATTTGTCATTTATTATATTTTTGAATTTTAAAACATAGGTATATCTTGAAGATTTGTGAATATCAAATTTTTTATTAACTAAGATAGAACTTATATGTAGAAAGTGTATAGTAGTAGTTCTCTTGCAATGTACTTAGTTATGTAAATTAAGCTTCGCCTAAGCGCTTCGCCTTGTCGTCTAAGCAGTAAGGCCGTGGGCCACCACTTTGGTCGCCTTGGACGCCTTGACAACCATGGCCCTTCCGCTATGAGTTCGAATGGCCAGAACGTCGGGCGGAAAGCCAGGAGAGTCTTGAACAGCCAGAGGACAACTGGGGGCAGTGCAACAACCAAGACCTCGGGTCAAGTAATTTCTTAGTTAATGTGGTCCATGCCACGGGGATATCCAGATCTCTCGGGCCTAGGGCATAAGAAGCCGACTAGGCCGCATCCGCCGGGCAACCCTTAAGTTGTTGACCATGGCAAGAGTTGGATTTGCTCCCCTTCTCCAAAGAAGATACCAGGAGACTCCTTAAAACTCTCCTTGGAAGAGAAGACATCTTGGTGAATAACTCACCGAGAAGCCATTTGGCAACAAGCCGGGGGCATCCTTCCCAACACACTTTCCCTACAAAGGCTCCCCAAGCAAGGGAAGGCCACAAGGAAGCGCAGAAGCAAGTTAGCAACCTGGCACGACAATGCCAGGTTAACCAGGCCGACGCCTTATCGTCAACCGGCACTCCCCAAAGGGTCACCAGAAGACCACCGGGTCAAGCCTCAGGCACAAGAAATGCACCTCCAGAACCTCCGGTAAATAGACCAGGTGGGTCAGACCCCTCCATGGGGGGCCCGGCCGGTTCCAAACATCGGGACGATCGCCGATAAGGAAAGAATCCTGCCTCCGCCTCCAAAGAAAGCAAGGGGCGTCATCCCAAGCCAAGTTAGAAAGGCAAGGTTAAAGTGGGAAATCCCGAGGAAAGCCACCAACATGGCTCTGGGCAAGGCGCACTGCCATCAAGGCAAAGGCATGAAGGCAAAGGCATGAAGCTGCACAAGCACCTCAAAACCTTGGTGGTCCCATGGGAGTCTACCCAGGCCAAGTGAGCACCCACGGGAGCTTACTCGGGCCGAGTGGTCTCATGGAAGCCTACCTGGACCAGGTGAGCACCCGCGGGAGCTTACCCTGGCTAGGTGGCCCTATGAGAGAGAGAGAGAGAGTCCCATTGGAGCCTAACCCGACCGGGTGAGCACCCGCAGGAGCTTACTTGGGCCTGGTGGCCCTATGAAGGTGGAGAGAGAGAGAGAGAGCTCGGGTACGTTCCCACCCATTTTTTTTATTTTCTTTCAATTTTTTTAGGCTCAACAGGGAGTCAACTAGAAAGATAGAGTTAGGGGGGCCCGGTCGGTTCCAAACATCGGGGCGATTGTCGGTAAGGAAAGAATCCTGCCTCTGCCTCCAAAGAAAGCAAGGGGCGTCCTCCCAAGCCAAGTCAGAAAGGCAAGGTTAAAGTGGAAAATCCCGAGGAAAACCACCAACATGGCTCTAGGCAAGGCGCAGCGCCATCAAGGCAAAGGCATGAAGCTGCACAAGCACCTCAAAATTTTGGTGGTCCCATGGGAGCCTACCCGGACTGGGTGGCCCTATGAGGGTGGGGAGAGAGAGAGAGAGGGTCCCATGGGAGCTTGCCCGGACCGCGGGTGGCTCTATGAGGGTGGAGAGAGAGAGAGAGAGAGAGGGTCCCATGGGAGCCTACCCGGATCGGGTGAGCACCTGCAAGAGCTTACCTGGGCCTGGTGGCCCTATGAAGGTGGAGAGAGAGAGAGCTCGGGTACGTTCCCACCCATTTTTTTGTTTTCTTTCAATTCTTTTGAGGCTCAACTGGGAGTCAACTAGAAAGATAGAGTTAGGGAAAAATTAGATCTTTCCTTTACATATGAGATTGATCCAACTTCTTCATTAACAATATGGAGTTAATTTAATTAAACGGAGCTGCAGTATTAATTCTTTGCATTGTAAAAGATGCCCTAGTTACGCATGTTACTGATCAACCTGGATATGTAGAAAACTGTATAGAAGCCAACACTACTAAAGTACATGTATGCCTTAAACATGTTGCAAACATGACATTATCTGTTGAAGACAATGGAGAAGATGCATAAAATTGCATAGCAGTCAGCGTGGGTGCATCGTAAAATGAAACTATGCACTAAAATTCAACCCTTAAATCACTGGTGGCTAGAAAGGTGGCTCTCAAGTTATATAGAGGGGGTTAGACATGCTCAATTTCAAGAAAATATATAGACATCGCCTCCCCATACTTTCGAAGTTTGCACAGAATCTAAACCATGCTCGAGCTTCATTATCTCAAGGAGAAGCTATTCATTAGCTCATACAAAAACAAGCCCTCATACTCTACCTCAAAGGCACCGTATCCCTCTGTTTTAGAGCCATGCCCTTGCCTAGGGTGCATCGGAGAAGCCCCTTTGATCAGCCAAGCCTCTGGAGACAGACCTTCAAAAGAGAGGCGAGTTTGTCCCCTTCCTTTATCTCTTCTTTTCCTCTCCTTGCTGGAATTGATGGCTTCTCTCACTGTTTCCCCTCTGCTAGCTTTCTCTTTCTCTCCCTTCTCCTCTCTCTCTCTTTCCCTCTTCTTCCTCTCCTCTCTCTCTCTCTCGTGCTGTCTAGGGCAGGCAGAACAGAGGGAGCCTACTTATAGCAGTCTTGACAAGTGGGGGAGAGGCAATTCAATGGGCTTAAGCTTGGTTTTGTTGGTGGTTTTGGGATATATAAGAGCCAGTAATCCTAGGCCGCCATGACACTCCACCAATCTATGAATGACGTGTCAAACCCAACCAATCATGACTTGCCTCATCACTTCACCAATCCACGAGTGACACGTCATAGTCAGCCAATGAAGGACTGCCATGTCACTTGACCAATGAATGAGTGACATGTCACCAATGCTGCCACATGTCGTCACATGAGTGGCTGAAATCTTGTAGGTGAAAATATAAATATACCCTAGAAAATTCAAGTTTCATGAAGTAATTTCAAAATTTTAAAAATTATGCATGTACTTTCTAGGATTTCATAATTAGCTCCTCATAATGGAGGGGTGTTACATCCTATCTCTCATTAATTTTACTAATAACTATACTATCATACTTTATTTTTGGGTGGGGGTGGGGGGGAGGGAACAAGTTGCTTTTTAGCCCAAGTAGGCACAAGTCCTTACCAATGAGAGGAGTTTATAATTTTTCCCCTAAATGGAGGATATATTTTTTCATGTTAGTATGACCTTTCCGCCTTCTTTGGGCAATTATTTTGGGCTTTGGGTTCCACTGCACAAAGAATAATTTGTCTACCAGGTCTTGCCACTTGTTGGGAGCATTAGGGCATAGACCTCTCCAAATCCCATGGACCAAATCCCTCCTCTCACACAACCACAGGAGGGAGACGTTGAAGTTAAGACCTCCCTTCCTCATGGAATGAAGTCCCATGCTGTTAAAGCATAGGCTCTGGTTATTCCAGTTAGAGTTCATATATTCCATGTAGCTAAATGGATGTTATTCTTTGGACTTCCTCATTACTTGCATTTGTCCAACATATATGAATCTTTGCCTATTGATCACCACAATCAGATGCCATTGTATTGCATCTCTTTTAGGGGATTCCCTAACAAACCTTTGCTCACTTGTCGGGTGCCAATGTAGTGTGTCACATTTGGTGAATAACCTAACATTAGGAAGTAAATTTGGATCTTGATGATTGGGATGTGACAGTATTTGTTTAAGTGCTGGTTGTCTGCAGACCCTCCTCATTTTTCATCCAGACTTCAGGTGTAGTGACCTAGTTTTGAGCTGTGCAAGAGAGAGGGCTACCCATACGAAAGGGTCTGGTAGCTGTAGCGTGTGAGCATACCAGTGTGGAGCTACTAGTGTTTGAAGCTACCATTGTGTATGGGAGGTGGGGCAAGGATGAACTGGATTAGTCCCATATAGAAAGCGAGAAGTTACTGGGTTGTATATATGTAGATCTTAGATCCATAACTTGTGAGGTCCTTTTGGGGACAACTATATTTATTTGGCCCAAAGTGGACAATACTTCACAGGGGTTGGATCGGGGTATGATATTATGGTATCAAGTAGGACTCGTGTAGTACAATATAGGCTGGTTCAGGGACAACTGGGCAGAAATTGGTGGGTCTGCAGTGACCTAGTTGCATGCTGTGTAGGAGGAGAAGGCTACCCGTAGAAAGAATTACCCGGCTATGGGGTGTAAATGTGTCAATGTGGAGCTGCCACGATGTTGAGCTACCACTGTGTATGGGGTTGGGGCAAGGATGAACCAAATTAGTCCCATATCAAAGTGAGAAAAATTACTTAGCAATAAGGCTTGTCCATAACTCGTGAGGTGACTTTTGGGGGCAAAACCGTGTGGACTTGACCCAACAAGTACCTTACCCGAGTTGGATTGAGTCATGACATCAGGCTTGGCAGGGCAGAAGTTCATCCCTTGACCCCCCTCATGCCATGTATATACTACCCTATAGGTGTGCATATGGTAAATCCTCATGAAGAAGAGATTTTATTTGGGAGTACCAACCACTTTCAGGTGGGAAAAATGAAAATCTTTGAGTATCTGGGAAGAAAGCTTTGTTAAATGACCACTCTAGCCCTCTTTATCTGTTGGTTCTTTCCAGACGATGTTTGTTCTCAAATTTTAAAACATGTTTATTTGTTTTTATCATATTAGTCTCTTTTCTGAATTTTCCCTCTACATTTGCTATATATTTTTTTCTTAAGATATAATGAGATTATGACAATTTTGGACTAAGTTTTTATCTCACTCTTCTTTCATGTCTTGTGGGTCTCAGTCAAGAAGTTTAGTCTTGAAGAGCCAGAACAAGAGATATTGTCCAGTGTTCTTCAGAAAGGTTAGTCACATGTGTCTATCTGTATAAGTCATTCTTGAATACCTGAACTAGTTTGTTGTTTCTGTATATGTCAGGAGGACCTTGAAGAGTCACTTCTTAGAGCTTCTCAACAACAAAATTATTTGAACCCTGCCTTGAGGAAGGGGGATATCCAGGTATCATACAGCATCTCAATTTTTAATGGGCTAAATCTTCAACAAATCGCTGGATCCTTATTGGATCTGGCCAAAGCCACATCGAGAGGTTAAATTGTGATACTTACAGTTGATAAAGTATTCTCAGTTTTTAGATGATTCAATCCTGCCTTTTGCAATTCTCACATTTCTTTCTTGTTTCCCGCTTAGGTTTCTGTTCTTGAGGAGATGATTGCTGCTATGAAGGTAGAGTTCCTCACTTCGATGTTGCACAGGCATTTGTGATTCCTGCATATACTGAACAGTTTTGTTGGCATTGCCAAATAACTTTACAGGGAAATTCCACGTCAAAGTGGGATGATGTTGTCTTCATCCCCCCAGGCTTCAATTCTGGTCTTGGCCTGCTGGATCAGCCCGTTGCAACTGCATAGGTGGTGATTGGGTTGTCTTCAAAAAATTTCAAATTCTGGTCAAGTATTCTAGCTTTCTAGTGAGTGGTGACCCGCTCGTGTAGGTGTTTTTGTCGGATCGCTAGAAACTATATTTTGTCAAATTATCCTTTAAGCGACGGATGTAGAGGAGTTCATTTTATATCCTCTATTGTAAATGTTTCAGATCTCTTAACAGTTTCCCCACATTTGATTGGAAATACTTTGTTAATCAGTCTATCTTTAGTCTTAGCAACAGTATAGCATTATTTTTGTTATTCCCTTCCAATAATATCCCTATTTTCCGTCTACCTGAACGCTGCTATTCGTCGTCTCCATTGGAAGGCTCGGGTAGCCTCCTGCCTGTGAATGTGATGTGATTTTCGTTGTCTTAGCTGCTTATTCACGTCCATGAATTGTTGGTTTGTATTCCGATCCATGGAATGAAGACGCTAGTAATTGTAACGTATAGGTCATGTTCTTCTCCATGACCTCGTGGGAAGTGTGGTCATTTTTCTGCAGAAGCGTGAGAACCCCTGTATAGCGAATGCTGCGGAGGAAAGGATAACAAGCAGGGATCCATGTGTGGTCATTTTTCTGCCAAAGCGTGAGAACCCCCGTGTGGCGACTGCTGTGGAAGGATAGCAAGCAGGGGGATCCATGTGTCCAGACTAAGAAGAGTATCCCATAGACAAGAGTGTGATGCGTTAACGGACAAACAGAGAAGAAAGATCGGAGACCCTCCTGTGTAAAACTGATTCATCGGCGTCAGCTTCGACTGTATCCCGAAGAAAACTCGTCGAACGTGCAAGGCTTCGTTCTGTGTCCTTCCACAGTGGCATCAGAGAGCTCTTCCACGAGACCGCTGATTGCATCATAGAAAGAACCCAGCTAAGTACTTCCCTTGCCGCCCCTTAGTGATTGGAAACGGATGCGTTTAATGTTAGTATGTAGTAATGATTGACACAGCTAAGTTCCTTCCCCGCACTTCCACGATGTTGCAGCACATTTACAAACCCTTCTGCCATCCCCCTTTTTACAGGATCTTTTCTTGCTCCAAAGTCCCATCAGCCCAGTGTGGACCAATGGAAGGAGAATTTGCAAATGTACTTCACACTCAAGTATTAGTAGGGGTGTCAATTGTTGAGACATGTGCGATAGATTCAGAGGGGGGGTGAATGAATCTCCCCTTAAAAATATAGCCTAATAAAAAACTAATGCTCAGATATGCGGACTTAAAGAACAATTGTAGATATATTTTGAAGATACTTAGAAGGATCTCGCAAAGCAACACAAAGAATAAGCTCTCACTCGATCCTAAGCAAACATCAAATGTGCGAAGCAATAAGATGAACACATAAGAAAATCAAACCACAAGGGACACCAGGATTTTTAGGTGGTTCGGTCCACAGACCTATGTCCACCCCTCACTCCAAACCGGAGTGAGGCTTCCACTAGCAACGCTAGAACAGCAGACTCAGTCTGCAACAAATGATACCACACAGCTTGACCAGGGGAACAACCTCCCCTCTTCCTCCCAACCGGAGGGAACCACTAGTGACACCCAGTCACTAGCAAACCAGAGACCGAAGTCTCTCTTCCTCCAGACCAGGAGGGCTCACCTGGACTTGCAATCCACAAGACCAGAACCGGAGGACCAATCCTCCCTTCCTCCAAACCGGAGGGGAACCTAGAGACCCAAGTCTCTCTTCCTATGAAACCCAGAGGGAAGCACAGGTGACCCCAAGTCACCTGTAAACTAGAGGTGTCGGACCTCTCTTCCTCCGCAAGGGAGGGAACCACTGATGACACTAAGTCACCAGCAACCTGGAGAAACAATTCTCCCTTCTCCTGAAACCACAGGAGGAACCCGATCCCCAACAGGGCAATCAGGAGAAACACAAAGAAATGTAAACGAAACCAAGAAAGGGAAAATACATTAATCAAAAAACTGTAAAGATGGTAGCACAACTGTGGCTCTCAAATAGAGCTGACTGGCCTGGATATGATCCACGGTCCAGTAGGAACAAATCTTCAAGTAGCTTTGCTTCTTCTCCTCTAACTCTCTATCTCTTTCTCTTCTTCTTTTTCTTCTTCTGCTCACTGCCTCTCTGCAGCTCTTTTCTTTTATCTTGATCACTCTCTTGCTCTCTTTTATCCACTTCGTCAGTCTTCTTCAGTGGAAGAAGGCTTCCTTTTATAGCAGTCGCAAGTAGCTTGGGCGTGTGCTCTCTTCGATTCCCGCCCAAGCTTCAGTCCACATGGCGGCTTCTCAGCATCTTGGATCACGTGCCAGGTGCCTACCTCGGATCACGTGCCCAGACACCTACAGGTTTAATGAAGAGTTCAGTCGATGTATAAGCCACAGGCTGTATAGACTTCATATAAAAGCAGCAGAGTTTGGACTTAAGGATGCAATGTGTATGCAGTGTATATACTTCTGCATTGCAGGCTAGCAGCGATGTATAGACTTGCTGCGTGCAGGCTGCCACGATGTATAGACTTTGCAGCACAGCTGTGGGGAGTTGTATAGACTTGTTGTGGAGGCTGTGTAGACTTAGCCGCAGGCTGTGGGACGAATGTCTAGACTCTGCAGACATGCGATGCAACTGGATGTATAGACTTAGTTGTGCTGTGCAACCAATGTGTAGACATGGCGTGCAACGATGCAACACAATGTATAGACTTAAGCGTGCTGTGCAAGCGATGTGCAGACATGCTATGCTTGCTGTGGGGGATGTATAGACTTGATGTGGCTGTATAGACTAGCAAATGCATGAAGAACATTGTGCATACATGCTGGCAAATGGATGTATAGACTTCATTCAAGCAAGTGAGACAATGTCTAGACTTTGATAAATTGAAGCACATCTAAAAGATGACTCTTTCCTAGGCGTCAGATTCAGAATGGACGCTCCTACTGATGGGCGTCAAATTTCAAGCAAAATCAACCATGATGAAATGTGTAGACATTGTATAAACTTGAACGATGTGCAGACTCTGTGTTACGAACACAGGCTGTACAGACTTCATGTATGCATGAGTCTCTAAGAAGACAGACGATGTATAGACCTAGCCAAGGGAAATGACTGTACAGACTTGACCAAGGCAAAGCAATCGAGTGTATAGACATTCACAATGTATAGACTTACCAAGCGCAAGGGTTGTACAGACTTGATGAACGATGCAAGGCAAACGAATGTATAGACTTCCAATGTATGGACTTGCCAACTGGGCGATGTACAGACTTGAGCAAGGCAAAGTATGTACAGACTTCAAGGTTCACAATGTATAGACTTTGGCAAGGGAATGGCTGTATAGACTTGCACAGTTCTAGGATGTATAGACTTGCCAAGGGAAACGACGGTAAAGCTATCAGTGTATAGACTTCGAGTGCAACGTTAGTAAAGCTACCTATGTATAGACTTGCAAGATCACTTATGGATGTACAAACTTGGAAGTTCACTGATGGATGTACAGACTTCACCTCGAGCAATCTACAGTGCAGTGTATGGACTTTGAAGACTGATGCATGACGCTGTACAGACTTCACTAATGTATGGACTTAGCTTCGTGCATGCTACAGTGCATTGTATGGACTTTGAAGACTGATGCATGAGACGCTGAGACAATGTATAGACTTGCTAGCAATATGAGATGCACTGTATAGACTTTACATAAGATGATGATTGATACGGTCCAGTGTACAGACTTAGCCAATGTAAAGTGCACAATGTACAGACTTAGTCTGATGCGTTGTATAGACTTTCATGAGATGCTCAATGAGACGCTCAATGTACACACTTCAAGTCCAGTGTATAGACATTGCCTTAGACTCTAAATGAGACGGACGTTGTGCAGACTTTAGCCAATGCAATGTATAGACCTGATGCTGCATTAGACACAAAATAAGACGGACAATGTTCAGACTTCAATGCAGAGACTTTGAACTTGTATGCTGGCAGTGTATAGACTTTGGCACACAATGCAACAAGACTCTGACGATGTATAGACTTCCCAGCAGCAAGGGTTTGCTATGAATGTGCAGACTTAATGAAATGAGGCATGTACAGACTTTGACTCAAATATGCATATGAGACGCTGACTGTATAGACTTGTACATACTTGCATGAACAAAGCATATGCGTGATGTGACGATGGCTGTACTTAGACAGTGTATAGACTTGTAAGACACTCATGCACTGACGATGTATAGACTGTGAATATGAAGAATGTACAGACATGAAATGTGTGCTGTCTAGACAGACTCTATACATACTTAAGCAATGTATGGACTTCATCCAACAAAGTTCAGGCATGCTGTTAACTGATGTACAGACTATGCTGAAAGGGTATGGCAGCATCACCCATTGTACATACTAACATCACACACTCCAGATAAAATGTAATTATGAGATGCATCAACAATTATGAAATGCACCAATGCACACAACACACAGCCTCAGCCTGTTCATTGGTTATGTCAGATAAGATGTTCAATGAAACATTCATTCAACAAAGTTTAGGTATATATGCAGACTCAAACAGTATGCAGACTAAAACAGATGATGACTTATAGTGTTTGCTATCATCAAAACCCCAGGGACACAACACGTCTGTCCTCATACCATAGTCTATGAGTCTATTTTTCTTATTTATACGGTTTATCTGTCGAGCATATGGGAGTTGCATAGTCGAGTCGGTCTAATGCAAGTTCGCAAGTGTCAGTCCCTTTCGAGTGGAGGCAAGTCGGGTCGAATGCGTACTTTGTAAACTTGCCTAAGCAACATGGGACCCAGCGGTGATTCCTAGTGAGTCTTTGAGCCGTCTCCTCCCCTTGAGAGTGACCCCACCCCGGAGTGTCCACCACTAGCCTCAATCCCGCAGTAGCGTGAGCATATCGAACATATACGGGATGAGCATGTGACGATTATTAGGAGTGGAGCGTACCCGCGTTACCAGGTACGGTGGAGTGCATGGTCCGCATCTTACGACACGTGGATCACCCGAGCAGATACTTGAGTAGCCACACCCCTTACTCGACGGGGTCGAGTTTCTCCCACTCGGGGAGAATTGATGAGAACATCAAAGCAAGACCACTAACTTTTTTGACTACATTTATATCCTTGAGTTAATTGGGTTTACAATTGTAAGGCAACTATAAGTCAATGTGTGAGTCCTTAGGTTTTAGTGGGTTTCTTTGTAAAAGGCCATGTTGGCCCGACGGGACCCCCACCCTTTTTTCCATTGGGCCTCCTAGCTCCTAGGGCCCCTAGGGGATGGTCCATGGTCCAAGTTGGACTTGGACCAATGAGGCAAGAAGAAAAATGCCATTTCCCCTCTTAAAGAGGGCGCCCCCCCTTTTGATTTTTTATTTATTTTGTTCAATTGACCACATGGGAGGAGATTATCTTATCCCATAATTGCCCCTCCCTAACCCTAGATCTGGGGTTAATTAGGTCTTATAGTTAGAGTTATATAACCATTGTATTTTGTGATTTCCATAGATTAATGAGAAGAAAAATCTGAGTTTGTTCTTGAGAAGCCAAAGGGCGCCCCTCTCTCCTCTCCCCCCCTTGTAGCTGGACTGATATGATTTCTATGGTGTGATACCATAATCTTGGTGGATTCCAAGATCTATCTCCTCCCCTGGGTGTCAAGCTCAGCCACCGCCGCCGCCATCGTCGTTCGTGCCGCCAACAAGCCGCCACAAGCCATTCTCCATCTTGCTATCCTGAACCCTGAAATTTAGAACAGAAGCTCAACGATCAGGTTGATTCTCCCAATCCAGCCATTTGATCGACCTCAAACTTTGAGAGTTGGTTTCCCCCATAGTCCCCTTCTTCCAATTAAATTTTCAGGCCAATCATCCCCCATTTGCCCCCCTTCCCAGTCAAATCTTTCCACCCCTAGCAATCTGCCAATTTGTAGATCTGCGGGATAGCACCCTGTTCTTTTATTTTTCTTCCCACCCAAACCATGTCAGAAAAATACCAAAATATCTATGTGTGATCCTCACATCCCCCCTTCCACCCCTAAAATTCTCAAAGTCCAGATCGACCAAATACCCCTCGGTCAAAATTCATTTTCAGGCAGATCTCAGTCTGTCCTGACTGATCTGGATTCTGAGCCAGAAAAGTTACAGAAGCACAGAAGTTTTCATTTCAAACCAGGCTGTTAGTTGGATGTAAATTTCCTAAATGTTGTAAATATTTGAGTCTAATTTACAACGGGGCCAATCTCACCTCGATCCGACACCGGATCTGGGCGTGGCGATCATTCTCGTGGAGGCGCGCAAATCTGTTCCGTGGCCAGTAGAGGCTGCCACCGATTAATTCACCCAAAATTATGCCGGCTTAGATTTAGCCGCCGTCGACTTTAGAGATCGAAGAGAAGGATTCCACCGGCGTCCCAGCCAACCGCCTCGACCAGAAGTTGACCGGAAGCCGCCGTCCCAGCAGCCCGGTTCACTTGATGTCCATCGAGTTTGAACAGTACCGAGTTGGATCAGCAGCCCGCCTCTGACCTGAAAGCCCTTCCGACTTACTGCCCGTCAACCCGAGTTCGCTACTCCCAAGTCCCACATGTAGCCCTTTACCTCCCTACGTGGAGTGAGTTATAAAAATCACTTCTGTAATTATTTAATTACTGTACACCGAGAGTACAGGTCTTGGCCGGGGTCGTCTTCCCCACACCCGGAGCATGGAGGTATCATGTCCGCTCCCCACTTTGGCATTTGCTTTGCTCATATATATTCGTATGCCACTGCAAGTGATAGGATAATTAGCTCGTTATAATTTTATCACCGCTGCGAGAGAGAGCGAGACCCGTCCCGTGCCTCGATCCCAGTACGAGAGTGAGCAGACCACCCTTGACTCATTGCCGGTTTCTCAACCGCGCACATCCGCACGCTTCCCTTGCTAGGAATGAGTCGTGAGCTCACCTAGAGTCTCAAGTTTGAGTCTAAATTGGCGTCGAGTCGCATCCCGTCCCGCATCACCCGAGTCTGACCCGACTACTTCAACATCCACTGCTTTGAGCATCTACACGTTCTCTCACTACTTCCGAGGCTTCAGTCCTCGCTCCTCCACTTAATTTCCCCTTTTCTTCTGTAGACCATTCCTTGTGATCAGGGTCTTTGTACCTTAGTAAGGGTGTTCTAGCCCTTACCTCTCTTCCTTTTTTCCATATTCGTCTGAGTCTGGTCTAGGCACCACTCCTTCTTGTTAAGCCACTTTCAAAGCTATGCTATCCTTTCTCATCTATCATGAGGGCAACAAATC
Source organism: Amorphophallus konjac (assembly GCA_022559845.1). Classification (NCBI taxonomy): domain Eukaryota; kingdom Viridiplantae; phylum Streptophyta; class Magnoliopsida; order Alismatales; family Araceae; genus Amorphophallus; species Amorphophallus konjac. Next base: position 158,511,489 of record CM040125.1, read on the forward strand.
CTGTGTTTATCAAGTTGCCTCCGACAGCCGCCTCTACGACAAAGGTCGCAAGGTAACGTTATGTGCGTAAGTACGCATTTCAGTCATTAATTAATTCAACTTGTTCACGCATGTCTTCAAAATGAGGTGCTTCTTAACTTGATTAAGAGTGGTTGTTTTTAGACCTTTATCATAGGTCTTTATATTAAATCAATGTCAAAAGAGTCTTTAGACTTGCTATGCAGCACTTTGTTAATAAGAACTCTACGCTGGGAGTTCGGCATTTCTTTCCCCGCTTGTTAACGGTAACCCTTAGCTGGGCACCGCACACACTTCACGGTGTCCTTCGCCATCTCCCTTGATAAAAACAATGTTGCTACTTGGGCTATGCTCGAGGGCATGATGTCTTTTTATTTTCCCTTCTCGACTGAAATATGAGAGCAGAGATATTCTGGGTAAAACAACCAACCTAAGCACATCCCGACAAGAGGAAGTCTCAAATAGGGGTAATCTATTATGACCTTATTCTCAAAATAGCATGTTTCAATTTCAATATCTTTCAAGTCCAAAGAACACACACACAAAACAAAAAATTGATGATCAAATGAAAAAAATGAAATGAAATCAAAAGAAAAATCAATGAATTTTGGCATGGCAAGAGGGCAGTACAGTTTTCCCGCGGGACGTTATGAGTCTGGCCGTATGCGTGCCTAAAAGAGAATTTAAGGTTCGATGATATGACACAAAGTCCCGACGCAACAGACTGAATCTCTAGGGGTTGTGCTATGGACAGAAGTCAAAACCTGATATCTTCTTAACTCTGATTAAGCTTATCTCCAACTTTTCTTCTCTTCTCCCTCTAAGACTGAGTGTTTCTCGGGTATGGCCTTAGTAGGGGCACCGTTATCCAAGGGTAGCCGATTATAGGGCGCCACTTTCTTATGCACGCCCGGCTTTGGGCAGTTTTAGCGAAAGGGGAGGGAACGAGGACCTCTAGCCAGTGGTTCAGAAACGCCCTATGATGCTAGTTTAGCAATGTCCAAACCAAAATTCTAAAAAAATTCCAATATCCTCAAAAGTCCAAAAAAAATCAAATATCCTCAAAATTCCAAAAAAATTGAATATTTCCAAAAACTCCAAAAAAAATTCTAATATTTTCCAAAATCCACATAAAAATTTGAATACTTTTCAAAACTCATAAAAATTTACATATTCCAAAATCTAAAAAAATTGCATTGTATTTTTCTGATGGTGCTTTTGTAGGGACAACTCTTCTGCACAGGACCAAGAACTTGGGATGAGTCCTCTCCATTCATTGCCATCAATTTTCTCTATGTTAATCAACATGATTTGCCACTCTGGGCATCATTCTAATCATTCATATCCAAATCCTTCTAAATGACTCTTACTCTTTCTTCACTGGATCACTCCTGCCACTGGGCATCATCACCTTGATCTTGATCATCCAACTCCAAATGTTATGACTAGCCAAGATGGTCACCCTCATGACAAATAACAAATAATGATGCTTTGCATGTTTCATGTTTTAATGCTATCTCTGCTATGATATTCAATGCAATGCGATGCTTCAACTTACTCTATTGATGCTATTCATGATATGCCTTTTATATGCTATGCTAATTATGCTATACTTAATTGCTTTATGCTCTATGATATCTTGGCTAATCAACTTTTGAGCGCAGGAAGATGCTTCTTTGGTCCCACCGTCCGGGCATCATCATCCAGGTCCCACGGTGTTTACACCTCATTTCTCAGTTCCCCCATGCTTATTGCTATCACCATCTCCCTGTATGTATTTTTACTATATGTTATTACGCTATTAGATTATATCAAGGACCTTGTGGCTTTGGTAAATCTGGAATTTGAGTTCCCCTTCATCAAAAACGATGATGATTTCAGAGGAATCTTAGTCACACGGATAAGCCGTTGAGCCGTCCAAGACTGGGGACGATGGTTCCCTTTTGCGAGTTGATGCGCGGATAAACGAGCTTCGGCTTAGTACCAACTCACAAATGGGTTTCTTGACTCAGTCTGGACAGCTTAACAATATTATCCTTGATTATCTTTTATTTTTAATTTATTTTAATTTTCCCTTTAAACCCAACATGCATTCATCTAGGACTTTGAATTAACTATGGAAAACCCTTTTAATAACTCGTTTTGAAGGTCAATTAATCATTAATTTCAAGATTTGAGATATTCGATGCTGAATTGGGTCCTCAGTTCACCTTGTTGTCATTTTGGGCCGCTTCCTTGAAAACTCCTTTGTTTGGATTTCTATCCTCTTATTTCAATCTTTTCCTTTGATCCACCTTGGCTGCAGCACGTCCACATTGGCTAATAAATGCTTCACAATGGTGAAACCTACAGGCTTGTGACCTAGGATACTTCCACCGTGCTGGAAGTTGATCATTCTTTTTATCTCTTTCGTGCCCGTGTGCACACTCCTCCTTATCCAAATAATCGTTGCTTTCATTGATCTCCTTAAGATTACATCATTTTGAACTCTTGATTCAATTTCTATCAGGTGATGTTAATTGCATGTCTCATCACACCTTGACATCTACTTTTCAGTTCATCCCACTTCATTCCACGTCACTCCATTCCATTCCATTCTATGTCACTCACTTGCAAAGCAGACGCCAAGGCGGGACAACTGTAGACATGTTAAATTTGACATCATTTTGAGCATATCTCCTATCACACTGTGATGTCCCATTTGACCCTCAAATCGACTTAATTGAGCGGTTTTCCTCATTTTTCTTGAATATTCAACTTTCCCAAGCTTTCCTACACGTTTTTCTATTTTTCCAGATTTTTCTAACGTTTTTCTCCATTTTTTCGGGGCTTTTTCTGAAACATGGCAGCCAGATGGGTGCCAATTCTTTGAAAGATGGCAGCCCAGAGGGCGCCAATTTCTAAAAGATGGTAGCCAGAGGGCGCCAATTCCTTGAAAGATGGTAGCCCTCTAGGTGCCAATTTCTAAATGATGGCAGCCCAGAGGGCGCCAATTTCCAGCAGGTTTCCATTTGGCCAGTTTTCGAAATCTAAGAATTGATGACACTCCAAAAGATCGCAAATTCCTTAAATAGCGACCGTGCGGAAGGTCGCAAATTCTTTTCTTCATGTTTTGAGCCAAATTCAGATTATGTTTGATTCCACGACTTCTCAGAAGGTCGCTATTTCATGAATAGGCGCTCGTGTGGAAAGTCACCAATTCCCTTGCTATATTTTGTGCTTTTAACTCCGACCGAAACTCGTATAAATTTCTAATTAGCGACCACCTCATGGTTGCCAATTCTTTTCAAATTTCAGAAGTTCTAATCCGTTTGGTAACGCTTTGGAATTAGTGACGTTTAGCACAGGCACCCTTTCAAATAGCAACCATCTGAGTGGTCACCATTTCTTTCAGGAATTCGAACTCCGGCAGACCCTCCTTCTTTCTCTCTTTTGAGCCCCTTTTCACTTGGGAATGGAGTTCTAAGGTTTTCCAAGGATGAAGGGACACTTGGCTATGATTTATCACCTTCCAAATCCAATTAAAATATGATTTCCTAATTTCCTTTGGAATTAATTCTGAATTTCAGCCCTATAAATATGACCCCTCTCCCCCTTGTGTTTAAGGCTGCTCAACTAAACTAAGAGGAGGTGCTGCTGGATTGGAGGCTCAAGGAGGAAGCTCCCATGTACCTTAAAGCTTCATCTATAGAGTTCTTCTTCCTCCCTTGAAGATTTGGAGCCTCTACATCCATGAAGCTTCTTCCCTATTGAAGATCTTGAAGCCCTCAATTGGAGAGAAAACCAATAAGCCAATTCTCTTCCCCATCTCTCTTAGTTAATTTCATGCATTTTAAGTAATTCATGCATCATGCTTCTATCTCGTTCTCCTATCTTTTCATCTCAATATTGAGATCTCCATATGGTGCACTCTAGCACACTTTCTTTTGTGCAACACTTGCACCCTCCCATATTTTCTTCATCATATCATCATACCTTTACCTACCCTTTGCATAGGGGTTTTAAAGGCCAACACCAATCAGGTGTGTTCATATCCATGCTTTCCATGTTCATATTTATATTTGTATTTGATGCTACACATCTTGGTTTCTAATCCATATTTGTTTATTGGTGTTTGTTAATTTTGCAAGGGTAATCAACAAGAGAAACTCTCTTCATCGGCCGACCGATAGAAAGAGAATGTGAACACTCACAATTCCCCACACTTTAAGGTATTTATTCGTGATCCCTCCATATTCTTTATTCTTATATCTTTGAGGCCCTCACGTCTCTGGCGATCACCTTTCCTCATAGCATCCTACGCATGCTCCCTTTTTCTCTCTAGTCCCCTTTCCTTTATATTCTTTCTTTTATTTTTAGTGGGTTATTTCCATAATCTACACAGTCAACCTACTCCTTTATTTTTTTTATCTTCAAATTGCCCGGTGAAAATTCGACAACATCTCCCCCAGACCTGGAACGTCGGGGGGATGTAAATAGGGTGCGCGCCATACGTAGAAGCTCCGAGACAGTCCCGAAACAAAAGGATGCGCGTGAAAGTGACAACACCTCGGGGTGCGCACGGAAGCGGCAACCCCATTTGGGCACGGAGATTCCGAGGGCTAGCCTAGAAAGGACCTCGTCAACCCACGGGTTGCCATGACCTCATCGCCGAAGCGTGAACTTGAGCTATCGCCGTATAGGGCCATTGATGTTCACTTCTCAAAGGGAAGCCACCCAGGGTCCACGTTAAGAAGTAATGAGCCCCTAGGGGTCCATGAGTGATCAAGAACCTGAAATCTGGAATTTGCAAGAACAATCAGTTCTTTTGGGATCGGATCCCATGTTCCTCACCCCTTTGGAGTCATGGCCATAGAATCGGTCCAAACTCTAAGGTGGGGTTCTGAGAAGAAAGAGATTGGTGAGATTTCAAAAGAGGGAGATCATGATGCACTCCCGTTAGCATCATGTCCACATCCCGAAGGGAAACACGTGAAACCATGAGGAAAGAGAGGAGAGGTGATGGGACATCGAAACTAGGCCACTAATTTTTGGAGTGTTGTTTTTTTTTAGAGTGCCATTGGTGTGTGCTTGTGTATTTTTGGGTTTGGTTTTATTTGGTCTTGGGTCAAGAGAGTGTTAAATGGGCTCATGTAATCAAAAGGTGGTCTATTAGGAGGTTTGGGCCTTAAAGATACTAAAAGCCCAATTGGGCCACCACCTCACCATTTGGCCACCAAAGCCCACTTGGACATCCCTATCCCAATTGGCCCATTCCAAAAGGCCCATGCAATCAAGCCCAAGGGCGCCCTCTCCCTCTCCCCTTCTTGCAGTAGAGAATGCAGCAGAAATCTATGGTGTGAAGCCATATTCTAGGAGTGATTCCCTCCTCTACCCCCTCCGCTGGATGCGACTTCCAGCCACCGCCGCCGCCGCCTCCGTTCCTGCCGCCGTCGAGCCGCCACAACAACATCTCCGAGCTACTGTCCTGACCCACGAAATCCAGAACAACAACCTGAAGATCTGGTTGCTCCTCCCAATCTGTGTATATGATGATCTTAAAATTTGTATAGATCATCCCCCTTGTTGTTACCTCCTCCCAGTTTAAATTTCGTGTCAATCAGACGTCATTTTCTATTTTTCCCAATCTTTTAGTTCCACCCCTCACAGTCTATCAATCAGCAGATCTGCGGGATAGTATCTTGTTCTTATATTTTTTCCGCCCCCTTAACCATCTCCAAAAAATCCCAAAAAATTTTAGCACGTCCCACACATCCCCCTTTATCCACCATAAAATCCCCAAAATCCAGATCCACCCCTTCCCTGTCGGTCAAAATCCATTTTCAGGTAGGTCATGTTCTGTCCTAACTGTCTGTAATTTCGAGGCAGAAATAACTACAACCCATAGAGTTTTTCATTTCCAATCCATTTACTGGATGGATGTGAAATTAATTTATGTTGTAGCCCTTTGAGTCCTCTGTCCAACAGCGCTGATCTTGCCTCGATCCGCCTTCGGATCTAGGCACAACAATTGTTTTCGTGGTGGCGCACAGATCTGATCCGAGAACAGGCCAGCAGAGCAGTCCGCCGGTTAATTCCGGTAAAATATGCCGGCTCACATTCAGCGATCGCCGCTCCCAGAGATCGATTGGCAACCCCCCAGCAGCGTCCCAGCCATTCGCCGCATCAAGGAGACGCTCGGGCACCGCCGTCCCAGGAGTCGGACCCGCCTGCTATCCCGCGGGCCCAACAGAACCGAGCCGGACCAGCTGCCCGCTTCCGACTTGCTGCCCGTCAACCCGAGTTCGCTACTCCTGGGTCCCACGTGTAGCCCTTTACCTCCCTGCGTGGAGTGGGCAGTAAAACTCTTGATGTAATTTTTGTTAATTGTTTGTACCGGGAGTACGAGACTTGGCCGGGATCGCCTTCCCCACGCCTGGTAGCGTGAGGTATCGTGTCCGCTCCCCACTTGGCATTTGCTTTCCTCGTATATTTCTATATGCCGCTGCATGAGTGATAAGAACTTAGCTCGTTACAATTTTTTCACCGCTGCGAGAGTGAGTGAGTGGAACCCGTCCCATGACTCGATCCGAGCACGCGAAAAAGTCGATACCCGAGACTCATTGCCGGTTTCTCAATCGCGCAGATCTACGCATTTCCCTTGCTTAGGGACGTCCGCGAGCTAGAGTCCCAGGTTCGCATCCCGTCCCGCATCAAATTGGTATCAGAGCTAAGTTGAGTCTAGGGTAGTCGGTCCATGGTGTCGCATTGCATTCTTATACCCGGTATATCAAAAGGTGTTCCCGGAATGACAGGTTACGCCTATCGGGAAGGTAGCACACTTGCGTGAGTGCGATCTTCGGATCAAACCTCTGCCACGTACCGGATACTGGTTGAGTGTAGGTTTGTAGTTGAGTCTGCATTCCAACTTTGCATTGTTGTTTAGGGTCGTGTCTAGTGTCTTGTCACCAAGTGTCGGCATGGCCATCCTATAGCTCCCCGTCTCCCATGGATCCCCAAAAGTCCACGTCATATGAATGGTGGCGACACACCCAAGGATGGGGAACCCAACCCCACCACCTCCATAGGCCCGAAGCACCAGACTTCTATGGCTCCAAAGTCCCGAGCGACTACCTAGAGTGGGAAGCTGCTATGGACAAATACTTTGAGTGTTACATTATGTCCGATGCCATGCAAGTCGACTTTGCCACAAGGCGGCTTTTTTACGAAGCCGCCGAAATATGGAGGGACATAGAATGCTTGATAGAAATTAGGAGGCAATGGCCTATAAAGTCATGGTGTGAGATGAAGGGCGAGCTTAGAAGGGTCTACCTACCCGGCCCAGTCACCTCCAACCGACCCCACCCAATCACCTCTAACCAAGTGGGTCATAGTCGGAGGCAAAGAGCCCCACATGTAGATGAGCCTAAGCCCAATACTAGGCCGAGTGATTATGGGTGAGTCCATCACGATACCCCTACTCCAAACCCCACCATTGCTGAACTTTTCAAAATCATGTCAGATAAGGTGGATAGGATGTGTACCCAGATTGACGGATTCCTACCCGAGTATAGGGAGGTTGTAGCCGATAGCCTCAACCCGGTGCCACCCCAAGAACCTCTTCCCCTCAAGGAGGACACTCCTTCTCCGCCCGTGAGAGCTCCTATGCCCCCACCCTCACCTTCCGATCTTTATTCGGAGCCACCTCATTTAGAGCCACATCAGCTAGAGCCACCCGTACTTCTAACGGGAAAGCTAATCATCGCCGAGCCACTACTTAGCTGGCTCAAGATAGGCTTGGTCTCTAAAGCACCATGCTACCCATCCATGGACCCCGCACTACAACTAGTGCCCGTCAACTCATTCCACACCACTTTTCGGTCTTCTCACCATGTTGACACATTGGAAGACCTCATTAAGGGATTATACTGGCAATTGAAGTTGACGTGTATGTTGGCCCGAGGCTTCGACCAACCCAATAGTCGTAGCTTCACACATCCATCCTTAGGGTCCATTGCCTCCGTGTGCACAGTGGGTCATGTCACCACGGAGGTTCTCTTATTCCTCCCCATGCCGGTTGAGCCTAGCTTCATTCCACTTATTCCGAGGGAGGAACCTTACTTTCTCCATGAGATCTCTGTCCCATCAACCATCATGAATGAAGGTGACCATCTACACCTTCACGAATTCCAAACATGGGACTGTGTAGTAAAGGAACCCATCTCGAGGGGTCACACATTTTTTGATCCCTTCGATCCTTTCCCTAGTGAACCCCTTGACCCACCATATCTACTCCACTTCTTCAGGGAAGTACACTATCACACCTCTACCCCACAGGCCAATCCACCTACACTCCGTACAGAGTCCGTTCATTAGGGTATGGAAGAAGGAGAATTTGACTCTCTTAGCCCACCCAAACCTTCCAAATCCAAAGGGCCATCAGTGTATGAATGGTGCATGTTAGGATGTCTAGGATTCCATTCCACCAATATTAGGTTGCGTCATGTGTATGCAAGGCACACATTCGGATGTCCATGTCCACCATTGCATATGTATGGGTCGGACTAACAATAGGTTTGTCTAGGGTCTTATGTGAGTCTATATTTTTTTTTATTTGTTCAGTTTGTCAGGAGTCTATACATGCATTTGTCTGTTGGGAGTCTACATGTGTCAAGTTGAGTCGGTCTAATGCAAGCTCGTGGAGTCAGTCCCATTCGAGTGTGAGGCAAGTCAGATCTCATGCATACGTTGTGGACTTGCCTGATGAATATGGGAAAGCTCTACCTTCAAAGTCTCGGATCAAGTCACATAAAGGGACCTAGCAGTGATTCCTAGTGAGTCATGGAGCCGTCTCCTTCCTTTGAGAGTGACCCCACCCCGGAGTGTCCACCACTAACCTCATTCCCACAGCAGCGTGACCATATGGAACATATACGGGATGAGCAGGTGATGATTACTAGGAGTGGAGTGTACCTCCGCACTACCTGGGACAGTGACGGATCCGCAGGAGCCACGTGAACAGTTGCACCCCTTACTCGACGGGGTCGAGTTTCTCCCACCCGGGGAGAACTGATGGGACATCGAAACTAGGCCACTAATTTTTGGAGTGTTATTTTTGTTTAGAGTGCCATTGGTGTGTGCTTGTGTATTTTTGGGTTTGGTTTTATTTGGTCTTCGGTCAAGAGAGTGTTAAATGGGCTCATGTAATCAAAAGGGGGTCTATTAGGAGGTTTGGGCCTTAAAGAAACTAAAAGCCCAATTGGGCTACCACCTCACCATTTGGCCACCAAAGCCCACTTGGCCATTCCTATCCCAATTGGCCCATTCCAAAAGGCCCATGCAATCAAGCCCAAGGGCACGCCCCCCATTCAAAGTCCACATCTCCGCATTCAAACCACCATGTTGACCTTCCATCATGCCAATTGTCATTGATTTTCAAGTGGAAAAAATGATACCCACGTATAGCCTTCATAGCTACCATAAAACACATGTAGTCAATATTAATGGCCACCCTTGACCCATCTTCCCCTCATTTTACCCATTTCTTTATTAATGTTGTATTTGACCACATGAGAGATTAATATCTTATTCCCCATTTTCCCCTCCCTAACCCTAGATCTAGGGATAGTTTAGGTCTTTTATCTATTTCTATATAAGCTTGTATTTCCACATTTCATGGAATTAATGAAGAGAAAAATTGCATTTGTGCACAATTGCCCAAGGGCGCCCCCTCCCTCTCCCCTTCTTGCAGTAGAGAATGCAGCACAAATCTATGGTGTGAAGCTATATTCTGGGAGTGATTCCCACCTCTACCACCTCCGCTGGATGGGACTTGCAGCCACCGCCGCCTCCGTTCATGCCACCGTCGAGCCACCACAACAACATCTCAGAGCTGCTATCCTGAACCACGAAATCTAGAATAGCAACCTGAAGATCTGGTTGGTCCTCCCAATCCGTGTATTTGATGATCTTAATATTTTGATAGATCATCCCCCTTGTTGTTACCTCCTCCCAGTTTAAATTTTGTGTCAATCAGACGTCATTTTCTATTTTTGCCAGTCTTTTAGTTCCACCCTTGACAGTCTGCCAATCAGTAAATCTGCGGAATAGTGCCTTGTTCTTATATTTTTTCCGCCCCCTTAACCGCCTCCAAAAAATCCCAAAAAAATTTAACACGTCCCACACATCCCCCCTATCCACCATAAAATCCCCAAAATCCAGATCCACAACTTCCCTATCGGTCAAAATCCATTTTCAGGCAGGTCCTGTTCTATCTTGACTATCTGTAATTTCGAGCCAGAAATAATACAACGCACAGAGTTTTTCACTTCCAATCCGTTTACTGGATGGATGTGAAATTAATTTATGTTGTAGCCCTTTGAGTCCTCTGTCCAACGGCATGGATCTCGTCTCGATCTACCTTCAGATTTGGGCGCAACAATTGTTTTCGTGGAGGCGTGCAAATCTGATCCGAGAACATGTCAGCAGAGCAGTCCGCCAATTAATTCCGATAAAATACGCCGGCTCACATTCGGCGACCGCCACTCCAGGAGATCGATCGACAACCCCTCAGCAGCGTCCCAGCCCGTCGTCGCAGCAAGGAGATGCCGGGGCACTACTGTCCCAGCAGCCGGACCCGCTTGCTGTCTCGCGGGCCCATTAGAACCGAGCTAGACGAGTAGCCTGCTTCCTACTTGCTGCCCGTCAACCCGAGTTCGCTACTCCCGGGTCCCACGTGTAGCCCTTTACCTCCCTATATGGAGTGGGTAGTAAAACTCTTTCTGTAATTTTTGTTAATTATTTGTACCGGGAGTATGAGACTTGGTCGGGATCGCCTTCCCCACGCCCGGTAGCGTGGAGGTATCGTGTCCGCTCCCCACTTGGCATTTGCTTTCCTCGTATATTTCTATATGCCGCTGCATGAGTGATAGGAACTTAGCTCGTTATAATTTTATCGTCGCTGCGAGAGTGAGTGAGTGGAACCCGTCCCGTGACTCGATCCAAGCACGCGAAAAAGCTGATACCCGAGACTCATTGCCAGTTTCTCAACCACGCAGATCCACGCATTTCCCTCGCTTAGGGACATCCGCGAGCTAGAGTCCCAGGTTCGCGTCCTGTCCCGCATCAAGAGGACCAGGCAACACCAACATAATCGATATACATATGCTAATGGGAATGCACGACTTCGTGTAAATGAGAAAGAGCACCTCGGGGCTAGGAACCCTGCTCTCACCATATATACACATAGTTACAAGTACCAGAACACACAGATCCATGAAACACAAGGAAAAGGATCAGGGGCAACACCCTGCTTTCATTTCTTCTCAAGCGGAGAATTACATTTCAGCTCTATAAGGAAGCACAAAAGCATCGAGGAAAAAAGAAAATGAACGGAAGAACCTACCCTTTTAAAAAAAGGTCTCCCAGCTCCTCACTCCCTCTCACTCTGGTTCCCTTGACTTCTTGCTTTGGATGCTGAATGAGTATCTCTCGGAAGGGGCTTCTGCTATCAAAACTTCCAAAAAGCCTTCAAGCTCCACCCGTGGGCTCTTTATATAGGTGGGGGGGGTGGAGCCCCTATTTCGGAGGATAACCTCCATATCCTTTCGGCTCTTTTTTTGTTGCTGCTGATCCCAAATTGCTGAAGCTGCGTTGTTGAAGGTGCGTTCACTACCGCTGTTGATGACGTTACCGCCGATGCTGCTGTCGTTCTGCTGTCGATGACGCAGCTGCTGCTGCCGTTGGTTCGTAGGCGGCCAGGCGTGGCTTCTCCGCACGGCTACGGCGGAGCAGGGGGGGAGGTGGCCGGTGCATCCCCGTACATTTGTGCATGCGTGGATGGAGGAGGGGGACCAACCGCCGTTGCGAGCATGGCCACCACTTCGAGCATTCAATGCATGGGTGGGGAGGAGAAGGGTGTGAACAGTAAAAAAATAGGAGAGTGTGTGACACACGGCTATAGTGCCACGATTTACCTCCTATTTCCATCATCCATTTTTTTGGGAAAAATCCTCTCTTTTCTTTTTAACCCACTCGCTTCTTCATTTACGCAAATACCCCCCCTCTGCGCCCTTCCCCTATCCATTGTGGTGGGCTTGGCCCAATCACAATGGGCCCCATCAACTCCTTTTCTCTTCTATTCTTTTGGAATTGGGTTTGGCCCATTTGTATCATTTCTTTTCTTTTTTTTAGCATGTTGGCTAGGGTGCGTCGACGCAGGGCCTTACTACGTCGACGCATCCTTCATCATCGCCATCTTTTCTCTCTCTTCTTTTTGTCGCCAATAAATGGAGGGTTCAAAATTCTAACCTGAGATCAAATCTGGATATTTCTTCTTGATTGACTCTTTTAATTCCTAGGTATCCTCCTCGAATCCACGCTTACTCCATTAAACTTTTACCATCGGTATAGCCATATTCCTTAGCTAGTGTAATTTCTGATCTAAATCTTGACCGGTCTTTCTTCATAAGATAAATCCTTCTGTAGTTTCAAGTCATCGAATTGAATCACATGCGAAGGATCATATACGTATTTTCTTAGCATGGATAAATGAAATACATCATGGACACCATCCAATTGTGGAGGCAAAGCCAGCTTGTATGCCACTTCGCCGATTATTTCCAGAATCTCAAAAAGGCCAATAAATATTGGACTCAATTTTCCTTTGATACCGAACCTTTTGATTCCTCGTGTGGGTGAGATCTTCAAGAAGACATGCTCCCCCACTTGGAATTCAAGGTCTCTTCTTCTATGGTCGGCATAGCTCTTTTGTCGAGATTGGGCAATTTTCAGTCGGGCCCTAATCATCTGGATATTTTGAGTAGTAGCTTGAATCATGTTAGGACCTACTAACTGCTTCTCCCAAATCTCATCCCAACATATGAGTGATCTACAACTTCTACCATATAAAGCTTCAAAAGGTGCCATTTGAATACTTGATTGGTAGCTATTATTGTAGGAGAACTCAATCAATGGTAAATGTTCATGCCAAGTACCACAAAAATCTATCATGCATGCTCTAAGCATATCCTCTATGATTTGATTAGTTCTTTCTGTTTGACCATCTGTCTGAGGGTGAAAAGCTGTACTAAAATTTAATCTCGTTCCTAGAGAAGATTGCAATCCCTTCCAAAAGTGAGAAGTAAATCTAGGATCTCTATCAGAAATTACAGATGAAGAAATGCCATGCAATCTTACAACCTCCTGGATATACAGGGCAGCTAGAACATCGGTCCATTTACTTTTAATGGGTAAGAAGTGAGCATACTTAGTTAGTCAGTCCACAATTACCCACATAGAATCAAATCCACTTCGGGTCTTCGGCAATCCAACAATAAAATCCATACCAATACTATCCCATTTCCACTCTAGTATTTCAAGAGGTTTAAGTTTCCCATTCGGTTTGAGATGTTCGGCTTTAACTTGTTGGCAGACCAAGCTTCGGCTCACGAACTCGGCTACCTCTCTTTTCATGTTAGGCCACCAGAAGGTTCTTTTGAGGTCTTGGTACATTTTTGTGGCACCATGATGAATAGTATACCTTGATCGATGTGCCTCCCCTAAGATTTTATTTTTGACGATAGAACAATCAGGTACACAGGTTCTTCCTCGAAAAAGTAGCCTTCCATCATCCGCCAAAAGGAAATCTGACCGTTGATCTAATTTCTCTTTAATTTCAACAATCAACGGATCATCATCTTGCAACTCTTTAATTTCTGAGAGTATTTTGTGTTGGAGTCTAATATTTGCAATCAAGACTCCTTCTCCATTCTCCTTCACATTGAGGTCTAAGTTTGCCATTCGTTCTAACAAATGCAACTCTTTAATCATTAGGCTTGATAATAATGCCATCGGCTTCCGACTATTAGCATCTGCTATGGCATTACCTTTTCCTGGATGGTACTATATAGAAAAATCAAAATCCTTCAAGTAATCCAGCCACCTTCTTTGCCTCATATTGAGTTCATTTTGAGAGAATAAGTACTCAAGTGATGTGACACGACCCCTTGGACTTAGATTCACAAGCAACCGCACCGAACGGCGGACACACTCTAGCGGGTTCACCCGCGTAGCGCACACCCGGGTCCGTAGGTGGACCAGCGATGATGATGAGGGTCTGAGGTTGGACCTTGTGGCTCCACGTTATGGCTAGCTTGGGGAGGACTCCAATGGGCCAGGGATGCCCAATTCACGGGCGGCCAGCACGCCAAGGGCGTGGGATGAAGGGTATCTCATACAACTGGCCCGTGGTGGCACTCAATTAATCGAATAATTGGATCGGGCACTCTCTCACCACCGACGGAGCAACCAGAAAGAATACTAAGTTAAGCAATGCAAATCTAGCAAAGGCTGGGGTCTGTAGCTCACCTGGTCGGCCTGAAGACGTCGACCCCGAACGGAGATGAGGGCGAGCGGGGAAGTGTAGGCTACCCGCATGCCGCGCCGATGACGCTTCGGCTGAAGAACTGCTAGTACATGCACTACTCCCTCGTAGAGGGGTTGGACTAGGGGTAGGTAAGTCCAATTACAACCAAAAGGTACCTCCACGTAGGGAGGGGCTGTGAGCCGTCTGGGCGGGGGTGGGGGAGAATTAAATTAAGTCGAGTCGGTGATCATTATTGGTTTTGTCCACTTCTGGAACAGCCTGACAGGGAGTCGATGACGGTGCCTCCACAGACTCCACCGAGCTCTGTTGATGATGAAACTAGTGCCAAACTTCCTGGGTTGGCCCAGGAGGACGCCCGAATTATTGCAGAATTTTCTAACGTCGACGATGGCCGGGGCAGGGTCAGGACCAAGACTGATCCGCTCGAGTTCTGACTATTCCCGGAGCGCTGTTGCTGGAAGAGGAGGCTGTCACGATCACTCCCATGCTCCGATGAGGGCAAGACCGGAGCCGTTGCGATTGTGGACGAGTCTTCTTTGAATGGAGAGTCACAGGGTTGTTGGAGGAGGTCGGAGCACATGGCGAGACCTAGAACAGTGATAGGGTGTCCGATCAGACCCATGTGGAATTGACCCAGTGCACCCTAGTGAGAAAATCTAGAACTTCGTACTCCGGGGTCCAAATGGAGCCCTGCTTCTTGGAGATGGTAGGGGACTTTGAGGAGAAGCCTTCAGCCAAACGCCGCTCCAAGAATCACAGGGTACTGTCCGTGGAAGTCTATTCAAGTCGCTGCTGGTTGTCTGCCAGGGAGGAAGTGCATAGTCTGGCGAAGATGACTCCTCCGGGTAGTCCCGAAGTCGGATGACGGTGAGACCACCTCCGTTGCAAAGCAGACAAAACAAAGATTCCACCAGTGTAGGGTAGGACACCTGGAACCTTGTGGGACTATCGTGGGTGGTGCTGCAACTTGCTGGTACTTCTACTTATGCTACTGGATTGGGTAGCAATGATAGATAGAAAGGGATAAAGCGGGAGAGGAGTGGGAGGACGGGTGGGAAGGGGCTGTGGGCTTTCCCTACTTGGGAGGGGACGTGGGTGGGGGGTCACCATAGGTTGGAGAAGGGGTGAGAAGGCTGGAGGGGGTGGAGTTAGCAGAGAAGAGAGATGGGGTCGAAATCTGCTAGGGCTGGGAGAGAGGAAGGGGCACAAGTGACCCTTGGGGGGAGGGAGGATGTGTTTGAATTGGGTCTTAATGGTGGGTGATCAATGGTGATGGGAATCAACACCGGGCACTACCATTTTGTTTTGCATTTGTGTCATTTTGTTTGCATTTATATCCTTGGGTTAATTGGTTTGCAATTGTAAGGCATTATAAGCCAATTTGTTAGTCTTTAGGAATCTTTGGGTTTCTTTGCAAAAAAGGCCTTTGAGTTTCTATGTAAAATGTCAGTAGGTCCAGCAGGGTCCCCCACCCTCTTTCCCATTAGTCCACCTAGGATCATGGGTCATGTGGGGCTGGTTCAAAGTCCAAGATTGGACATGGACCAAGGGGACAAGAAGAGGAAAATTCAAAATTGATTACCCCATTTTCAAAGGGGCGCCCCCCTTTAATGTATTTTATTCTTGTTGTATTTTTTTTATTTTGGTCATTTGACCACATGGGAGATTAATTATCCTATCCCGTGTTTCCCCCTCTCTAACCCTAGATCTGAGGGTAGTTTAGGTCTTTTTTCCATTTCTATATAATCCATGTATTTTGTGAATTACATAGAATTAATGAAGAATTAGGCATTTGCACCAAGAATTGCCCAAGGGCGCCCCCTCTCTCTCCTCTCCCCTTGTAGCTGGATTGCTGTATTCTTATGGTGGATTCCCTACAAAACTTGGTGGATTCCAAGAGGTATCTCACCTCTAAGTGTGAAGCTCCCCCGCCGCCGCCATCGAGCCGCCATCGCACCACCACCGCCTCACCGTCGTAGATCTGTCCATTGCTAGACAGAGGTCTAAAGCCCGATTTTTAGCTCTCCATCAGGAGATCAGATCGTGTTAAAAATTGGAGGGTGAGTTCCCCACGTACCCCCCAGCCTCCACAAAAAAATTCACATTTTTCCTCCTGTGTTTACCTTCATTTACCATTTATTCCCCCCGATCTACATATTCTGTCTCTATGCAGATCTGTGTTCTAACAACTCACTTCTTTGCCCTTTTGACCCACTTTCCAATTTCAGATCGCTCTGAAATTTGGACTGTGTTTTCTATCCACCAAAACCCCTCTCCCCAAATGTTTTCACGATTTTAGGAGTTCATTTACCCCTCATAAAAATCTCTGTGAAAACCGGTTTCTATTTTGTCCTATGCAATCCAGATCCGACCCCTTTCCACCATAAAATCCATTTCCCCTGTCAAATCTCCTCATAAAAATACATAAAAATTATTCTCGTGTTCCTTACTTCCCCCTCCATCTCCCATAAAAATCCCAACTCCTAGATCCATAGTTTGAGCATTGGTCAAACCAAGTTCTCAGGTAGATCCCAATCTGCCTGGTCTATTCTGAGCCAAAGAAGTCTGCATGTTCTAAATTCAGCCTCGGCAAATACAGAGATAGGAAAATTCCTATAATAACATTTGGTTGAAGAACTCTAAGTTAGCTTTGCAACGGCACTGGTTTCACGTCAATCCGACGTCGGAGTTGGTCGCAGCAAGTATTTTCGCCGGGTCGCGTAGTGCTGAAACTACACCACAGGTCCGGGGACAACAAGCAACAACGTCCCACAGGCTGACCGTCTCGCCTTCCACAAGGTGAACTAGCACGTCCCGCTCGTAGATATTGTTCCGTCAGGGATCCCCTTCGCAGCGGTACTACTCCCGGCCTGATCGGCCCTCCGACCAGGATGTGGACCCCACAATTGCCGACGCACGCCACCACCGGAGCTGCCCAAATCACTGCCCGTCAACCCGAACCCGTTAATCCCCGGTCCACGTGTAGCCCTTTACCTCCCTGCGTGGAGTGGACAGTAATATTCATTACTGTAATTTAATTATTTACTGTACCGGGAGTACGAAGTTCGGCCGGGGTCGTCTTCCCCACGCCCGGAGCATGGAGGTACACTCGTCATCCTCCTACTTTGGCATTTGCTTTACTCATATATTTCTATATGCCGCTGCATGAGTGTGTTAGAATTATAGCTCGATCAATTTAGTCACCGCTGTGAAAGTGAGTGAGTGGAACCCGTCCCGTGACTCGATCCGAGCATACGAAAAAGCCGATACCCGAGACTCATTGCCAGTTTCTCAACCGCGCAGATCCACACGTTTCCCTCGCTTAAGGACATCCGCGAGCTAGAGTCCCAGGTTCGCGTCCCGTCCCGCATCAAATTAGTATCAAAGCGTAAGGTTGAGTCTGGGGTAGTTTTGTCTTCGGCTACATTTCACCCTTTACCCGTTATATGAAAAGGTGTTCTCAGAATGATAGGTTACGCCTATTGGGAAGGTTACACACTTGCGTGAGTGCGATCTTCGGATCAAACCTCCGCCACGTACTGGATACTGGTTGAGTATAGGTTTGTAGTCGAGTCCGTATTTTAGCCCTGTTGACATTGAAAAAGTGTACAAATAAAGAGAACAAAAGATGCTATGAGTCATTAGTCGGAGCTCTAAAGATTGATGAAATATGCGGCTCTGATGAAACTCTCTGAAGTCCCAGAACCATGATGAAAGCTGAGATCTGTTATAAATAACACCATGTCCGGTTGAAGCCTTTATGGCAAAGCTACTGTCCGGAACAATTGTCTCTTGACGATCGGTCTGATTAAATCTAGTTTAAATTTTGGGCAATCATTAGCCTGCTAATAAGATCTCTGAAATATCACAGTATTTGGTGAAATGGGCTTCATATCATGGGTCTAGCAACGTGATGATGAAAGGGTCACTAATACTGCTAAAGGCTAATAGAAGTGACGAAGGCTTCGAAGGTTCAACAAAGTAGAAATTGGGCCAACGACCATGTGCACACCAGAGGGGCTTCGAGTGGATAGTGAGTCAAGAGGCGCCGATAGCATCATCGCCAGGGGCGCGTCGGGATGAACACGCGCCCGGAGCATCATCGCCAGGGGCATGCCGATTGAAGAGGGCCCACCCTCTATATAAAGCCCGTGTCTTCGACAATGAAAAAAGGACCGGGGGGGACGGGAGAAAAGAGAGCAATAGAGCACACTGAGATAGGGCAGCCAGTGGAAAAGAAGAGAGACTGAGAGCCTATGGAAAAGGGTCTGAAAGAGAAAGAGAAAGAGCAGATGAAGGGTGAGCGAAGGAGATTCAAGGTGGGAGTCCGTCTGTCGAATGCCCCTAGGGGCTACATTTTCCCCTCCCCATCCTTTATTCTAGCATTTTTCTGTCGTTTACTTCTGAGTACTATTCTCTATTGATGTTAAACGTCGATGAAGCCTGACAGATCTTCAAGAGTCGTTAGTCTATGTGTGTAATCACATAGTCTTATTTCTTTCTATGCCGAATATGTGCGTTCTACTGCTCCGGCTCATTGAGCACTATTGTATTCGATAGCTATTATGTACATATTTTGACTCTGCTGTGTATACACAGCTTTCAGATTATGTGGATTCATTTCTATTGCCTCGTCGTTGTTTTCCCAACCTCACAATCACGGTGGGAGCCTCAGACAGTCCATCTCATGGCTTCTCATTCGTGAAATAGTGAGGGATATAATCGAATCATAGTTTATGTGATTCAATAAATCACTCGGCTCCCAGTGGTACTCCAGTGTGAAGTTCTTCGCCTCCTCGAGATGATATGTTCCAAAACCAGTTTCAGTGTTCTCCGGCCTTCTCAAAACCCTTGAATAAAACTTCAGACCCCCCTAAAATCAACAACCTCAGAGTCCCAAATCCTTAAATCTCCCCTATCAGCACCCTAATTGCTTTCCCGACGCGGTGCTCTCTTGGCACGGGTTCTGCGTCGAGTGGCAGGCGTGCCGACGACCGCCCGCACCGGGCTACCTCTTCGCCGACCACTTCTCCTCTAGTCCTCCCAGGCCGATCCTCCCGATACTAAGGCCATTGCGTCGAATCCCATCGTGCCGAGTCCCCATCGTGCCGATGCCCTCAAAGCTGATCCCTATAACCATCAATTCTCTCATCCAACAACCGCTGAAGAACCTTGAAGCCCAATGCTCCGAGCCTTATTATCCTTCGTTTAGAACCCATATCATCTCGTGGAGGAGTAATAGTCTTTCACTCAAACCAATGGGAGCTAAATTAATGGGGTTTACCCCTACATTCTATCGAGTATGATGTTTATTTTCTAAACCCTATTGGCCTATGGAGTTCTACCACTGCATGCTCTCCTATGGTCCATTAAAGGGGATATCAATAAATGCCATGATGAGTGGACACCCTCCCGCTGTATTCCGGTCCTCTTGGATCTCGAGCTATGCCCATCTTTCTCTTCGGCTTCCATCTCGGCACTCCGTGGATGAATGTCCTATACTCCCCCAGGCATGATCCGATATAAGGGGAGATGCTGCCGAAATGAATTCTGATCTCCATCATGTTATATCATGTCACGTCCCGAGCGCGGAAGATACCCGGAGGTGCGCGACGTGTCTATATCAATCATGTCAATCAGAGTGGTCGTGTATTCGACACAAAGACAGAGATGCGCAAAATAGCAAGATAACCCAATCCTTTATTCCTTTATAATAGACTATTACAAATCCAATACTCTGTTTAATAAAAAGAAAAGTACATAGTTGACTCAAGAAACTATAGAAAAGACTAGATGACACTTGAGCAGCTCTAGCACTTTCACTCATGACCATTCCCATCCGATTGACTTCCATCGTCATCGGACTTACCTGAAAAGTAAAAAGGGACAAACGGGATGAGCGAACGCTCAGTAGGAAATTATATCTCAAGTACTAGCAAGGGGTTTAAGTGATTACATTTTTCATTAATGCAATAAAGCTATGCATGCTCGCATAAAATGACAAGATAGAGAGAATGTAATATCAAGGACATAAGATGAACTTAATCATGAACTTTCAACAAGATAACAAGTTTATTCAAGATATTCAAGCAAGTACGTTTAACAAGTCATGTATCAAGCAAGTAAATTACCCTTTTGCGGGCCACACATTTCATGTCAAGTCAAGTACGATTCAAGTACAAGATGTGTGTGGAATGTCCAATCAAGCAAGTCAAGTACTCGGTATAATGCCAGATACCTTATCATTTTAACTCCCATGGGCACAAGTACTTTCGGGTGCTCCTCCCAGGACCAGATCGGGCCCTATATGCGCAGGCATTTATCATGTGTTTTGACATCCACTCTTGTTTATAGCCAATATAGAATTTCAATTATCAAGCTTGTAGATACGTACGACAACTTTGATAGAATAGAATCCAAAATATGACAAAGGACATAGATTGGCGATAATAACGGTATAATCACGATTATCGATGAAACTAGGTGGAATTAGGTTCCCTTAACTTAGGTACCATGACAAATCGATATGGACATTCTATATATAGAATTGAGGTCCACATGAACAGTATATCAAAGGTAAGATACCCTCATTCTTATCATAGAATTGAGGTTTACAAGAATGACATGATATGGCATGATATCATCATCCCATTAAGAATTTCTTATGATATACTCTTTGTATAATCATAAGGGCCGGTATACCATGTTTCTTTAGATTGACATGGCATCAATGGTGTAATGGGTTTTTAGGGTACAACCAGCTCAGTCGGCCTTGAGGGAATCCAAGGCTACGAGGAGTCTTACGGAGGTCTCTATGACTAACTCGCTAGTCCAAAGGAACGGAATGTCCAATGGAGAGCTTGTATGTCAATGAGAGTTGAGTGTGATCGATAAAATAACGTGAAAGTGGGACTATACTCATGGAGTGGAGAATAGTGCCGATATATATATTATATAATATGAAACCATCGGTTAACAGAATCAGGATAAAAATCATTTTTACAGAAAATAACGACTTACGCTAAGTCGTTTCTCAAGTAAGTAACGCCTAAGAGAAGGGCGTTTACATATGTTCCGTTTTACAGAATAATTCAGTAATTTATCTAAAACGCGCCCTGGACAGGGTCGTTTCTTAAAGAGTTGACGACTACATTAGCAGGCGTCTCATTATTTATATATTTGACACAATATCAATAATTTTTCACGATTTGTCTAAAACACGCCCTGGCAAGGGGCGTTACTGTTTAATTCTATATTACAGAATATATGTATTTCAGGATTTTGACCGATAAACGCCCTAGGAAGGGGCGTGTCTTTTCAATTTACGCCCTATGGCAGGGCGTTAACATGTGTAAAACGACTTTGTCAAGGTCGTTACTTAAAGTTTTTGAAGGACAGTAATAATTTCAGGATAACAGAGGAACGAAGATAATATCAGGACAGTAACGTTAGCAGGTTGAAGACAGAGGATCATGCATTGTTTATAGTCATGATTTCATAGATAATCAGTTCTTAAGGTGGGTGATTAACATTTACATGAAATTAACGCCTGTGTACAAGGCGTCAAATATGAAATTGACGACCTGGGCATGGTCGTGTCTTGTAAATTAGCGCCCTTGACAGGGGCGTTTCTTTGAAAATATTGCAGAACATAATAAAACTGTATGCATGCCATGCTTATACATATATCTTGCGTTATTTTATTTGGGCTACAGTGACTTGAGAAAACCTACCTTAAAGTTTGATTTGAAGACAACCGTGAGGGGTTTTGACTAGAAGAAGATGATGCTCTGTTATGCTCCTGAAGACAACAACGGCTACTGGATGATGGCCTGTTTGGCTTGGATGAAAAATTGTAGAAGAAGAACTGTAGTTTCCCTATAAGAAAATAAAGAAACTGTATCAGTTTCTTTGTGATCTGAACATCATACGAAGGTAAATAACTTTTACCCGGATGAAAGAACTCTGTTTTTCTTCAGAGCGTAGGAGCTTCTTAACCTGTAAGAATAGAGATAGATGAAGAACATTAGTTCTTCACATACTAAGTTCATAATGAAAGGAATCAGAAGAAGAAGAAGAACATATGTTCTTCACGCACCTGCAGTTCGAACGTCCAAATAGCGTTTTAGGGTTAGATAGTAGATTATTTATAGGGTTATGGAAATCCTATTAGAGTTAGTGTTCGTGTGAGGGTAATATATCCCTAATAGAGTCCTTACACTAGTAGACACTTACTGGATTAGGTTAATCTTTCCCTGGATAAGCTCTGGGTTCGAACGGTTCACAGATGGAATTAACGACTTCGGTCAGGGCGTCGATTCTTGAATTGACGACCTGGTGCAGGTCGTTTCTTAAGACGCGCCTTGTGTAAGGGCGTTCCTGGTTTTAAAACACGCCCAAGATAGGGGCGTTACTTTGCCTTACCTTTTTTTTGGTGTTCAGAATTTTGACGCCGTGTGGTCAGGGCGTCACTTATTGAATAACGCCTTATCCAGAGGCGTTTCTAATTTGAATAGCGCCTTTATCCGAGGTGTTATTTTATTATGTTTTATTTATCTATTTATTTGATTTATTTTAAAATCTTTATTATTATTAATATTTTATCAGGGTTGCTACATATCATCTCCAAACCCCTTGGGATCTAAAGAGTCCTGTCCCTACATGGTCTCTATTGACTCCCTCTTGGGGAATAATAACATAATATGCCTCTGCGGATGAATACTATCTCAATTTAGTCCCACCTCGTTGTGTTCAGACATTGATATACCCCGATCTTTTATGGACTCCATCCCGCCTCTGTGTGGATGGTTTCCTATTCCTGTTTGGCATGATCCAAGATAAGGGGACATGCTGCCAGATTCATTCCGTGTTTTACGTGAATAAAAATCAATAAATGAGCATGTAATGCCACAAGCATTCTAATAATATAAATTATGTTATTCTGCTTATGCTTGCCTAGTTTCCTGAAGAATGATGTGTCTATCTCTGCAGCATTCATGAGATGATCAAACAAATCTAAAGTCATCCCTGCCTGTGCTCCCAGTATATCAAATAGTGTGTATTTGAAGGTCGGGCTATGCCCGATTGGAAGCCATCACTATGCGTGTGGATGGTTCTCGGACCTAAGTTCCCCGCCTCGTACTGGGAATCAGGCTAATAAATCATAGTAAATTGCCAATCGCATGATCTTGTGCATGCATCTTATATCCTACAATTGAATGAGCACATCAGTCTTATCTTGTTTTGCCCCCGGGGTCCCTTCTACTTTGGCGATTAATCAAGGGTCTTCCTTCCCTTGGAAGGATGTAATTAACGTCATAGCCTTTATGGTATGACGAACTTTCGGTCCCGACTCGAATCCCACAATCGACTGACTAAGTCAGATCGAGCGCACAATGAAATTGTCACCTCGGTGACTGGCACGCCTAACAAACTTACTAATAAATAAATAAACCAAATAAAATAAATAAATGAAATAAATCACCTAAATAACTAAATAAATAAATAAAATAAATCAAGTCCACAAAGCTGGCAAGCCCGATGGGACTCGATTTACCTTCATCTTTTCGCCAAAGTAGGAGGCCTGGCGGCCTCCCCAAAAGTTCTGACTGTGTGCTGATCTCATTTGTAGACATTCAAATGGAGACTGGACATATTTCTCTCAAGTTCGGCCAACAAGTGATCGACAACCACATTCGTGATGGGTACCTAGCGGTGCCGATGATGTTCGGGTCCTTGCCACCGGTGGTGGGCTTCCCGAACTGCTTGGGGCTTGCATTCGTCGACCTGCTCTAGGTCGATGGTAAAGCCGAGAAGAATGCTGCCGTAGAAGTCGCGATGATTCCAGAGCGGTAGAAGTCACAAAAGATGGTTGTCTCATACACCGTTGTTCCATGCTATGTCCACCATGTGGATAGAAGGAGCACTGTTCCTGCCGCTGCTGGCGGGAGAAGGAAGAATTATCGAAGAAATCAGACTGTTACACCCCGAGGACACCTGTCAACTTCGGGGAAGTCCATGCTGGTTGGAGGAATGCGGGTATACCTCAATGGTCGCCCAGCTGAAGCAATACCTGACCGCGTCATTCCGACGGTCCCTACCAACAGCAAGTTTCAAGTTCTAGCCACTAGGAGGGCCAACATGGAGAGAGAAGAAAAGAAGCCATTGGCACCTAAGCCGGCGAAATCCAAGCAGATCTGGGTGCCCAAGAAAGTTCGGGGCTCGACACTAGCCCCTGAGAAGGAAGAAGTTGCTGTTATGCGCCCCAGGAGAGGGGGTAGGAAAGTTTAGATAAGGAAAGAAGAAGAAGTAGAGGAAGTCATCCGAATGGCTGATTCCCATATGCCGAGGAAACAAGAAGGCAGATGTGTTCCGGTATCCCCAGAGGATGTACCAAGTTTCCCAGATGACAAGGCTGGCTTATCAGCCGAAGACACAGGAGCGACTGATGCCTCAAGCTGACCCCCAGAGGCATAGTCGAGAAGAAGTGAACATGGTAGTCCAAGACTATTTCCATTGCCTAGGGAACTCCTCCCTAGGGCAGCAAAGATTGCTCCGCGCCATGGGCGCCGAAGAGGAAGAAAGAGATAATAAAGAAAGGATAATGTCAGGAGTCTTATGCTCGGGCTCCAATGAATTTGAAGATGGCCGAAGGGCCGGACGTTCAAAGGATGCCCCGCCGAGGGGAGAAGAAAAAGGAAGAGTATCTGTGTTTGATTGGTTGACCTTCCCTGGCAACGCCCGGAGAAGGGTTTGGAGGCAAAGACAAAAACTGCAGATCTTTGCCTGTAACATGGCAGGAATTACTGGGGGGTATGGTGCTTTGCTTGACTAGCCTGAAGAGATCATCAAGTTGGCTCAAAGGCCTGGGCCCATAACAAGGCGGGGCCAGGCAACAAGAGAGAAGCTTGCAGCACCTGATGATTTGCCAAAGATCAGCACTTTAACTGCAAATGTGGTGACTTCAGAAGAAGAGGATGTGCCGCTAATGATCCCAGTTGAAGGGACATCTAGCCAAACGACAGAAGAGATGCCTATGGCTACGGCTATGGACCCAACCATCTTAATGATGTTCTGAAGATACCAGCAAGTGATTGAGTCTCTTAAAAGGTAATTAAATGAGAAGAATGAACAAACTCTTGTCTCCAAGCATGCTGAACCAGTGAAAGAGATCTCCAGTTCTGTGGAGGTTGTAAAACATGTCGTCTCCCACCAAGCAAGTCACGGGAAAGCTCCATGATAGCCTTTCCCGCCACAGCTGACAGTGCAGCCTTCGGCGCTTCAATGGCAACCCTCTCCGCCAGGAGTGCAGCCAAGTTTACATGCTATTGTAATGACAAGTCCCTTTACACGACAACAAGCGCACTTCTACCCCGAGCCTGATGATCCTACGGTGCTGAATAAGTTGATGGTCGAAAGGATGATAGAAATGAAGTTGTCCGGGAGGGCTGATGGTGATTGTGGAGCTTTTGATGTCTACCGGGTGCCGTACCGTCCACAATATGCTGCAAGGAGACTACCCCCAGGATTTAACAAGCCGCCAAATTTTGAAAAATTCAATGGGCAAGGCTCCCCAAAGGAACATATTGCTTATTATACAACAGTCATGGGAGACTTGGCTGCTGATGAAGCTTATCTGCTGAAATTCTTTGGCTCATCCCTCACGGGCTTTGCCTTTGAGGGGTATTCGAGCCTACCAGTCGGGTCTGTAGCTGATTTGCCTGATATGCAGCGAAAGTTTCGAGAAAGGTTCCACGTCATAGAAAGAGAAATTACAGTGGCAGAATTATACTCTACCCGATAGAGGCAGGATGAAACAGCCCTGGATTACATTAAAAGATGGAGGAACCTGGCCATGAGGTGCATGCGGCCTCCGTATCAAGAAGATGCTATTCAAATATGCAAGCAAAACCTCATGAGGGAAGTGCTTGAAAAGATGATTGGAACAGATATCAGGACATTCGACTATTTGAACAGTGTGGTGGCAGAGGTCGAAACCTTCCTGTCCAAATGTCCTGCAATCAACATTCCTACTGTTCAGAAAGGGAAAGCTGTTGAATGACGATCAGCGCCAACTGAAGCGAACACTATTGATTTAAATACCTTTGACCAGAAAATAGAAAAGGCCAAAGTAGCAGCTGCCCCTCTGCTAGTGGGGGCAATGGAAAAGAATGAAGGTGTCTCTTTGAGGAACAAAATGAAGAAGTTATACCCGTTTCCCAAATAAAAGATACGGGCATTATTTGACTGGGCATATAAATACAACAAGATAACATTGCCTGAGCCAAAGAGAGCCGATGATGTAGCAAAGAAGGGTGATCCACTATTCTGTCCATATCACCGGGCACTAGGACATGTCATTGAGAACTGTTATGTCTTCAAGGACGTCATGGAAAGCATGATCAAGAAGGGTGAGTTACAAATGGGAGAACACCAGGTGGACCCCCCGCGCCCTCATGAGCCTCCAATAATGAGGCAAGCTGCCAATATGATTTCTGTAACACCTCGGTTAAATAATAAAATATAATAGTAAAATTTTGAAATATGTATTGGAATTAAAAGCTATTAACCTGTTATTTAATGTTTTCAATGACTTTCTTAATTAAAGAACATTATTTATTTTGAAAGTGACCAAATTATATCAATGATTATTTTTCTACAATCACCATAATGAAACTTTCATATTCCAAGATACAATCGAATTTTCTACGTTGAATTGAATTTAATAAGTATAAATCAAATTAATCGAATTTCACCCGTAGGCCAAAGTTTTGACTAATTTCTAAAAATATGGAAAAATTATATTCTTGTAGAGAACGAAGTGTCTAACAATAATGTCAACTGGGCCAACCCCTAATAAAAATTTAATTAAGCTGAATTAAGGAGTTTTTAGCCAAAATCGTTGTACTTAATAGATCAACCTTAATCGATTCAATTGAAGCCCATTTCTCAACCATTCGAGCCCAAACTGGTTCCAAATGATAGGTTAACCCTAGTAAATCATTTCTCCTCTCAAACCCTAGCCTCTAGAGCCTTCTCTCGGCGGCGGCGGCGTGGATTTGGTCAAGGTGCGAGTTTTTCATTGGTTTTTCTTCCTTTGGACTCTCTTAGCCAATTCGACCTCTAGAAGCCTCCTTGGACGCCATTAGTAGAGGGCTTTGGCATCCCTAGAACCCCATTTACATCTCCAACAGACGGCGTGACCTCTGGTGGCCGATCGAGGGTGAATTAGGGCGAGGATCGTCGGTGTTCGTGGATTAGGGTTTAGCGCATCTTCCTCTTTCTTCTCCAAATTGGTAGGTTTCTCTCGGGTCAAATTCTAATTAAAGCATGCTAGCTCGATCGCCCTTGTGTCCTCTTTTACTTGATCATGTTTTGCCCAATTTTTTTGATCTATGTCGTGAGAATTAATCCTTTCATTGAGAGCATGTGATTAGGGTTTTTCTACATTTCTTTTCGTCTGATTTATGTAGGCTAATCGAAGTCAAATCTTGAGATTGATCATGCCTTCTTGTTCGTTTTTAAGTTCTCTTTCAATTGATAGTAGTTTGCCCAATTTGTATGAAGTATATAGATCGAATTAAGCTTTTCATTTGACATGTATCGGGTTTATCACCGTTCCGGGCGTGGTGAGCATTGAACGGCCCTAATAGAGACCGCTTATTGTTCCGCGGTCGCACGACAGACCATTTGTTTGGACTGAGTGGCCTCCAGTTAGACCATTTATATGTCAAACGGCCACGAGATTGACCGTCATTATACGTCGGGGTTCCAAGTGGAGCGGCCCTCAAATGACCGTCTAAAGAATGGAACGGCCCCTCGATAGACCGTGTTAGGGTGGCGGGTTTTCAAAAGAAAAGAGGAGTTGCGTTGGTTCTGAGCGGTCCTCCTCTGACCATTGAATGCTTTGAGCGGTCCATATAAAGATCATTTTTAACCCTGTTTCAGTAAAATGTTACTCATTTCCAGCATGTTGTGTTCTATTTTTCTTGATTAGATAATATGATTTTAGGGCTTAAATTTGTTGTATGAACACACTAATGACTAGGATCCATGAAATATCTTATCTAAGGTCTAATTCTCATCCAATTATGTTTTCCTTTCCATGTCCACCTTTCATGTATCCTAGTTTAATTGAAAAGAAAGTAGACTAATATGCTTGTTCAAGTGATTAGTTGCAATTCAGTTGTATAGTTAAAACTTCTTTTAAGGTCGTGCCACTCTGATGGTGACGACTAGACCGAATGTCTCATTTTCTGTTGATTGTGAACTAGTAAATTCTTGGACATCGAATTACCTCTCCGTCGGATATTCCATCCGCCGGACTAGGTGTGGTGAGGACACGCGCCGCCTTTCTCGATGGAGCACGCGGAGCACGCCGGCATCTCTTTGGCTCGGCGACTACGGCATGGTTTAGAGGACCTTCTTTTACATGATGGCCATACCAGGCCTTGGTTTAGTCCCTGCGTGGACATGTTTATTCTTTATTGTGGACCTTTGTAGGCCAATTGGGGCCAATTAGACCTTTATTGGGTGTGCTAGGCTCATTGGTTGGGCAATAGGACTAGTGGGCCACTTCTTGGTCCAACCTTTTGGCCCATTAGGGTTTTGGGCGCCCCTCTCATCTCCTCCAAGAGGAGGAGGTGGCAGCCGCCCCACTCCTACTTTCTAGGAGTGGAGTGTGCGGCCCTCTCCTAGATTTTAGGAAGAGGGATGCGCACCCCCCCCCCTTTCCCTTCCCCATCCGGCCACCCCATCCCTCCTTTGGCCGCCCCCCTTCCCCAATTCCCTCCTAGAATCTAGGAGTGGTGCGTCCCCCCCCCCCCCTTTTCCCCCATGCCACATGGCGCACCCCCCCCCCTTCCCTTGTGGCTAGGGTTTCAAACCTAGCATTTCCCCTCCCCATATAAAAGATCTCTTGTATTTTCTTTAGAAAAGGAATGAATAGATGAAATATTTTGATTGAGCAGCCATTGGCGCAGCCACCCCTTGGAGAGGGCGACCCTCTCTTCCTCCTCTGCTCCTGCGACGGGAGCAACCCCGGGGTGCGACTCCCCATCCCCTCGGTGCGACGCCGAGGGCCCCTTTCTCCCCTATCCCTTCTCAAGTTCTAGTTCGGTGCGCCCAGATTTCTCCTCCAAGAGCAGCGACGACCACCCCCTGTTCGTGAGGATCTTGGGCGACCAGCCCATTTTTTTGTGGTTCTTCTACGAGTCGTCGACGCGTGCGAGGTGGTCTCGCCTCATTCAGAGATCGGCACCGCCCGTGGCATTTTTTCTCGTGAGCGCGCGCAGGACCCCCTCTCCCTGCGGGCCTGGTTCTGTTCGCCCCATTACAAAATTCCCACAGGACGGACGTCTGCGAGTTTGGGCGCGGGATCTTCACTGATCATACCTCTCCCCGTCCTCTGTCCAACGCCGCCGACCTCGCGTCGTTCCGACGTCCGAGCTGCTCGTGGCATCCGTTCCCGTGAAGTCACGCAGGTCTGCCCTGCCCAACCGGCGCCAGAGCCACCAGCGGATTTCAGAGCCTGCTGCTCTCAGCCACGATCAGATCTGATCGAGCCCTTTGGGCGGGACCTGCTGCTCTGCGTCCCCGACGTCCTCCCACAAGCGGGGCCTCGTTCGCCTACCGGAGCAGCGAGTTACCATTTTCCCCGCTCGACAGCGCAGTTCTGGGTGCAGATTCCTTGTCCCCACTTGCAGGTGCGGCCACGGCTTCCACGGACAGAATCTGAGCACGCCTTTTGGCCGAGGCTTCCTCCTGCGACCTAACTACGCGCCCTCGCTGACGGCGCCCCAATCGGACTCCGGATCCATTCGTGGGAACGTTTACCACCGAGTCGCGCGTTGCAGCGATTCTGCCGATCGTCATCCGGACCCTCCTCGTGGCCAACCCTTCACCGAGTGCAGCCCGTCAGCCCGTGTATCGGCCGCCCCGAATGGAATTGTTGTAGCCTGTTATCTCCCTGCGAGGAGTGGGCGCCATTGCTGGCTTGTACCTATTCTTTCATTGTGTGTATCGGGGTTGTCGGTCTCGGCCGGGGTTCCTTCCCCACTCCTAGGCGTGGAGGTACGTGCGACGCTCCCCCCCTTGGCATTTTGCTTTACTAGTATGTGATCTTGTATGCCGCGTGAGAGTGTAGGGATCCTAGCTAGCATTCAACACCGCGAGATCGTGAGTGAGAGTATCCCATTCCGTGGCCCTAGTCGAGCACCGAGCTCGGACTAGACTCCTATAGTTGCGCGTCGGCTCCTTTGCCGCTTTGATCCACTCGCTTCCCTCATAGGGACGACCGTGGACTTGGGTTTCTTGTTGAGAGACGCCTCTCTTCGGAGGAATAGTACGGAGGTCGATCACTCGGCTTGCCTTGTCACGTGTGAGTGCTGGCCGCACTTGGTCTTCATCATAGGTTTAGTCCATTTGTCAGTCCCGTCTCGCGTCAAATTTGGTATCAGAGCATATTGTCCCGCATCAAATTTGGTATCAGAGCATATTGTCCCGCGTCAAATTTGGTATCAGAGCATATTGTCCCGCATCAAATTTGGTATCAGAGCTTATTGTCCCGCCTCAAATTTGGTATCAGAGCATATTGTCCCGCATCAAATTTGGTATCAGAGCATATTGTCCCGCGTCAAATTTGGTATCAGAGCCTATTGTCCCGCATCAAATTTTGGTATCAGAGCCTATTGTCCCGCATCAAATTTTGGTATCAGAGCTTAGGGAACCAGTTTGTTCTAACAAATTGGGGTCTTAGGTCATTCGAGTCTTTAGGTTGTCTAGGGTGCAATTGAGGCCTTAGAGTTATCTAGGTTGCATTGAGTCTCTTAGTTCACCTAGGTAACCCACCATTGCATTGTAATGTTAGGTTTGTGTCTAGTTAGAGTTTTGTCCTTGTCTCGTTGAGTCTTGCATGTCCAGCTTCCCGCCAGCCCCATGGCGATTCCTCGAGCCCATGCATCGTCATCCCTATTGGCCCGATTCGATGCTCTTATGGTACGACCCCTAAGTGTCGCCCCTACCACTCAGTCGTCGGGAGACCCGATCCCTATACCGATGACCGAGTCATTCCAGCGCCCTGTCATGTCCACTGCCATCCTACCTAATGGGCTGCATACGGAGATCGACTTCATCAGTAGGGTGTCGTCTAACTGTGTCTCACAAGACATTGTTGAGTCACTCTCTAAGACTGGGGAGATTGTTCTCCGTGATGGTTTAGCTTTTATCGAGTTTCAACGGTGGTTTGGCCCCGTTAAATATTTCGATGGAGCTTGGTGCAAGATCAGCACACTTGCTGGTCCATGCATCATTTTAGGGCGAACTTGGTTGGAGGAAAGAAGTGCGACCATCGACCTAGATAGGAGGACCTGCACCTTACACCCATCTCACCTTCCCGGTGAGTTTGTCTTCCATGACGACGTTACGCCGACCACCTCCATGTCATCACCTGGGTTTGTTCCAGTGAGTTACGAGGCTGAACAGGAGTTGATTGAGGAGTACCTAACTGAGGTTGAGGAGTTAGGGAGTGATCCCCTCCGCATCATAGAGGACTCCGTTTCCACTCCCGAGAGAGAGGCTTCACCCTTAGACCCTCATATAGAGACATTCTTACCTTCCGAGGGTGAACTGGTCATTGGAGAGTCTTTAGCTAGCTGGCTAAGGGAGGGTCCACTTCTAGATGTCTCCATTCCTTGCTATACACCCATGGGACCAGCCCTCCCAATAATACCCCTTAACTCCTTTCACACCACTTTTCGGTCCTTCTGCTTTCTTGAAAATGTGAAGGACTTCCTTAGGAGTTTAGATTATCAATGGGAGTTGACTTATATGTTGACCTTAGGGTCTGACCAACCCTATAGTCATAGCTTTACACTCCCTGCTTTGGGGTCTATTACCTCGGTCTACACCATAGGACATATCACATCCGAGGTCCTTTTATTATTTCCCATACCCGTGGAGTTTGATTTTGTCCCCGCTTATGGTTTCACGGTCCCGAGGGAGGAACCTAGCCTTCCTTGCCTTCCTCATGAGCCTCTTGCCCCATACATGAGAGTGCCTGAAGGTGATTATCTGCACCTGGGCGAATGTCGCACATGGGCAAGTATAGTGAAGGGACCTGTCGGGAGGGGTCATCATTTCTTTGACCCTTTCGATCCCCTCCCTAGTGAGCCTCTCGACCCATATTCTTTTCTCCACCTTGTCGAGGAGGTCCACTATCATACACCACCTAGGCCTTCTAGTCAACACCTCACCTTACCGGCATCCAGATGCCCGAGCTTAGGAGGCCAGGGACACATGTCTCTTCCCCATGTTTCTTCATGTCCACCATCATATAGGGGTTTGTCTCATATAGGGAATGTCATGAGTGAATTTGGGCAATTTAGTCCCCATGAGTCTACCACATTCCGTAGGACACCCATGCATGATAGATACAACTTTGGTTGTCCTGGTCCTCCCCGTGTTGTCCAATCATGTAGGAGTCATAGGCATGTCAGGTCTGTGTTTGGATGTCCAGGACCGCCACTGCATTCACATAGGTATGAGTCAACACAGCTAGTTCGGAGTCTGCATCATCACCACCTCGAGGCCAGCAACGCACGTTATAAGGACCTAGCTGATGCGCATCGACGCACCCGTGAGTTCCAAGTGGGAGAGTACGTCATGATCAGGGTTAGACCTGAACGGTTCCCTTCGGGGGCCGTGAAGAAACTCCAGGACAGCGGTGCCGGACCCTTTCGAGTCTTGAAGCGAATTGGGTCGAATGCGTATGAGATTGAGCTGCCAGACGACTATGGGATATGTTCGACGTTCAATGTTTCAGATCTGGTGGCATATCGGGATCCCGCGGTGATTCCCAGTGAGCTTTTTGGGCCTACCCCTCCTGTTGAGAGCATTACACCTTCTGAGCGTCCACCTCCTCCAGCCCCATTACAGACACGCGAGCATATAGATTGCATACTGGATGAGCAGGTGACCACGACCAGGAGCGGAGCCTACCAGCGCTTCCTAGTGCGCTGGAGAGGGCGCCCTGCGACAGACGACACCTGGATCACATGTGGAGAGCTGGAGCTGATCGACCCGGACCTGCTGGAGCGTTATTGGAGCGATCGTGACCCTTACTCGACGGGGTCGAGTTCTTCCCACCCGGGGAGAATTGGTGAGGACACGCGCCGCCTTTCTCGACGGAGCACGCGGAGCACGCCGGCATCTCTTTGGCTCGGCGACTACGGCATGGTTTAGAGGACCTTCTTTTACATGATGGCCATACCAGGCCTTGGTTTAGTCCCTGCGTGGACATGTTTATTCTTTATTGTGGACCTTTGTAGGCCAATTGGGGCCAATTAGACCTTTATTGGGTGTGCTAGGCTCATTGGTTGGGCAATAGGACTAGTGGGCCACTTCTTGGTCCAACCTTTTGGCCCATTAGGGTTTTGGGCGCCCCTCTCATCTCCTCCAAGAGGAGGAGGTGGCAGCCGCCCCACTCCTACTTTCTAGGAGTGGAGTGTGCGGCCCTCTCCTAGATTTTAGGAAGAGGGATGCGCACCCCCCTTTCCCTTCCCCATCCGGCCACCCCATCCCTCCTTTGGCCGCCCCCCCTTCCCCAATTCCCTCCTAGAATCTAGGAGTGGTGCGTCCCCCCCCCCTTTTCCCCCATGCCACATTGCGCACCCCCCCCCCCTTTCCCTTGTGGCTAGGGTTTCAAACCTAGCATTTCCCCTCCCCATATAAAAGATCTCTTGTATTTTCTTTAGAGAATTAATGAATAGATGAAATATTTTGATTGAGCAGCCATTGGCGCAGCCACCCCTTGGAGAGGGCGACCCTCTCTTCCTCCTCTGCTCCTGCGACGGGAGCAACCCCGGGGTGCGACTCCCCATCCCCTCGGTGCGACGCCGAGGTTCTTCCTCCCTTCTACTTCGTCTCCGGTTCGAGTTCGCGTGTTCCAGATTCGGCCCCGAGTTGCAGCGGCGTCCCCATCTGGTGTGGATCGAATCCGAGCCCCCCCTTTTTTTGGTGGATACTTCTACGAGTCGGCAGCGCGTGGGTTTTGGTTTCGCCTCGATCCGAGGTCGGCACCACCCGTGGCGAGTTTTCTCGTGAGCTAGCGCAGGAGCCTCCCTCTCTGCGCGCCCAGATCCACCCTCCTTCTTGCGAAAATCCCACAGGACGGACAACTCCGAGTTTGGAGCTGATTTATTCAGCGTTTGTACCACTCGTCGTCCTCTTTCCAACGCCACCAACCTCGTCTCGTTCCGACGTCCGAGCTGTTCGTGGCGTCCGTTCCCGTGAGGTCGCGCGGGCCTGCCCAGTCCACCCGGTGCCAGGACAACCGGCGATTTCCACAGTTCACAGCGTCCAACCATGACCAGATCTGATCGAGCTCTTTGGTCCGGACCTGCTGCTCTGCGTCCCCGACGTCCTCCCACAAGCGGGGCCTCGTTCGCCTACCGGAGCAGCGAGTTACCATTTTCCCCGCTCGACAGCGCAGTTCTGGGAGCAGATTCCTTGTCCCCACTTGCAGGTGCGGCCATGGCTTCCACGGACGGAATCTGAGCACGCCTTTTGGCCGAGGCTTCCTCCTGCGACCTAACTATGCGCCCTCGCTGACGGCACCCCAATCGGACTCCGGATCCATTCGTGGGAACGTTTACCACCGAGTCGCGCGTTGCTGCGATTCTGCCGATCGTCATCCGGACCCTCCTCGTGGCCAACCCTTCACCGAGTGCCGCCCGTCAGCCCGTGTATCGGCCGCCCCGAATGGAATTGTTGTAGCCTGTTATCTCCCTGCGAGGAGTGGGCGCCATTGCTGGCTTGTACCTATTCTTTCATTGTGTGTATCGGGGTTGTCGGTCTCGGCCGGGGTTCCTTCCCCACGCCTAGGCGTGGAGGTACGTGCGACGCTCCCCCCCTTGGCATTTTGCTTTACTAGTATGTGATCTTGTATGCCGCGTGAGAGTGTAGGGATCCTAGCTAGCATTCAACACCGCGAGATCGTGAGTGAGAGTATCCCATTCCGTGGCCCTAGTCGAGCACCGAGCTCGGACTAGACTCCTATAGTTGCGCGTCGGCTCCTTTGCCGCTTTGATCCACTCGCTTCCCTCATAGGGACGACCGTGGACTTGGGTTTCTTGTTGAGAGACGCCTCTCTTCGGAGGAATAGTACGGAGGTCGATCTCTCGGCTTGCCTTGTCACGTGTGAGTGCTGGCCGCACTTGGTCTTCATCATAGGTTTAGTCCATTTGTCAGTCCCGTCCCGCGTCAAATTTGGTATCAGAGCATATTGTCCCGCATCAAATTTGGTATCAGAGCATATTGTCCCACGTCAAATTTGGTATCAGAGCATATTGTCCCGCATCAAATTTGGTATCAGAGCTTATTGTCCCGCCTCAAATTTGGTATCAGAGCATATTGTCCCGCATCAAATTTGGTATCAGAGCATATTGTCCCGCGTCAAGGTGTTCATGTTCCGAGGCCTCCGTAAGCCCCCGTGAGCCTGGGATTCCCACTAGGACGTCGGGCGGGTTGTACCCACAAGCATGAACCTTTTTGACTCGATCGAATCGTGTATTTTTTGCTAAATCCCGAAATAGGGACTGTTCTGTTGATGGCGGCCATCTTGAGACCGTTTATGTCAGTAAGCTGTCCAGTCATGACCGTCGTGTTGAACATGTGTGCAACATGATTAATTTTATGATTTTGATGATGTCTGCCTCTGTAGTCATTAATGAACTATACCTGCTTTTGATAGTGTTAATATTCGTACATTTCAGGTCATTATACTTTAAGCGCAAAGGATCAAGAATGACACACAAATCTAGGCAACTAGATACACATATATCAAGGCATATGATAATATTGGAGGCACGAAAATCTAGCATGTTTCAAGCATAGAAATCAAGCTGAATAGCATCACACATAAGGTCATTGCATATTCCTCATATGGTCAGTGCATATCTTGCCTTATGGATGGTTCAAGGTCGGTACAACTTCTGGATAGCAAGCCACAAGATAATCCAAGGAATGGAGTGGAGTTGGCAAAAGTGAAAGCTCCATGATTGCGCCCTCGCACGCGGGGATCGACCTGCCCGGTCAGGTCGCGGGGGTCAAGGGGGCAGCGCCCCTTGGGGGGGTTTTCTGGGGCGGAGCCCCTGGAACATAATTTTGATTATAGTAGCAATATATTCAATAGAAATCTTCAAGACAGTCAAGGTTGATGCTACAGACATGAACGGGCAGCTAAAGAACTTAAGCGGCAGAGCTAAAGAAGTTAACGGACCGACCCGGGAAAACTCGGGTTCTGCCCAGGTAGCGGTCGACCGCCCCAGCCAACAGCCCACCGTCTGTAGTTCTTTCAATGGCGGTCGACCGCCAGCCCAGTAGCAGTCGATCGGAAATCCCAGGGAACATCCGTCTACAGTGTTTCTCAATAGAGGTCGACTGCCAGAAGCCACAGGTCGACCGCCAGCCCCGAGGCAACCAATGTTGACTTTGTTTTCCACTTCGAGAAAGGCCATTCCCCATGGATTTCTTTAATCCAAAAGTCACCTAATCACCCAAAAAATGTGGATCTGGTCTGGGATGTGTTTATTGACCATCCAAAGAGATATAAAACCAACACAAGAGGGTTAGAAACCCTAGTTGATCATTTGGAGCAAAGAGAGATGAAGAGAGGCTAAAGGAGCTCCAAGGAAGAAGAGGTATTGTAGCTGTGAATAGTACTACGTGCAGAAGTTCTACATCCAATCCAAGGGATTCAAGCCAACATCTAAAGCTCTCAATCTCCAAGGAAGAAGAGAAGCAAGCAAGCTCACAAAGGAGATCAAAAAGAAGATCAAAGCTACATCCAAACCTCTTCATCAACTCAAGGGAAGATCAAAGCTACATCCAAACCTCTTCATCAACTCAAGGAAAGATCAAGCTACATCCTATATCTTCTCCATCAACTCAAAGGGATCAAAGGAAGATCAAAGCAATAGATTCAATATCCAACAATCTCAGACAAGATCTAGTTCATTCTAGCATATCTTCATATCTTGTTTGAGCATTTTCATCTTGTTCTATTTTCATTTCATTCAATCTATTGAAACTGAAGATCGTCCCTACCGGTGGTTAGTAGGAAGGCAATCGGAAGTTCTCCGATCTGCGTTATAGCCGTCCCTGCCGGCTTTGTGTGTAGGAAGATAGAAAGAGGGCTTTCTCTGTTATGTGGTTTGGGGCGTGTCCCCGATCAAGCTGTGAGTCAGCAGGAAAGCCTCATCGGATTTTGGGTGAGGGGTGGACGTAGGTTGCGGGGTTGAACCGAATCACCTTAAAAGTCCCTGTGTTGTGGGTTGTTCATCGTGTGCGATTGCTCTATATCTTCTACCCCCATTCACAGGTTCGTGTGCTTCCATACTTGGTTATCTTGTTTACACACTCAAGCACTCAGATTTGCACTTTCGGTTTTATCTGTGGTTTAATTGAGCTTAGCACTTTGACTGCATCCCTTAAGTGGCCTGCTGCACCCTTGCACACAGACGCCAAGGTGAAAGTATTGCTAAGTGTTTCCCTTGCTTAGACTCGCATGCACCTTGGTTGATGATGGGGACATCAACGTCAACCCGCTCACATTGTGTTAGCATTTACGTCCTTTTATATTTGTATGTATACCCTTGTGATATATGGGTACACAATTGTAGGTCTTAGTGGGTTTATTTGCAAAAGGTCATTGGGTTTCTTTGCAAAAGTGTATGTAGGCCCTGCAGGGGCCCCCTCCCTCCTCCTTATTGGTCCACTTGGACTCCCCGGCCCAAGGGGGCTGGTCCATGGTCCAACCTTGGACTTGGACCTAGATTTAATTAAAGAAGACAAATCAAAATTGTCTTCTTTATGGGGGGGGGGGGCGAACCATATAGTTTAATGGGCTTTTATTGTGTGTTTTTTTGACCAATGTTCAACCCCTTGTATGCCCCATCCGTAACCCCAGATTTGGAGTCATGTGGGTCAATTAGGTAGAACTATATATGGGTTGTATTTTCATTTTATGTGAATTAATGATAGAAAAATTTGTGAAGCTTGAAGCTAGCTGCGCCCCAGCCCTCTCTCCTCTGGTTCTACTCTTCCCAAAACCCCATTCTAGAGTGGTACCATCTCTATCCCCTCCCCTCTATCTCCGGTGATCGTCGGTGCCGCCGCCGCCGCCGTTCGTGCCGCCCTCGAGCCGCCGTGAATCCGACTTCAGTTTTCTGTCCTGCTGGATAGAGGTATCTTCACGAAAATCCTGATATCATCCACGGCCGCTTCGTGGATTGCAATTTTTATGGTGTGTTCCTACCTCATATCCCCTCCTCCACAAAAAATTCCAGGTCCAAAATCCATCGTTTGTTATTTTTACATTTTTGGTCTTTAATCATTCCCAGATCTGTCCTGTCTCTGTCTACAGTGACAGCAGCCCTGTGTTTCCCACCTCCAGCCATCTTTTTGATTTGTCCAAACCTCCAAATTTTACTGGGAGTTATGTCCATCACCCCCTATATCCAAAATTTTTTTTAATTTTTTATAAGCCTTCTATCTATTTTTAAAAATTCGTGCTCTTCCTCAGCTACAGTGTTGTCAGCCAGATTCTAGATCCGACCCACTGCAAGTGAAAAATCATAGAAATTCGTAGCCTTCCCCAACTCCAGATCCAATAATAGTCCTTATTTTGTAGCTTGATTTCCCACAACTTTCTTGAAGAACACAACCCCAGATTCGGACGTCTACCTCACGGTCAAAGGCAATCAACAGGAAAGTTCTCTGCTGACCTGAGATTTCAGGAATTCTACAACAGGAACTTGGAAATTTCATAATTCCTGATTCGTGGAGATCCAGGCCAGATCTATAGGCCTAGATTGAAGAATTTGAAGTTAGCTTTCCAACGGCTCCAGTCTCGTGTCGATCCGACATCGGGGCTGATCGTAGCACCCGTTCTCGCCGAGACGCGCGTTGAAAACCAGAAGTTGCAGCCCGTGGCTGATTATTCCGACCGGTGCCGATCGGAGCCGCCCGGCCTCCGGTCGGCCAACCAGCGCGCCCCCACTCCAAGGAGCGCCCTTCCAGGCATCCTCCACTATAGCGGTACCACCGGGTCCCACACGGCCCCTCCGGACAGCACGTGGGCCCCACCGTCACGTGTTCGGGTGTTGCCGAAACAGCACGAGAAGCCGCCCGTCAACCCGAATTCGGTCCTCCCGGACCCCATTGTGTAGCCCTTTACCTCCCTGCGTGGAGTGGGCAGCGATTTGTATTGCTGTAATCTCCGTGTATTATTGTTCCGGGAGTACGAGTTTCGGCCAGGTCCGTCGTCCCCACGCCGAGCGCGTGGAGGTATCGCATTCGCTCCCTTACTTGGCATTTTGCTTACTTCATATATATTTGTTTATGCCGCTGCTAGAGAGCATGTGTAGAGATATCTAGCTCGCTTTATCTATTCATTACCGCTGATGCGAGAGAGTGCGAGACCATCCCGTGACCCGATCCGGGCACACGAGAGAGCCGATCACCCTAGCTCACTGCCGGTTTCTCAACCGCGCACGTCCGACGCTTCCCTCGTTAAGGGGCAGTCACGAGCTTGTCGTGTCCGTGATCTCGTCCCACATCAATTTAGTATCAGAGCCAGGTTGAGTCTAGGGTGTAAAAAAAAAAAGAGTGGCATTTACATCGAGTCATTAGTCGGTTTAAGTCGAGTCTATGATCATCATATTTCTAAAACAAAAAAGAGACTGTTTTTAAATTGCATTTCATCCTGGTAATTCGGTATATCAAAGGTGTTGTCCAAACGTAAGGCTACGCCTATCGGGAAGGCCGCACACTTGCGCGAGTGACCTTCGGGTCGATTACCTCCGCCACGTACCGGATATTGGTTTAAGTCTAGGCGCATCATTTTGCATTAGTGTGTTTGCTTAAGTCGGTGTGTTTGCATGCCTACTCGTCGAGGTACCCAATACTCACCCCCACCACCACCAATGGCGGAATCCCGAGTCTATAGTTCTGATGAAGTGGCCACCATGTTCCGAACTCTTATGGGAAAAATGGATGGGTTAAGTGACCGCATGGAAGTGTTAAGCACTCGAGTGGATAGAATGGAAGGGTTGAGTACCCAAGTGAATGATCTAGGCACCCGCCTAGAAGAGAGGATGAAGGCCGTAGAGGATAGGGCCGTCGGGTCTAGCCAGTCTGTTCAGGGATTGGTCGGGAGAGTCACCGCACTAGAGAGAGGCCCAGCCGAAGCACCCCCGATTGCCCCTGTCCAGGCACCCGTCCCACCTACACAAGGTCAACCGGAGCCGGGTCAACAACCCGCGACTCCAAGGGTTAAAGGGATAGCTAATAGGAGGCACGAATTCCCCGAGGTGCATGACTATGAGTCCGAGAATGAGCATCGGGGATATGGTCGTGATCGTCGTCCTGTACGGCATACCCACGACCAAGATATGGATGAACGGGCCCTTCGAACCGTTCAGGCCGACCCTCCCACCTTTGACGGGTCCTTAGACCCAAAGGTCTATCTTGATTGGGAGGCTGGCATGGATCGATACTTTGAGTGGTTCGAGATGTCGGACCAAAGGAAGGTCAAATTTGCCAGGATGAAACTTTTAGGTCAGGCCCAAACATATTGGAGGAACATGGAGAACCTATTGTTTCATCGTCATGAACCCCCGATCGATACGTGGACCGAGATGAGGGAGAAGCTTAGGAAGAAGTATCTCCCTACCTCCTACCGCCAGCGTCTGATAGAGAGGTGGCAAAGTCTCACCCAAGGAGACCGGTCCGTCTCGGATTACATCACCGAATTTGATGAATACTACTTGTGATGTGATGCCACGGAGGAGGATTCCCTTACCGTCTCTCGGTTTCGGCGTGGTCTACGCCCGCACCTACGGTATGAGCTTCTCCACCGCAAGGTGGACAAGCTAGAGGATGCATACCAAGTTGCTCTCGAAATGGAGCAATTCGAGGGTGAGTTCGAGTCTATTTCCCGGTGGAGCCCCGCTCCTCCCCGTAGTGATTCTCGTGGCTCCTTAGGTTCATACCCGAGGGGACCCATGGCTCGTCCTCAGGAGCCCGCCCGTCAGGAGCACTTCGCTCCTAGACCTCGACCTCCCCCACCACGGGATCTACCTCCACCACATCCACCGGAACCCGTTGCCCGTCCCCTGGCACCCATAGCCCGTCCCCTGGCCCCGACACTTCCTCCACTGTTACCCACGGCACCTACACCTGCACCCTTGTTGCCTACACCCCCTACCTGTCGGGAGGATAAGGGTAAGGCCCCTCTTATCGGAGAGAGTAGTCGGTCACGAGTGGAGTGTTTCCACTGTCACGGGTTTGGCCACATTGCCAGTGAGTGTCCTGCTCGCGCCACCCTAGCCTTAGGTGTTGGAGGGTCCGCACCTCCCGAGCTTGAGTATGTCAATTACGTGACTGATGAGGCACTAGCCGATGAGTACTATGCCTTGGGGGAAGAACTGGGCGACCCTCCTGCCGCTCAGGATGCAGCCACCTAGTGAGCTTGATGTCACCACCTTAGTCTAGAGTCATGCATGAGTCGGTGTGTTTTCTTTGTGCGGTTTATTTGTGTGGTGTGTTTTGAGTCGTTTGTTTGTGTGTACTGCATGGTCAGTCTGAATGAGTCTTGTGCAAGCTCGTTGTCGGTCTCTTATGAGTAAGAGGCGAGTGGACTCACTCGATGAGTATGGGATCGGTTCTACATCTATACCTGGATCAGTCACCTAACGGGACTCAGCGGTGATTCCTAGTGAGTCTTCGAGCTACTTCCTTCCCTTTGAGAGTGCCCCATCCCGGAGTGTCCACCTCTAGCCCATAGCAGCTTGTGCATATCGAGTATATGTGGAGTGAGCAGATGATGGTAACTTGGAGTGGAGCATACCTGCGCTACTTGGTTCGGTGACGGATCCGCCGGTGCTATTCGAGCAGCAGCACCCCTTACTCAACGGGGTCAAGTTCCTCCTACCCGGGGAGAATTAATGGGGGCATCAACGTCAGCCCGCTCACATTGTGTTAGCATTTACGTCCTTTTATATTTGTATGCATACCCTTGTGATATATGGGTACACAATTGTAGGTCTTAGTGGGTTTATTTGCAAAAGGCCGTTGGGTTTCTTTGCAAAAGTGCATGTAGGCCCTGCAGGGGCCCCCTCCCTCCTCCTTATTGGTCCACTTGGACTCCTGGGCCCAAGGGGGCTGGTCCATGGTCCAACCTTGGACTTGGACCTAGATTTAATTAAAGAAGACAAATCAAAATTGTCTTCTTTATGGGGGGGGGGGGGCGAACCATATAGTTTAATGGGCTTTTATTGTGTGTTTTTTTGACCAATGTCCAACCCCTTGTATGCCCCATCCGTAACCCCAGATTTGGAGTCATGTGGGTCAATTAGGTAGAACTATATATTACTTGTATTTTCATTTTATGTGAATTAATGATAGAAAAATTTGTGAAGCTTGAAGCTAGCTGCGCCCCAGCCCTCTCTCCTCTGGTTCTCCTCTTCCCAAAACCCCATTCTAGAGTGGTACCATCTCTATCCCCTCCCCTCTATCTCCGGTGATCGTCGGTGCCTCAGCCGCTGCCGTTCGTGCCGCCCTCGAGCCGCCGTGAATCCGACTTCGGTTTTATGTCCTGCTGGATAGAGATATCTTCACGAAAATGTTGCTATCAGCCACGGCCTCTTCGTGGATTAAAATTTTTATGGTGTGTTCCTACCTTCTATCCCCTCCTCCACAAAAACTTCCAGGTCCAAAATCCATCGTTTGTTATTTTTACATTTTTGGTCTTTAATCATTCCCAGATCTAT
This sequence comes from Amorphophallus konjac, assembly GCA_022559845.1. Taxonomy (NCBI): domain Eukaryota; kingdom Viridiplantae; phylum Streptophyta; class Magnoliopsida; order Alismatales; family Araceae; genus Amorphophallus; species Amorphophallus konjac. The sequence continues at coordinate 158,554,701 of CM040125.1, forward strand.
CCTCTCTCTGTCTACAGTGACAATAGCCCTGTGTTTCCCACCTCTGGCAATCTTTTTTCATTTTTCCAATCCCTCCCAATTTTACTGGGAGTTATTTCCATCGCCCCCTACATCCTCAAATTTTCTTAATTTTTTATCAGCCTTCTATCTATTTTTTAAAATTCGTGTTCTTCCTCAGCTACAGTGTTGTCAGCCAGATTCCAGATCCGACCCACTCCTAGTGAAAAATTCATAGAAATTCTTAGTCTTACCCAAATCTAGATCCAAAAATAGTCCTGGTTTCGTAGCTAGATTTCCCACAACTTTTCGTAAGAACACAACCCCAGATTCGGACGTCTACCTCACGGTCAAAGGCAATCCACAGGAAAGTTCTCTGCTAACCTGAGATTTCAGGAATTGTACAACAGGAACTTGGAAATTCCATAAGTCCTGATCCGTGCAGATCCAAGCCAGATCTCTAGTCCTAGATTGAAGGATTTGAAGTTAGATTTCCAACGGCTCTAGTCTCGTGTCGATCCGACATCGGGGCTGATCGCAGCGCCTGTTCTCACCGAGACGCGCACTGAAAACCAGAAGTTGCGGCCCGTGGCCGGTTATTCCGACCGGTGCCGATCGGAGCCGCCCGGCCTCCGGTCGGCGAACCAGCGTGCCCCCACTCCAGGGAGCACCCTTCCAGGCATCCTCCACTACAGCAGTACCACCGGGTCCCACACGGACCATCCGGACAGCACGTGGGCCCCACCGTCACGTGTTCGGGTGTTGCCGAAACAGCGCGAGAAGCCGCCCGTCAACCCGAATTCGATCCTCCCGGATCCCATTGTGTATCCCTTTACCTCCCTGCGTGGAGTGGGCAGCGATTTGTATTGCTGTAATCTCCGTGTATTATTATTCCGGGAGTACGAGTTTCGGCCAGGTCCATCGTCCCCACGCCGAGCGCGTGGATGTATCACATTCGCTCCCTTACTTGACATTTTGCTTACTTCATATATATTTGTTTATGCCGCTGCTAGAGAGAATGTGTAGGGATATCTAGCTCGCTTTATCTATTCATTACCGCTACTGCGAGAGAGTGCGAGACCGTCCCGTGACCCGATCCGGGCACACGAGAGAGCCGATCACCCTAGCTCACTGTTGGTTTCTCAACCGCGCACGTCCAACGCTTCCCTCGTTAAGGGGCAGTCACGAGCTTGTCGTGTCCGTGGTCTCGTCCCGCATCAGTTGATCACCACTGCATTCACACACATATGCACTTTGAGTGATCAACATAGCACACACACACGCATGATTGTTGCAAGCTATTTCATGCTCTAGTATTATGTCTAATGATCCCGGCACTACAAGGCTTGTATCTCTCAAGATCACTAATGTGCTTGAAGAAGTGTTGACGCTTCATCGCTTGTAATCCGAGTCTTTTCCATTTGAGCCACTCTACTTAATTCCGCTGTGCATTGTGCCTAGGTGATTCATTCACTTTATAGGAGTGGTTCATGCTTCTGATAGCTAAGAATTTTTAAATAGGCTAAAGCTTTTGAAATGATCTATTCAACCCCCCCTTCTAGATCCATTTGCACCTCGCGGGACCCAACACGCCGGACTATTTGAACGGCCCTCTTGGTACCGTGTTTAACAGGCTGTGCGTCGACTTTAGTCCTTGGACTCTGTAATGTACATGGTTAAGATTAGACCGTTTATATCTTCAAGCGGCCCAGCCAGGACCGTCGAGTCCTGATCACGGCCCATCTTGGACCATTTTATACTCGTTCGCTCTAGGTTGGATCTTTGACCCAGCTAGCCTTTAGCGGTCCTGCTTAGACCGTTTAGATTGTGCACGCGGTCTTGATTAGACCGTGTACCTCTTTTAGCGGTCCTTTGCTGACCGTTTCACTTTTCGATTTTCCAGAAATTGATGTTTTCATGGTTTTGATATGTGTAAGCTACTCTAGCCTAACTAGGCTATTGTACCTCAAAATTTTTACCTATTGTTAGGTCTACTGTCGATATTTATCTATTCAAGAGTCACTTGTTTAAATGACTAATTCCTTTAGAGTAATGAGCTTATTGTTGGAATCTTAAGAAAAATAAATATTTTTACACATTTTACCTTGATTACATGAGCTTGATCTTGGAACTCTTGGCCATTATTATTCGTGGATGTCTAGATTTCGTGGGATCTATGATCCAAGAAAATCAATGCCAAGGCAAACACATTAAAGGGCCCAGTCTTGTTCTGGGAGGCGCACCCGAAAAGTACTTGATCCCCGGGGAGGTGAATGACTAGGTGTAGTATTTGGCACTGGTACTATCTAGCGTGTTGGGTCTACGACATTCTACACTCTTGTGATATTTGCTATACTTACTTGAAAGCAGGAAGTGCTTGCTTGCACGACTTGACTTGACTTGACTCGACATGACTTGATAAATGGCCATTCACTTATCCTCGTGCATGATGTATTGACTTGACTTGACTTGGCATGTGGCCACTCACGTGAAATTCTGGTTATCTATTTTGCTACTTCGATTTGCAAATGTTCCTTTCCATTTAGCTATCAATTATCTTCTGATCTTGTTGGTTACCAGCTTATTTTATTGAATTCTCACTTTATTTATACATTCATGAAAATGATTAATTACTTAAACTTCCCCTGATGATCGAGTATAATTCCTACTGAGCTTTTCGATCACCCCCCCTTGTTTTCCATCCTTCTCAGGTAACGTAGTAGATGGAACGCTTGCAATTGGTATCGGGTCAGTGTGATCGACTGAACCTGGAGCTTTGAGACCCGAGTCTTTTATTTCTTGAGTCCAGATTTTCTCTTCTTTATTTCTTTTATTGAGTCAAATTGTATTTAAATTTCTAAATATTAATAAAATTATATTTTTCTCAGATTAATGGCCCACATGTTTTGAATATCAATTTTTGTGTTCATATATTTTTGGCTCGAATTATCATGACTGTTTCGATGCCACGTTCCGCGCGTCGCTTCCCGCTGCTATCGATTCGGGCATGACAGAAGTGGTATCAGAGCCTCGGTTGTTGAGTCCTAGGTTCTTACCCATAAGTATAGGTTACCCTAAGTAATAGGTAATCCTTGTCAATCCTTTTGTCACCTGGTGAGATTGGGTAGTGCTTCGGGTTAAGTAATAAAATATGTATAAGATTGCGTAGCGCGACGCGTAAGGGTAATAAAAATTTTAACCTTATAATTATTTTTGCAGGAGTTTAAGCTCTTTTTGAAATGAAAGCAAGAGGGTCTACGAGTAAGCTAAGGTTTGGTTTCGCTAGAAGGTGACGAGTCCATCGTAAAAAGGCCCAAAGTAATAAGAAGAAAAGGAATAACCTTTCGGAATTGAAATGTTTTCACTGTCACAAATTTGGTCATCTAATCAAGGAGTGCTGGCGAAGGAGTGGAGCGTGTCTTCGTTACGAAAATAAAGATCATGTAATGGCTAATTGCCCAAATCTACTTCCACAAGTAAACTGGAACTGATTTCCATCAAATGAAGAATTTTATATAAGGTATCGTTTCCCCTTGTCTTTAACTATAGTTAAAATTCTTTTGCATTCCATTAGCCGTATGATTACAATGTTATTTTTCAAATAGCTTAATGTGATTGATGAATTTGGGGACCAAATTCTTTAAAGTGGGGGAGGATGTTACACCCCGGTTAAATAATAAAATATAAAAGTAAAATTTTGAAATATATATTGGAATTTAAAGCTATTAACCTGTTATTTAATGATTTCAATGACTTTCTTAATTAAAGAACATTACTTATTTTGAAAGTGACCAAATTATATCAATGATTATTTTTCTACAATCACCATAAAGAGACTTTCACATTCCAAGATGCAATCGAATTTTCTACGTTGAATTGAATTTAAAAAGTATAAATCAAATTAATCAAATTTCACCCGTAGGCTAAAGTTTCGACTAATTTATAAAAATATGGAAAAATTATATTCTTGTAGAGAACTAAGTGTCTAACAATAATATCAACTGGGCTGACCCCTAATAAAAATTTAATTAGACTGAATTAAGGAGTTTTTAGCCAAAATCGCTGTTTCTAATAGATCAACTTTAATCGATCAAATTGAAGCCCATTTCTCAACCATTCGAGCCCAAACTGGTTCCAAATTATAGGTTAACCCTAGTAGATCATTTCCCCTTTCAAACCCTAGCCTCTAGAGCCTTCTCTTGACGACGATAGCGCGGATTTTGTCAAGGTGCGAGATTTTCGCCAGTTTTTCTTCCTTTGGACTCTCTTAGCCAATTCAACCACTAGAAGCCTCCTTGGACGCCATAAGTAGAGGGCTTTGGCAGCCCTATAACCCCATTTGCATCTCTAACAGACGGCGTGACCTCTGGTGGCCAATTGAGGGCGAATTAGTGCGAGGATCGTCGGTGTTCACAGATTAGGGTATAGCGTGTCTTCCTCTTTCTTCTCCAAATTGGTAGGTTTCTCTCAAGCCAAATTCTAATTAAAGCATGCTAGCTCGATTGCCCTTGTATCCTCTTTTACTTGATCACATTTTGTCCAATTTTTATGATATATGTCGTGTGAATTCATCGTTTCATTGAGAGCATGTGATTAGGGTTTTTCTACATTCCTTTTCGTCTGATTTATGTAGGCTAATCGAAGTCAAATCTTGGGATTGATCATGCCTTCTTGTTCGTTTTTAGGTTCTCTTTCAATTGATAGTAGTTTGCCCAATTTTTACGAAGTATATAGATCGAATTAAGCTTTTCATTTGACATGTATCGGGTTTGTCACCGTTTTGGGCGTGGCGAGCATTGAATGGCCCAAACAAAGACCGCTTATTGTTCCGCGGTCGCACGGCAGACCGTTTGTTTGGACTGAGCGGCCTCCAGTTAGACCGTTTATATGTCAAACGGCCACGAGATTGACTGTCATTATACGGCGGGATTCCAAGTGGAGCGGCCCTAAAATGACCGTGATGGGGGCATCTCTCGCCCTTCACATTTTTCCACAGCTTTGATTGCTCGCCAGCATAGCTCCATTGTGTCCGTCATATTTTTCTGAGTCGAGTCATGTAATTTTCATACTTTATTTGAGTCATGTCATTGTAATTTTCCCTTTATTTGAGTCATGTACCTAGGTTAGTGAGTCATTTTCCTATGTTAGTTGTCATATGGTTGGTTTGATAGGCTAATGGGCCCAACTAATGGGCTAGGCCCAGGGGCGCCCCTCCCTTAGACTGCTTTAGTCATTTACTTATTTGTCAGGGCTATTTTGGTCTTAGGAAAAGTATGGAGTCTATAAATAGTCCCTCCCCTCTCTCCTTTGTAACAACCCTTTTATGATCAATTTAAATCAAGTGAGTTCTATTGTCATATTGGAGTGGATTCTCCAAACCTCTCTCTCTCTCTCTATTGGGGTGGATTCCCCTTCTCTCTATCTCACTTCTCTCTCTTCTCTCTCTCTCTCTCTTAAAGGAGGAGGGCATCACTTTCTCGCTCCTCTCCTCCCTCTCTCTCCTCCACATCATCAATTCTCTTTCTCTCCCCATCATTACACATCCTCCCAACTACCCCACCCTCATTACTCCACCCTAGTTCCAAGAGACCTCCCCCCCAATCCCAACTCCACCACCCAACCACCACCTACTCAACTCCCTTCCCTAAGCACACTCTCATCTCCCAAGGGAGAATTCCCCACTTCCCAAGCACCCCTTCCCTTTCCCAACACAACCCTTCCCATCCCCAAAGCCCCATTAACCACATTGGTCCATTTTCAAATTTTGGAGAGAGATCTCTCCTTCTCTCTCCCCACCCATCCCAAATTCGCAGCTCCCCTCTCACCCACTGCAAACACCACCTTCCAGACCCCATTCTCCCCCATCCACACTTTGGAACACCCCCTCCTAGACCCCCTCACTGCCAGGGCTCTCCCCACACTCATCCACCCCCACTTCTCCTCCCATATACCCAATTTCCCCCCACCATCTTCAACCTACAATTTTTAGTCCGCAGGCAGCAGAGGAGTGCCCAGTTGCAGAGGCTGCCACATCTTCACCTAGAAGCTTCAGAGGGCATACCATATATCGTTGGAAGCGTCTCCCAGTCATCTTTCCAACGGTGGTGGTTCCGCCGACTTCCAAAATCGAAGCTGTTCGGAGGAGGCGATCTACCACGACTGCGCAAGACTTCTCAGGCAGAGGACCAGAACCAGAGTGGAAGATCTACATCGGCCATCGTACTGGGAATCTGAGCAAGACTTCTTCATCAAATGTCTTCTATTCTGAGTCTTCTTTCACCTCCAAAGCGCAGAGCTCAATTTGGCATCTGGAACCAGGAGTTATCATTTTTCTCCCCCGGGTGCGCGGTTTTGCTTCCCCATAGTCTGCACCGACCTATCATCAGAGTTCAGAGCCCACTGGTCTTCTCCGACAACGTTTGGCTTCCCCACCAGCTTTGCTTTGAAGAGGACTCATCAACGGTTCCAACGGTTCTGGAGGCACCTGATTCTGAGTTCGGGAGCAGTCGTGGCATCCTCTTCTTCCTGCTGTTGGAAACCTGAAGCAACCAGTTCCGAGAAGCTACCACCCTGTTCGAGCCTCCACCCAGACCAGCTTTGGCGCCAGAAGAAATCGAAAAAATTCAGACGTTTTCCCATTCCAGTTACGAATAATTCCCCACTGTTCCCGTCATCACAAAAAATCAGGAGAGGTCACAGAGGTGCCATCTTCAACTGCTGGTCCCTAATTCCAGAACGTGGACAGATTCGGCATCGGCTTCCTTTCATCACTTCTAGCTCGAATTCCCTTGCCCGCTTGGCCGGCTGAAGGCCCCTCCCTGTGTGGAGGTAGTGTTTGGATGTAATCATTTTCTTCCCTTCCCCACGATCCCCCCCCTTGCATGGGGTGTAGTTTTGTAAACGTTTGAGCAGGTTGAAGCTTCACCGGCGCGGCGTTCGGGTGCATACCCACGCCTCCCCGCTCGCCATCGTCTCTGGCCGGGATTGGCGTCTTCACGCTGATCAGGTGAGCTTCTGGACCCCTCCCTTTGTTGGTAGATCTTGCTTAATTAGTATTGCTTCTTAACTCCGTCGGACGGTGAGTGAGCGCCCGTTCCAAACTTGCTTATGTTTGAGTGGTCGTCGCGGGTGAGTTGTGAGAGTGACCCTTCAACCCATGCCTTCGGCATGCTACCGCCCATGAATTTGGGCAACCCTCGCCCCTAGGGGTCCTCCCCAAGTCAGTCATATCCTTGGAAACCACCGGTCCAACCTCGGACCCTCACCCCATTGCCAGTCCACCTACGGACCCGAGTGTGCCAAACGCGAGTGAGTCCGCTTGTGTGACATTGCCTAGTCGTTGCATTTGCTTGCCACTTAGGTCCCAGTTCATGTCACATCAAATTGGTATCAGAGCAAGTTATAGACTTGTCTCTACTATGTCTTGTCCTAGGGCCATTGCATGCATCACGCTTGTCCACTATCATGACTACCTCATACTTGGCATATTCGCCACTCTTAGGCCCATTAGAAGCCATTGTGTTTGATGGATCCCGCCCTAGCATCTATCTAGAATGGGAGAAGTCCATAGACCAACACTTTGGGAGGTTTACCCTGTCAGGGCTTGTCCAAGTCAACTATGCCAAGAGTTTGCTCTGGCGCCAAGCTAGGAAAGAATGGGAGAACATTGTAGGTTTGAGAGAAGCCAAAGGAGAAGCACCCATTGAATCTTGGGATGAAATGAGGGCCGATCTTAGAAAGATCTACGCACCCCAACCCAAACCTCTTCAACCAACCGATCTTTCACCCCCGACCCCAACTCCCACCCAAGAACATCCCCGACCAAGCCCAACCCAAGTCCACCCATGTTCACCACCCCGAGAGTACCATGCACTGACCATTATCACTCCACCCACCATAGACTATCCTACCCCATTATCCTTGGAAGTTGTGGCCCACACACATACCCAAGTGGAGATGGATGCCAATCCGGATTCACCTCTACCATAGAGAACATCCTAGACCCCCCACTTCCACCCACCTGTCCTAGTTCGAGTCCTCATGAGCCGCACACCCTAACCATGAATGAGTCCATACTCAAATGGCTTAAGCAAGGCCCCACCATTCCTAGCTCACCACCTTACCTCTCACCCTTGGCATATCAAGTCCAAATTGTGCCCACCCGGTCTTCCCATGTCACACTTCCAACCTCCTACTTTATGGAAGGCTTAGGGGACCTAGTGGACTGTTTACAATGGCAAGTCTACCTGACCAATATGCTAGCCATAGGACCATTGTTGTCTAGCCCCATCTACTCTAGTGGACCCTTCCTAGCTTACCTCGCCACCGGTTCAATCACCTCCATCTACACTAGTGGCCATTATACGAGTGAAATCCTCCTCTTTCTCCCCAAGGATGAGAAACCAATCTTGGCCCACTTCCCACCCATCAAGATTCCAATTACTTTAATTGGCCAACCCACTAGAGACCTTGGCCCAATTATCTTGGAGGAGGATGACTCACCGTTTGGTACCTTGAAGACATAGAGTGCCACCCTCTAGGAAGACCTTTCCACTACCCCTTTGATCCCTTCCTATGGGAGCCTAGACCCCTATGTGACCCAACCACCTTATCCACCACCCACCCTTTCCTACCCTCACCCACCGATGAGCCCAACCTTCTCCTCAATTTGGAGCATCTTATATTGGGTAGAAAGCCAAGCCCTCCCCTCATGGCCGACCCACTCACCAAGAACATTGGCCCAGTTATATGAAGAGGGATGACTTAGCACCTTTTGAGGACCTTGAGGACATAGAGCTCCCCCCCTTGGTAACTCATTTTATGATCCCTATGATCCATTCCAATGGAAGTCCAAAAGCCCACACATAGGAGACATCTTTGGCACAAGAATGCATAAGTCTTGGCATACAAAACTACTTGACATGATTCATAAGTTGGGTCCATTCATCCATATCACCCACATGTCAAGTAGGAAGCATGAGTAGTCCATATTCGGATGTAATGGTCCACCTTCATTCATCATGAGCCTTAAGCATGATAGGAGCATTCTTAGATGTCCGGGTCCCCCGGCATTTGTCACCCCCATGCATGACCGGATCACCTATGGATGCCCCGACCCTCCAACCTTTGTAAGGAAGTCCTTACATGATAGGGCCACATTTGGTTGCCCCGGCCCACCAAGGCTCATCAAGGTTCATATGGCATCATGGCATGATAGGTCCATCTATGGATGTCCTGGTCCACCTTTATCCACACACATTTCCACACACCCACCACCCCGTAGTGCATGGCATGTGTATCCAAGCAAGCATTTTGCAACGAACAGTGAGGTTCATATTGAGCGGGCAATAGCTCGTAAGCACCACTTGGGATTCCAAGTAGGCAACTTGGTAATGGTGAGATTGGAGTGGCTCTACCCTAGGGCTACCTCCAAACCGAGGGCACGAGGACTTGGACCTTCCATGTTCCGAGTCACTTTGACACCCTGGCTTACGGGTTGGATCTACCGATGGGATTTTGGGACATATCCTACTTTTCACGTGGCGGATCTAGCACTCTTTAAGGGCATCGCGGTGGATCCTAGTGAGAACCTTGAGCCTACCCCCACCTTTGTGAGTGACACCCTCGGAGAACCTCCACATATCAGCTTGAGAGTCCGACGTGTGCACACGGAGGCAATACTAGGCAAGCAGGGTACCATCGCCAGCAAGAGGGTGTGCCCGAGCCACCTTGAGAGGATGAAGAGTCGTCCCCCGGCTAAGGATGCGAGGTTGAGTTTGGTGGTTGTGGCTCGCCCGGTGCTGTATTGGAGGTCCTCTCCCCTGGCGGACCCATACTCGACGGAGTCGAGTTCTTCGCACCCCGGGGGTATGATGGGGGCATCTCTCGCCCTTCACATTTTTCCACAGCTTCGATTACTCGCCAGCATAGCTCCATTGTGTCCGTCATATTTTTCTGAGTCGAGTCATGTAATTTTCATACTTTATTTGAGTCATGTCATTGTAATTTTCCCTTTATTTGAGTCATGTACCTAGGTTAGTGAGTCATTTACCTATGTTAGTTGTCATATGGTTGGTTTGATAGGCTAATGGGCCCAACTAATGGGCTAGGCCCAGGGGCGCCCCTCCCTTAGACTGCTTTAGTCATTTACTTATTTGTCAGGGCTATTTTGGTCTTAGGAAAAGTATGGAGTCTATAAATAGTCCCTCCCCTCTCTCATTTGTAACAACCCTTTTATGATCAATTTAAATCAAGTGAGTTCTAGTGTCATATTGGAGTGGATTCTCCAAACCTCTCTCTCTCTCTCTCTATTGGGGTGGATTCCCCTTCTCTCTCTATCTCACTTCTCTCTCTTCTCTCTCTCTCTCTTCAAGGAGGAGGGCGCCACTTTCTCTCTCCTCTCCTCCCTCTCTCTCCTCCACATCATCAATTCTCTCTCTCTCCCCCTCATTACTCATCCTCCCAACTACCCCACCCTCATTACTCCACCCTAGTTCCAAGAGACCTCCCCCCCCAATCCCAACTCCACCACCCAACCACCACGTACTCAACTCCCTTCCCTAAGCACCCTCTCATCTCCCAAGGGAGAATTCCCCACTCCCCAAGCACCCCTTCCCTTTCCCAACACAACCCTTCCCATCCCCAAATCCCCATTAACCACATTGGTCCATTTTCAAATTTTGGAGAGAGATCTCTCCTTCTCTCTCCCCCACCCATCCCAAATTCGCAGCTCCCCTCTCACCCACTGCAAACACCACCTTCCAACCCCATTCTCCCATATCCACACCTTGGAACACCCCCTCCTAGACCCCCTCACAGCCAGGGCTCTCCCCACACTCATCCACCCCCACTTCCCCTCCCATATACCCCATTTCCCCCCACCATCTTCAACTACAGTTTTTAGTCCACAGGCAGCAGAGGAGTGCCCAGTTGCAGAGGCTGCCACGTCTTCACCTGGAAGCTTTGGAGGGTATACCATATATCGTTGGAAGCGTATCCAAGTCATCTTTCCAACGGTGGTGGTCCCGCCGACTTCCAAGACCAGAGCTGTTCGGAGGAGGCGATCTACCGCTACTGCGCAAGACTTCTCAGGCAGAGGAACAGAACCAGAGTGGAAGATCTACAGCGGTCATCCTACTCGGAATCTGAGCAAGAGTTCTTCATCAAAAGTCTTCTATTCTAAGTCTTCTTTCACCTCCAAAACGCAGAGCTCAATTTGGCATCCGGAACCAGGAGTTATCATTTTTCTCCCCCGGGTGCGCGGTTCTGCTTCCCCACAGTCTGCACCAACCTATCATCAGAGTTCAGAGCCCACTGGTCTTCTCCGAGAACGTTTGGCTTCCCCGCCAGTTTTGCTTCGAAGAGGACTCATCAACGGTTCCAACAGTTCTTGAGGCACCTGATTCTGAGTTCGGGAGCGGTCGTGGCATCCTCTTCTTCCTACTGTTGAAACCTGAAGCAGCCAGTTCCGAGAAGCTACCACCCTGTTCGAGCCTCCACCAAACCAGCTTTGGCGCCAGAAGAAATCGGAAAAATTCAGACGTTTTCCCATTCCAGTTACGAAGAATTCCCCACTGTTCCCGTCTTCACAAAAAATCAGGAGAGGTCACAGAGGTGCCGTCTTCAACTGCTGGTCCCTGATTCCAGAACGTGGACAGATTCGTCATCGGCTTCCTTTCATCACTTCTAGCTCGAATTCCCCTGCCCGCTTGGACGGCTGAAGGCCCCTCCCTGTGTGGAGGTAGTGTTTGGATGTAATCATTGTCTTCCCTTCCCCACGATCCCCCCCCTTGCATGGGGTGTAGTTTTGTAAATGTTTGAGCAGGTTGAAGCTTCACCGGCGTCGCGTTTGGGTGCATACCCACGCCTCCCCGCTCGCCATCGTCTCCGGCCGGGATTGGCGTCTTCATGCTGATCAGGTGAGCTTCTAGACCCCTCCCTTTGTTAAAAGATCTTGCTTAATTAGTATTGCTTCTTAACTCCGTCGGACGGTAAGTGAGCGCCCGTTCCAATCTTGCTTATGTTTGAGTGGTCGCCGCGGGTGAGTTGTGAGAGTGACCCTTCAACCCATGCCTTCGGCGTGCTGACCGCCAGTGAATTTGGACAACCCGGGCCCCTAGGGGTCCTCCCCAAGTCAGTCATATCCTTGGAAACCACCGGTCCAACCTCGGACCCTCACCCCATTGCCGGTCCACCTACGGACCCGAGTGTGCAAAACGCGAGTGAGTCCGCTTGTGCGACATTGCCTAGTCGTTGCGTTTGCTTGCCACTTAGGTCCCAGTTCATGTCACATCAGACCGTCTAAAGAATGGAATGGCCCCTCGATAGACCGTGTTATGGCGGCGGGTTTTCAAAAGAAAAGAGGAGTTGCGTTGGTTCTGAGCGGTCCTCCTTTGACCGTCGAATGCTTTGAGTGGTCCATATAAAGACCATTTTTAACCTTGTTTCAGTAAAATGTTACTCGTTTCCAGCATGTTGTGTTCTATTTTTATTGATTAGATAATATGATTTTAGGGCTTAAATTTGTTGTATGAACACACTAATGACTAGGATCCATGAAATATCTGATCTAAGGTCTAATTCTCATCCAATTATGTTGTCCTTTCCATGTTCACCTTTCATGTATCCTAGTTTAATTGAAAAGAAAGTAGACTAATATGCTTGATGAAGTGATTAGTTGCAATTCAGTTGTATAGTTAAAACTTGTTTAAGGTCGTGCCACTCCGGTGGTGGTGACATGACCGAATGTCCCATTTTCCGTTGATTGTGAACTAGTAAATTCTTGGATATCGAATTACCTCTCCGTCGGATATTCCTTCCGCCGGACTAGGTGTTCATGTTCCAATGCCTCCGTAAGCCCCCGCGAGCCTGGGATTCCCACTAGGACGTCGGGCGGGTTGTACCCACAAGCCTGAACCTTTTTGACTCGATCGAATCGTGTATTTTTGCTAAATCCCAGAATAGGGACTGTTCTGTTGATGGCGGCCCTCCTAAGACTGTTTCTGTCAGTAAGCGGTCCAGTCATGACCGCTGGACTATTTGAACGGCCCTCCTGTGACCGTGTTTAACCGGCTGTGCGTAGACTTTAGTCCTTGGACTCTGTAATGTACACGGTTGAGATTAGACCGTTTATATCTTCAAGCGACCCAGCCAGGACCGTCCAGTCCTGATCACGGCCCATCTTGGACCGTTTTATACTCGTTCACTCTGGGTTGGATCTTTGACCCAGCTAGCCTTTAGTAGTCCTGCCTAGACCGTTTAGATTGTCCACGCGGTCTTGATTAGACCGTGTACCTCTTTTAGCGGTTCTTTGCTGACCGTTTCACTTTCCAGTTTTCCAGAAATTGATCTTTTCATGGTTTTGATATGTGTAAGCTACTCTAGCCTAACTAGGCTATTGTACCTCAAATTTTTGACCTATTGTTAGGTCTACTATCGACATTTATCTATTCAAGAGTCACTTCTTTAAATGAGCTTATTGTTGGAATCTCAAGAAAAATCAATATTTTTACACATTTTACCTTGATTACATGAGCTTGATCTTGGAACTCTTGGCCATTATTATTCGTGGATGTCTAGATTTCGTGGGATCTATGATCCAAGCAAATCAATGCCAAGGCAAACACATTAAAGGGCCCAGTCTGGTCCTAGGAGGCGCACCCGAAAAGTACTTGATCCCTAGGGAGGTGAATGGCTAGGTGTGGCATTTTGCACCGGAACTATCTAGCGTGTTGGGTCTACGACATTCCACACTCTTGTGATACTTGCTATACTTGCTTGAAAGTAGGAAGTGCTTGCTTGCGCGACTTGACTTGACTCGACTTGACTTGATAAATGGCCATTCACTTATCATCGTGCATGATGTATTGACTTGACTTGACTTGGCATGTGGCCACTCACGTGAAATTTTGGTTATTTATTTTGCTACCTCAATTTGCAAATGTTCCTTTCCATTTAGCTATCAATTATCTTCTGATCTTGTTGGTTATCAGCTTGTTTTATTGAATTCTCGCTTTATTTATACACTCATGAAAATGATTAATTACTTAAACTTCACCTGATGATGGAGTATAATTCCTACTAAGCTTTTCGCTCACCCCCCCTTATTTTCCATCCTTCTCAAGTAACGTGGTAGATGGAACGCTTGCAATTAGGATCGGGCCAGCGTGATCGAGTGAACCTGGAGCCTTGAGACCCGAGTCTTTTATTTCTTGAGTCCAGATTTTCTCTTCTTTATTTCTTTTATTGAGTCAAATTGTATTTAAATTTCCAAATATTAATAAAATTATATTTTTATCAAATTAATGGCCCCCATATTTTGAATATCAAATTTTGTGTTCATGTATTTTCGGCTCAAATTATCATGACTGTTTCGCCGCCACGTTCCGAGCGTCACTTCCCGCTGCTATCGGTTCGGGTGTGACAATTTCCCTATACCAGCAATTGCCTGGAGAGGCTGCTGAAACTTGCACACAATATACATATGAAGCATGCTTTCTTACCCCCATCAAGAATCAAGTGGGATGGCAGATAGTACCCGCTAAGACTAAAAGAAGGCCGTCAGTCTCTGAAGTGTCAGGGGCCTCTATCCGAGGTGTCATTCTGAAGCAGGCCATGCCAGCAATAAACCTTGTGTGGCACACTAAGAAGTCGCCACCAGTTATCCGAATATTCACTCACAATCGGAGAAAGCAGACTCTGCTGCCAGCTCATGAGAAGATAAGCCCTGTGGTGAGGCGCTTGCAGCAATACATTAGCCAGCTTGATGAATATGAACAGCCCGAGCTAAAGTTGATTCTGGTAAAAGACCATGTCCTTTGGGAAGAGTTGGAGGAATTAACCATCACAGAGGAACCAGAAAAAGAGCAAGAAGAACCTGGAACCGACCTCTTCTGGGGGCACAAGCCAGTTGAGTTAAGGCGCCAAAAGAAGAATAAACCAAGAAATAGGAAGAAAACAGTCACATTGCAATGTAATACTCTATCAGCACTGTTCACCCTGCCAGGGGAAGAGGATGAAGGGGAGCCTTCCACCCCATCACTGGAAGCAAATCAAACTGAGGCTTCAACCTCAATGCATGCTACCCGCTCTGGGAGAAGGTGGGGGCGTCTACCTCCAGTTAACCACAATATTATGTCCAGGGGTGAACAACCCTACTAGATACCAGAGCCAGAAGTCTGGGGCATTGAAATTCCTCCCCGTTAGGCCTCTATGCAAAAGCAAAAGGGGGTGACGAAACTCTGTCATTCCTTAAATTCCTATCTATTTTGGAAGGCAAACAGCCAACTCAAAATGCTACTGCTGAGGACAAAAATCCCCGGCAACCATCTACCATGATGCCCAAAGAGAAAGATAAAGCGAACATCGACCTTCCCTCAACACCACAGATAACTTCCCCAAAGGAGACTGCCCAACGGTCCCCTCAGGAGAAGGAAGCAAGAGAAGGGCAAGCCATGCTGCAAGAACCCCATGAGCCTCCAAGACCCCACTGGGTGGAGGAGATGTGATTGTCCAACGTTCGGGTGGGCAGCCGAATTATGAAGATGTTGAAGAAGCTCCCTACAAGGTTTTCTATATGGGAAATCCTTTCCTTGAGCGAAGAAGCTCGCCAAGCTATTATTTGATGCTGTACAGTCACCAGCTCAGTATGAAGCACTCCTGACATAGGTTAACTCCGGGCCGACTGTTACATTCACAGAGGATGACATGTTAATGCCTGACCCCAATCATAATAGGCCTCCGTATATGAGGGGGCATCTCAACTGTCAGCCATTTAGCCGAATTCTGATAGATTCGGGAGCTACTATAAACATCCTACCCTACCGCATCTATCAAAAGTACTATTTTGATCTGTACCTCACCAAGGTGAAGGATATGAGGATTGCTGGCTTCAATTAGAAATGTGAAACTCCGCTCAGAGTGGCAGAATTCAACCTTACATTAGGTGACTTCACCACCACGGTGCAGTTCAATGTCATAAATTCTAATACTACATACAAAGATTTACTGGGACAGCCCTGGCTACATAGATACCAGATAGTGCCCTCCACATTACACCAGTGTATCAAGTACTGCCACAATGGCAAAGAAGAGAGGGTGTTTGAAGATTTGCATCCTGATGTGAAACCACCTTCGGGGTGGCAGCCACTCGACCAATGCCCCTTGGACCTATCAAGCAACCACAATTCAGCGGACCGATAGCTTCACTCGAGCAGACTCACCCGCTAAGCGCACACTCGTGCCCGTAGGTAACCCGATGATGGTGGTGAGGGTCCGGGACGGGACCTCGCTGCTCTGGGGATTGGCTAGCTTGGCATTGAACCCCCAAGGGTCCAGGGATGCCCACTCTCACGGGCGGCCATCACACCGAGGGCATGGGATGTAATGATTTCTCTCACAACTCACCTGCGGTAGTCACTCATATAATGGCAATTTGAGATCGGGCACTCAACTCGCCGTCCAACGACACTAGCGGTGATACTAAACCCGCAAGGGAAAGATCAGCAAGGGGTGACCGAGGCTCACCTGATTGGTGTGAAGACACCGATCCCGGTCGGAGACGAGGGCGAGCGAGGAAGCACTCTGCGATGATCAAGTTTTAACCTGAAAATTCAAGTTTTATGCACTACGCCCCTTGTAAGGGGGTTGGACTAGGGGTGGGGATTAGTTTTACAACCAAAATATACCTTTACATAGGGAGGGGCAGTCAGCCACCAGGCGGGGTGGGTAAAAATCCGCTAGAAGCCGAAGTGGAAGAAGACTGTCGGTTCTGCCAGCTCTCTGGAATAGCTTGACAGGCAGGCACTGTCGGTGCTGCCACAAGCTCTCCCGAACTCCGTTGTTAATGAAACCAGCGCCAAAATGTTCTGAGCCAACCCAGGATGAAGCCCAAATTATTGGTGAATTTTCTGATGCTGCCGGTGGCCAAGTCGAAGTCGGGATCGGAGCTAGTCGGTTCTAACTCCAGAAGTCCCTGAACTATCACTGCTGGAAGATGTGGCCGCCACGAGCGTTCCCAAGGGCCGATGGTGGCAGGACTAGAACCGTTACGACTGTGGACGGCTCTTCTTCGATCAGAGACCCACGGGGTTGTCGGTGAAGGTCGGAGTGGATCGCGAGACCTAGAAAGGTACGGGGGGGTCGGATCTGACTCAGAATTGACTTACCTGTGCACTCCGAAGGAAAAATTCAGAACTTTGTGCTCCGGAGTCCAAATGGAGCCCTACTTCTTGGAGATGGCAGGGGTCTTGGAGGAGAAGACTTCAGCTAAGAAGTCACATCCAAATTCATTCTGGAGCAGCCGTGGTCGCTTCTTTCTTTAGCTTATGGTTCCCTGGCAGAGCAGGTTTGCGCAGTCGTGGGAGAATTACTCTCCCGAGCAGCTCAGAGCTTGGACGGATGCGAGACCACCTCGGCTGCGAAGCTATCTAGACGAAAAATACACCGGTATATGCTAGGTTGCCTGAAGCCTTGGAGGAATTCCGTGGATGCCTCTGCAACCTGATGCAACTCTGCTGCTGCTGCTGTCTCTGGTGACAGCGAGATAAAGGGTGGGAAATGGGCTAGATGGGAGGGGAAATGGGGTGGATGGGTGTAGGGGCGACCCCAGGTTGTGAGAAGGTCTGGGAGGGGGTGAACCAAGGTGAGGGAGGGGGAGAATGGGGGCTGGAAGGGGGTCTAGTAGGTGGAGGGAGAGGGAGCTACGAATTTGGTGTTGGGAGGGAGATAGGGAAGGAGTATTTGAAAATGGGTTTAAGGGTGGGATTAATTTCTGGCCTTGGGGATGGGAAGAGGTGTGTGGGGAGTGGGGGATTCTCCCTTGGGAGATGAGAGAGGTGCTTGGGGAAGGGGAGTGGGTGGTTGGTGGTTGGAGGGTGGCTTGGGGAGTGGTGGATTCCACCTTGGGAAGGAGGGGAATTAAATGGGTGATTTGGGGAAGGAGAAGGGGAAGGGGGTTTTAATGAAGAGAGAATGGGGAGGAGAGAGAAGAAATTTTGAATTTGGGGGTGGGGAAGAGAGAGAAAGGGTCGCCCTCTTCTAGAGAGGGAGAAGAGAGAGAGAGGGGAGAGAGAGGGAGAGGGGAGCTTCTCACTCCAAGAAAATCACTCAAATTTTTGGAAATATTTCTATTACAATTGAACATCAAGAGTTACGAATGAGAGAGGGGAGGGGGCTATTTATAGACTCACATAATTCCTATGACTAGAATACCCCTGAACAAATGACCCAATGACTCATCTTCCCAAGGGAGGGCGCCCCTGGGCCAAGCCCACTTAATTGGGCCCATTAAACCAGACTAGTTAACCATATGACATCTGACTTAGGTAAATGACTCAATGACCTAGGTATTTGACTCAAATAAAAATAAAATTACATGGTTTATGACTCAAATAAAATATGAAAATTACATGACTTGACTCAGAAACATATGATGGACACAATGGAACCATGTCGGTGATCAATCGGAGCTGTGAGAAAAATGTGAAGGGCGAGAGATGCCCCCAACATACTCCCGGGGTGCAAAGAACTCGACTCCGTCGAGTATGGGTCCGCCGGGGAAGAGGTCCTCCAATGCAGCTCCGAGCGAGCCACGACCTCCAAACTCAACCTCACGTCCTCAGTCGGGGAATGGCTCTTCAGCCTCTCAAGGTGGCTCAGGCACACCCTCTTGCTGGCGATGGTACCCTGCTTGCCTAGTATTGCCTCCGTATGCTCACCTCATGCTCTCAAGCTGATTTGTGGTGGCACTCCGAGGGTATCTCTCTCAAAGGAAGGTAGAGGTTTGAAGCACTCACTAGGATCTACCGCAGTGCCCATATAGGGTGCCGGATCCGCCACGTGGAAAATGGGGTGAATCCCAAAACCCCTCTATAAATCCAACCCGTAAGCTGGGTCGCCAAAGCCACTCGAAACTTGGCAAGGTCCAAATCCTCGTGCCCTCGGTTTGGAGGTGTCCCTAAGGTAGGGACACTCCAAAGTCACCATCACCAAGTTGCCAACTTGGAATTCTAAGTGGCGCTCGCGAGCTTTTGCCCACTCCTTGTGATTTTCACTGCTCGTTGCTTGTTACTTGCTTAAATACTCATGCCATGTACTACGATGTGGTATGAATGGGAAATGTATAATATGCAAAGGGGGGCCAGGACAACCATAATTAGACCAATCATTCAGAGATGCGATGGAGAGTTTGAAGGGTGTGGGAGGGCCGGGGCATCCATAGGCGTCCCTCTCATGCATGGGGGTGATGAGTGCCGGAGGACCCGGACATCCATAAATGCTCCTAATATGCTTAAGACCCATGATGAATGATGATGGACCATTACATCTGAATATGGACCACTCATGCTTCCTACTTGACATGTGGGCGATATGAATGAATGGACCCGACTTATGAATCATGCCAAGTGGTGCGGTAAGCCTAGACACATGCATGCTTATCCCAAAGGTGACTTCCATGTGCATAAGTGTGGGATGGCTTTTAGGCTTCTATTGGAAAGGGTCGAAGGGATCAAGGAAGGTGGATATCTTGGGGTGAGGCACGTCCTCGATCTCTAGGTGTATGTTGCCTATGGCTCCCATGGTGTAACCCGGGTCTTGGATGAGGTGGGCTTGGCCCAACATGGTGGGTGATGGTAGGAAAGGGTGGGTGGTTGGTGATGCGCGTTAGAATATATGGGTGCAAGACACGGATTCAGAAGGGGGGATGATTGAATCTTTCAACATATACACCCAATTAAAAAGAAATGCGGAATCAAACTTTTAATAATACTCAGTAATTAAATGAGACGGCACAACTACTCTCTTCTCACAACCGTGAGCTGAGTCACTCAGGCTAGCATATATAATTCTACTAAGGATAGGAACATACACTCCACAGACATATATATAACTCTCAACGTAACACAAGGGCGAACACAAGTAATCAAGCATACACAACCTGTGAAGGGGAGAAAGATGATATGGAGGAGCGCAAAGAGCAAATCATGATGGACAATATATTTTTAGGTGGTTCCGCCAGACCCACAGTCTGCCTACGTCCACCTCACACTCCAAATCAGAGTGAGGCTTCCCTTGCAATAGTAAGAACCACAGACTCAATCTGCAAACAGACGCTGCCTAATAGCTTGACCCAGAGGAACACACTCCTCTCTTCCTCCACCCAGGAGGGCAACCTCTAGCGACACCCCGTCACTAGCAACCAGAGACCAAAGTCTCTCTTCCTCCAAATCGGAGGGAACCCACAAGTCACAACCTGTCACTTGCAACCGGAGACACCAAGTCTCCCTTCCTCTGAAACCCAAAGGGAAATCACAAGTGACACCAAGTCACTTGCAACCGGAGACACCAAGTCTCCCTTCTCCTATGTCCACCGGAGGAAACTGAACTCAACCTGAGTATCGGAAGACCAAGAAACTGGAAGATGAAAGTAACAAAAGGGAAAAGTAAACTGGCGAATAAAGCTCAAAAAAAACTATAGCTCATGCAGGAGCACAGTAGTTCAGGATCTGATCCTAGAACTGAACTTCTTTACTCTTCCTCCCTCATGAGCTCACTCTTCTTCTACTGCTCTCTCTATTCTATTCTTCTCTTTGTTCTCTTACTGGCTCTCAGATCCCTTCAGATTTTTCTTGCTACTCTATGCCTATCTGCCCCTCTTTCCTTTTCGTCTCACAATCTGCTCTTCTCTTCCTCTTCTCTCTACTCTTCTGCTTCTCTCAGATGATTCCTCAGGGATCCTTTTTTGTTTGCAGGAGGAAGGTCTTTTATCTTCATTTTGTCCGGGACCCACAAGCTCACGTACTCGGCGTGTGGAAGGCTCATTCCCTCCAAGAAGCTTCAAGAAGCTTTCAGCCACATTTCAGAATCTCAATGTTTAGCTATCCACATGGCAGCTTCTTCGAATAATGATCAGCCTTGGATCACGTGCCAATTGTTTGTTCTACTTTTCTCACGTGCTCCTGTTCTTCTGATCCTCGTAAGTAAGGTACTCCGGTGCACATAAGATGCTCGAACCATGGTTTTCCTCAATTGATCACTTGCGTGCTTAAGTTCCATATAAATGCATGCACCGACTTAGTTTGCTATCCTGAGGATAGTTTGCACTGAATTGCTTCACACGTTGCACCAAGCTTGTTCTCTCGAGACCATACATTACACCGACCTGGTCATGCTGGCAAAGGCATTGCACCGACTTGCTAGAGTAGTCGTGCTGACAAAGACGTTGCATTGACTTGCTCATGCAGAGAGGGGATGCTTCGACTTTGAAGCTCATCCATATGAAAATTTGTTCACACGGCAGTCAAATGCACAGACTTAATAAGGCGTACAAGCTAGTGTGCGCGAGCTCAATAGATGTGATTCAAGAGAGTATGCACAGACATAACCTGAATGCGGAGTTACGAAATGCACAAACTGCGTGTGTGCAAGGCAAAGAATGCAATGACTCTATGCATGCAGAGTACAGGCTCTGCACAGATTGAAAATGCCATGAGCAATGATCCAAAGATATTATAAAGCATATGAACTAATGTGCACAGACCTTGTTTTCAGGACCAACCATGCACGAACTCTAGATGTCATACTCAGACCTATAAGATGAGTTGCACAGACCTTACATGTGTATTGAGGAAAAACTTGCACCGACCCTGGATTGCTCGTGTGCACGGACTTGCACCGACCTTGGATTGCTCATGTTCATGGACTTGTGCATAGAAGAAAAACCAGCACCGACCAAGCTTGTGCGTGCTACAGGAACTAGCACCGACTCAATGTGCATTGACTTGTGTGCAAAATGCTCACATATGCACTGACCTTGACCCTATTCTCACCATATGCACAGACCTATATCCAGGTGACGCAGACTGAACATGTATGCACAGACCTTGTCTAAGCTGGCTATCATGAAATGCACGGACCTTGAATGCATGTTGTCTATACTAGCATTGACCTTGAACTCTATACTAGCATTGAACTTGAACTGTTCGAAGAAATGCCATGCACTCTGATGAAGTTGTACGCAACATAACATGAAAAGACCATATGCTCATTCAATCATGCTCATTCAATCTTTCATGCAAACACAGTGTGATTTATAGTGTTTGCTATCATCAAAATCACAGGGGCACAACAATCTCCCCCTTTTTGATGATGGCAACACCACTATGAGTCATACTGGCTCAAGTCAAACTATTCACCTCTTTTGATTTCATCAAAAGGGAAGTAGTTTAAGATGAGAATTACAAACATACATGATATGATTGAATCAAAATCTCCTCCTTTGACAGAATCATTAAGGCATAGAAAGGCTATTCTCCCCCGGGAGAAAGGAATGAAATCAACAAACATAGAGGCAGTTAAACAATTAAGCACCAATCAAGTCTATGTTGCGGATGTATTCTCCCCTTATAAAGAATGAATGCAATTCATGGAGAACTTGATGCTTACATGATGCAGACAGGACAAGAACCAATCAATCTATCCTCCCCCTTTGACAAGATCACAAACAAACCTCCCCCTTTAAAAAGTAATAAGTGCAGTCTAGACAAGACCTAACCTCTCCTTTAAAAATAATCCAATGCTCCCTGATCTGAATGAAGCAAGGCTTTCAAGAGTGTAATGTGATGGATATGTCAAGAAGAAATTCAGGAAGGATGACATGGCAACATGCAAAATACAGGATCTTTCAAAGAATACAAGATTTTCAATAAGATACTTATTTCATAAATCTGAATAAACGGATGGTTCAGACTCTTCCATTATAAGGGCATATGAATTTTTATTTGAACATCATGGTTTAAATATGATGTATACATAGTTTGTTAATAAAATTCTGTACTCATATCTGAACATCAATGTTTAATAAAAGTGAACCAAGCCCTCATATTTATATCTTGATTAACCTCCCTTCATCTTACTCAGTCAATTTTAATGACTTCTTTATAAATTACAATCATTTGTATTGAGGTTAAACAGCATGAAGGAATTCAAATTTGGTTCCTGAGGATCAGCCATACTTCTTCAAATAATTTTAGATTTTTCTTTATGCACAGTATAAGTTCTCATAGTAAGTTTACCAGGTGCAATTAAGTTCAGTACACACCTTGTGGCTAGAAGATACACGTTGTTTGGACGCCAGTATCCCTAAGCACTTAGTATGACTAACTGTCATGCTTCAAAGATAGTATTGACACCTCATGACACACTTCACCTTATTTCATTGATAAGTGAGATATATTTCTCAGTATTAAAGCCATTGCTCTACTTGGATTTTCAATGAATTTTATTTAGAAGAGTTAATTATGGCACTTCATGACACAGTCCTCTAGACTTCATGGTCAATGGACATGGTTTCTCAGTGACCAAAATCATTGCTCTGACAGAATTTACCCTTAGGAACACTTCAGATTCATCAGATGTTTAAAAACAATACCGATTTCATATAATTCAACCAAATAAAGCCATGATTTTTACATTTTTAGATTTCAGAAGATTTTACAAGGTTCAACATGAAATAGTTGGTTAAAGTTTATTAAAGTTGACTCAGATATTTTCAAGGTATTCATAGCCAAGCTCAATGAATACATTAGACTTAAACCAATCTGATCTTTTAGACATTCATAAATCTGTATAATAGAAAATTCTTTAATGAATTGATTTCCAAATTTATGGTCAAGGTATACGAATTGAAATCTTCTTAATTTTCTGAATTTTCAATGAGATTCAGCAGCAGGCAAGTTGTGAACTGCACAAGAGTTTCAAGCATGTAACAAAGATGAGCACAACAATGAAGGTGTCGACATTTGACAAAGCATTTCCAAGATGATGTCGACTCACTGTGTCGACACTTCCAATCAGGACAATTAATAAGTGTAGCAGAGAATGTATCAAAGAGAATCATAGATATCCAGAGGTCCATCAGACAGATTTACTCAAGAAAGACCAGCTCAGAAGATTCAAAATCAAATCAGAGTCAAGTTCAGATACGTGAAATGGATGATCTCAAGATAAGGATGGGAGCTTTAGTTGACTGATTGAAATAACAAGAAACTAGATGAATAGCCAACAGATGAAATCTTGTTATATACTCCCCCTTAATGAATGCAATCTTGTTATTTTCAATGTGAGTGATGTGCAATGAATTCTGAAATAAGTGTATGCATTTGACAACATGTATGCAATGCATTGACTCCCCCTAACTAAATGCATTGAATCATCGTATATGTCATGAAGATAATGCATGGGACTTTATGTACAGGAAATCATGAACTATGCTTATGGATGCATGGGGGCATATGTAGTCCTATCAGATTTTCAGTGACTATGCAAGACACATGTGGCATGAAGACATGCAAGAGCTAGACAGACTCCCCTGACTTTATGCAATATTTGCAATGAAGGCTGAACATATGATTTTATGACTCATGCTCATTCAGACTGCCCTATTATGTAATATGACCCATGGTACTAGGCGGAGAACTTGGTCTAAAGGACCATCTCACACATAGTAAGAACCTCCAGACAGATTTCATCTCCCTTTTGGTAGCTTACCATTTGATATACCATAGTGGTCATGCATGACAATGCAATGCCAATGCAGTTCTATATGCAGTCAGTCACTTCTTTTTTGGAGTTTTCAAAATAAGTGATATGCAATGCAGTCCACTACATGTATGCATATGCAATGGCTCTCCTCAGGATGAATTGCACTAACTAGTGAACAAATAGACTCCCCCTGATTGTGTGCAGTATACAACTTGCCACTGATACATTTACCAAAATACATATGATGATATGAGTTTCCATATGTGGAAAGAGCAACAAGTCTATGCATGATTATCAGATTGACAATTGATGTGCATCACAATGGATTGTTACACTCTTATTTAATCAGATTTATGCACTTCAGTTTAAAAAAAAATATCACAAGCAGTAGCTTAATGTATGCATGAACGATTTCAAAATAAACTCTTCAGAAGTCACACAATCAGATCATTTATTCCTTGAAGAAAGACTCAATCATGCAATAGCAGAGATAGGAATTTCAATACTTTTTGAACAATCTGAGAACAGTCAAAGGTATCAGCTTGGGCTAAACATATAGCTCATGAGGATGCACTATGTGTAATCAAAAATTATGCAGTAATCATAAAGTCAGAGAATTCAGTTGATTTACCTGAAACATACAAGAATGGGGTTTTTCCATACTTTGGTACCTTGATTTATTAACCCCTTTATTCCTCAGCTTCCAAGGCACACCTGCAAAGCAATTCCTTATTTTACACTAGCAGGTACCCAAGACATCTTGGGTCCTGAAGTAACAGAAACACCTTTAGTAGAAGTTCTAAATACTTTTTGTGCATGAAAATTTCTGTTATCCAGCCTTTTTATTATAACCTGCCAGCCAACTGGTTGCAGCCCTGTGGCCTGGCTTTCCACATTCAAAGCATGTAATGAATTTTTCTTTAAAAATAGATTTATTCCTATCAAAAACCTTTTTGTTTACAGGGAATTTAGCAAATTTGGAGTTGAAATTTCTTCACTGGGCATGTCAACATAGGGCTCCAATGTGGCCCTTCTTACCACAGTGAGAACATGAATTAGAATTTCTTCTACCAGCATTCAGCCAGCATTCAAATGCCTTGTGACCCAATTTGCCACAGTTAAAGCATGTCATATGCTGGTTTATTGAAACAAACTTGTCCTTGCTAACATCATGAATGTTTGCATGAAATTTAACATGATATGAATGTGATTTTTTCTTATCACTTGCAAACTAGCACTGTGTAATCGTGTGTCCTAATTTATCACAGTGAAAATATTCAATTTTCTTTTTTGAAATGAAGGATTTTTATCATGAAATTTCCTAGCATGCATTATGCTGGCGCTCAGATCATCCTTTTCCATCAATTTACACTCATGCATCAGATGACCAAATCTATGACAATATTGGCATGATATTTTCTTCTTATGAGCATGTGTGTGTGTGTTTAGGTTATGTATCACATGCACAGCATCAACATGATTGTTTCTTTGCTTATTCTTCACATGAACATACTTTTTCACTTTTTCATTTTGTTTCTAAATGTCAGTTTGTTTCTGATTTTTTTGAACAATGGGTTGTTTATCTTTTGCGGTGGTGGCTACGTTTGATGCAGTGACACACGATGTAATTAGCTTGTTATTAAGAGCTTTCTTATTATCATTATTGTAGCCCAGCCCTTCCTTCCTGATGTTAACCTTGACTCCTAGCAACTTATCCAAATTTTCTTATCCACTAACAAATCTAGACAGAGAAGCTTTCAAATCCTGAATCTCAATTTTTAGTGATACAATATTTATTTCATAACTAGCAATCTCTTGTTCACTACAATTAACAGCTTCATTCAGTATTTTGTTAGCAGTTTTGTATTTCTCAATTTCTTGTTCCAGATTGCTCAATTTTTTAGAATCTTCAATACAAATAGTTTTTCCTCTTTCTATGGCTAGAAGTCTTTCAGACATAGCAAAGTCCAGCTGTTTTAACTTTTCATTTTCCTTAACTAGAGCATCATTTTGAATTAACTCATCAAGAAGAATATGATCATCATGAGATGCTTTTGGATTATTTGGAGTTTCAGATTCTCTTTGCAAATTTTCAATGACTTTCTGAAGCTCCATGTTCACAGACTTTATTGCATCAGATTTTTCAACAAGCAGATCCTTCTCTTGTTTGAGTTTTTCAAATTTTTCTTCATTTTCTTTAACGGATTTTCTAAGAGATTCATTTTCTGATTTCAGTTTATTTAGATCTGCGTTAACATGTTCAAGATCCTTCTGTAATTTTTCATTCTGAACATGATTGCTAATGAGAGTCTGATCGTCATTAGTTGATCTAAGTTTTTCTTCAAGTTCAGTAATCTCATTTGCAAGTTCTTGATTTTATTTTTTAATAAACCAATTTGTTTCTTAAGCTTTTGAATATCAGACAAGTAAGCATCATGAGAATCTTTCAACTCTAGACATTTTTCACAAGCAGAATTTGAGCTATCCACCCCAGTACTCTTTTTTAATTTTTTATATTATTTTCTCAATCTCTTATGTGACTCTAATAAATCACCATATGCATTCTCCCAATCATCTAATGAAAAATTCTCGAAGGGATTTACCTCCTCATCATCATCCTCTTCATTTTGATTGCTCCCTTGATCGCTGCCATTAGCCATCATGCAGCTTTCCTCCTTTCTTCTGTGTGCTAGCTTCAACTTATCCATAATATCCTTAGCAGAACTGCAGTCATGAAAGCAAGACTGTAAGGCCTTGTCAGTAGCTGCTTTCATTAGATGCAAAACTTTCTGATTCTCTCCATGCCTTGATCTGTGACTGTCAGTCAATTTGGACTCTTTCTTTGGTAATCTGTGAAGACCGTGTGAAATTAACTTCCACAGATCAGGATCAACATTCTTGACAAACATGCGCAGATTGTTACACCATAGATTGAAATTAGTGCCATCAAAAACTAGTGGACAAGCCATGCATATAATCAATAAACAAATTAATGCAACAAAGTAGGTATGCCCAGAAATGCACCAAGGGACAGTAGGATCTACTGCTGATCGTTGGATCCGATGAGGCAACAACCCGCTCTGATACCACTTGTTAGAATATATGGGTGCAAGACACGGATTCAGAAGGGGGGGATGAATGAATCTTTCAACAAATACACCCAATTAAAAACAATGACAGAATCAAACTTTTAATAATACTCAGTAATCAAATGAGATAGCACAACTACTCTCTTCTCACAACCGTGAGCTGAGACACTCAGGCTCGCATATATAATTCTACTAAGCATAGGAACATACACTCCACAGACATATAAAAAACTCTTAACGTAACACAAGGGCGAACACAAGTAATCAAGCACACACAATCTGTGAAGGGGAGAAAGATGATATGGAGGAGCGCAAAGAGCAAACCACAATGGACATGATATTTTTAGGTGGTTCGGCCAGACCCACAATCTACCTACGTCCACCCCTCACTCCAAATCAGAGTGAGACATCGCTTAAAATAGCAAGAACCGCAGAGTCAGTCTACAAAAAGACGCTGCCTAGCAGCTTGACCCAGAGGAACACACTCCTCTCTTCCTCCGCCCAGGAGGGAAACCTCTAGCAACACCTAGTCACTACCAACCAAAGACCGAAGTCTATCTTCCTCCAAATCGGAGGGAACCTACACGTGACAACCTGTTACTTGCAACCGGAGACACCAAGTCTCCCTTCCTCTGAAACCCAGAGGGAAAGCATAAGTGACACCAAGTCACTTGCAACCGGCAATCGGAGACACCAAGTCAAACCCAGAGGGAAAGCACAAGTGACACCAAGTCACTTGCAAATGGAGACACCAAGTATCCCTTCTCCTGAGTCCACAGGAGGAACCCGAACTCAACCTGAGTATCGGAAGACCAAGAAACTGGAAGATGAAAGTAATAAAAGGGAAAAACAAATTGGCGAATAAAGCTCAATAAAAAAATATAGCTCACGCAGGAGCACAGCAGTTCAGGATCTGATCCCAGAACTGAACTTCTTCACTCCTCCTCCCTCGCGAGCTCACTCTTCTTCTGTTGCTCTCTCTATTCTATTCTTCTCTTCGTTCTCTTACTGGCTCTCAAACCCCTTCAGATTTTTCTTGCTACTCTATGCCTCTCTGCCCCTCTTTCGTTTTCGTCTCACTGTCTGCTCTTCTCTTCCTCTTCTCTCTGCTCTTCTGCTTCTCTCAGATGATTCCTCAGGGATCCTTTTTTGTTTGCAGGAGGAAGGTGTTTTATCTTCATTTTGTCGGGGACCCACGAGCTCACGTACTCGGCATGTGGAAGGCTCGTTCCCGCCAAGAAGCTTCAGGAAGCTTTCAGCCACGTGTCAGAATCTCAATGTTTAGCTATCCACGTGATAGCTTCTTTGAATAATGATCAGCCTTGGATAACGTGCCAATTGTTTGTTCTACTTTTCTCACGTGCTCCTGTTCTTCTGATCCTCATAAGTAAGGTACTCCGGTGCACATAAGATGCTTGAACCATGGTTTTCCTCACTTGATCACTTGTGTGCTTAAGTTCCATATAAATGCATGCACCGACTTAGTTTGCTGTCCTGAGGAAAGTTTGCACCGAATTGCTTCACACGTTGCACCGAGCTTGGTCTCTCAAGACCAGACATTGCACCGACCTGGTAGTGCTAGCGAAGGCATTGCACTGACTTGCTAGAGTAGTCATGCTGGCAAAGACGTTGCTTTGACTTGCTCGTGCAGAGAGGGGATGCTTCGACTTTGAAGCTCATCCATATGAAAATATGTTCACACGGCAGTCAAATGCACAGACTTAATAAGGCGTACAAGCTAGTATGCATGAGCTCAATAGATGTGATTCAAGAGAGTATGCACAGAGATAACCTGAATGTAGAGTTAAGAAATGCACAAACTGCGTGTGTGCAAGGCAAAGAATGCAGTTACTCTATGCATGCAGAGTTCAGGCTCTGCACAGACTGAAAATGCCATGAGCAATGATGCATAGACTTTATAAAGCATATGAACTAATGTGCACGGACCTCATTTTCATGACCAACCATGCACGGACTCTAGATGTCATACTCAGACCTATAAGATGAGTTGCACAGACCTTACATGTGTATTGAGGGAAAACTTGCACCGACCCTAGATTGCTCGTGTGCACGGACTTGCACCGACCCTGGATTGCTCATGTGCACGGACTTGTGCATAGAAGAAAAACCAGCACCGACCATGCTTGTGCGTGCTACAGGAACTAGTACCGACTCAATGTGCACTGACTTGTGTGCAAAATGCTCACATATGCACCGACCTTGACCCTATTCTCACCGTATGCACAGACCTATATCTAGGTGACGCAGACTGAACATGTATGCACAGACCTTGTCTAAGCTAGCTATCATGAAATGCACGGACCTTGAATGCATGTTGTCTATACTAGCATTGACCTTGAAGTCTATACTAGCATTGAACTTGAATTGTTCGATGAAATGCCATGCACTCTGATGAAGTTGTACGCAACATAACATGCAAAGACCAAACGCTCATTCAATCATGCTCATTCAATCTTTCATGCAAACACAGTGTGATTTATAGTGTTTGCTATCATCAAAATCACAGGGGCACAACAATGCGGATGGGTCACATGGGTACCCGAGCTCCCAAAGGAAGGGGTCAAAGAGATCATGGAAAGGGTCACCTAGGGGAAGGGACTCTAGGTTTTCAAAGTCTACCAAAGGTTGGGAGTCATCCTCCTCTAATGAAATGGTTGGGCCGGTGTAGTGAGTGGGTCGGCCGGTCAATGTCCTTGGGATCACGATGGTTGGGGAGTGGACAGGGATGGGTTCCTCTTCCATGGGAAGTAGAAGAAGGAGGTCACTAGTGTAGCAACCAATGGTGCAGACCGAGGTGATAGACCCATCACATTGGTGGATGAGATTAAGGCTTGTTGGGTGGACCGTCCCTAGGGTCAACAAGCAAGTCAACTCTAGTTGCCATTCTAGGCCCTTGAGGAGGTCATCCAGACCCTCTACCTCGTAGTAGGATTGGATCGTGGTGTGAGTGGTGTGGATGGAGACTAGACAGATATCTCTCTCCATTGGTAGGTAGGTATGAGCCATGATATCTTTAATCATACTCTCCCTCAGCCACCTAACAAGGGGTTCTTCTAAGATGAGCTCGGCCCCAAATAGGGAGGGTGGGGTAAGGTGAAGACCACCATGCGAGACTTTTCCTTCAACTTGGACATGGGTGGTCTCCATGGGGAGAATAGGGTCCGGAGTGTTCACCACTATGGGGTCGGGTATGGGTTCCTCTACCAAGGAGGTGAGAGGGTATTTTGGGGGTGGCGTGATGAGGGTTGGTGTATGGTGCACCTGGGGTGGAGGGTAAAGGGAAACTTGGTTTGGGATTGGTAGGGGAAGTAGTGGAGGCCTAGGTTGGGGTAGGATTGGGGTTGGGAGGGTGAGATGGGTTGGGTGAGGAGGCTTGGGTGGGTTGGTCTCAGTGTGGGTATCTATTATGCGGTAAGGTGGAGGGGCGAAGGCCAATTGGTTTGGGGTGTGGGTTAGATAAGGGGGTGTGGGTTTGGGGGTGGCGGCCTCCATGGGGGGAACCGGGTCGACTAGGGGTCTCTTGCCCTTGGGATCGGCCGGTTGTGGAGAAGTGAGGGTAGCGGCCAATTTAGTTTGAATGGTGGAGGTTGGGTGGCAAAGTGTAGAGGTGTTGATTGGGGTTGGAAGTGGTGGGTGATGTGCGGGTTGAGAGATGTAGAGGGCCTTTATGGCGGCCTTGAACTGGCTGGGAGAGAAGGGAGGAGTGGTAGTGCTCCTTGGACTATGGCTCTCCGAGTAGGGAGGGAAACGTTTGGGGGCGTAGATCTTCCTAAGTTCTACCTTCATCTCCTCCCATGAGGAAATGGGCTCTTGTCTCCTAACCCTCCTTAAGCTCAATATGTGTTCCCACTTACTCTTGGCTTGACCCCGAAGTCGCCCCTTGGCAACGCGGACTCTCCCGGGTCCATAAACCATAGTCTTCTCAAAGTCTTTTTCCACGGTAGCCTCCCACTTTACGTAGGCATTAGGGCATGTTCCATCGAAGATGAGATCCTCAAAAGAGATTATGTCAAAGGGGGGGGGGGGTTGATCGGACCCTTGTGGAGGCCTGAGTGTGATGAATATGACCAAAGAGAGGTAGCCATGCTAGTGGTTAATGCACGGCTGACAACCGTAATGCCCTAGGACAAGACTTAGTAGAGACAAGTCTAGAACATACTCTGATGCCAATTGATGTGAAACCACCTTGGGGGTGGCAGCCACTCGACCAATGCCCCTTGCACCTATCAAGCAAGCACAATTCAGCGGACCGGTAGCTTCACTCGAGCGGACTCACCCGCAAAGTGCACACTCGTGCCCGTAGGTAACCCGATGATGGTGGTGATGGTCTGGGGCGGGACCTCGCTGCTATGGGGATTATCTAGCTTGGGATTGAACCCCCAAGGGTCTAGGGCTGCCCACTCTCACGGGTGGCCAGCACGCCGAGGGCGTGGGATGTAATGATCTCTCTCACAACTGAACCGCGGTAGTCACTCATATAATGGCAATTTCAGATCGGGCACTTAACTCACCGTTCGACGGCACTACCGGTGATACTAAACTAGCAAGGGAAAGATCAGCAAGGGGTAACCGAGGCTCACCTGATCGGTGTGAAGACACCGATCCCAGTCGGAGATGAGGGCGAGTGAGGAAGCGTGGGCTTACCCGCACGCCGCGATGATGAAGTTTTAACCTGAAAATTCAAGTAACATGCACTACGCCCCTTGCAAGGGGGTTGGACTAGGGGTGGGGATTAGTTTTACAACCAAAATATACATTCACATAGGGAGGGGCAGTCAGCCGGCCAGGCAGGGTGGGGAAAACTCCGCTAGAAGCCGAAGTGGAAGAAGACCGTCGATTCTACCAGCTCTCTGGAATAGCTTGATAGGCAGGCGCTGTCGGGGGTGCCACAGGCTCTCCCGAACTCCGTTGTTAATGAAACTAGCGCCAACATGTTTTGAGCTGACCCAGGATGAAGCCCAAATTATTGGTGAATTTCCTGTTGCTACCGATGGCCAAGTCGATGTCGGGAGAGGAGCTGGTCGGTTCTGACTCCAGAAGTCCCTGAACTATCACTGCTAGAAGATGTGGCCGCCACGAGCGTTCCTAGGGGCCGATGGTGGCAGGCCTAGAACCGTTACGAATGTGGATGACTCCTCTTCGATCAGAGACCCACGGGGTTGTCGGCGGAGGTTGGAGTAGATCACGAGACCCAGAAAGGTATGGGGGGGTCGGATCTGACTCAGGATTGACTGCCCTGCGCACTCCGAGGGAAAAATTCAGAACTTTGTGCTCCGGAGTCCAAATGGAGCCCTACTTCTTGGAGATGGCAGGGGTCTTGGAGGAGAAGACTTCAGCTAAGAAATCACGTCCAAATTCATCCTAGAGCAGCCGTGGTTGCTTCTTTTCTTAGCTTCTGGTTCCCTGGCGGAGCAGTTTTACGCAGTAGTGGGAGAATGGCTCTCCCGGGCAGCTCAGAGCTCGGACGGATGCGAGACCACCTCGGCTGCGAAGCTATATGAACGAAAAATCCACCGATATATGCTAGGTTGCCTGAAGCCTTGGATGCCTCTGCAACCTGATGCAACTCTGTTGTTGCTGCTGTCTCTGGTGGCAGCGAGATAAGGGGTGGGAAATGGGCTAGATGGGAGGGGAAATGGGGTGGATGGGTGTGGGGGCGACCCCAGGCTGTGAGGGGGTCTGGGAGGGGGTGAACCAAGGCGAGGGAGGGGGAGAATGGGGGCTGGAAGGGGGTCTAGCAGGTGGAGGGAGAGGGAGCTGCGAATTTTGTGTTGGGAGGGAGATATGGAAGTAGTATTTGAAAATGGGTTTAAGGGTGGGATTAATTCTGGCCTTGGGGATGGGAAGAGGTGTGTGGGAAAGGGAAAGGGTGCTTGGGGAGTGGGGAATTCTCCCTTGGGAGATGAGAGAGGTGCTTGGGGAAGGGGAGTGGGTGGTTGGTGGTTGGATGGTGGCTTGGGGAGTGGTGGATTCCACCTTGGGAAGGAGGGGAATTAAATGGGTGATTTGGGGAAGGGGAAGGGGGTTTTAATGAAGAGAGAATGGGGAGGAGAGAGAAGAAATTTTGAATTTGGGGGTGGGGAAGAGAGAGAAAGGGTCGCCCCCTTCTAGAGAGAGAGAAGAGAGAGAGAGAGGGGGGAGAGAGAGGGAGAGGGGAGCTTCTCACTCCAAGAAAATCACTCAAATTTCTGACAATATTTCTATTGCAATTGAACATCAAGAGTTACAAATGAGAGAGGGGAGGGGGCTATTTTTAGACTCACATAATTCCTATGACCAGAATACCTTTAAACAAATGACCCAAGGACTCATCTGCCCAAGGGAGGGTGCCCCTGGGCCAAGCCCACTTAATTGGGCCCATTAAACCAGACTAATTAACCATATGACATCTGACTTAGGTAAATGACTCACTGACCTAGGTACTTGACTCAAATAAAAGGAAAATTACATGGTTTATGACTCAAATAAAATATAAAAATTACATGACTTGGCTCAGAAAAATGTGACGGACACAATGGAACCATGCCGGTGATCAATCGGAACTTTGAAAAAAAATGTGAAGGGCTTGAGATGCCCCCATCATATCCCTTCGAAGTATACGAGTGTCACATGCTCGATGCACGGTTCTATACGGAAGCCTCCCAAGGGGCGAAGAAGAAAGAACTTCCTGCAAGCCAGAAGAAAGCAATGGCAAGAACAGATGAATGGTCCCCTCCACCACCCCCGGGTTATGTAGAACAACAGTAGGTCACCCATGTCACTCAGGCTGGGGACTTTGCCAGAATTGCGCCACCAACTGCTTACCATGTCAAAGCAGAAGATAATGTGGAGGAAAATCTCATGCTCGTTGAGATCCTGCCTGGACTGTTCAGACCCATTCCGAGCTTGGAATGCCAGACAGTGCAACCACTGAAGACTATGGAGGTTCATTGTTTCGGTAAACCCCCTATGATATTCTAAACTGGAGAACCTGTCGATGAGGATGATGAAGAGAGTGTAATCCCAGAGGAGGCGACCAGAAGGATGGTACCGATATCGGGTCTGGACTACACTACCCAGCGGGTCTCCCAGATGTTTACCAAAATGCAGATGCCCTTGCTGTAGCCTGTCATCCAGAAGAAGGCATTCCAGAAGCTGTGGGATCTGCCCAACAACAATAAAGAATTACTGAAGATCACTCGGCACCCAGGGCTAGGCTACACCCTGCAGGAGTATTATGAGATAGAGGTAGACGTTATCTCTACCTATTTCATCCATGAAGACCCTTTCGAGGCGGATTATGATGATCACCCACCGTATGGCGATGGAGCAATACACCACCCCTAAGGTGGTGCTGAAACCTACGATAGTTATGCAAGCTCAGGGGGACAAGATGAAGTCGCTCTATGCCGATGTTGGAAAGAGCTCCTTCCCAGGGTGGATCTATTCCAAACTGAAGCTAGATTTGACAGGGGGACACCTGATGAAGATCAAGCTTCTGAGGAAGAAAAGAAGCGCCTGGAGTATAAGCACATACTGGAGGAGATCCAGGTCATGCAAGACCTTGCCGACTCGACAGAAGAGTTTCTACTTGTAGACCCTCAGGGGGCAGAAGGCCATATGTCAGAACCGCAAGAAGAGACATTAGGGCAACAAAGCAAAGTTGACCGAAACCTGGTGGAGGATCCGATAATTCAACAATGGAACGAAGAAACTGAGGCTTAATATGAAGAAAACCAACAATCACTAGCCGACTTCAAAGACCTGATATCAACTTATACACCACTCGGGGAGCTGGAGGTCCTCGAGGCTGAAGAAGATTACATCAATGGAGGCTTTATAAACGTCAAGAAAGCTCCACCAAAGGTCGAGGATGGCGGTCAAGCTATCGTTGATGAGCTGATAGAAGTGAACCTTGGAAGTAAGGAGGATCCAAGACCCACCTTTCTCAGTGCGCTATTGTCAGCAGAAGAACAGGAACAATATATACAATTTCTGAAGGAGTTCCGAGACTATTTTGCCTAAACTTACAATGAGATGCCAGGGTTGAATCCCGACGTAGCACAACATCTGCTGTCAATTGATCCAAGAGCAGAGCCCGTGAAGCAACCTCTAAGGCGGATGCAGCCCGAGCTGATTAATCAGATTAATGACGTGGGGTTTGTCGAAGAAAATCAGTACACAACATGGCTAGCAAATATAGTGCCCGTGAAGAAGAAAAATGGGCAGATAAGAATATGTGTTGACTTTCGGGACCTCAAAAAAGCATGCTCGAAAGATGATTTCCTTGTGCCGATCACTGAGGTGATGATCGATGCCACCACAGGCCATGAAGCCCTCTCATTCTGGGATGGATCATCCGGATATAACCAGATTTGGATCACTGAGCAAGACAGGGTCCATATGGCCTTCCGCACCCCAAAAGGGATATTCCACTATAAAAGGATGTCGTTCAGTCTCAAGAATGCCGGTGCTACATATCAAAGAGCCATGCCGAAGATATTCAATGACTTGCTCTACAAGAAGGTGGGGTGCTACATTGATGATCTGGTGGTGAAAACCAAGAGAAAGGAAGACCATCTGCAAGATTTGAGGGTAGTGTTTCAAAGGCTATGCCAATATCAGCTAAAGATGAACCCCATGAAATGGGCCTTCGGCGTGTCTAGCGGGAAATTCCTTGGATTCATTGTCCGACACAGGGGCATTGAAATTGATCCATCCAAGATTAAAGCTATTCAAGAACTCCCCCCACCGAAGTGTCTATCAGAGCTGCGGTCCTTGCAAGGCCGACTGGCATATATTCGCCGATTTATTTCAAATCTGTCGGTTCGATGTCACCCTTTTCACAAGCTCATGATGAAAGAAATTCCATTTTTTTGGGACGAAGAATGCCAAGCAGCTTTTGAGAAGTTGAAAGAATGTCTAAAAGCCTCTCTGGTTTTAGGAGCCCCGATTAAAGGAAGGCCCCTGATTCTTTACATAGCGGCCACTGAATGTTCCATGGGGGCAATGCTAGCTCAGATAAATGAAGAAGGAAAAGAGCAAGCCCTTTACTACCTCAGCAGAAGGTTAGTAAGGACTGAAGAGAAATACACTTTTATAGAAAAGACTTGTTTGGCGCTGGTCTTCACTGTCAAGAAGCTCCAGCATTACATGCTATCCGATGAAATTAGATTGATATCTGGAGCGGACCCGCTCAAGTACATACTATCCCAGCCAGCACTCAAAGGTCGACTCGGCAGATGGGCCGTGATCCTAATGGAATTTGAGATTTCATATGTGCCTTAGAGAGCCATAAAAGGTCAAGCCGTAGCTGACTTCTTTGCAGCACACCATGTACTAGAAAGTACTCCATTAGGTACTAAACTCCCTGATGATGAGACACTAGAGGCATGTCAAGCTCAGCCAGTTATATGGCCGCTTTACTTTGATGGGGCATCAAGAATAGAAAGTACCTCAACTGGACAGGTCAGAGTCTGAGCAGGCGTCGGCATTATACTGAAGTCACCTGAAGGGGAGGTGGTATACACTTCATGCTCAATAAACAAGTCATGCACCAATAATGAAGCTGAGTATGAAGCTTTGATAATCGGCCTGCAAATCACTCTCAGCATGGGAATCCATATGCTCCAAGTATTTGGTGACTCGATGCTGATAATAAAATAGATGCAAGGAGAGTTCGAGGTGCGGAAGCCAGAACTAAGCCCTTACTGTCAAAAAGCACCGCGCCTTATGGCAAACTTCCACCATATTAAGCTCAATCATGTGGGTCGGGGGCATAATGCTCAAGCTGATGCTTTGGAGAAATTGGCCAGTTCGCTAGCAGTCCTACCAGATGAAACACTCAACATTATTGTGATAAATCGACGGCAGGTTCCCAATATGCTAGAATCATGTCCAGAAGAATGTGAGGCCAATATAGTCGAAGAAGCACAAGAGCCCGACTGGAGGTAACATCTTATACAGTGGTTCCTCCACCAGCAGCTACCCAAAAGTAAAGAGGAAAGAATGAACTGTTCTGAATCATGGCAGACGCCCGCAAAAAGATTCTGTTCCGCTGCCTATCCACAAGGGAGGCCTGGCAAGTGATGAAAGAAATACATGTCGGAACAGCCGGGGCACACCAATCTGGACCAAAAATGAAAATCGAAGTCAAGAAACTAGGCTATTATTGGCCTACTATGTTTGAAGATTACTGTCAATTTGCAAAAACATGTCAGAATTGCGAGGAGCATGCTACTGTGCCTAGAAGGCCACCTGTACCCCTTCACCCAACAGTTCCCAGTTGGCCTTTCGCTCAGTGGGGAACCGATGTGGTGGGACCTCTTCCAACTTCCTCAGTCGGACACAAGTATATCTTGGATATAACAGATTACTTCTCCAGATGGGCAGAAGCTATAGCACTCAGAGAGGTGACTGGTGAGCTGGTCACTAGATTTATCAAACAAAATATTATTTTCCAGTTTGGTGTTCCCAACCGAATAATTTCTGACAACGGAAGCCACTTCAAGAATCAGAAAATATATCGGCTCGCCGAGAAGTATAAAATTGATTGTAGGACCTCCACCCCTTACAATCCGCAAGCAAACGGATTGGCTGAAGCATTTAATAAAACCCTATGCACGCTCCTTGCCAAGACTGTCAGCTCCCACAAGAAGGACAGGGGAGAAAAGATGTATGAAGCATTGTGGGCATATCGTACTGTCTACAAAACCCCCACAGGTTGCTCGCCCTTCTCCCTAGTATACAGCTCCGAGGCAGTAGTCCCCATAGAGCTGTAAGTTCCATCACTCAGGGTTGCAATTCAATACGGGTTAGCTCGCGATGAATAAACAAATGCTGAAAGAAGATTTGAAGAATTGGCTGAGCTAGAAGGGAAATGCCTTTAGGCACATAAGAACATCCAGGCATACCAAGCCCGCATGGAGAATGCCTTCAACAAGCTTGTCAAAGGATGAGAATTCAAGAAAGGTGACCTGGTCATGGTCAAGAAGAAAAAAGTCATGGCTTCAAACCCAAAGGGTAAGCCGGCTGCAAACTGGTTGGGTCCATATGTGGTCCAAAGGGTCTACGAAGGCGGAGCCTACGTGGTTGTCAACCATCGGGGGGAAGTTCAGTTCCCGCCACTCAACGGGAAGCATCTGAAACTCTATCATGCTGTACCACTGCCCTTTGAGGGAGCGGCGGATGATTGAATAAATAGCCTCAACATAAAAGTGATTGTAATGAGAGCTCTGAAGAATGATGATAACGAGAAGGAGGGCCAATCCTTCCCTTTATACCAAAATCATTTCAGACCTTCAGTCTGGGTAGATGATGAAACCTTATATTCCTTTGCGTTGATGTTAATCCCCACATCAACGATGAAACTCACCTATTTGCAGCAAATGGCTTCGCGCCTAAGCTGCTACATAGTAACATCAATCCAGACCTTCCGTCTGAATGGATAATGAAACCCTATTCTCCTTTGCGTTGATGTTAATCCCCACATCAACGATGAAACTCACCCATTTGCGATAAATGACTTCGTTGCCCGAGCCGCTACATACCAACATCAATCCAGACCTTCAGTCTGAATGGATGATGAAACCTTATTTTTCTTTGCGTTGATGTTAATCCCCACATCAACGATAAAACTTACATTTTCAACGAATGGCTTCGCGCCTAAGCTGCTGCATACTGACATCAATCCAGACCTTCTGTCCGGGTAGATGATGAAACCTTATATTCGTTTACGTTGATATTAATCCCCACATCAACGATGAAACTCACCCATTTGTGGCGAACGGCTTCGTTGCCTGAGCCGCTACATACTAACATTAATCCAGACCTTCCGTCTGAATGGATGATGAAACCCTATTTTTTTTTGCACTGGTGTTTACCACCACATCAACAATAGCACTTATACATTTTCAGCGAACGGCTTCGAGCCCGAGCCACACATGCCAACATCAATTCAGACCTTCTGTCCGGATAGATGATGAAACCCTATTTTCCTTTACGTTGATGTTAATCCCCACATCAACGATGAACTCGTTTACATGTTCAAATGGCAACATGCAACTTCAAATGTTAAAAAAAAGAGAAAAAATGGGGCTTAAAAATAGAGGCGCCCCGTCGGACATGTTCAGACATCCTGGACAAGGGTAAAAAGGGCTATAACACAGCTATGGTGAAAACCCGAAGGGGCGCTGCAGGCAAAATCAGGCAGCCCGCCACGTGAAAACCCGAAAGGGCGCGTGGGCAAAAGCAAGAGGGGGCTGACTCCGGTGAAAACTTGAAAGGGTGATTGGGTCAGTAATGTGATTACAAAAAAAAATGTAAAGTACATGCTATACCTCTTGGCGACACTTCCACTAGTCGTCCCACCAATGATGAAACTCTCCATCGATCCTAAGGCATCATCACCTGGATCGATAATGAAACCTATCCAGAACAGACCTTCCGTCTATTCTGATGAAACTTATCTACCTCCTTGCGTCGGCATAAACCCAATGCTGATGATGAAACCTCCTGTCGGTCACAAGGCATCATCGCCTAGATCGATAAAGAAACCTATCCAGAATAGACCCTCCGTCTACTCTGAGAAAACTTATTCACCTCCTTGCGTCAGCATAAACCCAATGCTGATGATGAAGCCCTCTGTCGGTCACAAGGCATCATCACCTGGATCGATAATGAAACCTATACAGAACAGACCTTCCGTCTATTCTGATGAAACTTATCTACTTCCTTGCGTCGACATAAACCCAATGCTGATGATGAAACCTTCTGTCGGTCATAAGGCATCATCGCTTGGATAGATAATGAAACCTATCCAGAATAGAACCTCCGTCTACTCTAATGAAACTTATCTACCTCCTTGCGTCGACATAAACCCAATGCTGATGATGAAACCTTTTGTCGGTCACAAGGCATCATCGCCTGGATCGATAATGAAACCTATCCAGAATAGACCCTCCGTCTACTCTGATGAAATTTATCTAGCTCCTTGCGTCGGCATCAACCCAATGTTGATGATGAAACCTTCTGTCGGTCACAAGGCATCATCGCCAGGATCGATAATGAAACCTATCCAGAATAGACCCCCCGTCTATTCTGATGAAACTTACCTACCTCCTTGCATCGGCATAATGCTGATGATGAAACCTTATGTGGGTCACAAGGCATCATCGCCTGGATCGATAATGAAACCTATCCAGAATAGACCCTCCGTCTATTCTGATGAAACTTATCTACCTCCTTGCGTCGGCATAAACCCAATGCTGATGATGAAACTTTCTATCGGTCACAAGGCATCATCACCTGGATCGATAATGAAACCTATCTAGAATAGACCCTCCATCTACTTTGATGAAACTTATCTACCTCCTTGCGTCGGCATAAACCCAATGCTGATGATGAAGCCTTCTATCGGTCACAAGGCATCATCGCCTGGATCGATAATGAAACCTATCTGGAATAGACCTTCCGTCTACTCTGATGAAACTTATCTACCTCCTTGCGTCGACATAAACCCAATGCTGATGATCAAGCCTTCTATTGGTCTTAAGGCATCATCACCTGGATCGATAATGATACCTATCCAGAATAATCCTTCCGTCTATTCTGATGAAACTTATCTACCTCCTTGCATCGGCATAAACCCAATGCTGATGATGAAACCTTCTGCCGGTCACAAGGCATTATCGCCTAGATCGATAATGAAACCTATCCAGAATAGACCTTCTGTCTACTCTAAAGAAATTTATCTACTTCCTTGCGTCAGCAAAAACCCATTTGCTGATGATGAAGCCTTCTGTCGGTCCCAAGGTATCATCACCTGGATCGATAATGGAACCCACCCGGAATAGACATTCCGTATATTCTGATGAAACTCATCCATTTTCTTGCATCGGTATAAACCCAATGCCGATGATGAAACTTCCATTGACCATACAACACTTCACCTTAAGCAACTAAAACTTATTCAAAATAGACCTGCTGTCTATTTCAATGAAACATATGAACTCTACAACCACACATCAGTAAGCATTCCCACATATGGCACTTCTGGCGGATAAAACATACACTTATGCTAATGTTCCGGTTTGGCGACTCTTGGAATCCTGTCACGCGGTGGAGTGATTCCCCCATCCGTTCCTTGAAAGAGTGGGTGCTCTCCAGCGGTACAGATATGGGTATGTTTCCATAGGAGTTACCAAAATTGCCGTAAATTATTAAATAATAAAGATGTGGAGATGGGCACCGAAGATATTAAAGGAAAGATAGTTTTTCATTACAAAAAGGAGCATAAAGACAATTGGGGCCCTTCAAGGGGGATGAAATACA
Source organism: Amorphophallus konjac (assembly GCA_022559845.1). NCBI lineage: Eukaryota > Viridiplantae > Streptophyta > Magnoliopsida > Alismatales > Araceae > Amorphophallus > Amorphophallus konjac. Next base: position 158,596,658 of record CM040125.1, read on the forward strand.
AAAGGAGGATCGACTAAGATCGCTGGAAGATATCTTCAAAGTCAAGAAGCCCGACATGTGGAGCCACCCTCAGTTCACAAAAATGAACTTCCTCCTTATAAATACGAGTCATCTCGGTCTGCAAAGATGCCACTCGACCTTCCAGCAATACGGTCTCCTCAATACCCTGGGCCTCTGTCGATTCCAACAATGGTATCTCAGCTTCAACAAAATTCAATTCTGCTCGAAGCTCTTCCCGTCAGCTACGCAAGAATTGTGCGTGAGCAATTGAAGCTTCGACTTGGGCTCTGTACCTTTGGAGATCAAAATTCAATGATTCTAGCGCTGTCCGACAACCAGCCTTCTACAATTTAAGGGCCACCAGATGATCGTTCATTGTCCGCTTGAGAAAGTCTCGACGATTCACAAATTTCAAAAAAAATAGCACCCGCTGGGTCCATATCTCTAAAGGACAACCTAGTGCCTACAGACCAACTATCAACCACTCAGCCACTTCCTTCAATTGAAGATAAGACAGTGTCGGCTGAGATTCTACTACCCGGCGCAGCATCTCCAAATGCTGCCAGAAAAAATCCTCTAATGATGAGAAGCCAAGGGAGGCTGCTGGCACCACATCAAAAGTGACTTCACTATCTATGGATGCCCATAAGCTAGTGTCTGGCTTGGAAGAAGAAGATGGAATGGCCACCAAAGCTGATGGAGCAGGCACCCCAAGAGTTTGTTCATGTTCCACCGGGCTCTTTAAAGATCTCTCTTCCACAAGTGCTGGAGGCGGCAAAGGCTCCGACTCTATTACTTGCACAGATGGAGCTGTAAATCAGGCGCAATGGTCATTACGGCCGCTGGAACAAAGGTAGAGCCTCTAGACGGATCCACTTTGGCCCACAACTCAATAGCAGGTACGAGAGTAGAACTCTCTCCCAGCGAGGTTAACTCTAGTGATGATACTTCAGCTGCCGGTTGTATCCTCACTGGCACAGGACATAGTATAGTAACCGCCTCCGGAGAAGCTATGGTGACAGGAGGCAATATATCTAAAGCCTCCGATGAAATGATGACATCTGAAGATGGTACAGGGAGGTGATCGGCTGAGCCAGGCTCCTGGAACAAAGTTTCAATAAGCACCAAGATGACAAAGAAAAATTGAAAAAAGCTATGCAGCTCGGCAAAAGGGCAGGCAGAATTTACCATGGCCGCGGAATCCATCTCCTCAAATGCCTGTATAGAGGACACTAATTTCATAGATGAAGCAACAAAAGGAGGGGTTATCTCCACTTTCATGTCAATTCCGGTGAATTCCACTTGCAGTATTCCCTCAGATGATGATACTAGCAATCTTGGAGGGTTGAATATTGAAGTGCCACTCAGTAGCGTAGAGGGCGTCACTGTCCCTTCGCTGACTGTCTTAGATGCTCCCTCATCACCCTCTGAAGAACCATAGTCAACTTCTTGGTCAGAAAGGGTAGTAGAGCTGCTGGAAGAGAAATCTACACTAGGCTCGAGTTGGCCCGCCGCTTCTGTTGCCTTATGAGCTACTGAGCGGGTGATCACACGTCGCAATGGGATAGCACCCTTTTTCAACACAATTTTATGCCCTTCTTGCTGCAAAGGGACGTCCACAGCCGGTGTCCTAGCCTCAGTACTGACTACTTCAGCCACTACAGCACAAAGATATGCATAGTGCAGGGTCAGAAGATCATCAAGAAAAGAAGATTCAGAAAGATCAGAGTCACTTGGCTCAGCCTCGGCTTCACTAGCCGGCGTGGGAGAAGGAAGTCTGACTTTTTTCTGAACGATGGGGAGATTCTCCCCTACGGCTCCACCTGTCTCAGTTGCCTCCATAATGGCTGCGGCAGGGGGTTCCACATCCTCCGTCACCTTGGCGATTTCCTCAACATTCACAACAGCAGCAGCTGCTCCTTGAGCTATCACCCAATGGAGAAAATGTTAAAAAAATGATGAATAGAGGTGCCGTGGAAGGAATAATCTTATAATCCACAAAGAAAGGTAGCATTACCTTTGGCTGCTTGCCGGGTAGTCTCCTTTTGAGAGGCAAACTGTTCATATGATGGCACGAGATGCAAGAGAATTTCAATTACATCAGCTGTAGTGGATGGCTACTTCAATGAAGCTTTCCGAGCTTTCGTCACTCGTCCCAAGGAAACTTTTAGAAAAGAAGATGCCCTCTTTCTGCCAGGAGGTAGTGGAGTAGTGGTTGGCGCTGGTGCAAGAATGTCAAAATATTCAGGCTTCTGGCCCTAGGAAATAATTTTCCTGTAAAGCCCCTGCTGTTTTATGTCTGGTCTATCTGTTGAAGAGAACGTATATCGTTATAAAAAAGGGGGGGTTAAGGAATGAGACAAGCAACATGTCAGCCGGAGAAAATTTTACCTGTCGGACCATTATAAAAAGTGATGTGACACAACCTAGGACTTACCAAGCAAGCACAATTGGCATTCAAAACGGACCGATAATGGCGACCGCTCACCCGATGCTCACCCAAGACCCGGGGTAACTTGGCAATGCCAAGGGGAGGATGTGAGGGCTGGGCCCTTGCTGGTAGAGGGCCAGCAAGGCCAAGGTTAACTCCCAAGGGTTATGGCAACCCAATTCAAGGGAGCCGACGTCGTGCCGAGGGCACGGGTTACACTCTGTTTCCCACGGTGATCTCTTATAGCAAGGGAGCTTAAGGATCGAGCTCTCACTCATGGCTAGCGGAGTTATGAACAAATATTGACTGAACAAACACTAAATAGAGTAAAGTTTGGAGCACTTACTCGATCGGTTTGTAGAAACCGGTCCCGCTCGGAGACGTGGGCGAGTGGGGAGGCGTGGGATCCCCACACGCCGCGCCGGGGCAGCTTGACCTATTTATGATGTTACAACACTACACAGTTGTGCCCCTATGGTTTTTGATGTCAGCAAGCACTATGAGTATGAATTGCTTTGATGTCAGCAAGCACTATGAGCATGATTGATTGAATGATTTGAGAGTGGGCACATTCATCTCATTGCATTGTCTGTCTCTGCATTGGTGCAACTCTAGTTCCTGCATAACAAGTGTAGTTTGCATCGGTACATTAACTGTTGTTGCACGTCATATAGTCAATGCATGATCTGGTAAATAGACTGCACTATTAGTTCTCCTGCATACATTGCATCGGTTCAATATCTGCCATATGCACACACTGCATCGATGCATTTGTCAGTCACTTTATTTCAAAGTCGATGCATGTTCATTATGCATACATAGTCAGTACATTCGATTGTTTCATGCATATACAATGTCTGCACAGTCTTTGTTGTTATGTCCATGCATCATCTAAGCAAGTCTATACATGATGCATTGATTCTTAAATGCTAGGTAACAAGTCTGTACATTCTTTGACAGCATGCCTGAGCATTCATCTTCGTTGTGCATACTTTGATAGATGCAAACTACATTTCACACGTTCAACATCTGTACATTCTTCAGTGGCATTTGTGCAATCTTTCAAAATAAAGTCTATACACTCTTTACCATGCATTCAAAGTCTATACATTCCATTACTGGTACGAGTGGTTAAGTTTATGCATATCGCATTACAAGCCAGAAAGTCTGTACATCATTTGTACATTGCACGCAAAGTATGTACACTCGTTGATGGCATGTCTGTACATTCACTTTCAATGTGCATACTTCTCCATATGCAAAATGCATTACATGCATTCAAAGTCTGTACACTCGTGGATGACATGTCCGTGCATTCATTCTCGTTGTACATACTTTCTTATATGCACACTGCATTTTGTGCATCAAGTCTGTACAGGCTCAGTTCAAATATTAAACTTACTCGATGCATCCTTTCTTTCCTTTCAGATTAACTCACACTGATAACAAGCCTGATCTGACAGGACTGCTGCTTGAGGAGCTTAAGAAGGGCATGTGATCCAAGAATGGAGGAAGTGCCAGGATCGTGACACGTGTAGTGCAACATGCTGAAATGCTACCACATGTTCAAGGCGCTAGGGTAGGAATTCGTGGAGGACACACGCCCACCTATCTGCTCCTGCTATAAAAAGAAGACTTCTCCATCTGGAGAAGATGCTCGTGATGAGAGGATTAAAAGTTACATTAGAAGATTAGAAGCAGAAAGAGTCTGTATGATCCAGATAGAAGAGAAAGAGAGAAGAAGAGAAAAAGAGAACGTGAAAAGAGATCGAAGTAGAAACAGAGAGAAGTAGAAGATGAGAGCAGCAGAGAGGCATAGAGTAGCAGAGAAGAAAAGAAATGAAGAAGAAGAAGAAGAAAGATAGAGAGAGAGATAGAGAGTCAGAGGAGAAGAAGAGAAGCTTCATCTGAAGATCTGTCACTACTAGAATCTGGATCATATCCAATCAGTCAGCTCCATGGGAGCCACATTTGTGCTATCATCGTATACAGCTTTCTATCGCTGTGTTTTACCATATTTTATTTTCTTTTGAACCTTTATTCAAGCTGTTAGTCAGCAGAGCTAAGCTGTATTGCTCAGCGTTGCAGAGGAGGATTCCTCTGGACAGCAAGCTGTGTTGCTCAGTGGGCGAGGTGGATACCTCGGACAGCAAGCTATGTTGCTCAGCGGGCGAGGTGGATACCTCGGACAACAAGCTATGTTGCTCAGCGGGCGAGGTGGATACCTTGGACAGCAAGCTGTGATGCTCAGCTGTTTGTAGGCAAGCTGTGAGGCCCAGCTGTTCAAGCTGTGAGTCAGCGGGAAGCCACACTCGGGTTTGAGTGTGGGGTGGACGTAGGTCTGTGGACCGAACCACCTAAAAATTCCTTCGTGCAATGTGATTTGAATGCTTACTGTTTACTTCCGCTAGATGAATGCTTAGGCTTGATCTATCTTTCTATGTCCAGTGAGCCAATTGACTGCACGTTCTTTGTTTGATTAAATGCACCAGTCTTTCAGATTCGATTGAACTTAGTTCGTTTCAATTCCGTATCTCCGAGTGATCAAATTTATCAATTGGGCAAAATTTTTAAGGATAGATTAATTCACCCCCCCTCTGAATCCATCGCACCGATCCCAACAATTGGTATCAGAGCGGGTGTCTGCACAGACCTACAGATCTGATCCGTAATTGGCTTCGGTGCGATCTAAGTTGATCTGTTCGCTTGCATTGTTTTGAGCTCTCTACTAGCATTGCTCTTGATTTGATCTGTTTCATCTTGCACTTATGGCTGAAATTCTTGTATTCACTAGTTTAGACTTCTATGGCTGGTACGGTCGTTTTAGAGACTATGTGATCCATATGAATTCTGATTTATGGATACTCATAGCTCACAGTCCATATGAAGTTCCTGAGGACAAATCCAAATGGAAGTCCTCAGATAGACTGAAATCTGAAGAAAATCAAAAAGCCCTAGATCTAATAAAAAGGGCAATAGACTCTCATTGCTTTTCATTTGTTGATGAGTGCAGGAGCGCATCGGAAATCATCAACCGAATATTGGAGAGATCGTGCAGAGATGAGGAAATGTGCTTCATGGCCAGAGATCAGTCTGAGGACTCATCCTCTCAGGTAACCCCTAGGATAGAGAATATTAGTTATGATGATTTAGTTGCCATGAATGAGCATTTATTGATTAAATATGATAGAGTCAAATCTGAAAAGAGAAAAATGAGAAAAGAAATGATTCATGAAGTTACTCGTTTGAAGGCAGAGAATGAAAACTTGAAATCTGACATGAATAAAGAAAAAGATGAGTTGAACAATTTGAAATCTGAAAATGAGAACCTTAGAAACAAACTCATTAGTGAGAATAATTCTTGCAATGAATGTGTCATTCTCAGAGATTTGATTAATGATATAGATCATGATGATAATTTGCAAAAGGAATTAATCAAATCCCTGAAAGAAGAAAACCAATTATTGTGGGTAAAGAAAATTGAGGTTGAAGAAAGTGGGGAAAAACTGTTTGAAGAAAATGGTTACTTGAAATATCAAAACAAGAAACTGATGGTTTTGAACATTGCTTTCTGAAAAACTGATGGACATTGAAAAAGGTAAGGCAATTTTGAATGACATAGAAGCTAATGAGAATTTGAAGATATTGTAGGAAAATGAAAATTTGAAAAAACTCAATGATGGTTTGCATAATCAAATAATCTCATGTGAAGATGACACTATGTTATTGCAAACTGAAATTGATGATCTAAAAGTCTCTCTATCTAAATTTGTGAAAGGAAAGGATAATTTGAACAAACTGCTTGGCACTAAGGTGAATTTTCAGAAAGAAGGACTAGGTTATGTGCCTGTCAATAAACAAACTAATGAAAATAAGAAGCCAACTGTATTCATGAAAAGTTCTGAACAGGCTAACCAATCTAGTGCTTCTATCTTTCAATTCACTGCAAAGAAAGCCGAAAATTCAGATAAAAATCAGAAAAAGTTTCAAAAATCAAAAAAAATTGTTAATATGAATAAGCCAAAACCTGTCCCTGATTTACATGTGCATGCTGCTCACTGCTCACACATACATTCACACTCTCATGCGAATGTTAATTTTGTCAATCAAGTGACTGTGAATAAAAAGGTAGTAACTTGTCACTATTGTGAGAAGGTTGGGCATATTATGCATGACTGTGTAACATTGATAAATGATGAAAGAAATGTTGTTAGGATGTATACTAGAAATCATCTTCCTAGGAAACCTTCTACTGATCAGAAAAAGAAAATTCAATGTTATTGCTGTGGGAATTTTAGTCACATTGTTGCCTTCTGCTGGTATGCTCAGGGAAATCATGTTAACTCCAAATCTGCTAAGTTCCCTAGAACAAGACCTGTAAATATTTCGTGCTTCAACAGTGATAAACCAGGTCATGAGTCTGCAATTTGTTGGTTGTCTGGTAATAAGAAACAAATTGTCCATGCATACAACCGAACATTTCATGCTTATGTTCACGGGTCTCAGACTGCTGTTGATATGCATTATAGGATCGAAAAATCTGGTCACTCCATGGATAGTTGTTACTTGATAGACTATGATGATAATGTTGCTAAAAGACTGTTCAGAACACCTGTCAAGGTTAACACAAGACCCAAGGCTGTTTGGGTCCCTCCAGGATCAAAATGATTAATATGCTGCAGTTGTGCCTTGGAATGAAAGAAAGGGGGGTTAATAAGCCAAGGCAGTCAAAATGAAAACCCCAGGATCCTACGCATCAGGTCAGCTCTGAACACTCTGTTTAAATTTCATCATCTGAAATTGTGAGTATGAAAGATTTGAATTTCATATTGATTTGATTCATGCTTAATTGAAATTCTCTGAAAATTTGAAATGAACCTGATGCTTTTGGCAGTCTTTCCCTCCTATTGAACTGCATGATTTTCTATTAAACATAAATTTTAAGACCATGTACTACACTTTCACTGTATTTCATGCACTTAGTCAGGGGAAGTTTGACTGGTTATGCTTAATGTTATTGATGCTCATGATTAGCCTCATTGCATCTAGACAGGGGGAGATTTGTCAGATACATTGGTTCCTCACTTCCTGAATCCCTCTTGTTTAGTTATTTGAATCACTCTACTGCTCTCTAGTGGATAACCTGAATGTTCTGCTATTCTCATCTTGCATAGCTGATCTATCTGTATTCCAGACTCAACTACTGAAATTGATTCTGCTCTGCATAAATTTGATGCTCTTCTCTCCTGCTATCATTTGCTCTACCAGCTTGCACCTATCAAACATTCACATCTTTTCAAGCTGGTCTGATTAATCTGGTTCTTGTTCCAGGAATGATAAGTTGTTAAGTAGCATTGATTGGACTGATCTGAGATTCTTATGTTGTGTACCATGTTTTAGTCTGAACTTTTAAAAGAAATTCCTATCATATAGGTTTAAGAATGACCATTGATTCAGACTGATATAAGTTTAATGTATTCTCAGAGTTGCACTTGAATGATTTGAAAATATCTGAATACTAAGCTTTAATAAATTTTAATCAACTGCGTCATGAATACCCTAGTCTCACCCATCTGTAATATGAAAATGTGATATCAAGGCTACTTTGGTAGAGATACATAGAGATAGCATTGCTTTTAAACATTAACTTGAAAAATGTTGACTAAAAAGAAAAATTGTGTTCGGGGTAATGACTTGGTAACTGAGTAACTAGGTTCTCTATCAATGAAATAGAAGTAAACCTATGTCATGAAGTTTCACAGTTATATCTGGTAAAAATGTATTGAAATTCTGATAGAGCAATGTCATGTTTGTGTTGAGTAACTGGGGAGTCCAGCCTCTGATCAAGGTGTCTCCTCATGTAAAAAGACACTCCTATTGCTAACTCTGTTCTCAAAGTTGAGAGGTAATGACAGTCATCACACTGAAGTAACTGGGTCACTTCACCTAAGACGTGTTGTGTCTCATGTAAAAAGGTGTTGATCAACTTAAATTGCTCAGGGAATATTGTGCTTATTGAAAGAAAATTTCTTACAAAAGCTGTCAACTCACATTTTTCTAAGTGTGTTTAATCTTGATACTATACTATGTAACTCTCAAAGTGGTCATTGAGTTCATTTGTGTAAGATGGAAGGTGGTTGTTCTTGAGTATTGCTTGATTAATTGGTTCACCTTTATTAAAACCTACCTTCAGATATGAGTATTGAATTTGATTGACAAATTTGGTATACATCATGATTAAATCAGTTGGGTCATGTCGCTTAATTCATAACCCCCTATGATAGGAGAGTCTTTCCTTGTGAGGACTTATTACTGTGGTACCTGCCATACAATTTCCTCTGATCAGGTTCACCTTTGACAACTTAATCATCATGCTATCTTACATGTTGGAGATCCTGTACCTTGCTTACTGTTATTTACTCCTACCCTTGGCTACATCTACTTCATTTACATCATTGTTTCACTCTCCACAATGTTGGAATCTTCCATCTTGTTTCTGTAACCAGTTCTGGTTCTGTGGGCTTTTCACCTGTATTGTTCTGTCCATACAAATATAAGGTGCCACAACCATTATTGTTTTGGATACCTTGTGGTGGCAGATTTCAGATTGCTTTTGGTTAACAAGAACTCATTCATGCACTTCAGGGGGAGTTCTGGGTCATCTGCATTTAAGGGGAGAGTAGTCATTCATTCATATTGATAGGGGGAGCTCTTATATTTTATTCTTCTAGTGCTCATCCTGCATACTTCATTTTGGGGGAGAATAGCACTTATGTGCTTTCATTTGTCAAAGGGGGAGACATTATCTCAATCTTTTTATACCTGCTTATTCTTTCTCTCTCAAACTTTTTCTCTTTTTGATGAAGTCAAAGGGGGAGATAGCTTGGATCTGTGTGTCTCATAGTGTTGCCATCATCAAAAAGGGGGAGATTGTTGTGCGCCTATGGTTTTGATGTCAGCAAGCACTATGAGTATGAATTATTTTGATGTCAGCAAGCACTATGAGCATGATTGATTGATTGATTTGAGAGTGGGTACATTCATCTCATTGCATTGTCTATCTCTGCATTGGTGCAACTCTAGTTCCTGCATAACAAGTGTAGTTTGCATCGGTACATTAAGTGTTGTTGCACGTCATATAGTCGATGCATGATCTGGTAAATAGACTGCACTGTTAGTTCTCTTACATACATTGCATCGGTTCAATATCTACCATATGCACACACTGCATCGATGCATTCGTCAGTCACTTTATTTCGAAGTCGATGCATGTTCATTATGCATACATAGTCAGTACATTCAGTTGTTTCATGCATATACAATGTCTGCACAGTCTTTGTTGTTATGTCCATGCGTCATCTAAGCAAGTCTATACATGATGCATTCATTCAAAAATGCTAGGTAGCAAGTCTGTACATTCTTTGACAGCATGCCTGAGCATTCATCTTCGTTGTGCATACTTTGATAGATGCGAACTGCATTTCACACGTTCAACGTCTGTACATTCTTCAGTGGCATTGTTCAATCTTTCAAAACAAAGTCTATACACTCTTTACCATGCATTCAAAGTCTATACATTCCATTGCTGGTACGAGTGGTTAAGTTTATGCATATCGCATTACAAGCCAGAAAGTCTGTACATCGTTTGTACATTGCACGCAATGTCTGTACACTTGCTGATGGCATGTCTGTACATTCACTTTCAATGTGCATACTTCTCCATATGTAAAATGCATTACATGCATTCAAAGTCTGTACACTCGTGGATGACATGTCTATGCATTCATTCTCATTGTACATACTTTCTTATATGCACACTACATTTTGTGCATCAAGTCTGTACAGGCTTAGTTCAAATATCAAACTTACTCGATGCATCCTTTCTTTCCTTTCAGATTAACTCACACTATAACTCTCTCTGTTGTTATGTCCATGCAGAGAGGATCAAAAGTTACATTAGAAGAGTAGAAGCAGAAAGAGTCTGTCCGATCCAGATAGAAGAGAAAGAGATAAGAAGATAAAAAGAGATCGAAGTAGAAACAGAGAGAAGTAGAAGAAGAGAGCAGCAGAGAGGCATAGAGTAGCAGAGAAGAAAAGAAACGAAGAAGAAGAAGAAAGATAGAGAGAGAGATAGAGAGTCAGAGGATAAGAAGAGAAGCTTCATCTGGAGATCTGTCACTACTGGAATCTTGATCATATTCAATCCAGTCAACTCCATGGGAGCCACATTTGTGCTACCATCGTATACAGCTTTCTGTCGCTGTGTTTTATCATATTTTGTTTTCTTTTGAACCTTTATTCAAGCTGTTAGTCAGCAGAGCTAAGCTGTATTGCTCAGCGTTGCAGAGGAGGATTCCTCTGGACAGCAAGCTGTATTGCTCAGCGGGCGAGGTGGATACCTCGGACAGCAAGCTGTGTTACTCAGCGGGCGAGGTGGATACCTCGGACGGCAAGCTGTGATGCTCAGCTATTTGTAGGCAGGCTGTGAGGCCCAACCGTTCAAGCTGTGAGTCAGCGGGAAGCCACACTCGGGTTTGAGTGTGGGGTGGACGTAGGTCTGTGGACCGAACCACCTAAAAATTCCTTCGTGCACTGTGGTTTGAATGCTTACTGTTTGCTTCCGCTAGATGAATGCTTAGGCTCAATCTATCTTTCTATGTCTAGTGAGCCAATTGACTGCACGTTCTTTGTTTGATTAAACGCACCAGTCTTTCAGATTCGATTGAACTTAGTTCGTTTCAATTCCGTATCACCAAGTGATCAAATTTATCAATTGGGCAAAAATTTTAAGGATAGATTCATTCACCCCCCCTCTGAATCCATCGCACCGATCCCAACATACACCCCATGCAAGGGAGGGATCTTGGGGAAGGGAAGGCAATGATTACACTCAAACACTACCTCCCACAGGGAGGGGCTGTAAGCCGGCCAAGCGGGGAGGGGGGGAAAGTGGAAATGAATGCCGAGTGGTGGCCGATGCTGATTCTGCCTGTTTTCTGCGATTGGAGGTAGTCAGTCGGAGTTGTGGACGCAGAAACTGCTCCTGAATTTTGCTTATGGCGGGACCAGTGGGGAATTCTTCGTAAGTGTTCCAGGAGGTCGTCCAAAGTTTTCCGGAATTTTGGGAAGTCGCTGTTGGACGGGGCAGAGACTCGAACAGGGAGGCAGGTCTTAAGTTCTGACTGCTTCAGGTTCACAACAGCAGGAAGAAGAGGTTGTCACAAGCACTCCCGACCTCAGGATCAGGCGCCGCTGAAGTCGTCAGAACTGCCTATGAGTCCTCTTCGAAACGAGCCTGACGGAGATGCCAAACGTTGTCGGAGCAGACCGGTAGACTATGAACACTGAGGGGGGTCGGTGCAGACTGAGGGGAAGCAGAACCACGCACCCGGGGAAGAGAATTGATAACTTTTAGATCTAGATGCTAAACTGGGTTTTGCTTCTTGGGGATGATAGAAGACTTGTAGTAGAAACTTTTTGTAGCAGAACTCTCATTCAGATTCCCACTAGGATTGCCGCAGTCGAGCTTCCACTCAGGCTCTGGTTTCCTACCAGAGAAGCTTTGCGCAGTCGAGGAAGAAATGCTCTTTTGGGCAACACAGTCCTTGGACGACGTCGAAACCACCGCCGTTGCGAAGTCGACTGGGAGACGCTTCCGATGGTGCCTCTTGAGCTTTCAGGAACGTCAGGAGGAAGCCGGGGTCGTCTCTGCAAGCTGCGGTCTTCTGTAGGTCTTCAGCTGCAAGCAGGTTCGCCGATGTAGATCTCAAATGACCACGAAAGGAGATGAAGAAGAAGGGAATAGTGAAGGGGAGATGATGAATGGTGGGAGGGAAGTGTGGGGGAGGTATTGTGGAAGGTTAGAGGTGGTGGGATAGCTGGAGAAGGGGGGGAGGGCGCAGGTGCTTGTAGGTTCTATCAATGGAGGTTGGAGAGTGAAGGGTGGTGGATGCACTTAGGAGAGGGGAGATGTGTGTGATAGACTAGGGCCAAAGGAGGAGATAGATCGGGTTGAGGGCGCAGCCTATAGTGGGAGGGAGATTTGAAATGCTCTAGGGAGGTGGAGGGGTGCTTGGGGTAGTGGGAAGGGTGCTTGGGGAAGTGGGAGGGGTAGTTGGGGGTTGGGAGGTGAGGTGAGGATTGGTGAAGGGGTCTTGGGAAGGGGTGGAGTAAAGAGGAGGGTTGTGGGGAATGGGGGTGGTCTTAATGGAGGTGGTTGGAAGAGAGAGGTGGTTGGGGAGGGGGGGGAGAGAGTGTGGGGCGCAGCCCCATTGGAGGGAGAGAGAGAAAGAGGGAGATAGAGAGAGATAGAGAGGGATTCTCTACCTTAGGGCTTCTCACCACTAAATGGATTCACTCCACATAAAATCTGAAATTTGGTTTCTCAAATAGCATTCTTCATTAATTCTAAATGGGGGAAATGGGGTCCTATATATAGGCAACCCACATTTTACAAAAAGCCCCTGATACATGCTACAATGACAAATAACCAAAAGGAGGGGGGGCGCCCCTGGGCCAAGCCCAAAGAAATGGGCCCAATAGCAAACCTAATGACACTTAAACTTAGGGAAATAAGCAAAGGACCCAGGGACATGACTCAAATAAAAGGGAAAATACATCAAATGACTCAGACAAAAAGCACAAAATGGATAATTGGGCCTACAAAGAGTGAAGCCCGAGCTCAAATGACACTGGGGTGTGAAGAAGACCCGAGCCAAAGGGAGTCGTGGGTGATGCCTCCATCAAATCCCCTAGGCTGTGAAGAGCTCGACTCCGTCGAGTAGGGGTCCATCCGGCTGTGGTACTGCTCGAGAAGGTCAGGATCCAGCTGCTGGAGGTCTTCCCGACTCACCCACGAATCTTCCGAAGGAGGCCGATCCTTCCACCTGACGAGATTGCGCTCGTATACTTTGCTCCGGGTGGTAGTGACTTGTTCATCCAATATTTGTTCAATGCGCTCACGCTGGGCTCTCTTGGCTGGTGGTCTCTCCTCTCGGGTGGGTGCTCTCTCAACAGTAGGAAAAGGCTCAATATCCTCATTGGGTACCACCGTGGGACCCTTATAAGGCACTAGGTCAGCTACATTGAAGGTGGGACTCACTCCATACTCCTCGGGGAGATCTAACTCATATGCATTAGTGCTGAAGAGGCGAAATCTCGCGCTGGTTCCTGAGCTGGCTGGTAATCACCAAGATGATGAACTGTAAGATAGGGAAACGGGTCAGAGGGCCCAGGGGGATTCCCTGGGACAAGATCCTCCGACACTCAAGTCAGTAGAGCAATGGTGGGAGCAGCGATAGGGAGGGGCAGATGAGGGCGCGAGATCCCTCTCCACCGATGGGGTCAAGTGGTCCTTGCTCAAGAGTTTGGGGGTGGAATCATACCCTTCTTGACTTGCCTTTCGACGGAGGGTATCCCAGGTTTTTATAGTGCGCCGCCTTCTGGAGTCCTGCAAGCTGAGAGGTCTCCGGTGGAGGTTACGTCCTCGTCGTGGGCTTTGATGGCCTCATCGTGAGGGCGTTATCCTGGCGGGGAAACCGGAGCTCCTGGACTTCTTAGTGTTTGGCGCGCTGTGGACTCTAACGGCTGCAATGATGAATATCTCATCGATCGTCCCGAGCTTAAGGGGGCCGGCCCTATCGGGCGATAGGCCTAGCTCGGTGAGGAGATGGGTCGGATAGACCGGCTAGCGCTTCCCCCCTTCGAGCGGAGGGGTAGTTCGTGCGCGGGTCTTCCTGTGACCTGACCGAGGCTCGGGCTCTCCGAGCCTTTGGGCCGCCTAGGAGTGTTGTTTCCTTGAGCATTGTTTTATTGGGCTTTTCCGAGTGGGCCCTGTGGGCTGTCACTTGGGCGAGCTTGCCTCGTTGGGCCTTGTTGGGCCTAGTTGGGTCTGCTCTTTGAGTGGCTGCAGGCATCCCCCTCTCCACTTGTCCCCCTCCTACTCCCGAGCCAAGGAGGCTCGATTGAGTAGTTCTTTTGAGGCTTTGGACTGGCGTGGCTCGGGTGGGTGGAATCCTGTTGGCGTGATGATGCCACGTGTAGTGGTCGCCTGGGCCCATAGTCCTAATGATCCTGACGGATTTTGAAATGAAGGGGCCCCCTTTTTCTCGGAGGTTGAAACGGCGCGCCGCCTCCCGCGAGGGTTTATAGGCGTAGGGCGCTGTTCGTTCCTCCCAGTCTTTTCAGGGTTATCGGCCTTTCCTCCATTTCTCTGCTTCAGGGGCTCCTTGATGTGCCGTGAAGATACAGCGGGGGAGCAAACCCTTGCGGCGGCGTTTAAGGAGTTGGCGCGTGTAACCGCGGAGGCGATCCGGCGGCTTCCTCCTCCTCCGGAGTCTTCGGGCTCTAGCGAAGGTTCTTCTTCCAGCTCGATGGCGGGTCTGCGCTCGGAGATCGAGCAGGTGAGGAGGGAGCCCGTCCCCAATCGTAGCGAGTTGGGGGAGGCTGACGTGAAGAAATTGGAGCATCGGTTTCGCCTGCCTCTTCGGTATAGCTTCGTAGCCGCGGCCCCGTATGAGATGAGTTTGGACAGCCGCACGGGCCATATTTGTACTTTTCTCCTGGCGTGGAAGAGCGGATTCTGCCTCCCCTTCGAGCCTTTCGTCTTGAAGCTCCTCAATTTTTTCGTGTTGGCGCCTGTTCAGCTGGTGGCCAATTTGTATCTCCTGCTTTCTGCCTTTCGGATCCTCTGTCGCCTGCAGAGGGTTCCCCCGTCCCTGGATCTTTTTCATTATTTCTTCGAGTTGAAGGCACATCCGTCGGCGGGGAAAGGCTTCTATTTTATCCAGGCGCGCAGGAATCGAAGTGGTATTCCGCTGGCGGCGAAGGATTCCTCGCACAAAGGGTGGAAGAGGCAATTTTTCTGGGTGAACACGGAAGCGGTGGACGAGTCCTGGAGGTGCCAGGTTATGCCCAACTTCCATCCGAATCTCCCCCCGCGGCAGGAGGAGTTCCCCGCCGATGTGGAGGAGTACGCCGCTTGCTTGTTGACAAATCACCGGTCGACTGAGGAGCTGGTGATGCTGGAGAACATGGAGCGGTACCTGCTTACACAGCTCAGGCCATCAGGTGCCATTCTTCGGATTCTGCTGCGGGGCCGGAGGGTCGACTCTTCGTTTCCTAACCGAATCCTCTTCTTCATTGCAGACATTCGGCGGGAGCCCTTGGAAGAGGTCACTGAGGTCATCGATCTTGGGGATGATTCGGCGGCCGATGAACTTGTTGCTCTCGCGGGTCGGTCCCAAGCCCGGGATAAGGGCAAGGGGGCGGCCTCCGAGGGATCTTCGCGGTCAAGCGGGGCGAAGCGCAAGGACCCCCTAGAAGGGAGATTGTGGGAAGCCGTGAAGGCCAAGAAACGGGCCAAGAAGGCCGGCCATCCTACCACCGCCGGGGGTGATTTAGGCTCGGCGGCGCTCCCCTCTCGGGGGCAAGATGGGGCCGACCCTTCAGGGCCAGCTCCCCCACCTACCAGGCGAGAGGGGGCCGAGGAGACTAGGGGCCCCTCAGAGGGCGGAGATAGGTCGGTGCTCCCCTCCCCGGGGATGGAGGGGACCGGTGCCGAAGTGGCCGTCGCCGAGACCAGGAGACCGGTCGAGGTCGGCGATGTCTCGGGTGGCGAGGCGCGGGCCGAGACGGCTAGGGATGGGGGTTCGCCCGCGAGGGCATCGCAGCCCCAAGTGTTTGAAGTTCCTGGTGCGGCCGATCCTGCGGCATCGGTCGAGGTTGGGGGTTCACCTGGAGAGGTGTCGTAACCCCAACCGACGGCGGCGTGCGGGGCGGTCGGCCCCGTTGTTTGACCCGAACCTTCTGGCGGGGCGTCCGGTGTGGAGCGGATCTCCATGTCGGAGGCCTTGGAAAGGCTCGGTGTTTCCGAGCGTCAAAGTGGTCCCGAGGCCTGATGTATTTTGCCTTATTTTGCCCCTTTCTCTTGTTTGTCTCTCTTTCCTCCTTTAGGGAGTTTCCTCTTTATGAGATAATAAATGGCTTACTTGTTTGATCGCCATCCTTGCCGTAATTTGGTTGGCGTATCTGAAGTAGTTGGAAAGTGCCGATATGTCTTACGTGATTTTCGCATGCTGTTTTGGTAGGCTTCTGACGGGGCGCCCTTCCGTTCCCTCATGCTTTGAATGTCAGGCCGCTTCGTGAATCCCGCTAGGGCGGGAAACGAGGAGTTGGAGGTGACTGCTCAGGGGAGAAATCCTTTGGCGTGTTTCTGAGGGGGGGGGGGGTCATTTAAGGCGTGTAGCCTCCTTTGGCCTATAAGAAGGACCGAAAAGCGCCCTTTCCTCTTTACTGCTTGGGATTTTCTCTAACAGTCTTTCCTCACTCCTTCCTCTTCACTCTGCATTGTGCCGTTGCGTTCGGAGCATGGAGGATCCTTCGGAGGGTGACGCCGCCGACGAAGGGGAGCAGAGGGCTCTTGCCATCCTAGCTTGTTGGACGGGTCTCACGGTCACCGCGCGGGTTTGAGATGGGTCCGACGGTCGCCGCGCGGATCTGGAGAGGGCTTCAACGTGTGAGGGCACGACTCTTGCCCTTTCTCAGTTCCGGCGTGGCTTTCGGGCGGGCGCCGGGGCGGAGGATGGATGGGGGTATCAGGGAAGCCTGCCGCCACTCCCCCTCTGCATGGGGGGGAGGTGCATCAAGTTCCCTCCTCGCCGAAGCCTTCCTCCGTCTGCAGCCTCTTTTTCCCTCTTTTGCTCTTCATTTCTTTCACTCTTCGGAGGCTGCTTGCTCTCTGTTCCCTTCCAAGGAGTTGGCGGGTTGAAAAAAGAAGGGCTTCATGGTGCTCCTTCTCCCTAGCCTCCATCAACTTGGAAGGTAGCCTTCTCTAACTTTAGAAGGTGGCTACCTTCTCTGCAGTCCCTCTGTCACATTTGTCAGGGGTCATCTGAGCCAACTGGATCAGCCCCCTCTTGTCCGAGCCAGTTTGTACGCGAGACAGAGTCAGTGGCTGGACGTGAGGAGATCGCGATCGAGTCAACCGAGTGATGACCCCTTGCAGCGGTGTTAGACGGATTTTCTTGCTTTTTGTCATGCAATGTATTGGCCATTGCCTTTCTGATGTAACAATGGTTTAGAATGAAAAGAAAAGGTATTTATTCCGTCCATCTTGCTGTACAATTTAAAAAATAGAATTTGCGTAGTGCGGCTGCGTTCCATGTCCGAGGAATGGGTTCCCCTTCCATTGTTGCTAACCTGTACGCACCTTTCCCGAGCGTCTCGACCACTCGGTAGGGGCCTTCCCAGTTAGGGGACAGCTTGCCCGCCGCTTCTAGTGGTCGAGAGGCTTCAGCTTTCCTAAGGACGAAGTCTCCCGGTCGGAAGTGTCTGCTTCGGACTCTGGCGTTGTAGTATCGAGTGAGGCGTCGCTGGTATTCCATCGCTCAGATGCTGGCAATGTCCCGGAGTTCATCTGCTAGGTCGAGGTTCTCGAGTAACTTCTGGTTGTTTTCCTCGGTCGAGTAGCGGATGACTCGGAGAGACGGGTTGGCGATCTCCAATGGAATGACGGCCTCGGTGCCGTACACCAACTGAAAGGGGCTTTCACCGGTTGCCGTCCTAGGAGTCGTTCAGTGTGACCACAGTACGCTAGGCAATTCCTCGAGCCAACTTCCCTTGGCTTTGCCGAGTCTGGTCTTTATGCCTTTCAAGATAGTCTTGTTGGCATTTTCGACCAGCCCGTTGGCCTGAGGGTGGGCAACTGAAGTGAAGTAGTTGCGGATGTCTAGGTCGGCGCATCTGTCTTAGAAATATCGAGAATCGAATTACCGACCGTTATCGCTCACTATCACCCGGGGGATGCCGAAGCGACAAATGATCGATTTCCAGACGAAACTCCAGACTACTGTCTCGGTGATCCTTGTAGTGGCTTCGGCCTCGATCCATTTAGTGAAGTAGTCGATGGCGACGATGATGAACTTTTTCTGGGACTGAGCCGTGGGGAATGGTCCGAGAATGTTGATCCCCCACCGAGCGAAGGGATAAGGCTCGGCGAGGGTGACGAGTTATGTGGCCGGCCGATGGACCAAGTGGTCGAACCGCTGGCATCGGTCGCACTGTTGAGCATAGGCCGAGCAGTCGCGCTGCAGGGTGGGCCACCAGTACCCTTGTCGTAATAGGATTCTGGCCAGTGACCTTGCCCCTGAGTGCGCTCCGCACAGGCCTTCATGAACCTCTCGAATGGCACGACTGGCGTCATCGGGGCCGAGGCACTTCAGGAGAGGGTCGGCGAAGGACCTTCGGTAGAGTGTGTCGTCCAGGACAACGAAGCGCCGGGCTTGGTACTTCATTCGACGTGTTTCCCGAGGGTCGGAGGGCTCTTGGGAGTCTTGAAGCCAAGACAGGTAGGGGGTGCGCCAGTCGCTCGGGTCGGCCGAGTCAACAGCGAGGAGCTCCGAGTCGATGCTCGGGCGCTCTAGCTCTTCGAGGAGGACCGATCGGGTACCTTCTGGGTCTAGGGAGGAGCCCAACCGAGAGAGGGCGTCCGCTCGGGAGTTTTCTTCCCGGGCTATTCACACTACCTCGAATCCCTCGAATCGTTGGGCCAAGCTCCTGACCAGCTGGAGGTATTTGATCATGGGTGCCTCTCGAGCTTCGTACTCGCCGTTGACCTGGCTCGCGACCAGCTGAGAGTCGGTGTGGATCCTGACTCGCTCAGCCCCCAGCCGCCGGGCCATACGCGCTCCCGATATAAGGGCCTCGTACTCGGAAGCGTTGTTGGACGCCTGGAAGTTGAATTTCAAGGCGTACTGCAGCTCCACTCCTTCGGGGGATCTCAGGAGGATCCCAGAACCGCTACCGACCGAGTTGTAAGAACCGTCGACGTAGAGTTCCCAGGTTGGCCCGGGCATGGTCGGTAACCTCCCTTCGGCCGGGATAGTGCTCACGGCGATGAAATCGGTGAGCGCTTGACCTTTTATAGCTGCGCGCGGGCGATACGAGATGTCGTAGGCCCCAAGCATAAGGGCCCACTTGACGAGTCACCCCGAGGCCTCGGGGTGGGCCAAGATCTTCTTCAACGGCTCGCCAGTTAGCACGGTGATGGGGTGCCCCTGGAAGTAGGGTCGGAGGCGTTTCACGGAGGTAACCAGCGCTAGCACGAGCTTCTCGGTTGCGGGGTACCTCCTCTCGGCCTCGCTAAGCACTTTGCTGGTATAGTAGACTGGCCTTTCGATTCCCGAGTCATTTCTTGCCAGGACCAAGCTGACCGTTGATGACGTCGCCGAGAGATAGAGTAGCAAAGCTTCGCCCGGCACGGGCTTGGAGAGCACCGGGGGCGAAGCCAGGAACTCCTTAAGCTCAGCGAACACTTTCTAGCATTCCTCATCCCATGCGAACGTAGCAGATGCCCACTTGGGCCCCTTCAATAGTTTAAAGAAGGGCAAGCATCATTCGGCTGCACGGGACAGGAAACGGCTGAGAGCGGCGACACGCCCGGTCAGACGCTGGATGTCCTTGATGCAGGCGGGCGGGCGCATGTCCAGGATGGCCTGGACTTTGTCAGTGTTAGCTTCGATCCCACGCTGAGTGACCAGGAAACCCAGGAACTTCCCGGATCTTACTCCGAAGGCGCACTTGGCAGGATTGAGCTTCATACTGTACTTCAGGAGGACGCCGAAGGCTTCGACGAGGTCGGTAAAGTGGTCCTGGGCCTTGGGGGTCTTGACGAGCATGTCGTCAATGTAGGCCTCGACGTTCTGACCTAGCTGTTCCTCAAACATGTGGTTGACCAGTCTTTGGTATGTGGCTCCGGCGTTCTTCAACCCAAAAGGAATCTGGGTATAGCAGTACACGCCGTAGTCAGTGATGAAGGCGGTCTTCTCGATGTCTTCAGGGTTCATCCTGATCTAATTGTAACCCGAATAGGCATCCAGGAAGCTGAGCATCTCGTTGCCCGATGTCGATTCGACCAGTTGGTCGATGCTGGGCAAGGGATAGCAGTCTTTAGGGGTCGCCTTATTCAGGTCGGTGAAGTCCACGCACATCCACCACTCGCCGGAAGCCTTTGGTACCAGGACGACATTGGCTAGCCACGTAGGGTACAGGACTTGTCTAAAAAGACCAGTCTCTTGCCCCTTGTTGACCTGTGCCTTGATGATCGTATGTTTCTCTGGTGCGTGCTTCCTTCGGCGCTGCTGCACGGGCTTCACGGTAGGGTTGAGGTTAAGTCGGTGTAGCACGGTCTCCTCAGGTATCCCAGGGAGCTGATCGTCGGACCAAGCGAATACTCGGATGTACTTAGAAAGAAAATTCTTACATTGCTGCTGTTCCTCGAGTGGTAGGTCGGCTCCGATCCTTACTCCTAGGGTCGGGTCGTCGTTTAGGAAGATCGTCAGCAGCTCGCCTCCTGGCTTAGTAGCTGCAGACTTCTCCTCGACTTCCCGGGGGCCCTTATTATTCCCGTCCGGGCGCGTGGCCTCCACGGAGATGTTGTAGCACCTTCGGGCTGTGGCCTGGTTACCTCAGATTTCCCCTACCCCGTTCTTGGTGGGGAACTTCATTTTCTGGTGATAGGTAGATGGTACTGCCTTGATCCGGCTGAGGATTCCCCGGCCGAAAATGGCATTGTTCGCTATCATCCCTTTGATCACCATGAAGTCTACCATGACCGTAACGGTTTTGGGTGGGGTGTCGAGGGTAACCGGCAGGCTCAGGGCTCCCTCGGGGAGAGTGGCCAGGCCATTGAACCGACAGAGGGGCGTCCGGATCGGGCGGAGCTTGGATGGACTCTCTCCCATTTTGAGGAAACAGTCATAAGACAACACATCAGGGGCACTTCCATTGTCTACAAGAATCCGATCTACGTTACAATGGTTTATAGTGGCCGAGATTACGAGGGCGTCATCGTGCGGGGTGCTCAGCCCTTCCAGGTCTTGATCGGAGAAGACTATGACCTGGGGCGGGGCCTTGGGTGGCTCTGGGACCCGGCTCGCCCGCTCGGCATGACGCTTCCTTCCACGGCTGCTGTCGCCTCCTGATGCTATTAATCCAGAGATGACGTTGATGTGGACCCCTCGGGGGGCGTTGTCAATCTTGTCTGCGGCGCCTTGATCTTCTCTGTGCTCGGCAGTGAACCGAGCCAGATGCCCCAGGCGGACGAGGCGCTCGATCTCATCTTGGAGCTGGTGGCAATCACCGGTGTAGTGCCCATGATCGCCGTGGAATAGACAATGTCTGTCTCGCTTGCGGCTCTTCGACCTCATCGGCTCGGGCCGACGGAGAAGTCTCGAGTCTTTAACGTCTTCATAGATTTCATAGACCGGGGCGGTTAATGGGGTATACCGCTCGTACTTCCGCTTGCGCACTCCATCTCGATCCCACTTTTTTCCCGAGCCAGGATTTGGCTCGGGGCCCCGCTTCTTGTCCCCCTCCCGACCCGAGCCGGTTGCGTCTCGGCAAGCGCTGAGCACTTCCTCGCATTCGGCGTGGCGCAGAGCCAGAGTCACTAGCTCGGCAAGGGTCGAGGGAGGGTGGAGGACGAGTTCGCGGCGGAGATTCTCATCCTGGGTACCCCCGGTCAGTGCGGTTGTAGCCGAGGCCACATCCAGGCGGGGGATTCGGAGGGCTTCCGATTTAAACCGGTGGACGTAAGCCTGGAGCCTTTGCCCTTGCGCCTATTTGAGGGCCAAGAGCCCCGCCACCGACCTTGGCGGGGCACTTCCGGCGAAGCTCTCCTTGAAGACTCGCCCGAACTGTTTGAAGTCTCGGATGGATCCGGGGGCGAGGGCCCAGAACCATGCTTGAGTGCCCTGGACCAGAGTGGTCACGAAGGCTCAGCACTTGATGGGGTCCGACGCTCCGTGTCGAGTCATCAGGGTGTCGAAGCTATCGTAATGATCGGCCGGGTCACCTTGGCCGTCGTAAAGCTTGAAGGTTGGTATGGGGGCTCTGGGAGATACCTCCACCTTCAAAATATACTCGGAGAATGGGGATTTCTCCTCGTCTTCCGGGGAAGAGGCCTTCTGCAGGGCGCGCTCCTGCTCAGCGAAGCGCCTTTCGAAGTCTCGCAGCCGGAGGGATAGCTCCGGTTGCTGTCGTGCCGCGAGGCTATGGGGGGTGCCTTGGCGGTCTCCGGGGGCGTTGGCTTCCAGATCAGGCCGTTGCGCCCCCTGCCTTCCTTTCCTTGGGGTGGAGGAGGCCTCTTGCTCCGGAGGCGGAGCTTGTGAGGGTCCTCCGACCCTGTTATGGATGAGCTGCTGGCCGCGGAGGGTGAAGCGGCCCCCAGCTGTGTGCTGGGATGTACTCCTGCGGGGGGGGCTCCCTGATGGGGCGCGGGACCTTGCATCCCTGGCCGCCTGGGTCTTCATGAGATCCACGAGGACATCCAGTTTGGCGTTGAGGGCCTGGAAGGCTTCGGCGCCACCGTAGGGGGGTAGCCCCGTTGTCGCGGGGGGGGGGGGGGGGGGGTGGTGGTGGTCCGTCGGCGGGGATGCTGGCGTTGGAGGGAGGGTTCTGTAAGGCCCTGGAAGGGCC
The DNA here is from genome assembly GCA_022559845.1 of Amorphophallus konjac. Lineage (NCBI taxonomy): Eukaryota > Viridiplantae > Streptophyta > Magnoliopsida > Alismatales > Araceae > Amorphophallus > Amorphophallus konjac. The sequence goes on from CM040125.1 coordinate 158,619,564, forward strand.
ATCCCCTGCCGCTACCACGGCCTTACTCCTCTCGCCGGCGGACCTCCTCCCTGAGCTCCTCCGCACCATGTTGGCTCTTCGTGCGTTTCCCACAGACGGCGCCAGATGAAGAGGCGAAATCTCGCGCTGGTTCCTGAGCTGGCTGGTAATCACCAAGATGATGAACTGTAAGACAGGGAAACGGGTCAGAGGGCCCAGGGGGATTCCGTGGGACAAGATCCTCCGACGCTCAAGTCAGTAGAGCAATGGTGGGAGCAGCGATAGGGAGGGGGAGATGAGGGCGCGAGATCCCTCTCCACCGATGGGGTGAAGTGGTCCTTGCTCAGGAGTTTGGGGGTGGAATCATACCCTTCTTGACTTGCCTTTCGCCGGAGGGTATCCCAGGTTTTTATAGTGCGCCGCCTTCTGGAGTCCTGCAAGCTGAGAGGTCTCCGGTGGAGGTTACGTCCTCGTCGTGGGCTTTGATGGCCTCATCGTGGGGGCGTTATCCTGGCAGGGAAATCGGAGCTCCTGGACTTCTTAGTGTTTGGCCCGCTGTGGACTCTAACGGTTGCAATGATGAATATCTCATCGGTCGTCCCGAGCTTAAGGGGGACGGCCCTATCGGGCGATAGGCCTAGCTCAGTGAGGAGATGGGTCGGATAGACCGGCTAGCGCTTCCCCCCTTCGGGCAGAGGGGTAGCTCGTGCGCGGGACTTCCTGTGACCTGACCGAGGCTCGGGCTCTCCGAGCCTTTGGGCCGCCTAGGAGAGTTATTTCCTCGAGCATTGTTTTATTGGGCTTTTCCGAGTGGGCCCTGTGGGCTGTCACTTGGGTGAGCTTGCCTCGTTGGGCCTTGTTGGGCCTAGTTGGGTCTGCTCTTTGAGTGGGCTGCAGGAATCCCCCTCTCCAAGTGCCAATGTGCCTCAAGACCTGGAAGGGGCCAGCCCCACGTGGTCTCTATTTGGAGACGGCTCCCGGGGAGAGCCTCTCCGTTCTCAACATCACAAAGTCACCCACATGGAATTCTTGGTGACGCCGATGAGAGTCAGCCAGCCTTTTATAAGTCTCATTCTTATTGCTAATGTGCTTGCGGATCTCCTCATGCAATTCTCTAATGTGTTGGGCGAATGACTCAGCTGTCATAGACACTCTAGCATGCCGGGGAAGGGGAATGAGATCTGAAGGTTTCCTTGGCTTATACCCATGCACAATTTCAAATGAACTCATCCCTATGGACTTATTTATCGAGTTATTATATGCAAATTCAGCTTGTGGTAGAATGAGATCCCAATTCCCGGGGCGATCCTCAACAAGACACCTAAGAAGGTTTCCTAGACTCTGATTGACAACTTCGGTTTGGCCATCAGTTTGAGGGTGGTAGGCTGTAGAGAATTTGAGGAGGGTACCCATCAAGTGCCAAAGAGTCTTCCAAAAATAGCTAGTGAACTTGACATCCCTATCGGAGACTATGGTCTTGGGTAACCCATGGAGACGAACAACCTCATCAAAGAATAATCGGGCGACATGGGAGGCATCGGAGGTTTTGGAGCATGGAATAAAGTGGGCCATTTTAGGAAACCTGTCAACTACGACATAGATTGAATCATGCTTTCTTTAAGTCTTTGGTAGTCCTAGCACAAAGTCCATGTTTAAGTCTTGCCATGGACGGTCGGGGATGGGGAGTGGGGTATATAAGCCAGTGTTTTGCTTCACCTGTTTGGCCGAAGCGCATGTGCGGCATTGTCCCACTATCTTGCCTACATCTCTCTTGAGACTTGGCCAATAAAACTGACCCTCAACTAGAGCAATAGTTTTGTGAACCCCAAAATATCTAGCTAATCCTCCTGCATGTAATTCCCAAACCAAGAAATCATGGAGTGAGGTCCGTGGAATGCAAAGTTTTGGTCCCTTGAAGAGGAATCCATCCTCTAAGACAAATCCCTCATGTTCCTTGCTAGAATGGGTGGTCAAGGTGGTATAGATGTGCCCAAAGTCGGGGCAGCCAGGGTACTCATCCTTGAGCCTATCAAATCCGGTCACTTCCACTTGGATAGTGGATAACAAAGAGACTCTCCTACTAAGGGCATCCGCCGCTTGATTCTCACTTCCCGCTTTGTGTTTGATAACAAAAGTGTAGGATTGGATGAACTCAACCCATTGGGCATGTCGGGCATTCAGCTTTTGTTGGGAGTTGAGGTATTTGAGAGCCTCATGGTCAGAAAAGATGACAAATTCTTTGGGCAACAAGTAGTGCCGCCAATGTCGGAGGGACTGAACCACAGCATAAAACTCTTTGTCATAAGTGGAGTATCTTGTCCTAGCATCACATAACTTCTCACTGAAGAATGCTACCGGGTGTCCCTCTTGGCTAAGAATCCCTCCTATTCCTATCCCGGATGCGTCACATGTGACTTCAAAGACTTTAGAGAAATCGGGTAGGCATAGGACCAGGGCTTGGGTCATCTTCTCCTTAAGTTCTCGGAAGGCTTTAGAGGCTGATTTGGTCCACACAAAAGACCCCTTCTTGAGACAGTCGGTGATAAAGGCAGTGATAGTGCTAAATCTCCAAATAAACCTCCTATAGAAGGTCGCCAACCCATGAAAACTTCGGACCTCATGAAGAGTGTGGGGTTTCGGCCAATCTAGAATAGCTTGGATCTTCTCTGGGTCCATGGAGACACCTTTGGTGGATACCACAAATCCTAATAAAGTGATGGATATGGTCAAGAAGTGACACTTGCCTCGGTTGGCAAATAGGCTCTCATGTCGTAGGACGGTGCAAACTTGCCTCAGGTGATCAAGGTGGGCCTCTTGGGATTGACTATATATGAGGATGTCATCAAAGTACACCACTAGAAAGATCCCAATGAAAGGCCTAATAACCTCCATCATGAGACGCATGAAAGTACTTGGGGCATTTGAGAGCTCAAAAGACATGACCAACCATTCATACAAGCCATCCATGGTCATGAAGGCCGTTTTCCACTCATCTCCGGGCCTAATTCTAACTTGGTGGTAGCCACTCTTAAAATCAATCTTGGAGAAGATAGTGGCTCCCGCTAGCATGTCAAGCATGTCATCAAGTCTAGGGATGGGGAACCTATCCTTGATGGTGATCTTATTAATGGCCCGACTATCCACACGCATCCGTCATGATCCATCCTTTTTAGGAGTGAGAAGGGCCGGTACGGCACATGGGCTTTTGCTAATGCGGATGAAGCCCTTCCTAATGAGTTCCTCTATTTACCTCCGGAGTTCAGCATGTTCCGTGGGATTGAGGCGGTAATGAGGTAGGTTGGGAAGGGTGGCTCCCGGGACTAGATCAATTGCGTGTTGCACATCACGCATGGGAGGGAGTTGATCCGGGAACACATCATGAAACTCCTCTAGGAGGTGTCGGACTTCTATCGGATGGGGGTTGGAGGGGGTGGGCTCTCCTAGACAAATGACTACCGCACATAGGGGTGTCCCTTGAGCTATCTCCTCCTCAAGCTCTTTCTTGGTGATGAGGTGAAGGCCCTTGGTCAATCCCGATGTCACACCTTGTTTGGGATTTTGGGTAAGGGATTGGGTTGGAGGGGTGGAGTTCCCCATGACTTGAGATTTGGTGGAGTGTTGACCTTGAGGGAGTGGGCTTTTCTTAGGCAAGGGACGAGGTGGGGAGGGATTAAGATGGATGCTCTTTCCCTCATGTTCAAAGGCGCATGTGTTGGTCTTACCCAAGATAGTGGCATCCACATCATAAAGCCATGGTCTCCCTAGTAGGATGCTACCTACTTCCATGGGGATAACATCACACCATATTTGGCCATGGTAGGAAGAAAAGGTGAGGGGCACAAGGCATTGGGTGTTGACCGGGATGGAGTTGCTGTTGATCCATGAGACCCGATATGGATTTGGGTGGGGGGTGATAGCAAGCCCAAGGAGCTTAACGGTATCAGGGGATACGTCATTGACACAACTCCAATTATCTAAGATCACTTTTCTCACATGACCCCCTATCTTGACAAAGGTGTGAAAGATTGAGGTTCGACGCCAATCCTCTTCTTGAGGTTTAGTGAGGGTGCATCTAATCACTCCTAGATGGGAGTTGGTAGATGGAGTGGTGTGATCTAGACCCGACTCAAGGTATTGGGTCTCATACTCTTCTTCCCAATCTAGTGAAGCTTCATGGACCTCAACCATACTCTCAAGTTCCTCTTGGGGTGGGGGAGCTTTTTCCTCAATAAGTAAGCTAGACAACCCTTTGGATGGGCATTGCCCCGCAAAGTGGCCAAACCCTTGACATCTATAGCATTGTTGGCGCCCACTACCCGGAGTGGTCCCTACATTTGGGCTTTTGGGAATGTCTTCCCTCCATGGAGGAGGATGACTAGGGGTGGGCTTGATTGGAGTGGTGGTGGGAGGAGGGTTGTAAGGCCGTAATAGGGCATTCCCACTTGGGCTAGGGGCCTTCATGGGGGTGGCCGGATGGGTCGTGGTCCCATGTTCTTAGGATCGGTTGGGCGGGGTGAAACGAACCGAGGGACCCTAGAGAATCTTTCAACATCCCTAGCTATTTGGTAGGCTTGCTCAAGGTTGTCTACATCTCTCATGAAAAGTTCTCTCTTGATGTGGTTTTGGAGGCCATTTCTAAAACGGGACAAGGTAACGGTCGGGTTGATGAGGGCATCTCCCGACACCCCTCTAGCTTTGATCGCCTGCACACTCTTGATATGGATTGATCATGGTCTACACTTGTTATCTTCATTTCCCAAGTTTCATTTTATGTATTTTCTTTTTATTGAGTCTTATCTTATGTATTTTCCTTTATTGAGTCATATGGTTTTAGTCCATTTCCCTTGTTATGTTTAATTGGGCCTTATTACTTTAGTTATGGGCCCATAGGATTGAGTCTAGGATATGCTCGATCTTTTATCTTATTGTCAAGGGTATTTTGGTCATGTAAAGAATGGTTGCCTATATATAGGCCCCATCTTTCCTCTTGTATTCAACTTTTGATGAATATTGAAGAAAACCCTTTCAAACTCTCTCAATATCTCTCTCTCTCTCATTATCTCTCCATTCTCTCTCCTCCTCTCTCTAAATTTCGAAATTCACTCTCTCTCCTCCCCCTCTCAACCACTTCCAACCCCCACCTACCTCCATTAACTCCCCACAACTTCCCACAACCCCTCTTTAATCCTCACCTAGTCCCAAGGAAGTTCCACCACTCAAAACCCCACCCTCCAACCACCACCTACCCCTTTCACTTCCCTAAGCATATCTCCACCTTCCCAAGGCTGAATTAACTCATTCCAAAGCCCAAATTCGAATCTCCCCTTCCCTCCTTGCTCCCTAGGTCGCACCCCTCCTCTCCCCTCAAGCCAAGTTCACCCCCTCCTCTCTTCTCCACTCCAGCTTTGTGTGCAGGCCGACCTGCAGTTTAGCACTCTGTTGCAGCGACGTCCACGACTGCATCCTGGTTCTGCTGGTGGCGTGGCCTAACTTTCTGGAAAGGCCTCCCTGTGCTCTTCGCAGGCGAGGTGGAATCACTCCATTCCGAGTTCGTGGCCGTCCGTGAAGGCTGTTCTTCCCCGACTGCGCAGAACCTCTCAGACCAGGATCCAGAGCGGCAGAGAAGACTCTCCCACGACAAACCTTGAAGGAACCAGTCTTCGAGGTCTTCTAAAAAGTTCTTCCTCCCCCTGTCAGCGTCCAGGAACAGAAGGCAGAACCCCGTTCGGCATCCGAAAACCAGAGATACCAATTTTCTACCACACCCACGCCGGTCTGCCTCCTCACAGTCTGCACCGACCACCGTCCACTTCTCTGGACACCCAGCTCATCTCCAACATCAGAAGACTTTGCCGTTTATTTTTTTGCAAAGTAGACTCGTCCACGATTCCAACGAGTCTAGCGGTGCCAAATTTGGAGCTCAGGAACGATCGTGGCAGCTTCTGCAACCTGCTGTTTCAGACTAAGCTCGGCCAGAGGCCAGAGCTGCATCCATCTTCCAGTCGCTGGAGCAGTCAGCCCCCAGATCAGAACGTCGTCCAAAAAATTCAAGCCACACCCCTCTCCGGTTAGCAAGCTTTTGGCGCAAGTTTCATGAGATTCCAAGTTCGGTGGAATTATTGGCAGCATCGACATCGGCCCTCTGTCCAGAATTACAGAAGCTAGGCAGAATCGGCAAAGCTCGGAAAGTTGACTCTATCTCGCTCGTTCCCCTCCCCGCTTGGCCGGCTGAAGGCCCCTCCCTGCGTGGAGGTAATTTTTGGTTGTAATACATTAACCCCCACCCCAAGATCCCCCCCTTGCAAGGGGCGTAGTGCTGTACCTCTTCACATTTTCAGGTCAAGCTCCATCGCCGCGGCGATCGGGTGTATACCCTCGCCTCCCGGCGCGCCCTCGTCTCCGAACGGGATCGGTGTCTTCACACCGATCAGGTGAGCTACTGATCACACCCTTGTAGCTTCATTTCTGCAAATGTAGTATTGCCTTGAATGCCCGTCGGACGGTAAGAGAGTGCTCGGAATTCATTTTAAGCAATATCGTGCCCACCGCGGCCCGTGAGTGAGTGCCACCCCACACCCCGCCTTGCGGGCCGGCCACCCACAAAGTTGGGACTCCCAGGCCCATTGGAGGTCAGCCTTAGCATTTTAAGTCCATTAGGACAATTGGGTCCCGCCTCGGACCCTCACCATCATCTCCCGGACCCACCGGGTGAACGTGTGAACCGAGTGAGCAGAAATCGTCGTTGTGAGAATCATTGAGCGCTTGTATGCTTGCGGGTCTAAGTCCTAGGGTCACCTTATCATATTTAGGGGTCTTTGGGCTGTGCCACATCAAGTGGTATCAGAGCGGTCATAGGCTTGTCCTTACAAGTCTAGTCTTGGGTCACACTAAGTCTTTCATAGGTGCATCCGCACACCCTTGCATAGCCCACCCAACCTTGCATGACCACTCGTAGTGGTACTCGCTTTCAACCCAATACTACATCTTCCAATCCCACAATGAATCCAAAACCCCAAGGGATGCCTACCACTAACACTCATGACTTCAACTACTTCATGAAAGCCTTGACCTATGCCAATGAGCGGCTTGATAACATATCGGGCCGACTCAACCAACTTGGAAAAAATAGGCCCGCCCTAAGGACGGACAATAGGATGGCCCCTTTCCCACTTCCCACCTTTGATGGGACCTCTCCTAGCAAATATTTAGATTGGGAAGCTACAATGGACCAATACTTCAATTGGTATCATATTTTCGAGGATGAAAAGACATGGGTTGCCAAAATACAACTAACCAAAAGGGCTCAAACTCATTGGTGTAAAATTGAGGGCTTAAGGATAATTAGACGGGAAACTCCCCTCACCACATGGGAGGACATGAAGGATCAACTAAGGGCTAGGTATGTGTCCCCTTCCCACTCGGATCACCAAAATCCAAGGAGCACTCCCACTCCTCCCACCCCACCCGTCCAAACCCTTATCACTAAAACCCAAGTACCTAAGACCTCCACCTCCCCACCTAACCCCATGAGGTCCCCCACATCCCAACCAAAACCCCCTTCCCTAACCTACACTAGTCAAGCCCCTTTAGCCCCCACTTCCACCCCAAGTGATCCCAAGGGCAAGAGACCCCTAACCAACCCAATTCCCTCCATGGTGACCACCACTCATCCAACCCTCACCATTAAAAACCATGTGGACACCATGTCCACCCCTCCACCAAGGCCCATAATGGCCACCACCCCAAAACCCAAAACCCCTCACCCAACCCACCTCCCGCTTCCTACACCAATCTTACCCCAAATTAGGCCTCCACTACTTCCACTCCCAAGTCCAACCCATGTCCGACCTTGCTCACCTCCTCGAGTGCGCCATGCCTCGACTAACACCAACCCACCCACCATAGACCTTCCTACCCCATTGTCCTTAGGAGTTGCAACCCACACACCTACCCAAGTGGAGAGGGATACCAATTTGGATCCACCTCCCAAAATCAAGGAAATCCAAGGGCCATACAACTCACCCACCCCTCCTAACCTAGTTCCTCAAGAGCTATACACCATTCCCCATGACACCATCACCATAGATAAGTCCATATTCCTATGGCTCAAGCGAGGCCTCACCATTCCTAGTTTACAACCAAGCCACCTACTCATGGGACATCAATCCCAACTCATTCCCACTCAGCCTCATGTCACTTATCAAACCTCCTATTGTGTAGAAGATTTGGGAGACTTAGTGGCCTACCTACATTGGCAAGTCCACTTGACCGATATGCTAGCCATGAGGCCATCAGAGTCTAGCACCATTAGCCTAGCTTACCCCACCATTGGCTCCATCACTTCCATCTACATCAATGGCCAATTTACAAGTGAGATCATACTCCTTCTTCCCATGGAGGAGGAACCCATCCTAGTCTACTCCCCAACCATTGAGATCCCAAGTATTTTGATTGGCCAACCCATTAGCAACCTTGGCCCAATTATCTTAGAGAGAGATGATTCGCCATTTGAGGACCTTGAGAACATGGAGTACCCCTACCTAGGTGACCCTTACCATAATCCCTTTGACCCTTTTCTATGGGAGCCTAAATCTCCATGTGACCCACTTTCCCTATTCACCACCCACCTCACCTTACCCACATCGCCCATGTCGACCCAAACTCCTCCCTTCCTAGAATCGGGTTACAACATGAGAGCCTTGACCTTAGGCAACAAACACCTTGGGATTGATGAAGTGCCCCACCCCATAACCACGTTCGTAGATCCCTTCGACCCATTCACGTGGACGTTCAAAAGTCATCCCACATCTATGCACATGGAAGTCACCTTTGGGATAAACATGCATGTGTCCAGGCCTACCACACCATTTGACATGATTCATAAGTCGGGTACATTCATCCACATCACCCACATGTCAAGTAGGCAGCATAAGTGGACCATATTCGGATGTATTGGCCCACCTTCATTCATCATGAGTCTTAAGCATGATAGGAGCATACATGGATGTCCGGGTCCCCCGACATTTATCACACCCATGCATAAAAGGTTCATCTATGGATTTCCCGGCCCTCCTAAGACTACCACAGTCTTCATAGCATCAAAGTGTGATCGGTCTACATTTGGCTGCCCAGGTCCACCTTGGCATACGCATTCTCGCAAGCATATAGGAAGGATCAATGAGACTTACAAAAGGCAGGCAGATGCTCATCGGCGCCACTACGAGTTCTAAGTGGGAGACTCAGTGATGGTGAGGACGGAGCAGCTCCTTCCGGGACCTGCCTCCAAGTTGAGGGCACGGGGTTCGGGACCCTTTCGAGTTCTACGACGACTTGGCAGCAATGCTTATGAGCTTGACCTACCAGAAAGCTATGGGGTGCACCCTACCTTCAGTGTGGCGGACCTGGTACCCCACAAAGGCCCCGCGGTGGAACCCAGTGAGGAGCTTGAGCCTTTACCCCCCCTTATGAGAGACACTCCCGGAGGGACTCCACTTTCTAGCTTGAGAGACCGACGAGAGCAGGTAGAGGCAATACTGGATGAGCTGAGTATCATTACGAGGCATAGGGTGTATCAGCGCTATCTGGTTAGGTGGAAGAGCCGTCCCCCGATCGAGGATACATGGGTGAGTCGGGAGGATTTGATATGCTTGGATCCCGACATGATGGAGCAGTACGACAGCCAGGCAGACCCATACTCGACAGGGTCGAGCTCTCCCCACCCCGGGGGATTTGATGAGGGCATCTCCCGACACCCCTCTAGCTTTGATCGCCTGCACACTCTTGATATGGATTGATCATGGTCTACACTTGTTATCTTCATTTCCCAAGTTTCATTTTATGTATTTTCTTTTTATTGAGTCTTATCTTATGTATTTTCCTTTATTGAGTCATATGGTTTTAGTCCATTTCCCTTGTTATGTTTAATTGGGCCTTATTACTTTAGTTATGGGCCCATAGGATTGAGTCTAGGATATGCTCGATCTTTTATCTTATTGTCAAGGGTATTTTGGTCATGTAAAGAATGGTTGCCTACATATAGGCCCCATCTTTCCTCTTGTATTCAACTTTTGATGAATATTGAAGAAAACCCTTTCAAACTCTCTCAATATCTCTCTCTCTCTCATTATCTCTCCATTCTCTCTCCTCCTCTCTCTAAATTTCGAAATTCACTCTCTCTCCTCCCCCTCTCAACCACTTCCAACCCCCACCTACCTCCATTAACTCCCCACAACTTCCCACAACCCCTCTTTAATCCTCACCTAGTCCCAAGGAAGTTCCACCACTCAAAACCCCACCCTCCAACCACCACCTACCCCTTTCACTTCCCTAAGCATATCTCCACCTTCCCAAGGCTGAATTAACTCATTCCAAAGCCCAAATTCGAATCTCCCCTTCCCTCCTTGCTCCCTAGGTCGCACCCCTCCTCTCCCCTCAAGCCAAGTTCACCCCCTCCTCTCTTCTCCACTCCAGCTTTGTGTGCAGGCCGACCTGCAGTTTAGCACTCTGTTGCAGCGACGTCCACGACTGCATCCTGGTTCTGCTGTGGCGTGGCCTAACTTTCTGGAAAGGCCTCCCTGTGCTCTTCGCAGGCGAGGTGGAATCACTCCATTCCGAGTTCGTGGCCGTCCGTGAAGGCTGTTCTTCCCCGACTGCGCAGAACCTCTCAGACCAGGATCCAGAGCGGCAGAGAAGACTCTCCCACGACAAACCTTGAAGGAACCAGTCTTCGAGGTCTTTTAAAAAGTTCTTCCTCCCCCTGTCAGCGTCCAGGAACAGAAGGCGGAACCCCGTTCGGCATCCGACAACCAGAGATACCAATTTTCTACCACACCCACGCCGGTCTGCCTCCTCACAGTCTGCACCGACCACCGTCCACTTCTCTGGACACCCAGCTCATCTCCAACATCAGATAACTTTGCCGTTTGTTTTGCTGCAAAGTAGACTCGTCCACGATTCCAACGAGTCTAGCGGTGCCAAATTTGGAGCTCAGGAGCGATCGTGGCAGCTTCTGCAACCTGCTGTTTCAGACTGAGCTCGGCCAGAGACCAGAGCTGCATCCATCTTCCAGTCACTGGAGCAGTCAGCCCCCAGATCAGAACGTCGTCCAAAAAATTCAAGCCACACCCCTCTCCGGTTAGCAAGCTTTTGGCGCAAGTTTCATGAGATTCCAAGTTCGGTGGAATTATTGGCAGCATCGACATCGGCCCTCTGTCCAGAATTACAGAAGCTAGGCAGAATCGGCAAAGCTCGGAAAGTTGACTCTATCTCGCTCGTTCCCCTCCCCGCTTGGCCGGCTGAAGGCCCCTCCCTGCGTGGAGGTAATTTTTGGTTGTAATACATTAACCCCCACCCCAAGATCCCCCCCTTGCAAGGGGCGTAGTGCTGTACCTCTTCACATTTTCAGGTCAAGCTCCATCGCCGCGGCGATCGGGTGTATACCCTCGCCTCCCGGCGCGCCCTCGTCTCCGAACGGGATCGGTGTCTTCACACCGATCAGGTGAGCTTCTGATCACACCCTTGTAGCTTCATTTCTGCAAATGTAGTATTGCCTTGAATGCCCGTCGGACGGTAAGAGAGTGCTCAGAATTCATTTTAAGCAATATCGTGCCCACCGCGGCCCGTGAGTGAGTGCCACCCCACACCCCGCCTTGCGGGCCGGCCACCCACAAAGTTGGGACTCCCAGGCCCATTGGAGGTCAGCCTTAGCATTTTAAGTCCATTAGGACAATTGGGTCCCGCCTCGGACCCTCACCATCATCTCCCGGACCCACCGGGTGAACGTGTGAACCGAGTGAGCAGAAATCGTCGTTGTGAGAATCATTGAGCGCTTGTATGCTTGCGGGTCTAAGTCCTAGGGTCACCTTATCATATTTAGGGGTCTTTGGGCTGTGCCACATCACGGGTCCTCATGAACTCCACACTTCAAAAGATAGGAGTCAAACTTCTCAATGTATTCAACCACGGTCTTCCCTTCTTGGGTGAGGCTTTTTCATTCATCTAAGAGCATTTGGTGATAGGATTGGGGTAGGTATTTGTTTCTAAGTTGGTTCTTCATACCCTCCCAAGTGTCAATAGGCTCTTCCCGCCTAATCCTTCTTAATCCCTCTTGGTTTAGCCAATAAGTTTTGGCTAATTTGATGAGATGCATTTTGGCCAATCTTACTCTTCTTTGGTCGGACATAGGGTACCATTCAAAGTATTGGTCTATATCGGTCTCCCATTCTAAATAGACACTTGGTTCATGAGAACCATCAAAGTTTGGGGCCTCTACTTTGATCATCCTTAAGAGCAGGTCATCCGGGTCGTCCCGTGGATGCCTTTCATGATTTTGATGGTGGCGAGACCTCTCATAGTCATGGTAGGGGTCAATATTCAAGTCCTCCCTATTAATTTCAACATGTGGAGGGTGGGCACTTGGTCTATTGTTCCTTGGGTGGAACTCATCCCTATGAGGTTCAACATGTGGAGGGTGGATTCTTGGTTCATTGTTCCTTGGGTGGAACCCATCCCTATGAGGGTCATTATGTGGAGGGTGGGCTCTTGGATCATTGTTCCTTTGGTGGAACTCATCCCTATGAAGTTCAACATGTGCAGGGTGGGCTCTTGGTTCATTGTTCCTTGGGGGGAACTCATGTTCTTCTAGCCGAGCGAGCCGAGTGAAAAGGGACTCAAGTTGGGCAAGGATGTTAGTAAGGGCGGCATCCACCCGGTTCATTTGGCCTTGGGGTTCCTCCCTAGGGGCATCTTGGTTGAGTTGAGGATTGGGATCCATGGGGGGAACCGAAGATGATGGGTCGGATCGGAAAATGGCACCACTACGGGTGGACATGCAAGGGAATGAAATGAAGGATGGACACACAATGCAAAAGGCCCTAGGACTTAGACTTGATAGAGATAAGTCAATGACTTACTCTGATACCAATTGATGTGACACAACCTATGACTTACCAAGAAAGCACAATTGGCATGCAAAACGGACCGATAATGGTGACCGCTCACCCGGTGCTCACCCAAGACCGGGGGTAACTTGGCAATGCCAAGGGGAGGATGTAAGGGATGGGCCCTTGCTGGTAGAGGGCCAGCAAGGCCAATGTTAACTTCCAAGGGTTATGGCAGCCCAATTCAAGGGAGCCGACGTCGTGTCAAGGGCACGGGTTACACTCTGTTTCCCACGGTGATCTCTTATAGCAAGGGAGCTTAAGGATCGAGCTCTCACTCACGGCCAGCGGAGTGATGAACTAATATTGACTGAACAAACACTAAATAGAGCAAAGTTTGGAGCACTTACTCGACCGGTTTGAAGAAACCAGTCTCGCTCGGAGACGTGGGCTAGCGGGGAGGCGTGGGATCTCCACACGCCGCGCCGGGGCAGCTTGACCTGTTTATGATGTTACAACACTACACCCCAAGCAAGTGGGGGATCTTGGGGAAGGGAAGGCAATGATTACACTCAAACACTACCTCCCACAGGGAGGGGCTGTAAGCCGGCCAGGCGGGGAGGGGGGGAAAGTGGAAATGAATGCCGAGTAGTGACCGATGCCGATTCTTCCTATTTTCTGCGATTGGATGCATTCAGTCGGAGTTGTGGACGCAGAAACCGCTCTTGAATTTTACTGATGACGGGACTAGTGGGGAATTCTTCGTAAGTGTTACAGGAGGTCGTCCACACTTTTTCAGAATTTCGGGAAGTCTCTGTTGGATGGGGCAGAGACTCGAACAGGGAGGCAGCTCTTCAGTTCTGACTGCTTCAGGTTCACAACAGTAGGAAGAAGAGGTTTTCACAAGCACTCCCGAGCTCAGAATCAGGCGCTGCTAAAGTCGTCAGAACCGTCTATGAGTCCTCTTCGAAACGAGTCTGACGGAGATGCCAAACGTTGTCGGAGCAGACCGATAGACTCTGAACACTGAGGGGGGGTCGGTGCAGACTGAGTGGAAGCAGAACCGCGCACCCGGGGAAGAGAATTGATAACTTTCAGATCCGGATGCCAAAATGGGTTCTTCTTCTTGGGGATGATAGAAGACTTTTAGTAGATCATTTTTATAGCAGAACTCTCATTCAGATTCCCACTAGGATTGCCGCAGTCGAGCTTTCACTCAGTCTTTGGTTTCCTGCCAGAGAAGCTTTGCGCAGTCGAGGAAGAAATGCTCTCCTGGGCAGCACGGTATTTGGACAACGTCGAAACCACTGCCGTTGCGAAGTCGACTGGGAGACACTTCCGACGGTGCCTCTTGAGCCTTCAGGAACGTCAGGAGGAAGCCGGGGTCATCTCTGAAAGCTGCTGGTCTTCTGCAGGTCTTCAGCTGCAAGCAGGTTCGCCGATGTAGATCTCAAATGACCACGAAAGGAGATGAAGAAGAAGGGAATAGTGAAGGGGAGATGATGAATGGTGGGAGGGAAGTGTGGGGGTGGCATTGTGGAAGGTTAGAGGTGGTGGGAAAGCTGGAGAAGGGGGGGGGGGGAGGGCGCAGGTGCTTGTAGGTTCTATCAATGGAGGTTGGAGAGTGAAGGGTGGTGGATGGACTTAGGAGAGGAGAGATGTGTGTGATAGACTAGGGCCAAAGGAGGAGATAGATGGGGTTGAGGGTGCAACCTATAGTGGGAGGGAGATTTGAAATGCTCTAGGGAGGTGGAGGGGTGCTTGGGGTAGTGGGAAGGGTGCTTGGGGAAGTGGGAGGGGTAGTTGGGGGTTGGGAGGTGAGGTGAGGATTGGTGGAGGGTCTTGGGAAGGGGTGGAGTAAAGAGGAGGGTTGTGGGGAATGGGGGTGGTCTTAATGGAGGTGGTTGGAAGAGGGAGGTGGTTGGGAAGGGGGGAGAGAGAGTGTGGTGTGCAGCCCCCTTGGAGGGAGAGAGAGAAAGAGGGAGATAGAGAGAGATAGAGAGGGATTCTCTCCCTTAGGGCTTCTCACCACTAAATGGATTCACTCCACATAAAACTTGAAATTTGGTTTCTCAAATAGCATTCTTCATTAATTCTAAATGGGGGAAATGGGGTCCTATATATAGGCAACCCACATTTTACAAAAAGCCCATGATACATGCTACAATGACAAATAACCAAAAGGAGGGGGGGCGCCCCCGGGCCAAGCCCAAAGAAATGGGCACAATAGCAAACCTAATGACACTTAAACATAGGGAAATAAGCAAAGGACCTAGGAACATGACTCAAATAAAAGGGAAAATACATCAAATGACTAAGACAAAAAGCACAAAATGGATAATTGGGCCTATAAAGAGTGAAGCCCGAGCTCAAATGACACCGGGGTGTGAAGAAGACCCGAGCCAAAGGGAGTCGTGGGTGATGACTCCATCAAAAAGATGAGAGGGGATAGTGTTGTGCCCCTTGTGCTTTGTTGATGATGTGGTGTTTTAATGATAGCAACATAATTGAGTCACCACTTTGTCTTGAATATGTCTGATCTATTCTGTGGGAGATTGCATGAGTGTGCCATGTCTGAATTGTGAAGAATGCATGTGTATGCTTGAGTCATGCTATGATAAATCGGTTATTGTTTGCTTGAATAGCTAATTCATGAATATGGCTAGATTGGGTTGACGCATTGGCTGTCTGTTCACTAGCTGCGTTGACGCTACAAGGACACTACGTTGACGAAGTAGTTGATGGTTCACTAGCTGCGTTGACATAGTGGATCAGCTGGGTTGATGCCATGCTGCTTTGTCTACTTTTTGTTGCTCATTAAGTCTTAAAGTCTGTACAGGGTAGTTCATGCATCACTCTCTTTGCCAAGTGTATACATCAGTCAGCATTGCATCTTGTTATCAAAGTCCATACATTGCATAATGTTTGTCAAGCCAATACATTGCACTGTAGATGCATCGAAGGGAAGTATGCACATTGGTCTGTTCATATGAAGTCTGTACATTGGAAGTGTGTACAGTGTTCAGTTGCCTTCTCATGAAGTCTGTACATCACCTTCAGACTTTCAATTGTTGAGTCTTTACATGTTTTGAGGTTGACAACACTATGAGCCTTAGTGTCATTATTTGTTCCATCGCGTGCTGAACACTGCAACACCTCGTGCTGTTTTCCGTGCCACCTCGTGTCGCTCCATCTATGTCACCCCTATGTCTTCGAGTCTGCTGTATTCATGTTGTTTCTTCCAAGACCCCGTGTCTTTCTTGCTTTGTGATTACACTTCGTGTCAGTTTCTGTTTTCATCTTCGAGTTGTTTTCAGCCCGTGTCATCCTCGTGTTCGAGTCATTTTCTTATGTCTTCGTGTTATCTTTTGTATTTGTGTCTACGTGTTGTTTTTATGTCTTCATATTATTTTTGTGTTTGAGTCTTCATGTTATTTCTGTGTTTGTGTCTTAGTGTTGTATTTGTGTCTTCGTGTTGCTTCTTTCTATCTTCGTCCAAGGTTCCTCTGATCGTGTGTTTTTCTACCATTTTACTCCTTGTTATTTCTTCTTTACCTCGTGCTGGTCTCATCTGACTTCGTGTCGTTCTCTTTGTAGTGTTAGCTTTGTTACTATGGTACCTCGTGTCGTTCTCTCTTTATCTTGTGCTGTAGTCATCTAATGTACCTCGTGTCATTCTCTCTTTATCTTGCGCTGTAGTCATCTAATGTACCTCGTGTCATTCTCTCTTTATCTTGTGCTATAGTCATCAAATGTACCTCGTGTCGTTCTCAGTATAGTGCATCTATTGCTGTTCTAATGTCTATACATTCATTTCTAAGTTCAAGTCTATACACTTGTTATCACATCTTAAGTTTATACACTCTTGGCTAGCTGTTCAAGTCAATACACTCGTTGGCTAAGTCTTCAAAGTCTATACATTCTATCCTTCACACTAAGTCTGTACACTATGGTCTTCAGTTACCCAGCAAGTATGTACATCCTTCTGATTAATCTCCTATGACTGTGTGACAGGTACTGTTCATGGAGCCTATGCAGAGTGGGCACGTGATACGTGGTTGGCATCTGGCACGTGATCCGAGATGCAGAGGAGCCTCTACGTGGACTGAAGCATTTGGGCGGGAATCGTGGAGAGCACACGCCGCCCTAATCTGCTACTGCTATATATATGTGTCTTCTTCCTCTGAAGAAGGGTGCGAGGGCAGAGAGTGACTGAAGTAGAAGCAGCCAGAGCTAAGAGAAGAAGTGCAGAAGAGAAAGAAGAGATAGAGAAGGCTGAGAGCTAGATCGAAAGAGTAGAAGAAGAAAAAGAAAGAGAGATAGTGAGATACAGAGAGTGAGAAGAAGGAGAAGGCAGAAGCAGTGAGAAGAAGAAGAAGTAAGAAAGAAGAAGAAGAAGAAAAGAGAGTTCGTGCTGGGAGAAAGAGAGAAGCAGTAGAAGAAGTTCCTGCTGGACCGTGGATCAAATCCAGGCCAGCCAGCTCCTGCGAGAGCCACATTTGATTTTATCTTTTCAGCTTTCTGTTGCTGGGATTTGTTTTTCCTTTGAACTATTCACTTGCTGTATTTCCGATTCTCTATAGAGAGATCGGGGTCCCTCCTGTTGGTTCAGGAGAAGGGAGATTGCTATCTCCGATTGCAAGTAGCTGGGTGCTACTTGTGGGTTCCCTCTGGTTAGAGGAAGGGAGGCTCGTCCTCCGGTTCTGGGCTTGTAGGTTTCAAGTTCAGGGGTCCCTCCGGTTGGGAGGAAGAGAGGTCCGAGACCTCTGGTTTGCAGGTGACTTAATGTCACTTGTGTTTCCCTCTGGGGTTCAGAGGAAGAGAGACTTGGGTCTCTAGTTTCCCCTTCGGTTTGGAGGAAGGGAGGTTTGGTCCTCTTGTTCTGGGCTTGTGGGTAGCAAGTCAAGGGGTTCCCTCCGGGTCTGGAGGAAGAGAGACCGTGTGTCTCTGGTTTCCAAGTGGCTGGGAGTCACTTGGGGTGTCCCTCCGGTTGGGAGGAAGAGGGGAGGTTGTTCCCCTGGTCAAGCTGTTTGGCAGCATTTGTTGCAGACTGAGTCTACTGTGCTAGTGTTACTAGTGGAAGCCTCACTCCGGTTGGGAGTGAGGGGTGGACGTAGGTCTATTGACCGAACCACCTAAAAACCCTGGTGTCCCATGTGGTTTGATCTTCTTATATGTTCACTTAATTGCTGCGCATTAGATGCTTGCCTAGGATCGTTTGATGGCTTCTTGAGTTGTTGTCTTGCTTTGATCCTTCTAAGGTTCCTTAGGCTATTTCTGCAATAGTTTTTAATTCCGCATTACTGAGCTTTAGAGTTTTAATTAGGCTATATTTGTAGAGGGATACATTCACCCCCCTCTGTATCCGGGCCTTACATTCTAACAATTGGTATCAGAGCGGTTCTCTGATTGATCAGATCCAACGATCTACAGAGGATCCTATTGTCCCTTGGTGCATTTCTGATTTTACTCCTTGCTGCATTAATCTGTTTGCCGATTTATTCAATGGGCTCTCCACCAGTTTTCAATGGCTCTAACTTTAACTCATGGGTTAGCAGTCTACATAACTATGTGAATTTGATGAATCCGGATCTGTGGAAGTTAATTTCACATGGTCCTCACAGACTGCCAAAGGAAGAGTCCAAATGGACTAAAAGTGACAGATCAAGAAATGGAGAAAATCAGAAAGTTTTGAGATTAATAAAAGAAGCTACTGACAATGCTCTACACTCTTATTTTTATGATTGCAGGTCCGCAAAGGACATTCTGGATCAATTGAAGCTAGCTTAGAGGATGAATGAGGACAGCTGCCTGATGGCTGATAAGAGCGACCATAGCAGTGAACAAGATGAATTTGAAGATGCTGTGGAGGTAAACCCTTTCGAGAATTTCACTTTAGATGACTGGGAAGATGCCTATGCTGATCTGTTACACTCCCATGAAAAAATGAGTAAGAGGTATAGAAGATTGAAAAAGAAGCTGAAAAAATTAGGAGGTGAAAATCTCGAAACTCTGAAAACTGAAAATGAAATAATTAGAAGACAAAAAACAGAGTTTGATTCTATTAGTTCAGACTTAGATCATCTCAAATATGAAAAATAATCTCTTATGAAACAAGTTGGTCTACACAAAAAGGAGAGTCAAGAACTTGTTTGTGAAATTGCTGAACTAAAGGAAAGGTTTAGCTTAGTAGATCAGGCTCACAACAATGATATTGTTAAAAATGAAAAATTGGTGAGAGAATTAGAATGTGTCAACTCTGAATTGGAAAAAATGAAATCTGCAAATGAAATACTCAATAATCAACTCAAGGAATTGGAACTTAAATCAATAAATCTTGAAAAAGAAAATAGATTGATTTATGAAAAACTAGAGGCTGATAGAGTAACAAATTCAGAGATTCAGAAAAATCTTGACAAACTTCAATCTGAAAAACAACAGGAAATGTTTCATGAATGTCAGTCTCTCTCAGATGAATGGGTGCTTGATGCTGATCTCCTAGAGCAGAACAGTAAACTGAAAGAGGAAATCAATGAGTTGAAACATCTAAACACCCAGCTGACAGATAGGCTAATGACAATGGAAAAAGGCAAGTGTGTGAGTGTGGATAATTCTGATATGTTGATGAATGCTGAACAGGAAATTGAGAGTCTAAAAACCATCAACTTAATGTTAAATGGAAATGTCAGTTGCAGTGAACAGAAAATAGCTGGATATGAGCTTACTATCACATCCCTTCAACAAGAAGTTGATGATCTTTACAAGTCCTTATCTGAAGCTGACAAGGAAATAGAATTAAAACAGGAAGTAGAAAAACTCAAAAGTCTGAATGATGCCTTGCATCAACAAGTAATTTCTTGTGAAACAGATTTGTCCAAATATGAAGCTAAAATTGCTGATTTGAATTTTGAGATTAAAGATTTGAAAAATTCTCTATCAAAATTTGTCAAAGGTAAGGACAATCTGAATAAGCTTCTTGGAAAGAGTGATAACTTTGAGAGAAAGGGACTGAGCTATAGTCCGACAAAAAAAAGGAGTAATGGGAATGAAACATCTACTGTTTTTGTCAAAGCCACCAATCAGAACACAACCTCTGCTCCTTCTGTCTTCAAATTCACTGCACAAAAATCCACTGAAAAACCCAAAACTGTGGAACAAAATCAAAAACTGAAAAAGGGTGAAACTTCACAGAAGAAGGATAAAGACACTCATGTTGCTATAAAGAAGGCTACACAAAACTCACATGATCTCTCACACACTCATATTAAAAAGGGGTCATGTTATTATTGTGGGAAAGGAGGTCACATAATGAAAGATTGCAGATTGATGTTAAAGGATGAGCATACTAGTGGAACCTTACATTCAAGAAATCCTTCTGATAGAAACCATGATGCTAGGAAGCCTGATGCTTCATGTTATTATTGTGGGAAGCATGGTCATCTCATGAATGAATGTTTTATCATGAAAGAAGACGATAAACTACATCACAGGTCTTCCATGCACTTTCATGATCCATATGGATCTAAACACAATTCTAATCAGCACATTGTGTGCTTCAACTGCAACAAGCCTGGGCACAAGGCTGCTGAGTGCTGGTTTAGATCTACTTGGGGTAAAAATGGTTTTCATAGAAGAAATTCTTTTGCTTGCTCTCACTGTGGGAAAAATGGGCATACAGTCAAGGACTTTTGGTATGTTCAAAAGAACTATGTTAAACCCCATTTTGTCAAATTCCCTGCAAAACCTTTTGTGAAAATTTCATGCTATAACTGTGGGAAGCCAGGCCATAAATCTGCTAAATGTTGGATGGTTAAGAACAAGCATCAGACTGCTCATGCATATAACAGAAAATCTTATAATCATGTTTATAAACCTCATGCTACTGTTACTATGCATCCTAAGAACCAGAAACCAGTCACCTCATGTAGATACTGTGGAAAGTATGGTCACTCTATGGAAACTTGCTATCTGATGGATCATGTTGACCATGCTACTATGAATTTGCTTAGAACACCTGTTAGGGGTAAGGCAGGACTCAAAGCTGCTTGGGTCCCTGCAAGTTCAGAATGATCAATATTTTGCAGGTGTGCCTTGGAGGCTGAAGAATAAAAAGGGGGAAATAAACCAAGGCACCCAAGTTGATAAAGCCCCATTAAGGTAAATTCTCTGCACTTCTTGTTCTTAGAATAACTGCATAGCATGTTAAATCCGTCTTTGGATATCAACTCACCATCTGCATTGTTAGATTTAGTTTTCTAAACTCTCTTCCTACATGAGTTGCATATTTAATGATAGACTGAATTTGCATATGCTGCCATTGAAAAATCTGATGCACTATCTTGCACTTTGTAAGGGGGAGTTTGTCTAGACTCATGCATTGTCTTCATGTCATATAGGTTGATTATGTGTTTTTAGATAGGGGGAGTAAATGCATAGCATATCACTCATTTTGAAAAATAAAAAAAAAGGGGGTGATACATTGCATATAGACAAGGGGGAGCATTATTATATTGTTGTCACTATTTGAAATTCACTCTCTACTCTCTTTCAAATCATCAATTGACTATTTTGAGTTCATACCTTCTTGAATCTGAAAATTTGGCTGCTAATCCTCAATCTGTTGAAGAAGGAGTGTCTCATTTTGTCTGACTGAAATGACTTTAAACATGTATTGAGTGATTGACTCTGCTAGTGGCTTTAAACCTTATTCTCTCTTACTGATTGACTCTTCCTTCATATACCTCTTAGCTGGTGTGACTATTTTGGCTCCATTATTGAGTTGTTGGTCAGCTAAATTTATTGTAATGATCTCAGGAACTTAAGCTGCATGTCATGCAATTCAGTCTGAGATTTTGGTAGAAACTCCTGTCATATGGGTTTAAGAATTATCACTAAATCAGACTGATATAAGATTAATGTATTCTCAGCTTTGTAATTAAATGAATTGAAAATATCTGTTGATAAGGTTCAATAAACTTTAACCTCTTGTGTCATGTAATCCTTAAAGTCTCTCATCTGATATCTGAAAATTTGAAATCTATGCTACTTTGGTAGAGATACATAGAGTGAGTGTTGTGGTTAAACATTAACTTGAAAAAGTTGACTAAATGAAAAAATTGTGAAATCAGAGCAATGACTCTGTCACTGAGAAACTGAGTTTTTTTTATCAATGAAATAAAGTAACTCATGTCATGAGGTGCCACAGTTATCTCTGATAAAAATTTAGTGAAACAAAACCTGACAGAGCAATAGCTTATTGGTGTTGAGTAGCTGGGGAGTCTGGCCTCTGATAAAGGTGTCTTCTCATGTAAAAAGACACTCATATTGCTAACTCTGCTCTCTAAGTGAGAAGCAATGCCAGTTATCACACTGAGTAACTGGGTCACCTCAACTAAGACTTGTTGTGCCCCATGTAAAAAGGTGTTGATCAACTTAAATTGCTCAGGAAAAATATAATGTGCTTCAAATAAAATTATCTTGAAAAATCTGTCAACTCATGTTCTTGAAAAAGTGTTTAACTTCAGTACTAACCTGTGTATTTTTCAAAGGTCCAATTGAGATCATATGTGTAAGATAAAAGATGATGTTTTTGAGTGTTTTCTGACTATTTGGTTCACTTTTATTAAAACTTGGATTCAGATATGAGTATTGAGTTTAATTTGGCAAAGCTGGTATACATCAAAATAAAATCAGATTGGTTAAGTTGCCACTTCATAACTCCTTATGATAGAAGAGTCTACATCTTTTAAGACTTATTGAAGTTATGTATGCATTCAAATCCCTCATGATCAGATTCATGCATGATCAACAAAAACTGTATAGTCAACTCCTCTCTTATCAGTTGACTGATTCCATCTGTATTTTTTCTGACCATACAATTGTGAGGTGCCACTCCCATTATTACCTTGTTCACTTGCAGCCTTCTGAACTTCAGAATCCTTATGGTGGTGGATTTTAGATTGATTCCTGAGATGCATCTCTCCACACTGTTGGAATCTTCCATCTTGTTCTGCAATAAGTTCTGATTCTGTGGTATTTTCACCAGAATTCAGATTCTTTGTAATGGCTGTTTTTTGATTGATTTATTGGATAACCAGAGTCCATTCCTATGCTTCAGGGGGAGTTATGGTTTATTCAAATCTAAGGGGAGAGTAGTCAATCATGCATGTTGATAGGGGGAGAGCTGTTTCGTTGTCATAAGGGAGATCTTCATTTTTTTTAAAGAACAATGACTCATTCTCTGCATTTATGTGCTGCATTTGACTATAAACACATTTCCCTTCTTTTTGATTATGTCAAAGGGGGAGAATAGTTTGATGAGTCAGTGTGACTCATTATGTTACCATCATCAAAAAGGAGGAGATTATTGTGCCCCTTGTGCTTTGTTGATGATGTGGTGTTTTAATGATAGTAACATAATTGAGTCACCACTTTGTCTTGAATATGTCTGATCTATTCTGTGGGAGGTTGCATTAGTGTGCCATGTCTGAATTGTGAAGAATGCATGTGTATGCTTGAGTCATGCTGTCATAAATCGGTTATTGTTTGCTTGAATAGCTAATTCATGAATATGGCTAGATTGGGTTGACGCATTGGCTGTCTGTTCACTAGCTGCGTTGACGCTACAAGGACACTGCGTTGACGAAGTAGTTGCTGGTTCACTAGCTGCGTTGACGCAGTGGATCAGCTGGGTTGACGCCATGCTGCTTTGTCTACTTTTTATTGCTCATTAAGTCTTAAAGTCTGTACAGGGTAGTTCATGCATCACTCTCTTTGCCAAGTGTATACATCAGTCAGCATTGCATCTTGTTATCAAAGTCCATACATTGCATAATGTTTGTCAAGCCAATACATTGCACTGTAGATGCATCGAAGGGTCTGTTCATATGAAGTCTGTACATTGGAAGTGTGTACAGTGTTCAGTTGCCTTCTCATGAAGTCTATACATCGCCTTCAGACTTTTAATTGTTGAGTCTTTACATGTTTTGAGGTTGACAACACTATGAGCCTTAGTGTCGTTATTTGTTCCATCGCGTGCTGAACACTGCAGCACCTCGTGCTATTTTCCATACCACCTCGTGTCACTCCATCTGTGTCACCCCTATGTCTTCGAGTCTTCTGTATTCGTGTTGTTTCTTCCAAGACCCCATGTCTTTCTTGCTTTGTGATTACACTTTGTGTCAGTTTCTATTTTCATCTTCGAGTTGTTTTCAGCCCGTGTCATCCTCGTGTTCGAGTCATTTTCTTGTGTCTTCGTGTTATCTTTTGTATTTGTGTCTACGTGTTATTTTTATGTCTTCGTGTTATTTTTGTGTTTGAGTCTTCATGTTATTTCTGTGTTTGTGTCTTAGTGTTGTATTTGTGTCTTCGTGTTGCTTCTTTCTATCTTCGTCCAAGGTTCCTCTGATCGTGTGTTTTTCTACCATTTTACTCCTTGTTATTTCCTTCTTTACCTCGTGCTGTTCTCATCTGACTTCGTGTCGTTCTCTTTGTAGTGTTAGCTTTGTTACTGTGGTACCTCGTGTCATTCTCTCTTTATCTTGTGCTGTAGTCATCTAATGTACCTCGTGTCGTTCTCTCTTTATCTTGTGCTGTAGTCATCTAATGTACCTCGTGTCGTTCTCTCTTTATCTTGTGCTGTAGTCATCTAATGTATCTCATGTCGTTCTCAGTATAGTGCATCTATTGCTGTTCTAATGTCTATACATTCATTTCTAAGTTCAAGTCTATACACTTGTTATCACATCTTAAGTCTATACACTCGTGGCTAGCTGTTCAAGTCAATACACTCGTTGGCTAAGTCTTCAAAGTCTATACACTCTATCCTTCACACTAAGTCTGCACACTATGGTCTTCAGTTACCCAGCAAGTATGTACATCCTTCTGATTAATCTCCTATGACTGTGTGACAGGTACTGTTCGTGGAGCCTATGCAGAGTGGGCACGTGATACGAGACTGGCATCTGGCACGTGATCCGAGATGCAGGGGAACCTCCACGTGGACTGAAGCATTTGGGCGAGAATCATGGAGAGCACACGCCGCCCTAATCTACTGCTGCTATATATATGTGTCTTCTTCCTCTGAAGAAGGGTGCGAGGGCAGAGAGTGACTGAAGTAGAAGCATCTAGAGCTAAGAGAAGAAGTGCAGAAGAGAAAGAAGAGATAGAGAAGGCTGAGAGCTAGATCAAAAGAGTAGAAGAAGAAAAAGAAAGAGAGATAGTGAGATATAGAGAGTGAGAAGAAGGAGAAGGTAGAAGCAGTGAGAAGAACAAGAAGTAAGAAAGAAGAAGAAGAAGAAAAGAGAGTTCGTGCTGGGAGAAAGAGAGAAGCAGTAGAAGAAGTTCCTGCTGGACAGTGGATCAAATCCAGGCCAGCCAGCTCCTGCGAGAGCCACGTTTGATTTTATCTTTTCAGCTTTCTGTTGCTGGGTTTTATTTTTCCTTTGAACTATTCACTTACTGTATTTCCGATTCTCTGTAGAGAGGTCGGGGTCCCTCCTGTTGGTTCAGGAGAAGGGAGATAGCTATCTCCGGTTGCAAGTAGCTGGGTGCTACTTGTGGGTTCCCTCTGGTTAGAGGAAGGGAGGCTCGTCCTCCGGTTCTGGGCTTGTAGGTTTCAAGTTCAGGGGTCCCTCGGTTGGGAGGAAGAGAGGTCCGAGACCTCTGGTTTGCAGGTGACTTAATGTCACTTGTGTTTCCCTCTGGGGTTCAGAGGAAGAGAGACTTGGGTCTCTAGTTTCCCCTCCGGTTTGGAGGAAGGGAGGTTTGGTCCTCCGGTTCTGGGCTTGTGGGTAGCAAGTCCAGGGGTTCCCTCCGGGTCTGGAGGAAGAGAGACTGTGTGTCTCTGGTTTCCAAGTGGCTGGGAGTCACTTGGGGTGTCCCTCCGGTTGGGAGGAAGAGGGGAGGTTGTTCCCCTCGTCAAGCTGTTTGGCAGCATTTGTTGCAGACTTAGTCTGCTGTGTGATGAGGGCATCTCCCGACACCTCTCTAGCTTTGATCGCCTGCACACTCTTGATATGGATTGATCATGGTCTACACTTGTTATCTTCATTTCCAAAGTTTCATTTTATGTATTTTCTTTTTATTGAGTCCTATCTTATGTATTTTCCTTTATTGAGTCATATGGTTTTAGTCCATTTCCCTTGTTATGTTTAATTGGGCCTTATTACTTTAGTTATGGGCCCATAGGATTGAGTCTAGGATATGCTCGGTCTTTTATCTTATTGTCAAGGGTATTTTGGTCATGTAAAGAATGGTTGCCTATATATAGGCCCCATCTCTCCTCTTGTATTCAACTTTTGATGAATATTGAAGAAAACCCTTTCAAACTCTCTCAATATCTCTCTCTCTCTCATTATCTCTCCATTCTCTCTCCTCCTCTCTCTAAATTTCGAAATTCACTCTCTCTCCTCCCTCTCTCAACCACTTCCAACCCCCACCTACCTCCATTAACTCCCCACAACTTCCCACAACCCCTCTTTAATCCTCACCTAGTCCCAAGGAAGTTCCACCACTCAAAACCCCACCCTCCAACCACCACCTACCCCTTTCACTTCCCTAAGCATATCTCCACCTTCCCAAGGCTAAATTAACTCATTCCAAAGCCCAAATTCGAATCTCCCCTTCCCTCCTTGCTCCCTAGGTCGCACCCCTCCTCTCCCCTCAAGCCAAGTTCGCCCCCTCCTCTCTTCTCCACTCCAGCTATGTGTGCAGGCCGACCTGCAGTTTAGCACTCTGTTGCAGCAATGTCCACGACTGCATCCTGGTTCTACTGGTGGCGTGGCCTAACTTTCTGGAAAGGCCTGCCTGTGCTCTTCGCAGGCGAGGTCGAATCACTCCATTCCGAGTTCGTGGCCGTCCGTGAAGGCTGTTCTTCCCCGACTGCGCAGAACCTCTCAGACCAGGAGCCAGAGCGGCTGAGAAGACTCTCCCACGATGAACCTTGAAGGAACCAGTCTTCGAGGTCTTCTACAAAGTTCTTCCTCCCCCTATCAGCGTCCAGGAACAGAAGGCAGAACCCCGTTCGGCATCCGATAACCAGAGATACCAATTTTCTACCACACCCACACCGACTCGTCCACGATTACAACGAGTCTAGCGGTGCCAAATTTGGAGCTCAGGAGTGATCGTGGCAGCCTCTGCAAACTGCTGTTTCAGACTGAGCTCGGCCAGAGACCAGAGCTGCATCCATCTTCCAGTCGCTGGAGCAGTCAGTCCCCAGATCAGAACGTCGTCCAAAAATTCAAGCCGCACCCCTCTCCGGTTAGCAAGCTTTTGGCGCAAGTTTCATCAGATTCCAAGCTCGGTGGAATTATTGGCAGCATCGACATCGGCCCTCTGTCCAGAATTACAGAAGCTAGGCAGAATCGGCAAAGCTCAGAAAGTCGACTCTATCTCGCTCGTTCCCCTCCCCGCTTGGCCGGCTGAAGGCCCCTCCCTGTGTGGAGGTAATTTTTGGTTGTAATACATTAACCCCCACCCCAAGATCCCCCCCTTGCAAGGGGCGTAGTGCTGTACCTCTTCACATTTTCAGGTCAACTTCCATCGCCACGGCGATCGGGTGTATACCCTCGCCTCCCGGCGCGCCCTCGTCTCCGAACGGGATCGGTGTCTTCACACCGATCAGGTGAGCTTCTGATCACACCCTTGTAGCTTCATTTCTGCAAATGTAGTATTGCCTTGAATGCCCGTCGGATGGTAAGAGAGTGCTCGGAATTCATTTTAAGCAATATCGTGCCCACAGCGGCCCATGAGTGAGTGCCACCCCACACCCCGCCTTGCGGGCCAGCCACCCATAAAGTTGGGACTCCCAGGCCCATTGGAGGTCAGCCTTAGCATTGTAAGTCCATTAGGACAATTGGGTCCCGCCTCGGACCCTCACCATCATCTCCCGGACCCACCGGGTGAACGTGTGAACCGAGTGAGCAGAAATCGTCGTTGTGAGAATCATTGAGCGCTTGTATGCTTGCGGGTCTAAGTCCTAGGGTCACCTTATCATATTTAGTGGTCTTTGGGCTGTGCCACATCAAGTGGTATCAGAGCGGTCATAGGCTTGTCCTTACAAGTCTAGTCTTGGGTCACACTAAGTCTTTCATAGGTGCATCCGCACACCCTTGCATAGCCCACCCAACCTTGCATGACCACTCGTAGTGGTACTCGCTTTCAACCCAATACTACATCTTCCAATCCCACAATGAATCCAAAACCCCAAGGGATGCCTACCACTAACACTCATGACTTCAACTACTTCATGAAAGCCTTGACCTATGCCAATGAGCGGCTTGATAACATATCGGGCCGACTCAACCAACTTGGAAAAAATAGGCCCGCCCTAAGGACGGACGATAGGATGGCCCCTTTCCCACTTCCCACCTTTGATGGGACCTCTCCTAGCAAATATTTAGATTGGGAAGCTACAATGGACCAATACTTCAATTGGTATCATATTTCCGAGGATGAAACGGCATGGGTTGCCAAAATACAACTAACCAAAAGGGCTCAAACTCATTGGTGTAAAATTGAGGGCTTAAGGATAATTAGACGGGAAGCTCCCCTCACCACATGGGAGGACATGAAGGATCAACTAAGGGCTAGGTATGTGTCCCCTTCCCACTCGGATCACCAAAATCCAAGGAGCACTCCCACTCCTCCCACCCCACCCGTCCAAACCCTTATCACTAAAACCCAAGTACCTAAGACCTCCACCTCCCCACCTAACCCCATGAGGTCCCCCACATCCCAACCAAAACCCCCTTCCCTAACCTACACTAGTCAAGCCCCTTTAGCCCCCACTTCCACCCCAAGTGATCCCAAGGGCAAGAGACCCATAACCAACCCATTTCCCTCCATGGTGACCACCACTCATCCAACCCTCACCATTAAAAACCATGTGGACACCATGTCCACCCCTCCACCAAGGCCCATAATGGCCACCACCCCAAAACCCAAAACCCCTCACCCAACCCACCTCCCGCTTCCTACACCAATCTTACCCCAAATTAGGCCTCCACTACTTCCACTCACAAGTCCAACCCATGTCCGACCTTGCTCACCTCCTCGAGTGCGCCATGCCTCGACTAACACCAACCCACCCACCATAGACCTTCCTACCCCGTTGTCCTTAGGAGTTGCAACCCACGCACCTACCCAAGTGGAGAGGGATACCAATTCGGATCCACCTCCCAAAATCAAGGAAATCCAAGGGCCATACAACTCACCCACCCCTCCTAACCTAGTTCCTCAAGAGCTATACACCCTTCCCAATGACACCATCACCATAGATAAGTCCATATTCCTATGGCTCAAGCGAGGCCTCACCATTCCTAGTTTACAACCAAGCCACCTACTCATGGGACATCAATCCCAACTCATTCCCACTCAGCCTCATGTCACTTATCAAACCTCCTATTGTGTAGAAGATTTGGGAGACTTAGTGGCCTACCTACATTGGCAAGTCCACTTGACCGATATGCTAGCCATGAGGCCATCAGAGTCTAGCACCATTAGCCTAGCTTACCCCACCATTGGCTCCATCACTTCCATCTACACCAATGGCCAATTTACAAGTGAGATCATACTCCTTCTTCCCATGGAGGAGGAACTCATCCTAGTCTACTCCCCAACCATTAAGATCCCAAGTACTTTGATTGGCCAACCCATTAGCAACCTTGGCCCAATTATCTTAGAGAGAGATGATTCGCCATTTGAGGACCTTGAGAACATGGAGTACCCCTACCTAGGTGACCCTTACCATAATCCCTTTGACCCTTTTCTATGGGAGCCTAAATCTCCATGTGACCCACTTTCCCTATTCACCACCCACCTCACCTTACTCACATCACCCATGTCGACCCAAACTCCTCCCTTCCTAGAATCGGGTTACAACATGAGAGCCTTGACCTTAGGCAACAAACACCTTGGGATTGATGAAGTGCCCCACCCCATAACCAAGTTCGTAGATCCCTTCGACCCATTCACGGGGACGTTCAAAAGTCATCCCACATCTATGCACATGGAAGTCACCATTGGGATAAACATGCATGTGTCCAGGCCTACCACACCATTTGACATGATTCATAAGTCGGGTACATTCATCCACATCACCCACATGTCAAGTAGGCAGCATAAGTGGACCATATTCGGATGTATTGGCCCACCTTCATTCATCATGAGTCTTAAGCATGATAGGAGCATACATGGATGTCCGGGTCCCCCAACATTTATCACACCCATGCATAAAAGGTTCATCTATGGATGTCCCGGCCCTCCTAAGACTACCACAGTCTTCATAGCATCAAAGTGTGATCGGTCTACATTTGGCTGCCCAGGTCCACCTTGGCATGCCATTCGTTTCGCACTAACATCGCATCATCATGCATGGCATACGCATTCTCGCAAGCATATAGGAAGGATCAATGAGACTTACAAAAGGTGGGCAGATGCTCATCGGCGCCACTACGAGTTCCAAGTGGGAGACTCGGTGATGGTGAGGACGGAGCAGCTCCTTCTGGGACCTGCCTCCAAGTTGAGGGCACGGGGTTCGGGACCCTTTCGAGTTCTACGATGACTTGGCAGCAATGCTTATGAGCTTGACCTACCAGAAAGCTATGGGGTGCACCCTACCTTCAGTGTGGCGGACCTGGTACCCCACAAAGGCCCCGCGGTGGAACCCAGTGAGGAGCTTGAGCCTTTACCCCCCCTTATGAGAGACACTCCCGGAGGGACTCCACTTTCTAGCTGGAGAGACCGACGAGAGCAGGTAGAGGCAATACTGGATGAGCAAAGTATCATTACGAGGCACAGGGTGTATCAGCGCTATCTGGTTAGGTGGAAGAGCCGTCCCCCGATCGAGGATACATGGGTGAGTCGGGAGGATTTGATATGCTTGGATCCCGACATGATGGAGCAGTACGACAGCCAGGCAGACCCATACTCGACAGGGTCGAGCTCTCCCCACCCCGGGGGATTTAATGAGGGCATCTCCCGACACCCCTCTAGCTTTGATCGCCTGCACACTCTTGATATGGATTGATCATGGTCTACACTTGTTATCTTCATTTCCAAAGTTTCATTTTATGTATTTTCTTTTTATTGAGTCCTATCTTATGTATTTTCCTTTATTGAGTCATATGGTTTTAGTCCATTTCCCTTGTTATGTTTAATTGGGCCTTATTACTTTAGTTATGGGCCCATAGGATTGAGTCTAGGATATGCTCGATCTTTTATCTTATTGTCAAGGGTATTTTGGTCATGTAAAGAATGGTTGCCTATATATAGGCCCCATCTCTCCTCTTGTATTCAACTTTTGATGAATATTGAAGAAAACCCTTTCAAACTCTCTCAATATCTCTCTCTCTCATTATCTCTCCTCCTCTCTCTAAATTTTGAAATTCACTCTCTCTCCTCCCTCTCTCAACCACTTCCAACCCCCACCTACCTCCATTAACTCCCCACAACTTCCCACAACCCCTCTTTAATCCTCACCTAGTCCCAAGGAAGTTCCACCACTCAAAACCCCACCCTCCAACCACCACCTACCCCTTTCACTTCCCTAAGCATATCTCCACCTTCCCAAGGCTAAATTAACTCATTCCAAAGCCCAAATTCGAATCTCCCCTTCCCTCCTTGCTCCCTAGGTCGCACCCCTCCTCTCCCCTCAAGCCAAGTTCGCCCCCTCCTCTCTTCTCCACTCCAGCTTTGTGTGCAGGCCGACCTGCAGTTTAGCACTCTATTACAGCGACGTCCACGACTGCATCTGGTTCTGCTGGTGGCGTGGCCTAACTTTCTGGAAAGGCCTCCCTGTGCTCTTCGCAGGCGAGGTGGAATCACTCCATTCCGAGTTCGTGGCCGTCCGTGAAGGCTTTTCTTCCCCGACTGTGCAGAACCTCTCAGACCAGGAGCCAGAGCGGCAGAGAAGACTCTCCCACGACGAACCTTGAAGGAACCAGTCTTCGAGGTCTTCTACAAAGTTCTTCCTCCCCCTGTCAGCGTCCAGGAACAGAAGGCGGAACCCTGTTCAGCATCCGACAACCAGAGATACCAATTTTCTACCACACCCACACCGACTCATCCACGATTCCAACGAATCTAGCGGTGCCAAATTTGGAGCTCAGGAGCGATCGTGGCAGCCTCTGCAACCTGCTGTTTCAGACTGAGCTCGGCCAGAGACCAGAGCTGCATCCATCTTCCAGTCGCTGGAGCAGTCAGTCCCCAGATCAGAACGTCGTCCAAAAATTCAAGCCGCACCCCTCTCCGGTTAGCAAGCTTTTGGCGCAAGTTTCATCAGATTCCAAGCTCGGTGGAATTATTGGCAGCATCGACATCGGCCCTCTGTCCAGAATTACAGAAGCTAGGCAGAATCGGCAAAGCTCGGAAAGTCGACTCTATCTCGCTCGTTCCCCTCCCCGCTTGGCCGGCTGAAGGCCCCTCCCTGCGTGGAGGTAATTTTTGGTTGTAATACATTGACCCCCACCCCAAGATCCCCCCCTTGCAAGGGGCGTAGTGCTGTACCTCTTCACATTTTCAGGTCAAGCTCCATCGCCACGGCGATCGGGTGTATACCCTCGCCTCCCGGCGCGCCCTCGTCTCCGAACGGGATCGGTGTCTTCACACCGATCAGGTGAGCTTCTGATCACACCCTTGTAGCTTCATTTCTGCAAATGTAGTATTGCCTTGAATGCCCGTCGGATGGTAAGAGAGTGCTCGGAATTCATTTTAAGCAATATCGTGCCCACCGCGGCCCGTGAGTGAGTGCCACCCCACACCCCGCCTTGCGGGCCAGCCACCCACAAAGTTGGGACTCCCAGGCCCATTGGAGGTCAGCCTTAGCATTGTAAGTCCATTAGGACAATTGGGTCCCGCCTCGGACCCTCACCATCATCTCCCGGACCCACCAGGTGAACGTGTGAACCGAGTGAGCAGAAATCGTCATTGTGAGAATCATTGAGCGCTTGTATGCTTGCGGGTCTAAGTCCTAGGGTCACCTTATCATATTTAGTGGTCTTTAGGCTGTGCCACATCACTGTGCTAGTGTTACTAGTGGAAGCCTCATTCCGGTTGGGAGTGAGGAATGGACGTAGGTCTATTGACCGAACCACCTAAAAACCCTCGTGTCCCTTGTGGTTTGATCTTCTTATATGTTCACTTAATTGCTGCGCATTAGATGCTTGCCTAGGATCGTTTGATGGCTTCTTGAGTTGTTGTCTTGCTTTGATCCTTCTAAGGTTCCTCAGGCTATTTCTACAACAGTTTTTTATTTCGCATTACTGAGCTTTAGAGTTTTAATTAGGCTATATTTGTAGAGGGATACATTCACCCCCCTCTTTATCCGAGCCTTACATTCTAACAGCTAGTATTGATAACCCACTTCCTTGCTTTGGGATGCCGCCTCCCGAACAAACCAGCAAATGTCGCCAATTTTCTTGCACTTTTCGGCCAGATCAGCCAAGTCCACATGGCCGTGGGAAGCAAGACAATGATACAAGCCGAGGTGGTCGAGACCCCAACCATCAGCATAATGGAAAGTTACAAACAAGGGCTTGTCCAGAATACTTGCTATAGGATTATGAAGGGCCAGCCCATGGATATTCATCAGAACAAACAACCAAGATTGATGTGACACAACCTAGGACTCAACAAGCAAGCACAATTAAGCATTCAAAACGGACCGGTAATAGCAACCGCTCACCCGTTGCTCACCAAGACCCGGGGTAACTTGGCAATGCCAAGGTGAGGTTGAGGGGTTGGGCCCTTGCTGGTAGAGGGCCAGCAAGGCCAAGATTTGAATCCCAAAGGTTGTGGATGCCCAAATCAAAGGTCCGACGAAGTGCCAAAGGGCACGGGTTCCACTCTCTTCCCACGGTGATCACTCAAGACAACGGGGCTTGAGGATCGAGCTCTCACTCGCATAACCAGCGGAACTAGTACGAATATTGAAAGACAAGTACTAAATGGAGTGAAGGATTGAGCACTTACTCGACCGGTTTGAAGAAACCGGTCCCGGTCGGAGACGAGGGCGAGCGGGGAGGCGAGTGGATCCCCACACGCCGCGTCGGGGTAGCTTGACCTGCCCAAACAAGTTACACCACTACACCTCTCGCAGGAGGGGGATCTTGGGGTGGGGGTTAATGAGATTACAAACAATACTACCTCCACGTAGGGAGGGGCCTTCAGCCGGCCAAGCGGGGTGGGGAAATTAGACTAAAGAGGGATGACTAAGTAACGGCACCGAATCTGCTTGCTGTCTGTGAATAGGGACAGATAGTCGGTGTTGCTACTGTAGAACCCGCTCAGGAATTTTTCTGGTGGCGAGACCAGTGAAAAATCTTCGTAGCTGAGAAGGGAATGCCTCAGAATTTCTTTAATTTCTTCTAGAGTCGCTGCTGGCCGCGATGGAGGTTTGAACAGAGCCTCCGATTCTCGGACCGGTAGCTGCAGACTTCTAACAGCAGATTGCAAAGAATGTCTCGGCAGCTCACGACCTTGGAATCAAGCGCCGTAGAGTCGTTGGAATCGTAGACGAGTCCTCTTCGCAGAAAAACTAACGGGGAAGCCAACCGATGTCGGAGAAGACTAGGGGAAGCAGAACAATGGCGACTGGTCGGTGCAGACTGTGGGTAGCAGATCTACGTAGCTGAGGGAGAAAAATGAGAACTCTGGATCACGAACGCCGAATGAAGTTATGTTTCTTGATTCTGGAAGTAGACTGGGCGATGATGAATTTTGAAGAAGAACTCGTGGGCTGATTCCTCCGGGGTTCGTCGTGGCAGAGCTTCTCATCTGGCTCAGGTTCTCAGCCGAGGTAGAACTGCGCAATTGTGGGAGAATGGACCTCCTGGACGGCTCGGAGATCGGAAGAAGATGAAACCACCTCTGTTGCGAAGGAGACTGGTAGACGCTTCCGACGATGGCTCTTGGGTCATCAAACTCGTCCGGAGAAAGTCATGGTGGCTGCTGCAAGTTGCTGGTTCATCTACAACCTCTGGACAGCAAACTGCAACTTCGAAGTAGCTTCCAATGACCAAGAAAGAAGAAGGGGAAGGGGGTAGATGAGTGTGGGAGTGACCCATGGTTGTAAGGGGGTCTTGGAGGTGGTGTTCTAAGGTGTGGGAGGTGGAGAATAAGGTCCGGAAGAGGGTCCAACAGATGGTGGTAGTGGGGGCTGCGAATTTGGGAAGGTGGGTGAGAGGGAAAGGGTATTTGAAAATGGGTTTAAGGGTGGGGTTAATTTGTTTGTCTTGGGAATGGGGGGGGGGTTGTGTTGGGGAAGGGAATGGGTGCTTGGGGTAGTGGGAAGGGTGCTTGGGAAAGTGGGAAGGGTGCTTGGGAAAAGGGGTTGGATGGTGAGGAGAGGATTGGTGGAGGGGGTCTTGGGAAGGGATGGAGTATTGATGAGGGTTGTGGGGAATGGGAAGAGGCTTAAATGGGGTAGGTGGGGAGTGGAGGTGGTTGGGAAGGGAGGAGAGAGAAGAAAATTCGAATTTGGGTGTTGAGGAGAGAGAAAGTGGAGTGAAAAAGAGAGATTAAGAGAGGGAAGGGTGGGGAATCTCTCCCCTAGGGTTTCTCACCCAAAAAATGGAATCTCTCCACTAGATAAGAAGTGTAAACTCTCAAAATGGCAAGTTTTTCATTCATTGATTCATTAAGTTGAAATGGGGGGAATGGGGTCCTATATATAGGAAACCCACATTTCTACAAAAGTCCCTGACAATTGACTCAATGTCAAATAACCAAGGGGGTAGGGGAGAGCCTTTGGGTAAAGCACACTGAATTGGGCCCAATAGCTAACTAGACAACCTAATGACACTCAAACTTAGGGAAATGAACACAAGACCTAGGAACACTGCTCAAATAAAAGGGAAAATACATCAAATGACTCAAATAAAAATTACATAGGACTCAAAATTAAATGACTAGACCATGCCGGATGCAACCGGGGCGAGGAGATGAGCTGTGAACGTGGGCATGGGAGGTGATGTCCCCATCATACTCCCGGGGTGCGGAGAACTCGACTCCGTCGAGTAAGTGTCCTTCCCTCCTTGGAGTGTGTAGAAGTGGTACTGCCCTCAAGTCTTCCGAGCGAGACCGATCCATCCACCTGCCGAGATAGCGCTCGTATACCTTGCTCCTGGTGGTAGTGACCTGTTCATCCAATATTCGTTCAATGCGCTCACGCTGGGCTCTCTTGGCTGGTGGGCTCTCCTCACGGGTGGGTGCTCTCTCAACGGAGGGAATAGGCTCAATATCCTCACTAGGTACCACCGTGGGTCCCTTGTATGGCACTAGGTCGGCGACACTGAATGTGGGACTTACCCCATATTCCTCGGGGAGATCTAACTCACAGGCATTTGTACCAATGCGCCTCAGGACCTGAAAGGGACCAGCCCCACGTGGCCTCAATTTGGAGATGGCTCCCGGGGAGAGCCTCTCCGTCCTTACCATCACAAAGTCACCCTCATGGAATTCTTGGTGACGTCGATGAGAGTCGGCTCACCTTTTATAAGTCACATTCTTCTTGCTAATGTGCTTGCGGATCTCTTTATGTAATGTTGTGAATGCAGACATTCTAGGGGTGATGGGTGGACCTGGGCAACCAAAAGTAGACCTATCGTGTAATGATGCAGTGTAGACTTTGGTTAGCCTAGGTGGGCCGGGGCACCCGTAGGTGGCCCTATCATGCAAATTGGTGATAAATATTGGGGGACCCGAACATCCGTAGATGCCTTTGACATGCTTAAGACTCATGATGAATGAAGGTGGACCATGACATCCGAATATGGACCACTCATACTTTCTACTTGACATGTGGGTGATATGAATGAATGGACCCAACATAGTGTTCATGCCAAGGGGTATGGTAAGCCTAGACACATGCATGCTTTTCCCAAAGGTGACTTCCATGTGTATAAGTGTGGGACAACCTTTGAACTCCCATTGGAAAGGATCGAATGGATCTAAGAAGGTGGTCATCATGGGGTGGGGCACAACCTTATTACCTAGGGATATGTGGCCCAAGGTCATGGCTCCCAAGGTGTAACCCGGGTCATGGATAAGGTGGGTTTGGCCCAATATGGTGGGTGAGGGTAGGAAAAGGTGGGTGGTTGGTAAGATGGTTGGGTCATATGAGTCCCTTGACTCCCATTGGAATGGATCATATGGATCATAAAATGGGTCACCTAGGGGGAGGAACTCCATGTCCCCAAGATCCTTAAAAGGTGCTAAGTCATCCTTCTCCATGATAGTTGGGCCAATGTTCTTGACAAGTGGGTCGGCCATGAGTGGAGGGCTTGGCTTTCTACCCGAGATAAGAAGCTCTAAATCGAGGAGAAGGTTGGGCTCATCGGGTGTAGGGAGGAATAGAAGGAGGTCGCTAGTGTAGCAACCAATGGTGCGAACCGAGGTGATAGACCCTATGCATAGGTGTAGGAGGCTAAGGCTCCTAGGTTGTTCGACCATAGGGGTCAACATGCTAGTCATCTCTAATTGTCATGCTATGCCCTTGAGAAGGTCCTCTAAAGTTTTCACTTGGTAGGATGTTTGGATTATGGTGTGATAGGAGGAGATGTGCACTATGGGAAGGTTTTCCTTTATGAGAAGGCAATCGTGGGCCGTGATCTCTCTTATTGGGCTCTTCTTTAGCCAACTAATAAGGGACTCTTCCAAGATGAATTCGACCTTATCTAGAGGGGGTGGTGGAGGGTGAAGATCCTCGTGCGAGACTTCCTCTTCAATTGGGACATGGGTGCTCTCCATGGAGGGGATAGGTTCCCGAGAGGTATTTGTCTTCATGTGGTAAAGTGGGTGGACTACTTCTTCCAAAGCTAATGGAGTGGGAAGGTTCTTTTATGGTGGGGTGATGATGGCCGGAGTATGGTGCACTCGGGGTGGTGAACAAGGGCGGGATTCCCGCAGGTGGGAGAATACAAGGTTGTTGAATTTAAAGGTTCCCGAAAGGTGTGGCGGATGCACTAGGCAAGTCCGACGTGTTGGGTCGATGTCGGCATTCCTTTCATCTAACCATTTCTTACCTAGGATTATACATGGACCCGCCAATGTTCCCTTTTGACACCAAGCCCCATCCAAATACTTAGTCTTCCCAAACCATTTATGGAATTCAATAAAGACTTGGTCTCCATTGTGCACAATTTATCCGGTCCTACAAAGAGAGGTAATGATATCGGGGGACACCCAATTTTCAGATTCTAGGTCAATGAAATCAATTTCTACGGGCTCTCCATTAGGTAAGCATGCATGGGATATGATTGGGAGAGGGGCCATGTGACCCAAGACTCAATGTTAACAATGATGGGTTGACAATGCACGGTTCGGATAAGAATGCAAGCATGCCCTAGGACTTGACTTGAAGAGACAAGTCAATGACTTGCTCTGATATCAATTTGATGTGACACAACCTAGGACTCAACAAGCAAGCACAATTAAGCATTCAAAATGGACCGGTAATAGCAACCGCTCACCCGTTGCTCACCAAGACCCGGGGTAACTTGGCAATGCCAAGGTGAGGTTGAGGGGTTGGGCCCTTGCTGGTAGAGGGCCAGCAAGGCCAAGATTTGAATCCCAAAGGTTGTGGATGCCCAAATCAAGGGTCCGACGAAGTGCCAAAGGGCACGGGTTACACTCTCTTCCCACGGTGATCACTCAAGACAACGGGGCTTGAGGATCGAGCTCTCACTCGCATAACCAACGGAACTAGAATGAATATTGAAAGATAAGCACTAAATGGAGTGAAGGATTGAGCACTTACTCGACCGGTTTGAAGAAACCGGTCCCGGTCGGAGACGAGGGCGAGCGGGGAGGCGAGTGGATCCCCACACGCCGCATCGGGGTAGCTTGACCTGCCCAAACAAGTTACACCACTACATCTCTCGCAGGAGGGGGATCTTGGGGTGGGGGTTAATGAGATTACAAACAATACTACCTCCACGCAGGGAGGGGCCTTCAGCCGGCCAAGCGGGGCGGGGAAATTAGACTAAAGAGGGATGACAAAGTAACGGCACCGAATCTGCTTGCTGTCTGCGAACAGGGACAGATAGTCGGTGTTGCTGCTGTAGAACCCGCTCAGGAATTTTGCTGGTGGCGAGACTGGTGGGAAAATCTTCGTAGCTGAGAAGGGAATGCCTCAGAATTTCTTTAATTTTTCTGGAGTCGCTGCTGGCTGGGATGGAGGTTTGAACAGAGCCTCCGATTCTCAAACCGGCAGCTGCAGACTTCTAACAGCAGATTGTAGAGAATGTCTCAGCAGCTCACGACCTTGGAATCAAGCGCCGTCAGAGTCATTGGAATCGTGGACGAGTCCTCTTCGCTGAAAAATTGACGGGGAAGCCAACTGATGTTGGAGAAGACTAGGGGATGCAGAACAATGGCGACTGGTCGGTGCAGACTGTGGGTAGCAGATCTACGTAGCTGAGGGAGAAAAATGAGAACTCTGGATCACGAACGCCGA
Organism: Amorphophallus konjac; assembly: GCA_022559845.1. Lineage (NCBI taxonomy): Eukaryota > Viridiplantae > Streptophyta > Magnoliopsida > Alismatales > Araceae > Amorphophallus > Amorphophallus konjac. The sequence continues at coordinate 158,658,879 of CM040125.1, forward strand.
ATGAAGTTCTGTTTCTTGATTCTGGAAGTAGACTGGGCGATGAAGAATTTTGAAGAAGAACTCGTGGGCTGATTCCTCCGGGGTTCATCGTGGCAGAGCTTCTCATCTGGCTCAGGTTCTCAGCCGAGGCAGAACTGCGCAGTTGTGGGAGAATGGACCTCCTGGACGGCTCGGAGATTAGAAGAAGATGAAACCACTTCTGTTGCGAAGGATACTGGTAGACGCTTCCGACGATGGCTCTTGGGTCTTCAAACTCGTCCGGAGGAAGTCGTGGTGGCCGCTGAAAGTTGATGGTTCATCTGCAACCTCTGGACAGCAAACTGCAACTTCGAAGTAGCTTCCAATGACCAAGAAAGAAGAAGGGGAAGGGGGAGATGAGTGTGGGAGTGACCCCTGGTTGTAAGGGGGTCTTGGAGGGGGTGTTCTAAGGTGTGGGAGGTGGAGAATAAGGTCTGGAAGAGGGTCCAACAGATGGTGGTAGTGGGGACTGCGAATTTGGGAAGGTGGGTGAGAGGGAAAGGGTATTTGAAAATGGGTTTAAGGGTGGGGTTAATTTGTTTGTCTTGGGAATGGGGGGGCGTTGTGTTGGGGAAGGGAATGGGTGCTTGGGAAAGTGGGAAGGGTGCTTGGGAAAGTGGGAGAGGTAGTTGGGGGTTGGATGGTGAGGAGAGGATTGGTGGAGGGGGTCTTGGGAAGGGATGGAGTATTGATGAGGGTTGTGGGGAATGGGAAGAGGCTTAAATGGGGTAGGTGGGGAGTGGAGGTGGTTGGGAAGGGAGGAGAGAGAAGAAAATTCGAATTTGGGTGTTGAGGAGAGAGAAAGTGGAGTGAAAAAGAGAGATTAAGAGAGGGAAGGGTGGGGAATCTCTCCCCTAGGGTTTCTCACCCAAAAAATGGAATCTCTCCACTAGATAAGAAGTGTAAACTCTCAAAATGGCAAGTTTTTCATTCATTGATTCATTAAGTTGAAATGGGGGGGAATGGGGTCTTATATATAGGAAACCCACATTTCTACAAAAGTCCCTAACAATTGACTCAATGTCAAATAACCAAGGGGGTAGGGGAGAGCCCTTGGGCAAAGCCCACTGAATTGGGCCCAATAGCTAACTAGACAACCTAATGACACTCAAACTTTGGGAAATGAACACAAGACCTAGGAACATGACTCAAATAAAAGGGGAAATACATCAAATGACTCAAATAAAAATTACATAGGACTCAAAATTAAATGACTAGACCATGCCGGATGCAACCGGGGCGAGGAGACGAGCTGTGAACGTGGGCATGGGAGGTGATGTCCCCATCAAAGATGTATGCTGATAATACGTCGGGGTTTTGTCTTCCCTCCTAATGAACGCCCGATACGGGCAGAAGTGGTCTACCTCGCATTTCCATGAGACTACTTTGGGAAGTGGCTCCTCGATTGGAAAAGGATACTGTTGAAGTTCCAGGCGGGCATCACCAATTTTGCATGAATGTTCCAGATTCTTCATAAAACCATCTTCATTTATGTCAGCAAGCACATGCATCAACTGTTTGGTTGCATCTTCTTTCAAAGCTTTCCTACTACTATGTATGCATCTACCTCCTTTGGGTGCTGAGAAAATAGCCTCTTCAGATGGGCTTCATCAATGTCAAAGACTGGCCCATGCTGCTGACTTAGAAAAGTACGCTCGGCCACATCCCAGCATGTTGTTCTTGCATTGCGATCGAACCTAATTCGGGCATTCCACCATTTTATATACTATGGAGTGACCCGGGGAACACGGTTTGGCGCCGGTACTCTGAAGGTATTGGCATCCCGGCGATGGAAGTAGTCCCACCAAGTGCGACCTTCACTGGCAACAATCGAACCATGCTTTGACCTGCTGTCCAATGGAAACTGAGCAGCTGAAGGTGGAATGTGCTGATCATAGCCAAAATTCTGGCCGAATCTGAATGGGTAGTAAGGTTCTAGATGAACCACGCCCCTTTTCTTGAACACTAAAACACTGGGGCGGATGGACAAAGCCCAATCAATGAGCACAGGCTCTAGGACTGGCCGGCTCACTGTGGCACCCGAAATAAAGTGGGTAAAAGTCTCCACCGCCTCCATTACACACTCACGTCGATGATTCACCAGCGGAGCAGAATGTGCTGCCAAATTCCAGAAATGAATAGTTCATGTTGAATCCACCGGAACCCTTGTTAATTGGCCTCTGATAGAGTAAAGCTACTGTGACACTGGGCCAGGTTCGGCACTTGCAAATTCCAGCATCCTGGGGTATAATGTAGTCGTCTACAAAGTCCTGGGAGCAAGTTCTGGGAACAAACTACATACCCAGGCATTGAAGAAATGAAACAGGCCCACTATTCTGAAGGACCAAGGGACCCAATGCTTATATAGATCTCCCAGAGATTTGTAGACCAGGCAGAGCGCAGCCGGACATAAAGCAAGCCCCTTGCCCCAAGCCATCTGACATGCAGGGTATATTGCCTCTGGTCTGATAACTGTTTCATCTCCCAGTGGGAGAGCAAAAGTGCATAACCAGAATGTGAGATAGGCAGCACACTGAGTAAGGGGATCCACTCCAACAGGATTCAGAGCTCCTTGGCTGACCTGTCGAATAGAGGAGGGCAACTCCGACTTGAACTTTGGAGGCTTGCTTTGCTTACACGCAACTGGAGCTACTGAAGGAAACTCATTGTATTTCAAAGGGCCGCCGAAGAAATATTGGATCAAATGTCCTACTCGGACTTTCATCATGCTGCTCTTCTCCCAGGTATGATAGCCCTTAGAAGATCCCCTATGATGTGCCAGGCAGAGGGAGCGATATGCTTTCATCAAGTATCGGTATGAAAAGCTGAAGAAATACTGACCATCTCCGTCGGTTTCATCCTTGACAAAGTCATATAGGTAGATCTCTTCATAAGGTTCTCCGTCAATCGGCAGACCTTAAAACCGTGACAAACTCCAAAGGTTTAAAGAAGTTTCACCCTCTACTGTGTAAAAAGTATTAAACTGTGGGTAGAAGACTTCAAACATGGTGCAGTATAGGCCTTTGGAGATGGGATACCAGAAGCAGGATGCATACACACTATGATATACTCCGACTCTGGTCAGTAAAGAAGCATATTCCTTCAGCACAAATTCTATAAATTCTACCGCTCCCACGCGGAAGAGATGAGCATCGGTCACGTTAGTGTCCACAAACCAGTTGGCAGCCAGCTGAAACTTGAACTAGACAGCCAAGCAGTTCAGAACAAATGGCTCATCTCTATAGCCCCACTTGATGGGCGCAAGGAACAAGCCGTAGCCGATCTTCTCTCTATTGACCCGACCTACAGCAGTATCCCACCTGGCTGGGGTAAACTCAGTAGCTCGTGTCTGCATCTTCTGTTCTGGCTCCAACTCAGTCACTCCCAGGATGACATTCCATTTGCGCCGCTCTCCAGAAAGATAGATGGCTTCTCCACGATACACAGAGCCTTTCAGGCTATCCCTCTCCAGCAGTATGGCCCGTTCCATCATCCGGGCTAGCATAACGTCTCTCTTCCTAGCTACATTGAAGGTGCAGATGAATGGCACTAGATGATAGTCCTTCGGAAAGTCCAGGCGATAGCCGTCGTCACGATTGAAGCTCAACCCGTCCTCAGTAGGCAGGACGCGGGATGCAGACATTGTGTCCATTTCTGAGTCAGAGGACTTGTCAACTATGGCAACCTTCCCAATACCTCGGTCTAGACGATCGACATTCAGCCAAGTCACAGAAGGGCCAGGCACCCTGCCCTGAGAGGAAGCACCGGCATCAGTAGTCCCGGAAGCAGCAAGGCTAGAAGTGGTGGCCATTTCAGCAACTGCAAATAAGAAAATCAAATAAGATGAGACAAGGCGGAGACAGCAATAGAAGAGGAAATCCTAATAAAATTTTGGCAGCATCTCCCCTTATCCGGGGTATGCCCAAAGTCAAATAGGATGAACACCCACCAATAGGGGATGACTCCTTAATAAAATGGGATGTAGTCCCGTATGTGAACTAAGAAAAGAGCCTCACAGTGAAAAGAAAGAGGAAGAACGAGAAATCTCTCCTGAAGAAAGCTTACGCCGATCGTCACCGTTGGGAAGATGAAGAAAGAGAAAGCTCAGGTTAAAATGAGCTCTTCCCAAGCGCTTGATGCTTTAAATAGTAACCTAGCCGAGAAGAACCCTCGTTCAAGAGAAATGGCGCGTCGAGATTGCCCCACGTCGAGATGATAGCAGTTGCCTAGAAGCGCGCCGAGATCCATCACGCCGAGATGGTGTGCCAAGGCAATGCCGCGCTGACTTTAGGGTCGTGTCGAGACATTGCCCACGCCGATTTGGACGCGCCGAGAAGATGCTGCAACCAGACAATCAAACCTAAATGCTGGTCATTTAAGACTCAGCAGGCTCGTATTAGCCCAAACACCTATGGATGATGAGACGTACAAATAGAACAAAGATTTTAAGCTGTAAGTAGACAGATCAAGCAAGAAGATGTGCCCAAAATATTGAAGGATACACCCGCAGGCCCCGTGCCACTCATCCTTCGCTTACATCACCTGCGGGTGGGGGGCATTTGTTGACATTGAAAAAGTATACAAATAAAGAGAATAAAGGATGCTCTGAGTCATTAGCCGGAGCTCTAAAGATTGATGAAATATGCGGCTCTGATGATACTCTCTGAAGTCCCAAAACCATGATGGAAGCTGAGATCTGTTATAAATAACACCATGTCCGGTTGAAGCCTTTCCGACAAAGCTGCTGTTCGGAGCGATTGTCTCTTGACAACCGGTCTGATTAAATCTAGTTTAAATTTCGGGCAATCATTAGCCTGCTGATAAGATCTCTGAAATATCACGATATTTAGTGAAATTGGCTTCATATCATGGGTCTAGCAACGTGATGATGAAAGGATCACTAATACTGCTAAAGGCTAATAGAAGTGACGAAGGCTTCGAAGGTTCAACAAAGTAGAAATTGGGCCAAAGCCCATGTGCACACTAGAGGGGCACCAAGTGGATAGTGAGTCAAGAGGTGCCGATAGCATCATCGCCAGGGGCGCTCCGAGATGAACACGCGTTGGGTGCATCATCGCCAGGGGCACGCCGATTGAAGAGGGCCATTCATCTATATAAAGCCCGTGTCTTCGACAGTGAAAAAATGACCGGGGGGACTGGAGAAAAGAGAGCAATATAGCACACTAAGATAGGGCAGCCAGTGGAAAAGAAGAGAGACCGAGAGCCCATGGAAAAGGGTCTGAAAGAGAAAGAGAAAGAGCAGAAGAAGGGTGAGTGGAGGAGATTCAAGGTGGGAGTCCGTCTGTCGAATGCCCCCAGGGGCTACATTTTCCCCTCCCCATCCTTTATTCTAGCATTTTTCTGTCATTTACTTCTGAGTACTATTCTCTGTTGATGTTAAGCGTCGGTGAAGCCCAACAGATCTTCAAGAGTCGTTAGTCTATGTGTGTAATCATATAGTCTTATTTATTTCTATGTTGAATATCTGCGTTCTACTGAATGAAATGAAGCATTAGGTTCTAGAACCCTCTCTCTCTCTCTCTTCGGCTCCCTGAGCACTATTGTATTCGATAGCTGTTATGTACATATTTTGACTCTGCTGTGTATACACACCTCTCAGATTGTGTGGATTTGTTTCTAATGACTCGTCATTGTTTTCCCAACCTCACAATCACGGTGGGAGCCTGAGACAGTCCATCTCATGGCTTCTCATTCGTGAAATAGTGAGGGATACAATCGAATCGTAGTTTACGCGATTCAATAAATAACCCGGCTCCCAGTGGTGCTCCAGTGTGAAGTTCTTCGCCTCCTCAAGATGATCTTTTCAAAAAACCAGTTTCAGTGTTCTCCGGCGTTCTCAAAGCCCTTGAATAAAACATTAAAACCCCCCAAAATCCACAACCTTAGAGCCCCAAATCCTCAAATCTCCCCTATCGGCGCCCTAATTGCTTTCCCGACGCGGAGCTCTCTCGGCGCGGGTTCTGCGCTGAGTGGCAGGCGCACCGACGACCGCCCGCGCCGGGCTGCCTCCGCGCCGACCACCTCTCCTCTAGTCCTCCCAGGCCGATCCCCCCTATACTAAGGCCGTCGCGCCGAATCCCATCGTGCCGAGTCCCCATCGCGCTGATGCCCTCCAGAGCTGATCCCTATGACCATCAATTCTCTCATCCAGCAACCGCTGATGAACCTTGAAGCCCAGCGCTCCGAGCCTTATTATCCTTCGTTTATAACCCATATCATCCCGTGGAGGAGTAATAGTCTTTCACTCAAACCCATGGGAGCTAAATGAATGGGGTTTACCCCTACATTCTACCGAGTATGATGTTTATTTTCTAAACCCTACTGGCCTATGGAGTTCTGCCACTGCATGCTCTCCTATGGTCCCTTCAAGAGGATATCAATAAATGCCATGATGAGTGGACACCGTCCCGCTGTATTTCGGTCCTCTTGGATCTCGGGCTATGCCCATCTTTCTCTTCAGCTTCGATCTCGGCGTTCCGTGGATGGATGTCCTATAGTCTCCCAGGCATGATCCGATATAAGGGGAGATGCTACCGAAATGAATTCTGATCTCCGTCATGTTATATCATCTCCAAACCCATTGGGATCTAAAGAGTCCTACCCCTACATGGTCTCTATTGACTCCCTCTTGGGGAATAATAACATTAAATGCCTCGGAGGAAGAATACTGTCTCAGTTTAGTCCCACCTCGTGGTGTTCGGATATTGATATGCTCCGATCTTTTATGGACTCCATCCCGCCTCTGTGTGGACGGTTTCCTATTCCTGCTTGGCATGATCCAAGATAAGGAGACATGCTGCCAGATTCATTCCGTGTTTTACTTGAATAAAAATCAATAAATGAGCATGTAATGCCACAAATGTTCTAATAATATAAATTTTGTTATTCTGCTTATGCTTGCCTAGTTTCATGAAGAATGATGTGTCTATCTCTGCAGCATTCACGAGATGATCAAACAAATCTAAAGTCATCCCCGCCTGTGCTCCCAGTATATCAAATAGTGTGTGATTGAAGGTCGAGCTATGCCCGATTAGAAGCCATCACTATGCGTGAGGATGGTTCTCGGACCTAAGTTCCCCGCCTAAATCAGGCTAATAAATCATAATAAATTGCCAATCGCATGATCATGTGCATGCATCTTATATCCTGCAAGTGAATGAGCACGACAGTCTTATCTTGTTTTGCCCCTAGGTTCCCTTTAACTTTGGCGATTAATCAAGGGTCTTCCTTCACTTGGAAGGATGTAATTAACTTCATAGCCTTTATGGTATGACAGACTTTCGGTCCCGACTCGAATCCCACAATTGACTGACTAAGTCGGATCGAGCGCACAATGAAATTGTCACCTCGGTGACTGGCACGCCTAATAAACTAACTAATAAATAAATAAACCAAATAAAATAAATAAATGAAACAAATCACCTAAATAAATAAATAAATAAAATAAATCGAGTCCACAAAGCTGGCACACCCGGTGGACTGGGTTTCCCTTCATCTTTTCGCCAAAGTAGGAGGCCTGGCGGCCTCCCCAAAAGTTCTGACTGTGTGCTGATCTCATTTGTAGACATTCAAATGGAGACTGGACTGATTTCTCTCAAGTTCGGCCAACAAGTCATCGACAACCACGTTCATGATGGGTACCTGACAGTGCCGACGATGTTCGGGTCCTTGCCACCGGTGGTGGGCCTATCGAACTACTTGGGGCTTGCATTCGTCAACCTGCTCCAGGTCGATGGTAAAGCTAAGAATAATTCTGCGATAGAAGCCACAAAGATTCCAGAGAGGAAGAAGTCACAAAAGACGGTTGTCTCATACACCTTTGTTCCATGCTATGTCCACAATGTGGATAGAAGGACCACTATTCCTGCTGCTGCTGGCGAGAGAAGGAAGAATTGCCGAAGAAATTGGGCTGTTACACCCCGAGGATGCCTGTCAACTTCTGCAAAGTCCATGCTAGTTGGAGGAATGCGGGTATACCTCAATGGTCGCCCAGCTGAAGCAATACCTGACCGTGTCATTCCGACGGTCCCTACCAACAACAAGTTTCAAGTGTTGGCCACCAGGAGGGCCAACATGGAGAGAGAAGAATAGAAGTCGCTGGCACCTAAGCTAGTGAAATTCAAGTAGATCTGGGTGCCCACGAAAGTTCGGGGTGTTGTGCCCCTTAGGCACAAGCATGTGCTATTTAATATTGATGATTTGATGATAGCAATGCTAGTTTTGTTTTGATGATTACAACAAAGTAAGTGCATTTATGTGCATCCTTATCCTTGAGCATTCTGCATATGATAGCAACATGAATGGTGCTGAAATGATGGTTTGAATGCATTATTCTGTTTGAAGAGATTGTATAAATGTGTCTCAGCATACATTGCATCTCCCTGTTTGCATCGTTCATAAAGTCCATACATTCACTGAAGCTTGCTTAGCTGAAGTGTGTACATTGCATTGCATGACTTGAAGTCTGTACATCGCATGTGTGCTTCATGCTAAGTCTATATAGGCTAAGTCTGTCGGTCTTGTGACTCATGCATTCATTGTTAAAGTCTATACAGACTTCAGTGCATTCTCTTTGTGTCTCACATGTCAAAGTCTGTACAGTCTGCATCGCATGCACTTTAAATATGTCAAGTCTGTACAATGGTCTTGGCATATGCATTCATCAAGTCTATACGCTAGAAGACGAAGTCTATACGCTGGAAGACGAAGTCTATACAGCGTCTCACATTGCATCTAGCAAGTCTGTACAGTGAGCGTTTCATTGGTGAAGTCTGTACACTCACCAGTTGAACTTCAAAGTCCATACATTGGACTGTAGCTTGCACGAAGCTAAGTCCATACATCGCTCAAGTCTGTACAGAGTCCAGCGTCTCGTTCATGCATTGTTCACAAAGTCTATACATTATGCATGTTTGAGTTCAAGTCTATACACTGCTGCACGTTGTGTTCTTCGAAGTCTGCACATTGCTTTACACTTCAGTAAGTATGTACAGCCGTTGCCTTCTTACATGAAGTCTGCACATTGCATCGTCTCAACTTGCGTCTCATGTGTTGTGTCCCTGTGATTTTGATGATAGCAAACACTATAAGTCATTTGAATGCATACAATTCTGTTTGTGGTGCAGATGAATGTTTCATTTGAAAGTCTTATCTGAATTATTGCTGCATTTAAATATTGCTGTGTGGTGTGTGCTTTGGTGCATTTCATTATTGCTGATGCATTTCATAATTGATTGTTATCTGGATTGCTTGTTATCTGGATATCTTGATGTCAGTCTGTTCATGCATCATATCTCAAGTCTACACACTGCATTTTAGGTAAAGTCTGCATATTGGTAGAATTTGTTCTTTGCCTTCAAAGCCTTCCAAGTGTGTACATCGGTCTGTTGAAATCTCAAGTCTGTACAGCGCCCAGGTTCCTGCATTTCAGGCGAAGTCCATACATTGGGCCCTTCATCAAAGTCCATACAGTGCACTGTTCATCAAGTCCATACATTGCACAATGTTCGTCAAGTCAATACATTGCACTGTAGATGCATCGAAGGGTAGTATGCACATCGGTCTATTCATGAGAAGTCTATACATTGGAAGTGTGTACATTGTTCAGCAGCCTTGATCAAGTCTGTACAGCGAGCAGCGTTTCTGTGTCTCAAGCCATTCTCCAAGTCTGTACATCATACTGTTGAAACCTCAAGTCTGTACAGCGAGCAGCGTCCTTGTGTTTCAAGCCGTTATGGCCAAGTCTATACATTCATTTCTAAGGCAAAGTCTACACATTGGCTCAGGGTCTTCAAGTCTATACAGAGTTCAAAGCCTATACATTGTTCACTCAGCTTCTTCATGTCTATACAAAGTCTTCATCTTCTGAAGTCTGTACATTCGTTTGGGAAGTCTATACATTCATTCATCTGAAGCTTCATCAAGTCTGTACAACACTGCTTTGTCAAAAGCCTGTACATCGCAGCTGTGTTGAAGTCTGTACAGCCAATGCACTCAAGTGAAGTCTATACATTGACTGTTCATTCATCCTTCGAAGTCTATACATCCACAGTGGATCTTCAAAGTCTGAACATCCGTTCACTTCACTCAAGTCTATACATCCACAGTGGAACGCCAAGTCTGTACATTGGCCTCAAGCTTCACAAGTCTACACATTGTCTTAGGCTTCAAAGTCTGTACAATGGGTCATCCTCCTAAGTCTATACATCGGTCCTCAAGCGTTACAAGTCTGTACATTAGTCAGACTCTTCAAAGTCTGTACATTGGGCCTTCAAGCTTTTGAAGTCCATACACTGTCTCGCTCACATCTTTAAGGGTGATTGAGCATCGTGAAGTCTGATTCAGCATCGTGAAGTCTGATTGAGCACTGTGAAGTCTATTCAGTGGATGAGCATTAAAGTCTATACATTGTGTGTCTTGTTCACCTAAGTCTATACATCGGACGAGTCTGCATAGGCCAAGTCCATACATCGGACTATTCATGATTTCATTGGTAGAGTCTGTACATCAGACGCGCATGCTCGCCTGTCCCCCCGGATGCTCTCCTGAGATCGAGTATGCTCTCCAGTGACTGTTAATGCTCCGATTGGCCAGCGTCTCTCTTGATCAAGTCTATACACTCATTCACTGTTCTTGCATTCACAGTGAAGTCTGTACATCCGTTTGGCTATGCCCTCCAGTGTCTGCTAATGCTTCCCTAACTTTGAGGATGCTCCCCTGGAGCAGCGATTGCTCCCAGAGACAGCATGTGCTCCACATGCTCCCCTGACACTGGTGATGCTGTCCAGAGGCCATAGATGCTCTCCTGAGATTTCATATGCTCCCGTGTGAAAATGCACTTTACATTACATGTCTATACAATGCATTTCATTTTACAAAGTGTCGACACCAGTTGATAATCCGATACTCTGTCTGACAGGTGCTCTGCTCATGGAAGCTAATGAAGGCACGTGATCCAAGGAAGGACGAGGTGCCCAGATGAGGACACGTGTACTGACAACCTGCTGGATGCTGCCACGTGGTCCGAATACTTAGGGCTGGAAATGTGGAGGTCACACACCGGTGCTGCTGCTGCTATATATATGAGCCTTCTTCAACAGAAGAAGACTGATCGAATTGGCGAGAGGTGAAGTCCATACAGAGAGCCACGATCTGGACTGAGAAGAGCAGAAGAAGAGTGAAGAGAGCAGAAGAAGAGTAAAGAGAGCAAAAGAAGAAGAGAAAGAGAGTGAGAAAGAGAAAGAAAGAGAGATTGAGTGAGAGATCGAGATAGCAGAGTGTGAAGAGAAGAAGAGGAAGAAGAAGAGAGAAGAAGAGAGAGCTAGAGTGATAGAAGCTTCAACTGAAGATCTATTCTTGCTGGGCCGTGGATCAAATCCAGGCCAGCCAGCTCCTGCGAGAGCCACAATCTGAGTTTACTTTTTCCAGCTTTCTATTGCTGCATTTTTATTTTTCTTTTCAACTATTCACTAGTTGTTCTTCCGATTCTCTTGTGTGAGGTCGGGTTCCCTCCGGTGTGGAGGAAGAGAGACTTGCGTCTCTGGTTGCCTTTGACTGGGAGTCATCGGTTGTTTCCCTCCGGTTTGGAGGAAGGGAGGATGGGTCCTCCGGTTCTGGGCTTGTAGGTTTCAAGTCCAGGGGTCCCTCCGGTTGGGAGGAAGAGAGGTCCGAGACCTCTAGTTTGCAGGTGACTTGGTGTCACTTGTGCTTCCCTCTGGATTTCAGAGGAAGAGAGACTTGGGTCTCTAGGTTCCCCTCCAGTTTGGAGGAAGGGAGGATTGGTCCTCCGGTTCTAGTCTTGTGGGTTGCAAGACTAGGTGTTCCCTCCGGTCTGGAGGAAGAGAGACTGTGCGTCTCTGGTTTCCAAGTGGCTGGGAGTCACTTGGGGTGTCCCTCCGGTTGGGAGGAAGAGGGGAGGTTGTTCCCTTGGTCAAGCTGTTTGGCAGCATTTGTTGCAGACTGAGTCTGCTGTGCTAGTTTTACTAGTGGAAGCCTCACTCCGGTTGGGAGTGAGGGGTGGACGTAGGTCCTTGGACCGAACCACCTAAAAATCTCTTGAGCAGTGGTTTGTCTGTGTGTTTGCTTCCACTAGATGATTGACTAGGAGCGCTCCAAGTGTCTCTTCATATGTTCAATTGAATTAGTTTTTATTCTAGATTTGTGTTTAGCTTCTGAGTTTAATTTTAATTGGGTGATATTTCTAGTAGGATACATTCACCCCCCTCTGTATCCTGGGCTTGCACCCTATCAATTGGTATCAGAGCGGTTCTCTGTCTGATCAGATCCAACGATCTGTAGAGGATCATGTTGCCTTTGGTGCATTTCTGAACTTTCTCTCTGTTGCATAAATCTACTTTCCGATTTAATCCATGGGTTCTCCACCCGTTTACAATGGTTCTAACATTAATTCATGGGTTAGCAGTCTACACAATTATGTGGAATTGATGGATCCGGATCTGTGGAAGTTAATTTCATATGGTCCTCACCGACTGCCAAAGGAAGAGTCCAAATGGACTAAAAGTGACAGATTAAGAGATGGAGAGAATCAGAAAGTTTTGAGATTAATGAAAGAAGCTATTGACAAGGCTCTACATTCTTGTTTTTATGACTGCAAGTCTGCAAAGGACATTCTAGATCAGTTGAAGTTAGATCAGAGGATGAATGAGGACAGCTGCCTGATGGCTGATAAGAGCGACCATAGCAGTGAATAAGATGAATTTGAAGTTGCTGTGGAGGTAAACCCTTTCGAGAATTTCACTTTAGATGACTGGGAAGATGCCTATGCTAATCTGTTACACTCCCATGAAAAACTGAGGAAGAAGAATAAAAGTCTGATAAAGAAGATAACAAATCTAGGGGATCTAATTTCTGGGACTGAAAATCTTGAAAATCCTGAAATTCTGAAAACTGAAAATGAAATACTCAAAAGACAATTGTCTAAACTAGATGGAATCCAATCAGAACTTGATCATGTTAAATCTGAAAACACTAAACTCAGAAAACAATGTCAGGAATCTGACCAAAAACTAATCAGTCTTGAGAATGAAAATAGATTGATCAATGAAGAGTTCAAGGCTGTTAGTGTTCCGAACTTAAAGTTTCAGGAAAACTTGGAAAACTGTAAATCAGAATATCCAAGTTTCCTAACTGATGTATTATTTGATGATGATAAACTTGAGCAGGAAAACACAAGTCTAAAGGAAGAAATTGAGAAACTGAAACAGTTGAACTCCACCATGTCAGAGAGATTGCTGACATTTGAAAAAGGAAAATCTGTTGATGAAAATCAAAATGAGCTCAAACTGAAACAAGAGATTGAAACTCTTAAAAACTTGAATGATGTGATGCATCAACAGATTCTGGTCTGTGAAGAAGATATAGTCAACTATGAACATTAGGTCTCTTCCCTTCAATCTGAAATAAATGATCTGAACAATACTTTGTCAAAATTCGTAAGTGGGTAGAAAAACCTAGACAAGCTACTAGGTGTAAAAATCAACACTAGGAAGGAAGGGTTGGGCTACAATAATGGTAACAAGAAAGAATTTCAGAGCAAGTTGATGACATCTTTTGTAAAGGTTTTAAATGTAGCCACCACTTCAAAAGATAAACAGCCCATTGTTCAGAAAACTGAAGAACAGAACAAAAATCAGAAAAAGATTGGAAAATAGAAAATAAATAAAAAGGGTTCATTAGGGCATGTTGATCAAAGTTCACACACACATTAACATGCATCTAAAAAGAAAGTGTCATGCCATTATTGTCATAAATTTGGTCATCTGATGCATGAATGTAAATTGATGGAGAAGGATGATATGACTGCTAGGAACCTTCATGATAGAAATCCTTCATTTCAGAAAAAGAAAATTGAATATTTTCACTGTGGTAAATTAGGACACACACCTGCACAATGCTGGTTTGCAAATGATAAGAAAACATCTCATTCATATCATGGTAAATCTCCTGCAAGCCAACATGATCCTAATAAGAACAAATTTGTTTTTAAAGATAAGCTCATTACATGCTTTGAGTGTGGAAAGATAGGCCACATGGCCATTGAATGCTGGCTGAGGGCTGGTGGAAGAAATTCTAGTTCATGCTTTCACTGTGACAAGATGGGCCACATTGCAGCCCAATGTTGGCATGCTCAGGGAAGGAAGTTTAACAATAAATCTGGTAAATTCCCTATCAATAGAAATATTTCTGATAGAAATGAATTTGTGTTTGAAAAGAAAATACTTACATGTTTTGAATGTGGGAAGCCAGGCCATAGAGCTGCTGACTGTTGGCTGGCTTATGTTGGTAAACAGAATCTTAATTCTGTTAACAGAAAATTTCATGCATATGCACATAGAACTCATACTAATCAGAATGTGCATAAATCAAATCTGAAATCTGCTGCCTCTTGCTATTATTGTGGTATATTAGGTCATTGAATGAATAATTGCCATCTGATGAGATCTGATGACCTACATGCTAAGAGGTTATTTAGAACACCTGCCAAAGGTGTCACTATTAACCATGCAGGGCCCAAGATAGTTTGGGTACCTGCCCATGCAACATAGTGTGCTAACTTGCAGGTGTGCCTTGGAAGCTGAAAAATTAAAAAAAAAGGGGGAAATAAACCAAGGCACCCGAGTTGATAAAACCCCATTCAGGTAAATTCTTCACATCTGTTCAAATGAAATTTATGGTTGATCTGATAAGTCATAGTTTCATGCATACATGCTTTTTGTTTGGTTTGACTCTTGCATTGAGCTTTGTGGGTTTTCATGTTTATACTTTGAGCTGAGTGCATATATGAGTATTGCATAATCATGCACTTGACACACAATCATTGAAAATCTGATGCATATAGGACTGTTGGTATTGCATTGTCATGCATGACCACTTTGGTATATCAAATGGTAAGCTACTAAAGGGCAGAGGAAATCTGTCTGGAAGTTCTTACTTTGTGTGAGATGGTCCTTTAGACCAAGTTCTCCGCCAAGTACCAAGGGTCAAATTTGCATATCAGAGAATGTCTGCATCTTAATGTGAATATTTTGCTTCATGCCCGTGCATACATGTAGTTAATTGCATTGCATTTCATTACATTGAAAATGCCAAAAAGATAGATTGAATGCATACATTTAGGGGGAGCATTATTCTTACTCTTGAAATCACACAACTGTTTTTAGATTTACTGCATAGCATGTTAAATCTGTTGTTGCATAGTTAGTCATCATCTGCATTGTCTTTATGGCATATAAGATGATTTATTGTATTTAGTTAAAGGGAGTCATAGCATAGCATATCACTTATTTTTTGAAAAATAAAAAAAAGGAAGGTATTGTCTCACTACATATAGATAAGCGGAGCATGCTTAATCCGTTCAGTTGTGTTATTATCTGAACTCTTCCTATCCACCTACTTGATTCATCTTGTCAATTCTATAGTGTCAGTGATTCCATCATAAAAGTGGTATCAAATGATCTTTCTTGACTGCTTCTGAAGTTGTTCATAATCTGAATTCATACCATATAGGTATCTGTCTGTCTCTCCTAAATCTGCTGAAGGAGAGCTTCACTTCTATTCAGTCATCCTTGAACTTCTATGCTCAAGAGCAGCTCCTTTGCTACAATCCTTCAGAATCCATGCTGACTGTTGAATATTCTCACTTGAATTACTCTGCTGAGATATGAAGTAAACCTTCAGCCTGAATACTACTTCATAAAAGTTAAAATATCTTTAATGAGGAACCTTCCATTATACATGCTTAAGAACATTTGTTAACTGGAACTGGTTTAAGTCTTATGTACTCTTGTTTGGTCACAAGGAACTTGAAAATATATGTTTCAACCTCTTAATAAACTTTAACTGTCTGCTTCATGTAAATTCATGTAAGACTTTCTGAAATCTGAAAAGTTGATATCCATGTCTACGCTGACTGAGATATATAATGTATGTGGTTGTTCCTAAACATCTAATTTGTTCTGAATCCATTTTGAGTAAAAGTATGGGCAGAGCAATGATTGTGGTTACTGAGAAACCTGTCCAAAGGATTGAGTCATGAAGTACCATAGTTAACTCTGTTTAAAGAGATGATTGGAAATTATTGTGAAAATATGGCAGAGCAATGGCATACTTGTATTGAGTAACTGGGGATTCTGGCCTCTGATCAAGGTGTATCCTCATGCCAAAGATACTTTTATTGCTACCTCTGTTCTCTAAAATGGGAGAAGCAATACGGTTGTCACACTGAGTAACTGGGGATTCTGACCTCTGATCATGGTGTCTCTCCACGTCAAAAGGTGCTGATAAACCAAAATTGTTCATTAAAGAAAGATATGAACAAGTGTAAATCAATTTCTGAAAGAACAATTAAAATTCAGGTGCATTCACTTATGTTTCTGTTAAAGCTGTCATGGAAAGTAAACTAAGTAAGATGGAAGTTGGTTGAACTAGAATCTTATATGAGCTTGTAGTTCCTTCTTATTAAGAGTTGGTTCAGATATGAGTACAATTTCTCTTTGGAAAATTTAGGTTTACATCATTCTTAAACCTCATCTGACAATCAAGGTTTCATAAGCTTTTATGATGGAGGAATCTAGAACTTAAAATTCTGATTCTATGAAGTTGGTGTCTTGCTGAAAAGTTCAATATCTCAATTTTCACTAATTCTTGAAAATGCTCATCCTATTGTTCTTTATCACTGTGTTGTGATTCAGACTGGTTGTCATATATGAGAGTTGCAGTCTTTGGATAACCAGAGTTCATCCTTGCAGTGTGCTAATGAATACTTCTCTTTCTCACTTATTCACTGTGATTACAGTCTGTGTTTTGCTGATAGATGCTCATCACTTCACTATATCAATTGGCTTCACTCCATCTAATCAGGGGGAGCTTCCATGTCATGTTTCCTTAAAGGGGAGATCTAGTTAGCATTCTTGAGTGTCCCTGTACTTTTGATGACATTCTCCCTTCATCTCAATGGGTTTCATTCATCAAAACGTTTTCTGATAAGAGGGAGCTTAGTCAAAGGGGGTGTTTTTAATTCACTCATATTATGCAGTCTTATTCTTTCCTCTTCAATTCATGTCTTTTTGCTGAAGTCAAAGGGGGAGAAATATTTGATCAAGTCAGTATGACTCATAGAGTACTCATAGTGTTGCCATCATCAAAAGGGGGGAGATTGTTGTGTCCCTGTGATTTTGATGATAGCAAACACTATAAGTCATTTGAATGCATACAATTCTGTTTGTGGTGCAAATGAATGTTTCATTTGAAAATCTTATCTGAATTATTGTTGCATTTAAATATGGCTGTGTGGTGTGTGCTTTGGGGCATTTCATTATTACTGATGCATTTCATAATTGATTGTTATCTGGATTGCTTGTTATCTGGATATCTTGATGTCAGTCTGTTCATGCATCATATCTCAAGTCTACACACTGCATTTTAGGCAAATTCTGCATATTGGTAGAATATGTTCTTTGCCTTCAAAGCCTTCCAAGTGTGTACATCGGTCTGTTGAAATCTCAAGTCTGTACAACGCCCAGGTTCCTGCATTTCAGGCGAAGTCCATACATTGGGCCCTTCATCAAAGTCCATACATTGCATTGTTCATCAAGTCCATACATTGCATAATGTTCGTCAAGTCAATACATTGCACTGTAGATGCATCGAAGGGTAGTATGCACATCGGTCTGTTCATGAGAAGTCTATACATTGGAAGTGTGTACATTGTTCAGCAGCCTTGATCAAGTCTGTACAGCGAGCAGCGTTTATGTGTCTCAAGCCATTCTCCAAGTCTGTACATCATACTGTTGAAACCTCAAGTCTGTACAGCGAGCAGCATCCTTGTGTTTCAAGCCGTTCTGGCCAGGTCTATACATTCGTTTCTAAGGCAAAGTCTACACATTGGCTCAGGGTCTTCAAGTCTATACAGAGTTCAAAGCCTATACATTGTTCACTCAGCTTCTTCATGTCTATACAGAGTCTTCATCTTCTGAAGTCTGTGCATTCGTTTGGGAAGTCTATACATTCATTCATCTGATGCTTCATCAAGTCTGTATAACGCTGCTTTGTCAAAAGCCTGTACATCGCAGCTGTGTTGAAGTCTGTACAGCCAATGCACTCAAGTGAAGTCTATACATTGACTGTTCATTCATCCTTCGAAGTCTATACATCCACAGTGGATCTTCAAAGTCTGAACATCCGTTCACTTCACTCAAGTCTATACATCCACAGTGGAACGCCAAGTCTGTACATTGGCCTCAAGCTTCACAAGTCTACACATTGTCTTAGGCTTCAAAGTCTGTACAGTGGGTCATCCTCCTAAGTCTATACATCGGTCCTCAAGCGTTACAAGTCTGTACATTGGTTCAGACTCTTCAAAGTCTGTACATTGGTTCAGACTCTTCAAAGTCTATACATTGGGCCTTCAAGCTTTTGAAGTCCATACACTGTCTCGCTCACATCTTCAAGGGTGATTGAGCATCATGAAGTCTGATTGAGCATCATGAAGTCTGATTGAGCACTGTGAAGTCTATTTAGTGGATGAGCATTAAAGTCTATACATTGTTTG
This sequence comes from Amorphophallus konjac, assembly GCA_022559845.1. Lineage (NCBI taxonomy): Eukaryota > Viridiplantae > Streptophyta > Magnoliopsida > Alismatales > Araceae > Amorphophallus > Amorphophallus konjac. The sequence continues at coordinate 158,677,486 of CM040125.1, forward strand.
TCTTGTTCACCTAAGTCTATACATCAGACGAGTCTGCATAGGCCAAGTCCATACATCGGACTGTTCATGATTTCATTGGTAGAGTCTGTACATCAGACGCGCATGCTCGCCTGTCCCCCCGGATGCTCTCCTGGGATCGAGTATGCTCTCCAGTGACTGTTAATGCTCCGATTGGCCAGCGTCTCTCTTGATCAAGTCTATACACTCATTCACTGTTCTTGTATTCACAGTGAAGTCTGTACATCCGTTTGGCTATGCCCTCCAGTGTCTGCTAATGCTTCCCTAACTTTGAGGACGCTCCCCTGGAGCAGCGATTGCTCCCAGAGACAGCATGTGCTCCACATGCTCCCCTGACGCTGGTGATGCTGTCCAGAGGCCATAGATGCTCTCCTGAGATTTCATATGCTCCCGTGCGAGAATGCACTTTACATTACAAGTCTATACAATGCATTTCATTTTACAAAGTGTCGACACCAGTTGATAATCCGATACTCTGTCTGACAGGTGCTCTGCTCGTGGAAGCTAATGAAGGCACGTGATCCAAGGAAGGACGAGGTGCCCAGATGAGGACACGTGTACTGACAACATGCTGGATGCTGCCACGTGGTCCGAATACTTAGGGCTGGAAATGTGGAGGTCGCACGCCTGTGCTGCTGCTGCTGCTGCTATATATATGAGCCTTCTTCAACAGAAGAAGACTGATCGAATTGGCGAGAGGTGAAGTCCATACAGAGAGCCACGATCCAGACAGAGAAGAGCAGAAGAAGAGTGAAGAGAGCAGAAGAAGAGTAAAGAGAGCAAAATAAGAAGAGAACGAGAGTGAGAAAGAGAAAGAAAGAGAGATTGAGTGAGAGATCGAGATAGCAGAGTGTGAAGAGAAGAAGAGGAAGAAGAACAGTGAAGCAGAGAAAGCTAGAGTGATAGAAGCTTCAACTGAAGATCTGTTCTTGCTGGGCCGTGGATCAAATCCAGGCCAACCAGCTCCTGCGAGAGCCACAGTCTTAGTTTACTTTTTCCAGCTTTCTATTGCTGCGTTTTTATTTTTCTTTTCAACTATTCACTAGTTGTTCTTCTGATTCTCTTGTGTGAGGTCGGGTTCCCTCCGGTGTGGAGGAAGAGAGACTTGCGTCTCTGGTTGCCTTTGACTGGGAGTCATCGGTTGTTTCCCTCCGGTTTGGAGGAAGGGAAGATGGGTCCTCCGATTCTGGGCTTGTAGGTTTCAAGTTCAGGGGTACGTCCGGTTGGGAGGAAGAGAGGTCCGAGACCTCTAGTTTGCAGGTGACTTGGTGTCACTTGTGCTTCCCTCTGGGTTTCAGAGGAAGAGAGACTTGGGTCTCTAGGTTCCCCTCCGGTTTGGAGGAAGGGAGGATTAGTCCTTCGGTTCTAGTCTTGTGGGTTGCAAGACTAGGTGTTCCCTCCGTTCTGGAGGAAGAGAGACTATGCGTCTCTGGTTTCCAAGTGGCTGGGAGTCACTTGGGGTGTCCCTCCGGTTGGGAGGAAGAGGGGAGGTTGTTCCCCTGGTCAAGCTGTTTGGCAGCATTTGTTGCAGACTGAGTCTGCTGTGCTAGTTTTACTAGTGAAAGCCTCACTCCGGTTGGGAGTGAGGGGTGGACGTAGGTCCTTGGACCGAACCACCTAAAAATCTCTTGAGCAGTGGTTCGTCTGTGTGTTTGCTTCCGCTAGATGATTGATTAGGAGCGCTCCAAGTGTCTCTTATATGTTCAATTGAATTAGTTTTTATTCTAGATTTGTGTTTAGCTTCTGAGTTTAATTTTAATTGGGTGATATTTCTAGCAGGATACATTCACTCCCCTCTGTATCCTGGGCTTGCACCCTATCATCATGTTGCATCCAGCAAGTCTTTCACAAGTCTGTACATCACTGTAGCTGCATCGTCTCATGCAGCGTCTCATTCAAGTCTGTACAGCCGTCTGCATTGGATTTCAAGTCTAGACATTGCACTGTTACATCCACCGTCTCATTCAATGTATTAGGCCTGCAAAGTCCATACATTGGTTGGTGGAAAGTCTGTACATTGACTTCAAGACTCTCAAGTCTATACATTCGTTTCTGAAGGGAAAGTCTATACATTCGTTTCTAAGGTAAAGTCTGTACATTGCCTTTGGACCTCAGAGTCTATACAGAGTCTGCATCCTCTAAAGTCTGTACATCCGATTGCCTTTGCTTTGGTCAAGTCTGTACAGCCAGGGAGACTGTTAAGTCTATACATTCCTTCACTGTAGCTGGCATGAGGTGAATTCTGTACAATGAACTTAACTTTCCAAGTCTGTACATTGGCCTCCATGCCTCAAGTCTCTACATCAGATTGTTTGGCCAAGTCTGTACAGCCAACGCCTTCATTGATTCCAAGTCTGGACACTGGTCTTCAGGCGTTCCAAGTATGCACATTGATTCAGGTTCTCCAAGTCTATACAATGAAGTCTGAACATTGCATTTGCATTCACAATGTCTTCACATCTGAAGTCTATACATTGTGTCGTTCACATCTGCAAGTCTAGACATTGAAAAGTCTATACACTACATTGTGCATACTATGATGTCTGTACATGGTTTATGCTTAAACTGATAATCCGATACTCTATCTGACAGGGACTGTTCGAGAAGCTTTATGAAGGGCACGTGATCCGAGGATAAGGACAGTGCCCAGGTGAGGACACGTGTACTGACAGCCTGCTGGATGCTGCCACGTGGTCCGAATTCTTAGGGCGGGAACTGTGGAAGCCACACGCGCCCTGGCTGCTGCTGCTGCTGCCGCTATATATACAAGCCTTCATCCTCAGTTGAAGGTTGATCGAAGCAGAAGCAGCAATAGCAGAAGAGCAGAGTGCAGAGACTTCGATCCAACAGAAGAGAAGAGCATAGAGTGAAAGAAGAGCAGAAGAAGAAGAGAAAGAAGAGAAAGAAGAGAAAGAGAGAAATAGATTGCTCTAGCTGAGAGAGAGAGAGAGATTGGGTTCTTTGGCATTGGATCAAATCCAAGCCAAATCTGCTCCATTCGAGAGCTATATTTGTGCTTCATTGTTTCAGCTTTCCGTTGCTGTCTTGTTCTATCTTTTGTTTTCCTTTATACATTTCTTCAAGCTGTTTGTCAGCGGAGCAAGCTGTGTTGCTCAGCATTTGCAGTGGAGGATTCCACTGTACGGCCAAGCTGTATTGCCCAGCGGTTTGCATAGGTGCTGCCTCTGGACGGGTTAAGCTGTAATCCCCAACAGTTGTAGTGGTGGATTCCACTGGACAGCAAGCTGTGTTGCTCAGCAGGCGAGGAGGATTCCTCGGACGGCAAGCTGTGTTGCCCAGCTGTTGTATGGCAAGCTGTGATGCCCAGCTGTTCAAGCTGTGAGTCAGCAGGAAGCCACACTCGGGTTGAGTGTGGGGTGGATGTAGGTCTGCTGGACCGAACCACCTAAAAACCTCTGTGCAGTGGTTTGATTTCTTCATCTGTTTTATTGCTTCCGCTAGATGCTTGCTTGGGGGTGCTTTGGTTTGATGTTCTATAAGTGTTCATCTATTTGCTGCGCACACTATATGTTTGACTGTGGTTTGATTTCTTTTATCTGAATTCGCTAGATGAATGCTAGGAGACCCTCAATTGGGTTTTCTGTCTGAATGCTTTAAGGCACAAGCTCCTTTGATTTGATACAGTCTACAGTTTAGACTTGCTTAGGTTCGCTCTATATATCTGCAATTGTTTTTTAATTCCGCATCTCTGATTGTTTAAGATTTTGTTTGAGCGAAAAATTTTAAAGGACATATTCATTCACCCCCCCTCTGAATACTGCACCGAACCCAACACTTGGTATCAGAGCGGGTCTCTGATTGAACAGATCTAACAATCTGCAGAGGATCCTGCTAATTGTTGGTGCATTTCAGAGTGGGTCTTTTGAAATCATTTTTTGATTTACTATTTTAGTGCTTTACGTTGATCATCTGGTTTACTGCATTTCTGTTTGGTGCATTCCAGAGTGTGTTTTCTGTGTTCGTTGTTTAGTTTCACCGACTTAGTGTCTTGTCTTGTTCATTTGGTCTAGGTGCTGTAATTTTCTGATCTTTCAGATTATTTGTAATGGAACCAATCGTGCTGAAGGCTGGCTCCAGCAAAGCAAACAGATCCAGCCACAGTGGATCATTAAGCGAGAAAAGTAGCTTTTCGGGGTCTGAAATTAATGGAGACCACATTGCAATGATGATAAGTGATTTCAGGAAATTCCTGAGAAAAAGAGAAGGAAAGCTTGGTGATGGCAGAAAGCAAATAAGGTACAGATCTAACCCTGCCAAGATTATTGACTCTAACGTTTGTTACAAATGCAGGAAGGCTGGCCACACAAAGGCTGACTGTGCAGAATTCTCAAAACTCAAAGGGAACAACGCGGATAGTGATAAAGAAGGAGAAAAGTCAATATGCTTAATGGCCAACCGGGGAAGTGATGATGAGGAAACCTCATCTCAGGTAAGCTCCGGATCAGATGGAGTTTCTTTTGATGAATTGATAGTGATGTATGAAGATCTGTTTAAAGTGTCCAAAAAATTAAAATCTGAAAATAAAAAATTGAGAAAAGAAGTGAATAATTTGAAATCTGAAAATGAATCATTGCTAGAAAAGAAAACTAAAGCTGAAGAAAGTAAAGAAAAGCTGGTTGAAGAAAATGCTCATCTGAAGGAACAAAATAAAAAGCTAATGGTTCTTAACACTATTTTCTCTGAAAGATGGATGACAATTGAAAAAGAGAAATCAGTATTGAAAGAGTGTATCAATTGCAGTGACGAAGAAATTGCTAGTTTTTTAATACACACTGTTGATTTGGAAAATGAAATTGTGTCTTTAAAAGAAAAACTGGCTGGTTATGAGAAGGAGAAAGTTGATTCAGAAAATCTTATAACCTCCTTGGAAAGTAAAATTATTGAGCTAAATAGTACTTCATCTAAGGTTGTTAAGGATAAAGGCAAGATGAAAATATCCTCGGAAGATGAAGTAAGTGATCAATGTGAGGAGATTGATAACATTTATGAAATTAAGCAAGCTAAGAAGAACCATCTGTACACCACTTTTATTCGTAGCTCTGGTTTAGCTAGCAATTCAGCTTCTTCTTCAAACATGCCTTCTAATCAGAGAGAAAAGCAAAAAATGGAAAAACAAAAGAAAATTCAGAAAAAGAAAACAAGTCAGATTAAGAACTTGAATGCTGAAAAATTTCAGGCCAACAAATCTACTGTCAAGAATGTAAAATGCTTTTACTGTGGTAAGTTTGGTCATGAAATTGCTGATTATTTTTTACTACTGAAATTTTATGAGTCACCACCAGCAAATAGCCGGCTCAAAATGCTACTGCTGAAGACAAAAATCCTCGGCAACCATCTGCCACGATGCCCAAAGAGAAAGATAAAGCAAACATCGACCTTCCCTCAACACCAGAGATAACTTCCCTGAAGGAGACTCCCCAACGCTCCCCTCAGGAGAAGGAAGCAAGAGAAGGGCAAGCCATGCCGCAAGCACCCCATGAGCCTCCAAGACCCCGATGGGTAGAGGAGATGCGATTGTCCAACGTTCGGGTGGGCAGCTGAATTATGAAGATGCTGAAGAAGCTCTGATGTGACAATCCCTTGGACCAAAATGAACAAGCACAATTTGCAATCAAACGGACCGATATTGGCGACCGCTCACACGATGCTCACCAAGACCCGGGGTAACTTGGCAATGCCAAGTGGGGGTTGTGTGGGCTGGGCCCTTGCTGGTAGAGGGCCAGCAAGGCCAAGGTTTTTTCCCCCAAGGGTATGGCTGCCTGGAGAGGGAGATTTCTGCAGCCCACTCAAAGAGCAGCCCAACAAGACCCAACAGGGTCCAACGAGGCAAGCTCACCTGAGTGACAGCCCACAGGGCCCACTTAGGAAAGAAAAGCCCAATGAACAAACACTCAAGGAACCAACTCTCCCCGGCGGCCCCTAGGCTCGGAGGGCCCGAGTAATGGTTAGGTCACAAGGAGGGTCCGGCCCAAGCAGTTTCCCCGCCCGGGAGAGATAGGCATTCGCCGACCTATCCAATCCCTCTTTCGCCGAGCTATGCTCATCGCCTCGACAGGGCTGGCATTTCAGAAGCTCGGCCAGACCGGATATTATCCGTTCGTGCTGCCGTTAAGAGTCCCCAACGGACAGGGGAATCAAGAAGCCGCCGGACTTCGAGGCGATAACGTTCCCACGATAAGGCCATGAAAGCCCACGTTGAGGACGTAACTCCCGTCGGAAACCCCTCAGCTTGCAGGACTCCTGAAGGCAGCATACTATTTAAACCAGGGATACCCTCCGATGGAAGGTAAGGGCCATTAAGGCACTCATACCCCAAACTCCTGAGCACGATCCGCTTCACCCCTCTGGTGGAGAGGAATCTCGCGCACTAGTTTTTCTCCTCCCCATTATTGCTTCCACCACAGCTCTATTGACTTAACCATCGGAGGGTTTTTCTCCAGGGAAACCCCATGGGCCCTTTGATACGTTTCCCTGTCTTGCAGTTCATCTTCTGGTGATCGACAGCCCGCTCAGGACACAGCGCGAGATTTCGCCTCTTCACCTGTCGCCGTCTGTGGGAAACGCACGAAGAGCCAAGATGGTGAGAAGAAGCTCAGGGAGGAGGTCCGCCGGCGAGAGGGGTAAGGCCGTGGTGACGGCAGGAGATGGCCCCTCTAGGGCCTCACAGAACCCTCCCTCCAACGCCAGCGTCCCCACCAACAGGCCGCCGCCCCCTCCGACGGCGATAGGGGCACCCCCCAACGGTGGCGACGAGGTCTTCTAGGCCCTCAATAAGAAGCTTGACGTCCTCGTGGAGCTCATGAGGGCCCAGGCGGCAAGGGATGCCAGGTCCCGCGCCCCGTCTGAGAGCCCCCCCCCCCCCGTCGGAGTGCGTCCCAGCATACCGCTGGGGGCCGCTTCACCCTCCGCGGTCAACAGCTCATCCGTAACAACGTGGGAGGACCCTCGCAAGCTCCGCCCCCGGAGCAAGAGGCTTCCTCCACACCTAGAAAAGGGAAACATGGGGCGAGGCCTTCGCGCCCGGGCACTGACATTCCTGAGGATCGCCACGACGCTCCCCCCAGTCCCACGGCACGACCGCAGCCGGAACTATCCCTCTGACTGAGGGATTTTGAAAGACGTTTTACCCAGCAAGAGCGCGCCCTCCGCGCCCTGCAAAAAACCTCTTTCCCGGAGGACGAGGAGAAATCCCATTTCTCTGAATACATCTTGAAGGCAGAGGTGTCTCCCAGAACCTCCATTCCGACCTTCAAGCTCTATGATGGCCAGGGCGACCCAACCGACCACTACGACAGCTTCGACGCCCTGGTAACTCTGCATGGAACGCCGGATCCAATGAAATTCTGAGCCTTTGTGGCCACCCTGGTCCAAGGTGCTCAGGCATGGTTCCGGGCCCTCGACCCTAGGTCCATCCGGGACTTCAGGCGATTCGGGCGAGTCTTCAAGGAGAGCTTCGCCGGAAGCGCCCCCCCAAGGTCAGTAGCGGGGCCCCTGGCCCTCAAACAGGCGCAAGGGGAAAGGCTCCGGGCTTATGTCCATCGATTTAAATCGGAAGCCCTCAGAATTCCCCACCTGGATGTGACCTCGGCCACGACCGCTCTGACCGGGGGCACCCGGGACGAGAATCTCCGCCACGAGCTGGTCCTCCACCCTCCCTCGACCCTTGCCGAGCTAGTGACTCTGGCACTGCGCCACGCCGAGTGCGAGGAAGTACTCAGCGCCTGCCGAGACACAACCGGCTCGGGTCGGGAGGGGGACAAGAAGCGGGCCTCCGAGCCAAAGCTTCGCTCGGGCAAGAAGCGCGATTGGGAAGGAGAGCGCAAACGGAAGTATGAGCGGTACACCCCGTTGACCGCCCCAGTCTACGAGATCTATGAAGACATCAAAGACTCGGGACTCCTCCGCCAGCCCGAACCAATGAGGTCGAAGAACCGCAAGCGCGACAGGCATTGCCTATTCTACGGTGACCACGGGCACCACACCGGCGACTGTCACCAGCTCCAAGATGATATCGAGCGTCTCATCCATCAGGGGCACCTGGCCCGGTTTGCAGCAGGGCGCAAGGAAGACCGAGACGCCGCCGAGGAGATCGACAACTCCCCCCGAGGGGTCCACAACAACGTCATCTCCGGGGGAATGGCATCGGGCGGCGACACCAGCCGAGGAAGGAAGCGTCATGCCGAGCGGGCCAGCCAGGCCTTAGAGCCCTCCAGGGGCCCGCCGAGGGAGCCCCAGGTCATAGTCTTCTCCGACCAAGACTTGGAAGGGCTGAACACCCCGCATGATGATGCCCTCGTTATCTCGGCCACAATAAACCATTGTAACGTAGATAGAATTCTGGTTGACAATGGGAGCGCCCCCGATGTGTTATCTTATGACTATTTCCTCAAGATGGGGGAAGACCCATCCAAGCTCCACCCGATCCGAACACCCCTTTGCGGGTTTAACGACCTGGCCACCTACCCCGAGGGAGCCCTAAGCCTGCCGGTCACCATCGGCACCCCACCCAAAACCGTTACGGTCATGGCGGACATCATAGTGATCAAGGGTATGATAGCGTACAACGCCATTTTCGGCCAGAAAATCCTCAGCCGAATAAAGGCCGTACCATCTACCTATCACCAGAAAATGAAGTTTCCCACCAAAAACGGGTTGGGGGAAGTCCGAGGTAACCAGGCCACGGCTAGAAGGTGCTACAACATCTCGGTGGAAGCCTCAAGGCCGGACGGGAAGGATAAGGGCCCCAAGGGAATTGAGGGAAAGACCGTAACCACCGAGCCCGGTGGTGAATTGCTAATGGTATTCCTAAACGATGACCCGGCCCTCGAAGTAAGGATCAGAGCCGACCTACCACTTAAGGAACAGCAGCAATACAAGAAATTACTTTCTGAGTACGTTCAGGTCTTTGCTTGGTCCGATGATCAACTCCCTGGCATACCAGAGAAGACTGTGATGCACAAGCTCAACCTCGACCCTACCGTGAAGCCCGTGCAGCAGCGCCGAAGGAAGCACGCACCAGAGAAGCAGGCGATCATCAAGGCGCAGGTCACCAAGGGGCAAGAGACCGGTCTTTTTAGACCAGTCCTGTACCCAACGTGGCTAGCCAACGTCGTCCTGGTGCCAAAAACAATAGGCAAATGGCGAATGTGGGTGGACTTCACCGATCTGAATAAGCCTACCCCCAAGGACTACTATCCGCTACCGAGCATCGACCAATTGGTTGACTCAACCTTGGGCAACGAGATACTCAGCTTCCTAGATGCCTATTCGGGTTATCACCAGATCAGAATGAATCCAGAAGACGCCGAGAAGACCGCCTTCATCACCGACTACGGTGTGTATTGCTACACCCGGATGCCCTTCGGGTTGAAGAACGCTGGGGCCACGTATCAGCGACTGGTAAATCACATGTTCGAGGGACAGCTAGGTCGGAACATCGAGGCTTACATCGACGACATGCTCGTCAAGACCCCCAAGGCCCAAGACCACTTCACCGACCTTGCCGAAACCTTCGGCACCCTCCTGAAGTACAACATGAAGCTCAACCCCGCCAAGTGCGCCTTTGGAGTAAAATCCGGGAAGTTCCTGGGTTTCCTGGTCACTCAGTGAGGGATCGAAGCCAACCCCGACAAAGTCCAGGCCATCCTGGACATGCGCCCGCCCACGTGCGTTAAAGATGTCCAGCATCTGACAGGGCGTGTCGCCGCTCTCAGCCGTTTCCTATCCTGTGCGGCCGAACGATGCTTGCCCTTCTTCAAATTGATGAGGGGACCCAAGCTAGCATCTGCTACGTTCGCATGGGATGAGGAATGCCAGACAGCATTCACCGAGCTTAATAAGTTCCTGGCTTCGCCACCGGTGCTCTCCAAGCCCGTCCCCGGTGAAGTCTTGCTACTCTACCTCTCGGCGACGCCATCCACGGTCAGCTCGGTCCTAGTCAGAAATGACTCGGGAATCGAAAGAACGATCTACTACACCAGCAAGGTGCTCAATGAGGCCGAACGAAGGTACCCCGCAACCGAGAAACTCGTGCTAGCATTGGTTACCTCCGCAAGGTGCCTCCGACCCTACTTCCAGGGGCACCCCATCACCGTGCTAACCGACGAGCCGTTGAAGAAGATTCTGGCCCACCCCGAGGTCTCAGGGCGACTCGTCAAATGGGCCATTATGCTCGGGGCCTACAACATCTCGTACTGGCCACGATCAGCAATCAAAGGCCAAGCGCTCGCCGACTTCATTACCGAAAGCACCATCCCGGCCGAAGACAGGCCTCCGGCCACGACCGGGCCAACCTGGGAACTGTTCATCGATGGATCGTCCAATTCGGCAGGCAGCGGTGCGAGGATCCTCCAGAGGTCCCCCGAAGGGATAGAGCTACAGTACTCCTTGAAATTCAACTTTCAGGCATCCAACAATGCTTCCGAGTACGAGGCCCTTATCTCGGGAGCACGCATGGCCCGACGGTTGGGGGTCGAGCGAGTCAGGATCCACACAGACTCTCAGCTGGTCGCAGGTCAGGTCAATGGTGAGTATGAAGCTCGGGAGGCACCCATGATCAAATACCTTCAGTTGGTCCGGAGCCTGGCCCAACAGTTCGAGGAATTTGGGGTAGTCCGGATAGCTCGGGAGCAAAACTCTTGTGCAGACGCCCTCTCTCAGTTGGCCTCCTTCCTAGACCTAGAAGGTACACGATCGGTCTCCTAGAAGAGCTAGAGCGCCCTGTTGCATCCCTATGGTTTTGATGATGTCCCACACTATAAATCAATCTTCTATCTCTAGATTAATGATGTTTCATCATGTGAGTGAGTACAGTTCAATGGCTGTCAGATAACATGCTCTACCTTAATTCTGCCTACACTCTGTCTGCTCAGTCTTCACACCAGTGCGTCAACTCAGTGTGCTGATGCGTCGACCCTTCAATCATTGCATGTCTCTGTTTTCACACCAGTGCGTCAACTCAGTGTGCTGATGCGTCGACCCTTCAGTCATTGCATGTCTCTGTTCTCACACCAGTGCGTCAACTTAGTGTGCTGATGCGTAGACTCTTCTGTTCAGGTTCTTCATTTGATTAAGTCTACACATCATCAGTTGAACGTAAAAGTAATATGTTGCAGCGTCAACTCATTGGGCTGCAGCATCAACTCAGCATGTTTGCACTTCGCCTTCAGACTTTCAAGTATATAAACCCTATACTCATTCAAGTCTGTTCAGCCGTTTGCATCTCATAAAGTCTATACATTCGGTTCCTTGGGCAAAGTGTATACATCGCTTAGTCTGCACATTGCCTTCAGCCCAAGTGCTCAAAGCCAAGTCTATACAATGCCAACCCAACACATTGAACAGTTCTCCAAGTCTATACACTAGACTTTATTTCTCTAAGTCTATACACTGGCCTGTGATTCGCCAAGTCCATACATTCAACTTTTCCCTACGCTTTCCAGGCCAAGTCTGTACACCACTAAGTGTGTACATTGCATGCTGCTAAAACGTTCAATGTTCTTCAAAGTCTGTACAGCATCCGTCTCAGCCAGCGTCTCAAGCTGCGTCTTAGGCAAGTCTGTACATCAGCCTTTTTCGTTCAAGTCTATACATTAAACTGCGTCTGAGGAAAGTCTGTACAGAGGCTTCGATTTACCAAGTCTGTACATCGGCTTCATTCGCTCAAGTCCACACATCCACAGTGCTTTCACAAGTCTATACATTCACTTGAGCTACACCAAGTATGTACATCGCTGAAGTCTTCACAAGTCAGTACAGTGCTTGAGCTTCACAAAGTCCATACATCGCTTCAAGCGATTCAAGTCTATACAGACTGCCTTTACATTCAGAGTCTGTACATTGGTCCATCAGCCGATCGTTTCATTCAGCAAGCTTCAACTCTGTATAGCCTGTCTGTCTTCATGGATTGTGTGCCTTTCGTGCGTTGACGCACTTGGCTGACTGCGTAGACGCACACCTTTCTGTCTTGCTCACTGCATCGACGTTGACATTGGATGCGTTGACGCATTGGCCTGTTTCCAAGGGGGTGAGCATCTTGCCTGAGGAAGCTGAGGCGACGCTGCTCTATGGAAGCGTTGACGCCTTGGGCTGATGTTCAAAGATCTGTTGATCAACATCAAGTCTATACAGCATGAAGTCTGTACATTGGTTTTGATTTGAACAGAACGCCTAAGTCTATACATTGCTATGGATTGCCCTGAAATGCTTAAGTCCATACACTGAAGATGCTGAAGACCTCCAAGTGATTACACTCTCACATGATACACTCTTGGCTAACTATCGTTTCAAGTCTATACACTGCTTAGGCTTCGTGAAGTCTACATAGTGGCTGAGCCTTGTAAAGTGTACACATTGGTAACAATCGTTTGCATTGTTCATGTCTATACACTGCCTTCATGTGCATTTTATTTAGTAAGTCTATACACTCTCTCACGATGTACACACTTACTCTGTTGATGTTTCTGAAGTATATACATCCTTGTTAATAGCCTGAACTGACTAAGTATATACATTACTTCTGTCTGTCTGCAGGTGATTCAGGCTGATGATTGGGCACGTGAATCGAGATTGGCACCTGACACGTGATCCAAGACAACAGGCGCATGACACGTGGATGGCAACCTTGTCAGGATGCTGCCATGTGGTCGAAATTCAAATGATCTGGCCAAAAGTGCATGGGCGGGAACCTGGTAGCCACACGCCAATATCTGCTATAAATTTAGAGCTTCATCCTTCAGCAGAAGCTTGATCGTGAAAAGAAAAAGCAGAAGTCATTGGTGAGAGTCTGCACGATCTAGAAAAGAAAAAGAGCAGAGAGTTCCAGATCTGAGAGGAGTTTGTTCGAGAAAGAGAGAGTGTGTGTGGATTGATGAATTGCTTCATTTGAAGCTACATTTGTATTGGGTTTCAGAACCGATTTCTTCTTCATTGGTTTTTCTTTCTATTTTGTTTTCGTTTATTTTGTTCTTCCATTCTGATTTGAATTGGTTTCCCTCCGGTGTGTGGAGGAAGGGAGTACTACTCCAGTTTCCCTCTGTGTTGCAGAGGAAGAGAGATCGGTGATCTCTGGTGTTGTTAGTGACAGGTTGTCATTAACAGTTTCCCTCCGTGTGTGGAGGAAGGGAGAGGATTCTCCGGTTGTGTTCTAGCTGGGAGCTAGAACAGGTTTCAAGTTCTGTGGGTAGCAGAGCTTGGTCGAGGATTTGTTTCCCTTGGGTGTTCAAGCTGTGTGGCAGCATGTTGTACGCAGACTAAGTCTGCTGTGATCTAGCTTTGCCTAGTGGAATCCTCACTCTAGTTGGAGTGAGGGGTGGGTGTAGATTACGGACTGTAATCGAACCACCTAAAAATCGAGTGCCTCCTCTGTGGTTTGCTATTGATTTCTGTGCTCTTCATCTGCTTGTCCCTTTGCCTTCAAGTGATCAGTTCTTCACTCTCATCTATATTTCTCTGTGTACGGGTTAAGGAGGTGTGTTAGCAGTAGAATCTATTTTCCGCCTGAGTTTCTGCAAATTGGGAGTGATCTATTCATCCCCCCCTTCTATATCACTCTTGCTGCGCTAACAATTGGTATCAGAGCAGGTTTACGCCATGTGGATGAACGGTCAAGGAAATGCTGGTGGTCCTAGAACCTTCATGGCTGAAGGTCAATCCATTAGTCGCCCTCCTTATTTCGATGGTAGTAACTATCTGTTTTGGAAGAACAGAATAGAAGTGTTCATCAGGGCTCAGAGTCATAAACTGTGGAGAGTAATCACGGTGGGGCCATATGAGCTGCCACCAAACGAGGATGCTTGGACAGATGACCATGTCAAGCTCTCTTCACTCAACTGGACGGCGCTGAACATAATCCAGTGTGCTGTTCATCCAGAGGAATATGCTCGTATATCTGCATACAGAACTGCCAAGCGAATGTGGGATGAGCTGCAATTGATCTATGAAGGTACAGCTCAAGTAAAAGCCTCGAAGGTAAATCTCTACACTTCTAAGTATGAAATGTTTAAGATGAATGCAGACGAGAATATAACTGAGATGTATGCCAGGTTGTCTTTAATCACAAATACTCTTAAAGGGCTAGGGAAGGATCTTGCTGAGCCAGATATAGTCAGGAAAATCCTTAGATCTTTATCCCCGGCATGGCACACTAAGGCCATTGTGATTGAGGAGTCAAAAGATTTGACTGTCTTAACTGTGAATGAACTCATAGGATCCCTGATGACCTATGAGATGAATTTCCAAGGAGGTGGAGGAGGAAGTGAGAGGAAGGGTAAAAATGTAGCTCTAAGAGCTTCCCGAAACAAGGGTAGTAATAGTGGGAGCAGCAGCAGTAGTCCCGAGTCCGAGTCTGAGCTTGAAGGTCTGTCAAATCTTGACCAGGAGGAGCAGGCAATGCTCACTAGACAGTTCAGAAAATTTCTGAAGAAAAAGGGAAAGACCTTTAGGAAGAAGAAACCACACTCTTTCAACAAGGGTGGTGAATTTACTAGTTTCAGGGATAGAAATCCTAAGATGCTGACTTGTTTTAATTGTAAGAAACAGGGACATATGAAAGGCGAATGCCCAGACCTCCAGAAGAAGGGTCCTTATCTTCAGAAAAAAAACATAAAGGTGCAGAAGAAGAAGAAGCCACAGGCAATGGTCTGTACATGGAGCGAGGAAGAAGAAGACCCCGAAGATGCTTCATCAGAAGAATATGAAGATGGAATTTGCCTTATGGCAAACAGTGAAGAGGAGGTAATAAACATTTTTGAAAATTTCTCAATTGATGACTGGGAGGATGCTTATGGTGACTTGCTAGATAAATTTAATTCTCTTAGCAAAGAGCACAGAGTTCTGAAAAGAAAATTTAACACAAATGTTGAAGAACAAACTCTGGTCTGTGAGGAAAATGAAAAGCTAAAAGAACGACTAGAAGAAATGACCTGACTAAGGAAAGAGAATGATAAGCTTAAGGGAGAAATTCAAGAAAGTCAAAAACAGCTCAATGAATTCAAAACTAAAATTGAAGAAGGCAGGAATGAAATTAGAATGAATTCAGAGAAATATGAATCTGTGAAGAAAGTAAATGTTGAACTACTAAAGAATTCTGAGTCTCTTCAAAAGGAGCTGGAAGACAAACAGAAAGTCTTAGAAAAGTTTGTCCAAGGAAATACTAGCCTAGATGCTATACTAGGGACTAGGGTCAATTTCAATAAGGAAGGTCTAGGTTATGACCCAACCAACAAGAGACCCTTGCAATTCAAGACCATCACTTTCTGTCCAGAGAAGGGAAAAGAAAAGCTGGACACACCATCCAGCTCAAACAGCTCTAAGGGAATTCAAGTCCTAAAGAAAATACAAAAACCAGTACTGGACAACCATTCAAGATGGGAATGAATTTTATGAAGAATAACACCAAGTCCACTCACCAGAATACAAATGGTAGATGGACCAAGAAAGTAAATCAGAATAAAAGCTGGAATTACAACAATCAGATGGGTCCAAACAGGACCTACTGGAGAGATAACTTTCATGGTCAAAAATATGTCAATCAACAAGCCTACAGGCATAGAACTCATTTTTCCAGTTCAACTGAATTCAACTTTAATAAACCAGAAAGGAAGGTGCGAGAGAAAACCATGCTGAAACAAATCTGGATACCTAAACACTTGATTAGAGATTTGAACAATGTCCTTGGACCCAACTCATCTTGGGTTCCAAATCACTCTGCTTGATATATTTGTGTAGGTCGGCCTGGCAGCTGAAGACAACAAGTGGTACCTCGACAGTGGCTGCTCCAGGCATATGACAGGAGACCGATCCAAGTTTAGCAAGATAGAAATGAAGCCAGGGGGTCTGGTCAAGTTTGGAGGAAAGAACAAAGGTAAAATAATTGGAGTTGGCACAGTAGGTAAGTCTTCCACAAATTCCATTGAAAAAGTATTACTTGTGGAAGGGCTTCAACACAACCTGATTAGCATAAGTCAGTTATGTGACAGGGGTCACAAGGTTGTATTTGATGATTGTTCATGCAAAATCCTTGAAACAAATTCTGACATGGTTAAATTTGTAGCCAACAGGATTAATAATGTCTACATTGTAGACTTAGATGAGAAATTTGAATCTACTATTTGCTTATCTGCTAATTCTGAAAATGATGCCTTTGAATGGCATAGACGTCTAGGTCATGCTAGCTTTTCAACTTTAAATAAATTGGTCAAGCATGATTTAGTTAGAGGCATACCTAGAATTAAATTCAACTCAATATCAAAAGCCTGTGATGCCTGTGCTCTAGGCAAACAGACCAGAAATTCCTTTAAATTAAGATCTGAGCCATTGACTTCAAGACCAATGGAAATTCTTCATATGGACCTTTTCGGTCCCACTAGAACTCAGAGTCTCAATGGAAACAGGTTTGGCTATGTCATCATAGATGACTTCTCTAGATATTCATGGATATTTTTCTTAGCAAATAAGAGTGATGCATTTCAAAAGTTTAACCTATTTTTCAATAAGGTCAAACAAGAAGGGAAGTATAAGGTTTGTTCTATTCAATCTGACCATGGAGGTGAGTTTGAAAACTCCATGTTTACTGAACTTTATGACAAAGAAGGACTAACTCACAGGTTTTCTTCTCCCAGGACACCTGAACAAAATGGGATTGTGGAGAGAAGAAATAGAACAGTGGTGGAGATGGCCTGAACCATGTTGATTGAAAGCAAATTACCTAGAAGGTTTTGGGCAGAAGCGGCCAATACAGCAACCTACATAATCAACAGGGCCATGGTAAGACCCATACACAAGAAAACACCCTATGAGCTTCTAAAAGGTAAGAAACCAAACTTGTTTCATTTCAGAATTTTTGGAGCAAAATATTTTATTCATAACAATGATAAGAAAGATTTAGACAAGTTTGAAGCCAAGAGTTCACTTGGAATATTCTTGGGTTACTCTGAAGTGTCAAGGGCATATAGGGTATTTAACATATCAGATCAGAAAGTGGAAGAGTCTCCACACATCCTTTTTAGTGAAAAGAAAGATGTTTCTAATGTTGAAACTCTTGACAGGGATTCCAATCATGGTGGAGACTTTCTAGAAGACCAACAGGAAGAAGAAAAGACTCAGCCAAATGGAGAAACAAATTCCCCCAATCAGGAAGGGTCAAGAGAAACAGGTGAGTCTTCAACAAATATCAGATTTCTTAAAGACCATCCTTTAGATAAAGTCATAGGCAATCTTGAAGATCCTCTTCGGACTAGGTCTCATTTTAGAAATGTGAATAATGATGACTTAATTGCTTTAGTCTCACAAATTGAACCCAAAACAGTAGAAGAGGCCTTAGCTGATCAAGCTTGGGTCAATGCTATGAGTGAGGAATTAGGTCAGTTTGAAAGGAATAATGTCTGGGAGCTTGTCCCAAGACCAGATGGTATTAATGTCATAGGAACCAAGTGGGTGTTCAAAAATAAGATGAATGAAGATGGAATCATCTCGAGGAATAAGGCCAGATTAATAGCCAAAGGCTACTGTCAGGAATTTGGTGTAGACTTTGATGAATCCTATGCACCTGTTGCTAGGATGGAAGCTATAAGATTGTTGCTTACCTTTGCATGCTCAAAGAACATAAAACTCCAACAAATGGATGTTAAAAATGCCTTTTTAAATAAAGTTATTAAAGAAGAAGTTTTTGTTGAACAACCTCCTGGATTTCAATATTCTCCTCAACCTAACCAAGTTTTCAGGTTAAACAAAGCCTTGTATGGTCTAAAGCAGGCTCCAAGAGCTTGGTATGAAAGATTGTCTGAATTTCTGATCAGCAAGGGCTACAAAAGAGGTAAAGTTGATCAGACTTTATTTACCAAGGGTATGAATAAAGATCTCATCATAGTTCAGGTATATGTAGATGACATTGTATTTGGATCAACTAAGCATGAACTATGTGATGAATTTTCTACCATGATGTCTGCTGAATTTGAAATGAGCTTGGTTGGTGAACTAAAATATTTTCTTGGATTGCAGGTACAGCAGCTAAACGATGGGTGCTTCATCAACCAAACCAAATACACAATGGAACTGTTCAAAAGGTTTGGCATGGAAAACTTAAAGCACATTACTACACCCATGGGCACCAATACTTCATTGGATGCAGATGAGACAGGTAAAGAAGTAAATGTCAAACTTTATAGAGGTATGATTGGATCACTACTTTACTTGACAGCCTCTAGACCTGATATACAATTCAGTGTAGGAATGTGTGCAAGGTATCAGTCTAGACCTACTGAACTACACTTAGCTACAGTTAAAAGAATCTTCAGATATTTGTCAGCTAGTCACTCTCTTGGTTTATGGTTTCCTGCATCTCACACATTTAACCTAGTAGCATACACAGATGCTGACTATGCAGGCTGTAAACTAGACAGGAAAAGCACAAGTGGCCATTGTGAATTCTTGGGTGGGTGTTTAGTGTCTTGGGACTCCAAGAAACAACATTCTGTGGCCCTCTCCACTGCAGAAGCTGAATATGTGGCTGCAGGGAGTTGTGGAACACAAGTCATATGGATTAAACACCAGCTTCAGGACTACCAAGTAGACCTGGGGTGCACACCTATTTACTGTGATAATACTAATGCCATCAATCTTGCTAAAAATCATGTTTTGCATTCACGAACCAAACACATAGAGATAGGACATCATTTTATAAGAGATGAGGTGTCTAAAAATAATTTTGAACTGATTCATGTAGGCACAGATAATCAGATTGCTGACATATTCACAAAACCTCTGGATAATGAAAAATTTTCCACATTGAGAAGAGAATTAGGCTTATACAAATTGTCTTAATTATGAAGCCTGTTCTTGTTGTGAGGGGGAGTTGTGCTTGTCTGATGTTTAGCCTTCTTGCATGCTGGTTTAAGGGGGAGTTCAGAATGCTTATTGGTTAGTTTTCAGGAATGCTCTAAATAAGGGGAAGCCTTGAGATTTTGCTGGAATATTTCATTGAGGAATGCTATGTCTTAGGGGGAGCTGAGTTGTGAAGTGAGAAGAGAAGTTCTTTGACAGATTCAAAAGGGCTGTCCAGATGTATACCTTTGCTGGTCTTGCATGACTGATTTAGTGTGGTTCTCTCAGAAAGTAGAGTGTCACTTATCTCTTAAGTCTATAAGTCAGTGACTCTAATCTCCAAGTTAGAATCTTTCCTTTGGTACTCCTTCAGAGATCTGGACTAATTGCATAAAGTATATCTTCCTACATTGTCATTGATTATGGTTCAGGCCAAAAACTTGTATGTATTGATATCTGACCCAATCAACTTGAAATCTAGACTTCAAGACTCAATTCAAGAAAAGTCCTTTTTGGTATTGTCTTCAATCATTCTATCTCTTTAACTCAAGGGCTTAACTGAACAAACATGTTCTGTTTTGATCACTGAGAAACTGGGAGCTTCATCAATGAAATGAATATTTCTCCCAAGTCATGAGGTGTCAAATGCTTAAAATGAATGAAAAGTCATGACAGAGCAATGGTGACTTGCTGGTGAGTAACTGGGGACTCTGGCCTCTAATCAAGGTGTTTCCTCATGTCAAAAGCCACAGTTACTAACTCTGTTCCTTAATAAAAAAAAGGGGGGAAGGAAGTAATGAGGTACTCACTCTGAGTAACTGGGGATTCAGGCCTCTAATCAAGGTGTCTCCCTAATGTCAAAGGAAGTGACCTACCAACTTACTCATTGATCTTCTTGAAAATCATCTCCGACAAAAATTCCTTGTTGTTATGCAACTAATGGATTGCTTGCCTTCAATACCTTGAGAAAACCTCTCTGATTTAGTCTCTTGCTGTCTTGTGGAATAGTTGAATGATCAGCTATATTTGGCCATACTTGTGAACTCCTGCTCTAAATCATCCACTATGTATGCTGATAAACTTGTCTATCATTCTACTTCTCTATTGTGTACTGAAGTCTAAAGAATCCTTTCTTGAGATTAGAAACTCACTTATTCTCTTAAGACCTACTCGTGACTTTCTGCACTAAGAAGTTACTGCCTTGAGTCCTCATGTTTCCAGCACTGTCATACATTCTGTAGTTCTTTTTGCTGATGTCAACGGGGGAGAGAAGTTTGCAATATCAGTGAGTATTGGTTTTGTCTTGAGCTTTGAGGGGAGTCATGTTGCTTCGTGGAAGATATGGTTATGAGTTGTGGGGGAGATGAGAGTGTGCTGTAGGGAATGTTTAATTCATTTGCATGAGCATGTCTTGAATTTATTCTGCTTGTTGCAGCTGGTATTAACTTTTTGTTGAAACTTGATATTGCTTGATTCATAGTGTTGTCATCATCAAAATAGGGGAGATTGTTGCATCCCTATGGTTTTGATGATGTCCCACACTATAAATCAATCTTCTATCTCTAGATTAATGCTGTTTCATCATGTGAGTAAGTACAGTTCAATGGCTGTCAGATAACATGCTCTACCTTAATTCTGCCTACACTCTGTCTGCTCAGTCTTCACACCAGTGCGTCAACTCAGTGTGCTGATGCGTCGACCCTTCAGTCATTGCATGTCTCTGTTTTCACACTAGTGCGTCAACTCAGTGTGCTGATGCGTCGACCCTTCAGTCATTGCATGTCTCTGTTCTCACACCAGTGCGTCAACTCAGTGTGCTGATGCGTAGACTCTTCTGTTCAAGTTCTTCATTTGATTAAGTCTACACATCATCAGTTGAACGTAAAAGTAATATGTTGCAGCGTCAACTCATTGGGCTGCAGCGTCAACTCAGCATGTTTGCACTTCGCCTTCAGACTTTCAAGTCTATACACCATATACTCATTCAAGTCTGTTCAGCCGTTTGCATCTCATAAAGTCTATACATTCGGTTCCTTGGGCAAAGTCTATACATCGCTTAGTCTGCACATTGCCTTCAGCCCAAGTGCTCAAAGCCAAGTCTATACAATGCCAACCCAACACATTGAACAGTTCTCCAAGTCTATACACTAGACTTCATTTCTCTAAGTCTATACACTGGCCTGTGATTCGCCAAGTCCATACATTCAACTTTTCCCTACGCTTTCCAGGCCAAGTCTGTACACCACTAAGTGTGTACATTGCAAGCTGCTCAAACGTTCAATGTTTTTCAAAGTCTGTACAGCATCCGTCTCAGCCAACGTCTCAAGCTGCGTCTTAGGCAAGTCTGTACATCGGCCTTTTTCGTTCAAGTCTATACATTGAACTGCGTCTGAGGAAAGTCTGTACAGAGGCTTCGATTTACCAAGTCTGTACATCGGCTTCATTCGCTCAAGTCCACACATCCATAGTGCTTTCACAAGTCTATACATTCACTTGAGCTACACCAAGTATGTACATCGCTGAAGTCTTCACAAGTCAGTACAGTGCTTGAGCTTCACAAAGTCCATACATCGCTTCAAGCGATTCAAGTCTATACAGACTGCCTTTACATTCAGAGTCTGTACATTGGTCCATCAGCCGATCGTTTCATTCAGCAAGCCTCAACTCTGTACAGCCTGTCTGTCTTCATGGATTGTGTGCCTTTCGTGCGTTGATGCACTTGGCTGACTGCGTAGACGCACACCTTTCTGTCTTGCTCACTGTGTCAACGCTGACACTGGATGCGTTGACGCATTGGCCTGTTTCCAAGGGAGTGAGCATCTTGCCTGAGGAAGCTGAGGCGACGCTGCTCTATGGAAGTGTTGACGCCTTGGGCTGATGTTCAAAGATCTGCTGATCAACATCAAGTCTGTACAGCATGAAGTCTGTACATTGGTTTTGATTTGAACAGAACGCCTAAGTCTATACATTGCTATGGATTGCCCTGAAATGCTTAAGTCCATACACTGAAGATGCTGAAGACCTCCAAGTGATTACACTCTCACATGATACACTCTTGGCTAACTATCGTTTCAAGTCTGTACACTGCTTAGGCTTCGTGAAGTCTACACAGTGGCTGAGCCTTGTAAAGTGTACACATTGGTAACAATCATTTGCATTGTTCATGTCTATACACTGCCTTCACGTGCATTTTATTCAGTAAGTCTGTACACTCTCTCACGATGTACACACTTACTCTGTTGATGTTTCTGAAGTATATACATCCTTGTTAATAGCCTGAACTGACTAAGTATATACATTACTTCTGTCTATCTGCAGGCGATTCAGGCTGATGATTGGGCACGTGAATCGAGGTTGGCACCTGACACGTGATCCAAGACAACAGGCGCATGACACGTGGATGGCAACCTTGTCAGGATGCTGCCATGTGGTCGAAATTCAAATGATCTGGCCAAAAGTGCATGGGCGGGAACCTGGCAGCCACACGCCAATATCTGCTATAAATATAGAGCTTCATCCTTCAGTAGAAGTTTGATCGTGAAAAGAAAAGGCAGAAGTCATTGGTGAGAGTCTGCATGATCCAGAAAAGAAAAAGAGCAGAGAGTTCCAGATCTGAGAGGAGTTTGTTCGAGAAAGAGAGAGTGTGTGTGGATTGATGAATTGCTTCATTTGAAGCTACATTTGTATTGGGTTTCAGAACCGATTTCTTCTTCATTGGTTTTTCTTTCTATTTTGTTTTCGTTTATTTTGTTCTTCCATTCTGATTTGAATTGGTTTCCCTCCGGTGTGTGGAGGAAGGGAGTACTACTCCAGTTTCCCTCTGTGTTGCAGAGGAAGAGAGATCGGTGGTCTCTGGTGTTGTTAGTGACAGGTTGTCAATAACAGTTTCCCTCCGTGTGTGGAGGAAGGGAGAGGATTCTCTGGTTGTGTTCTAGCTGGGAGCTAGAACAGGTTTCAAGTTCTGTGGGTAGCAGAGCTTGGTCGAGGGATTTATTTCCCTTGGGTGTTCAAGCTGTGTGGCAGCATGTTGTACGTAGACTGAGTCTGCTGTGATCTAGCTTTGCCTAGTGGAATCCTCACTCTAGTTGGAGTGAGGGGTGGATGTAGATTGCGGACTGCAATCGAACCACCTAAAAACCGAGTGCCTCCTCTGTGGTTTGCTATTGATTTCTGGCTCTTCATCTGCTTGTCCCTTTGCCTTCAAGTGATCAGTTCTTCACTCTCATCTATATTTCTCTGTGTACGGGTTAAGGAGGTGTGTTAGCAGTAGAATCTATTTTCCGCCTGAGTTTCTGCAAATTGGGAGTGATCTATTCATCCCCCCCTTCTATATCACTCTTGCTGCGCTAACACGCCCGAGCATCGACACGGAGCTCCTCGCTGTTGACTCGACCACTCCAAGTGACTGGCGCTCCCCCTACCTGTCCTGGCTACAGGACTCCCAAGAGCCCTTCGACCCTCGGGAAGCCCACCGAATGAAGTATCAAGCTCGGCGCTTCGTTGTCCTCGACAACACTCTCTACCAAAGATCGTTCTCCAGTCCCCTCCTGAAGTGCCTCGGTCCCGACGAAGCAAGCCGAGCCATCCAAGAGATTCACCAAGGCCTATGCGGAGCGCATGCAAGAGGTCGGCCGCTAGCCAGGATCCTGCTACGGCAGGGGTACTGGTGTCCCACCCTGCAGCGCGATTGCACGGCTCACGCATGGCAGTGCGACCGTTGCCAGCGGTTCGACCATTTGGTCCATCAGCCGACTACGGAACTTGTCACCCTAACCGAGCCTTACCCTTTCGCTCGGTGGGGAATCGATATCCTTGGGCCATTCCCGACAGCCCAGTCCCAGAAGAAGTTCATCATCGTCGCCATCGACTACTTCACCAAGTGGACCAAGGCCGAGGCTACGGCAAGGATCACCGAGGCAGTCGTTCGGGGCTTTGTTTGGAAATCGATCATTTGTCACTTTGGCATCCCCCGAGTGATAGTAAGCGATAACGGTCGGCAATTCGACTCTCGGTATTTCCGAGATAGATGCGCCGACCTACATATCCGCAACCACTTCACTTCGATCGCCCACCCTCAGGCCAACGGGCTGGTTGAAAATGCCAACAAGACTATCTTGAAAGGCATAAAAACTAGACTCGGCAAGGCTAAGGGTAGCTGGCTCGAGGAATTGCCTAGAGTACTATGGTCGCACCGAACGACCCCCAGGACGGCAACCGGTGAGAGCCCTTTTCAGTTGGTATATGGCACTGAAGCCGTCGTTCCATTAGAGATCGCCAATCCGTCTCTCCAAGTGGTCAGCTTCTCACTCGAGGCAAACGGGCAAAAGTTGCTCGAGAACCTCGACCTGGCAGACGAACTCCGAGAGATCGCGAACGTCCGAGCAACGGAGTACCAGCGCCGCCTCACTCGATACTACCACGCCAAGGTCCGAGACAGACGTTTCCAACCGGGGGACTTCGTCCTCAGGAAGGCCGAAGCCTCTCGACCACTAGAGGCGGCGGGTAAGCTGTCCCCTAACTGGGAAGGCCCCTACCGAGTGGTCGAGACGCTCGGAAAAGGTGCGTACAGGTTAGCAACAATGGAAGGGGAACCCATTCCTCGGACATGGAACACAGCCGCACTACGCAAATTCTATTTTTGAAATTGTACAGCAAGATGGACGGAATAAATCCCTTTTCTTTTCATTCCAAACCATTGGTACATCAGATAGGCAAATGCCAGTACATCACATAGCAAAAAGCAAAAATCCGTCTAACACCGCTTCAAGGGGCCATCGCTCGGCTGACTCGGTCTTGATCTCCTCGCGTCCAGCCACTGACTCTGCCTCGTGTGAAAACTGGCTCGAACAAAAGGTGGTCGAGCCAGTTGGCTCGGGTGGCTTGTGACAAAGGTGACAGAGGGACTACAGAAGGGAGGCCACCTTTAAACGTTGAGGAAAGCTACCTCCCAAGTTGGCAACAACCAGGAAAAAGGAGCGCCGTGAAGGCCTCCCCTCTTCCAATCTGCCAACTCCTTGGAAGGAAGGAGAGAGCAAGCAACCCCCGAAGAGTGAAAGAAATGAAGAGCAGAAGAGGGAAAAAGAGGCTGCGGATGGAGGAAGGCTTCGGTGAGGAGGAAGCTTGATGCGCCCCCCCCCCCCATGCAGAGGGGGAGTGGCGGCAGGTTTCCCTGATACTCCCATCCGTCCTCCGCCTCGGCGTCCACCCGGAAGCCTCGCCGGAGCTAAGAAGAGGCAAACGGCGTGCTTCCACACGCCGTAGCCCTCCCCAGATCCGTGCGGCGACCGTCGGACCCATCTCATGCACGCGCGGTGACCGTGGGATCCATTCAACATTCCAGGACAGCAGGATCCCGCCGCTCCTCGTCGTCGGCAGCGTCCCTGATGCGGGACGGACACGGGAGATGACACTATCAGGTGCCACCCACGGACTCTAGATGAAGACGCGACCAGCAGCACACACCAGGGAGACACTAAGCCCGACACTACGAGCTCCTAGTGGCAAAACGTTGCTAACAGAAGTGGAAGCTCACTCGTCATCCCAAGCGAGGGAAAGCGCGGACCGTGCACGGTTAAGGAACTGGCGGAGGTCAAGGATAGTCCGACTCAACTTCCGGACTCGGATCGAGTCGCGGGATGGGTCACTCTCACTCTCACAGCGGTGACATGGACACACGGGCTAGTACCTACACTCTCGGCAGCGGCAAAAGACCATATACTAGCTAAGAAAATGAATGCCAAGAGGTTCGGACCATTACCTCCACGCACCCGGCGTGGCGAAGACAACCCCGGCCGAATTACGGACTCCCGGTTAACAATTATTACAGCAATGCACTAAGTCGACCCACTCCACGCAGGGAGGTAAAAGGTCACATGTGGGGTACGGGAATCACGCAACTCGGGTTGACGGGCAGCATCTTGATGTCGCCCGGTGGTTCCGAACTCCGCATTTTCGTGCTTTCCGAAAGGCGGCTTCTACGGGCCCGCGGGGCCCACGGACGGCGCTGTCCTCCGGATCTGCGGGGGTGGGACCCATTGTGATGGGGACCCCTGGTGGCGCGCCTCCACGGACGGCGGTCGGCCGGGAACACCGATCGAGGGTCGATCGGCCCCGATTCCCAATTGTTGAACTAGCTGCCCACGGATTTTGATTTCTGTTTTCCGTCGCGCGCTGCGACGAAAACGGCCGCTACGATCAATCCCGACGTCGGATCGGGACGCATGAGCTATCGTTGGAAAGCTCTCTTCAAATTCTTCAATCTAGACCCAGAGAGATCTGCTGGATTTGGTCGGATCAGAACTTTAATGAATTTACAAGCCCCTGTTGTACAGTAATCAAAATCTCAGATCTGCAGGGTACTTGTCTGAGAACCACCGTTGACCGCCTAGTAAACCTCCGATTCAGCTCTTGAGCTCTTCTTCAAGTTGTAGGGTATTAAACCATGGAACTGGGACTATTTTTGGAATTTGATTTGGAGGTGGTGGTGATTTACTATGATTTTTGGGTTGACTGGTGGTCAGATCTGGGAATAGGGGGACAGAACTGTAGCTGGGAGTGAGAATGATTTTTAGAAAATATGAGATGGATGAATCAAAAATTTAGAAAAATTGTGGATGAAGGGGTGGATGGGTGGAACCTCCAGTAAAATTGGGCGAACTAGCAGAAATCAAAAAGTGGATCTAAGGTATGAAACTCAGGGCGGGGATGAATCTGGACAGAACTCTGGCAGAACTGAAATGGAAGAGTGGACGAAAAGAAAAAAAAATGAAACGAGATCTGAATGGCAAAACAAAATTTATGGGATGTCCTTGACACCTCTGGAACATCCACTAAAATCCCCAGATCTATCTGAGCTCGTGGCTGAGACAAGAAATTCATGGAAGCTCCTGTGGTACTGCGCGGGCAGAACTCCGTTGATGGCGATGGCAGTGCGGTGGCGGCTCGTGGCGGCTGCGGCGATTGTCGGAACCGATACACGAGGCGTCACACCTTAGAATGGAAGCCTTCACAGCTTCAAGGGGGAGAGGGAGGAGAGAGGAGGGGGGCGCACCAGCCCTTGCTCTTGGAAATTGTTTGATTCAAATGGCATTAATTCATCAAAATAGAAAATACAAGCTTAAATAAGTTACATCTCACATCCATCCACAACCATTGGATCTAGGGGATGGGAATGGAGGGTTGGGATGGAGTGTGACACACACACAAAAAATAAATAAAAAACTACAAGGAGGGGGGCGGCCCTTGGACTAGGTGTAAAAGGTGGACTTGGTAGGTGGGGGTGGGTGGCCAAATGTGGACTTTCCAAGCCCCTTGTCCCCCACTTGACCCACCCATCTAGAAGCCTCCATTTGACATGTTGACTGACCCCACATGGGGCCCATGGGTGAGGTGGCTCAATGGGATGGGGCCTGGGGGGCCCGTGGGGCCCACGGGGTCCAAATTGCACATAAGCCCCTCTTACAATCAAAATAGCAAACCGCATACAATGAAATAAACATAAATTACACACACATAAAGTCTAACTAAATATGATAAATGCCGGGACTCAGGGGGGCGTCTCCAGGCTATCTCCGAGCCAAATAGATGCTGAGGTGGCTCGAGTCGTGCTCCGTGTGCGGTACCGGTGGCTCGGCGTATCGCGCCGCTCAACTGCTCGGGTGTCCGCACCAATTCTCCCCGGGTGAGAGAAACTCGACCCTGTCGAGTAGGGGTCTGCATTGCTCCTGTATCGCTCTAAAAGGTCCGGATCGATCTGCTGCAACTCGCCATGTGCGATCCATGTGTCCTCAGTAGCGGGCCGTCCTCTCCATCGCACTAGGTAGCGCGGGTAAGATCCACTCCTGGTAACTGTCACTTGCTCGTCCAGTATACGATCTATATGCTAACGCTGCCGTGAAAAAGGGGCTGGAGGTGGAAGTGGACACTCAGGTGTGGTGTCACGCCCCGAGCGCGGAAGATTACCTAGAGGCGTGACGCGTCTATATAGATCGTGTCAATCATGTAAATATCAGAGTGCGTAATTGACTAGGATTTAACTCGAAGTTAATACAATTAGGATGAGCTGACAATTGATACAACTAACCCAATGACAATTACATACATATCCAAGTCCAACTACTAGGCTTCAAGCCCTTATTACAATTATTGGACTAACACAGCTGACGTCTGACATAACTTGATATGACTGACATAAATGAAATTACAATAACACCATTTACACAAGTACAATTTACAAGATAACAAGATAACTCTATTTTTACACTCATCACTCCGACTCATTCCCTTCCGAGTTCTGGTTGATATCTAAATTTCCTGGAAAGGTTAGAAAACAACTAGATGAGCGAATCGCTCAGTAGGATTTACATCTCAAAATTTAACATGCTTTAAGTGAATTACACATTCATTTAATGTACGTAACCTATGCATGCAGACAGATAGATATCAAAGAATTGTAAAATCGACGGGAGTAGAAAGTGAGAGTATAGATTTCACAATTTCAAGCAGCAGTGGCAAGTGATAGTAAATGATGTCAAGTCAGTGATAACTGAATAGCAACATGTTATTCAAGCTAGTAACAGAGTAGAAACATGTTATTCAAGCTAGCAATACTAAGCAAAGTAGTTTCAAGTATGTATAACTGGAATTAGCTATTTATAATGCATTCAAGTAAGCACTTTTACCCTTTTACGGGTCTCAAGTCAATCAATCAAGTAATATGATGAGAATGAGTGGAATGTCTAAAGTCTAGCAAGCAAGTACTTCGGTGCAATGCCAAACACCGTGGTCAATAAACTCCCATGGGCACAAGTACCTTCGGGTGCTCCCCCCAGGACTAGACCGGGTCCTATATGCACAACATTTATCATGTATGTTGACATCCACTCTCATTTATAGCCAATGTGAAATTTCAAGGTTTGACCAGTATGATATATAAGGTGAAATTATGGAATGGAATCCAAGGGCGCATTGATGTGTAGGGATGAACTAGGAGTGGAAACCAGTAACGTTTGATACATGAAAAAACTAGATAAGAGAGGTGCCTTATGGGCCACCTGACAATTTTAGAAATGACATCCTTACTGTGGGATGCCCTTCCTGGGAATTATACAGGGTTCAGAGGACCCTGTCAGGAGTTAAAAATCACCTCTCCGGCTGCCATCTATCAGTGGAGATGGCAAAAGTGAAAGCCTAATGATCACGTTAACGTAATGAGCTAGCTGGGTCGACTCAATAGTTCATTGCGTCAACTCATCAGCTCATCGCGTCAACTCATCAGTTCACCGCGTCAACGCGATGAACTGGCAGGGTCGACTCATCAGTTCATTTTCACAGGCAGGGTCAACTCATCAGTTCATTTTCATTGGCAGGGTCGACTCATTAGTTCAAATCTGTTGGCAGGGTCGACTCATCAGTTCATTTTCATAGGCAGGGTCGACTCACCAGTTCATTTTCATAGGCAGGGTCGACTCATCAGTTCATATGAACAGTACTGCGTCTACTCATCCATCAGGCTGCGTCGACTCATCAGTTCAATTTCCAGCTCACAGGGTTGACTCATCAGTTCATATGAACAATACTGCGTCAACTCATCCATCAGGCTGCGTCGACTCATCAGTTCAATTTCCAGCTCACAGGGTTGACTCATCATGTAGCAACCCTAATAAATGAATAATTGAAATGAATTAAAACATATATATTACAGAAGTAATATATATAAAAGGAATAGGGTTAATTGGACGAAATAAAACAAATTAAAAATAACGCCTCTTATTAGGGCGTTAATTCAAAAAGAAACGCCTCTATCAAAGGCGTGACTAAAGAAAGGACGCCCACACGTGCGGTCGTCAACTCACGCGACCAAATAGGCAAGTAAAAGAAAGGCCTCTATCTTGGGCGTGTTTTAAAACACGAAACGCCCTTTTTCAAGGCGCTTTTTAAGAAACGCCCTTATGCAAGGCGTTAATTCAAGAATACACGCCCTGACCAAAGGCGTTAATTCAGTTCGTGACCCGATCGAACCCAGAACTTATCCAAGCAAAGATTAACCTAATCTAGTAAGTGTCTATTAGAGTAAGGACTCTATTAAGGATATATTACCCTCAATCAAACACTACTCTTGTTAGGACTTCAAAATCCTATAAATAACATGTTCGATCGAACCCTAAAACCCATTTGATCGAACGTCTGCTGCTAGGTACGTGAAGAACATATGTTCTTCTATTTTCTTCTTCTGTTCCTTTTTTATGAACGTAGCATGAGAAGAATTAATATTCTTCGTTTCCTCTCCAGGTTGACGGAAGAACGATTGTTCTTCTTCTATTAAGTTGCAGTTGAAGCTTCAAAGCCCTTTCATCTCCTTCATCCAGATCATAAGGTAGGTTTTCTCAAGCTACTGTAGCCCAAATGAAATTAATGCAAGATATATATATATATAAGCATGTCATGCATATGATTATTATAGTTTTCGTGCGTTTTCTGAAATATTTTGAAAGAAACGCCCTTGATTAGGGCGCTAATTTAAAAGAAACGACCATACTAGCGGTCGTCAATTTAATATTTGACGCCCTCTACGCAGGCGTTAATTTCATAAGAATCGCATGTGATTAATAATTGATCCTGTTTAAAAATTACAATACATATGAAATATTAATTTTTAATATCTTGCATGACTCTGTGAATTCCTGTTAAATTTTACTGCCATGACATGTCTCCTGTCTCTCGAAATATTATTTATTAAAATATCGTAAATTCCTTGAAATTCACGACTTGGACAAAGTCGTTTTCCATATTCTAACGCCCCAGTACAAGGCGTGAACATTAAAAGTAACGCCCCTTTCTAGGGCGTGTATCTGTTAAAAACCTAAAATTCACATATTCTGTAAAATGGAATTGGAAAGTAACGCCCCTTCCAAGGGCGCGTTTTTGAAAGTAACGCCCCTTCCAAGGGCGCGTTTTTGATAAATTTCTGAGAATAATTATATCCTGTCAAATATGTAAATGATGAGACGCCTGCCCCTGCAGTCGTCAACTTTTAAGAAACGCCCACAGTAAAGGCGTGTTTTGATAAATTAATGAAATAATGGAAATTCTGCAAATTGGCAATATATGTAAACGCCCTTCAGTTAGGCGTTAATTACTTGAGACACGACTTGACCTAAGTCGTTATTTTACTGTAAACTGATTTTTCCTCTGATTTGCTAACCGATGGTTTATATATTATACATATAGATATATATCGGCACTATTCTCCACTCCGTGAGTATAGTCCCACGTTTCATGTTGATTTATCGATCACACTCAACTCTCATTGACATACAAGCTCTCCATTGGACATTCCGTTCCTTTGGACTAGCAAGTTAGTCATAGAGACCTCCGTAAGACTCCTCGTAGCCTTGGATTCCCTCAAGGCCGACTGAGCTGGTTGTACCCTAAAAACCCATTACACAGTTTTTGCCATGTCAATCTAAAGAAACATGGTGTACCGGCCCTTATGATTATACAAAGAGTATATCATAAGAAATTCTTGATGGGATGATGATATCATGCCATATCGTGTCATTCTTGTAAACCCCAATTCTATGATAAGAATGAGGGTATCTTGCTTGATCTAATGTTCATGTGGACCTCAATTCTATATAAAGAATGTCCATATTGATTTGTCATGGTACCTAAGTTAAGGGAACCATATTCTACCTAGTTTTATCGAACTCGTGATTATACCGTTATTATCGCCATTCTATGTCCTTTGTCATACTTTGGACTCTTTTCTATCAAAGTTGTCATACGTATCTACAAGCTTGATTATTGAAATTCTATATTGGCTATATAAACAAGAGTGGATGTCAAAACACATGATAAATGCCTGCGCATATAGGGCCCGATCTGGTCCTGGGAGGAGCACCCGAAAGTACTTGTGCCCATGGGAGTTAAAATGATAAGGTATCTGGCATTATACCGAGTACTTGACTTGCTTGATTAGACATTCCACACACATCTTGTACTTGAATCGTACTTGACTTTACATGAAATGCGTGGCCCGAAAAAGGGTAATTTACTTGCTTGAAACATGATAGCCAAAGTTCTTGACATGACTTGTTAAACGTGCTTGCTTGAATATCTTGAATAACTTGTATCTTGTTCATGAAAGTTCATCTTATTTCTTTGATATTACATTCTCTCTATCTTGTCGTTTCATGCGAGCATGCATAGCTTTATTGCATCCATGAAAATGTAATTACTTAAACCACTTGCTAGTACTTGAGATATAATTTCCTACTGAGCGTTCGCTCATCCCGTTTGTCCCTTTTTACTTTTCAGGTAAGTCCGACGACGATGGAAGTCAATCGGATGGGAATGGTCAAGAGTGAAAGTGATAGAGCTTCTACAAGTGTCGTCTAGTCTTTTCCATAGTTTCTTGAGTCAACTATGTATTCTTTTCCTTTTTATTTAACAGAGTATTGGATTTGTAATAGTCTATCCATTATGAAATAAAGGATTGGGTTATCTTGCTATTTTGCGCATCTCTGTCTTTGTGTCGAATACACGACCACTCTGATTGACATGATTGATATAGACACGTCGCGCATCTCCGGGTATCTTCCGCGCTCGGGGCGTGACAGTCTTTGTGGTATCAGAGCCTAAGGTATTCAATTCCTAGGAAACCCAAGTCCAAGGACAGGTTTCAAAACCTTTAACCAAGTGAGAGTGGGTAGAACCAAGGGTTAAATGATCAATGAGTCCTTTATAAGATTATAGTGACATAATACTAACATAGCTATTGTAATTGTAGGATAATGGCTGCCGAACGTGCTCAATGGCGCAACATGCAGCGTACCCTTCAAGGGATGACCCAAGTGCTACAACAGGTAGCACAAGGTGGTGCTCCACGAGCTGGAAGCTTACACCAAGCATTCAAGAATATGAATCCCCCGAAGTTCATGGGATCGACCGATCCAGACGATGCCGAGCATTGGGTTCGGGAGATTGAACGTATATTCCGTGTCATGCAATGCACGGATCAGGACAAAGTCTTATTAGCTACTTTCCAGTTAGAAAAGGATGCTAGATGCTGGTGGGAGTCGATTGAAGCTACTATTGACCCAACTCAAGTTACATGGGGTGAATTCGTTGAATATTTCAACGCCAAATATTTCTCTGATAGGGTCCAGGAAAGGAAGGCCGCCGAATTTGCCGCATTAAAGCAAAGATCTTTATCGGTGGCTGATTATGAAGCACAGTTCTCTAGACTGTCTAGATATGCTAAGCATTTAATTGGCACGGAAAAGATGAAAGCCCGTAGATTTCTTAATGGGCTTAGGCCCCACTACATTACTCAACTGGCGCCTATGGATATTCAAGTTTATACTGAAATAGTGCGCCGAGCTCAGTTGCTTGAAGATGCCACGGAACTATCTGATAGGATCCGTGGGAAAGACAAAAAGGAGCAAGTCACAAGTTCGGGTTCTTTTAAACCCAACTTTAAGAAGAGGCCCAATAATGGAGGTTCTTCCTCTCAAGATCAGAAGTACAAGAAATCCAAGCCTTTCTCTATCACCACTACCCCTTCAAACGTAGTATGCAAGCATTGTGACAAGGCTGGTCACAAAACAGAAGAATGCTGGAGGAAATTAGGAGCATGTCTCCGTTGTGGGAGTCGTGAACATCGGATTCCCGATTGTCCATTAATGAATGACCAAGATGGTGAGGGTAAACGCCCAGTGACAAGGAACGCGCGTCTTCATGCAATCCAAGAGACCGAACCAGAAGAAGAAGGCGGATTGGTGGAAGGTACATTAAAAATTTGTTCCAAATATGCACATGTCTTATTTGATACAGGTGCATCGCATTCCATTATTTCCAAGAAGTTTGCTGACCCATTACCTCTAGAACCAGAATGGATGAAAATAGTGTTGTCTACTCCTCTCGGAAACGAGACGGATATCACGCATCATTACCAAAACTGTGAGGTGTTGGTTCGAGGAAAGAATTTTCCTATCGATCTTATCTGCTTAGATCTAAAAGAATATGATGTTATACTAGGAGCAGATTGGTTATCTAAGTACCAGGCAACGGTTGATTGCCGTAATAGCAAGATTGTTTTCAAAGAATTTCCAGAACTGACTTATACTAGTCCTAAGAGTCGAAGCAAATCCCCTCTTATTTCGGCTCTTCGAGCAAGCAAGCTCGTCAGGAAAGGATGTGTATCCTTCCTTGCTTTTGTCACTAATAAAGAAGCTAAGGAAACCAAGATAGAAGACGTTCAAGTAGTACGAGAATTCCCAGACGTATTTCCGGAGGAATTGCCGGGATTACCCCCGCAAAGAGATGTGGCCTTTACCATCGACTTAGTCCCTGGTGCTGGTCCGGTTTCAAAGGCACCATATAGAATGTCCCCTGCTGAACTCAAGGAGTTGAAGGAGCAGTTGATGGAACTAATCCGAAAAGGGTTTATTAGACCAAGTACTTCCCCGTGGGGAGCACCAGTCTTATTTGTAAAGAAGAAGGATGGATCCATGAGATTGTGTATTGACTATCGACAGTTGAATCATCTTACTATCAAGAACAAGTATCCACTGCCGAGAATCGATGAATTGTTTGATCAGATTTCAGGATCCAAATATTTCTCCAAGATTGATCTCCGGTCGGGATATCATCAATTAAGGATCAAGGATGATGACATTCACAAGACCGCATTCAGAAGCAGGTATGGCCATTACGAATTTGTTGTTATGCCTTTTGGACTAACAAATGCCCCTGCTGCCTTTATGCAGTTAATGAATAGCATATTCAGGCCTTACTTGGATCAATTCATAGTAGTCTTCATCGATGATATATTGATATATTCTAAGACTAAGGAAGAACATGAAGAGCATTTGAGGATTGCATTGCAAGTCTTGAGGACAAATCAATTATATGCTAAACTCAGCAAATGCGAGTTCTGGCTTGAAGAAGTGGCTTTTCTCGGACATGTCATATCCAAGGACGGTTTATCTGTGGATCCGTCAAAAGTTGAAGCTGTGAGAAACTGGGAGAGACCCACTAATGCAAGCGAGATCAGAAGTTTCTTAGGTCTTGCAGGCTATTATCGGCGATTTATCAAAGATTTCTCTAAGATCGCCGTACCACTTACAAGATTAACTCGTAAGGAGATCCGATATGAATGGAGTGAGGAATGTGAAAGCAGTTTCCAAACTCTCAAGGATCATCTCACCACAGCTCCAGTCTTAGCCCTACCAATTGAAGGAGAGAAATTCGAGGTCTACACTGATGCTTCTGGCATTGGCCTCGGATGTGTTCTAATGCAACATGGGAAGGTCATAGCATACTCTTCTCGTCAACTGAAGAAGCATGAGGAGAATTACCCCGTCCATGACTTGGAATTGGCCGCGGTAGTATTTGCCCTAAAGATATGGAGACACTATCTCTATGGGGTACAGTTTACTGTATACTCCGATCACAAAAGTCTCAAATATCTATTTTCACAAAAGGAGCTGAACATGAGACAAAGACGCTGGCTAGAATATCTCAAGGACTTCGACTTCAGTATACAATACCATCCCGGAAAGGGTAATTATGTGGCTGATGCCCTTAGTCGAAAGCCGAGAGCAAGGATAGCCAATTGTATGATACAAGAATGGAGGTTACTTGAACAATTCTCCGAGCTCAATATAAGCTTGGACACGGAATCCAAATTTGTCACACTATCTCATGTAAGCATACAGTCAGATTTGTTATCTGAGATACAAACACTTCAGGATAATGATCCTATGTTAGTAGAAATCAAAGGCAGATTAGAAGGACAATCTGATTTTCAACTAACTTCTGATGGAAGGTTATCGTTCAAAGATAGAACTTGTATACCCGATTGTCCGGAATTAAAGAAGAAGATCTTAGATGAAGCTCACCGATCAAGATACACTATTCATCCTGGATCAACTAAAATGTACCAAGATGTAAAGAGGAACTTTTGGTGGCCCAATATGAAAAGAGAAATAGCGGACTATGTATCACGCTGTCTCACATGCCAACAGGTCAAGGCGGAACACCAAAAGCCTGCGGGAAAACTACATCCTCTAGATATTCCTAAGTGGAAATGGGAGGATATTGGTATGGACTTCATCATGGGTTTGTCTAAATCTAAAGGAGGACATGATGGAATCTGGGTTATCATTGATCGATTGACTAAATCGGCACATTTCTTGCCAATCAAAAGCCGATGGTCGATTGATGTGCTAGCTGCACTATACATTAAAGAAATAGTCAGGATACATGGAATTCCTGTCTCAATCGTGTCTGATAGGGATCCCCGTTTTACTTCTCATTTTTGGAAGGGATTACAACATTCGTTGGGGACAAGGCTCAACTTTAGTACTGCTTTCCACCCACAAACGGATGGTCAGACCGAGCGAACTAATCAAGTTGTTGAAGATATGCTGAGAGCATGCATTATTGACTTTGGAGGAAGCTGGCATGACCACTTACCTTTAGTTGAATTTGCATATAATAATAGCTACCAAGCTAGTATCCAAATGGCACCTTTCGAAGCCTTATACGGAAGGAGTTGCCGATCTCCCATATGTTGGAAC
Organism: Amorphophallus konjac; assembly: GCA_022559845.1. NCBI lineage: Eukaryota > Viridiplantae > Streptophyta > Magnoliopsida > Alismatales > Araceae > Amorphophallus > Amorphophallus konjac. The sequence goes on from CM040125.1 coordinate 158,713,929, forward strand.
GAAGTTGGAGAAAAACAACTATTAGGTCCAGACATGGTAAGGGATACAACCGAGAAGATACAAGTAATCAGAGAAAGATTACAAGTTGCTCAGACAAGGCAAAAGGCTTATGCTGATACCAGGAGAAGAGATCTTGAATTCCAGGTTGGAGATCATGTATTTCTTAAAATATCCCCTGGACGTGGCATACGAAGATTTGGTGTTAAGGGCAAGCTTACGCCAAGATTCATCGGACCATTTGAGGTACTCGAAAGAGTTGGCGAGGTTGCTTATCGCATCGCGTTGCCTCCTCAGTTGTCCGAGGTACACAATGTATTTCACATATCTATGTTGAAGAAGTATGTGCACGATCCGTCACATATTATTGAGCATGGAGATCTGGTGATCCAGAAAGATCTCACATATGAACAAAGGCCTTTAAAGATATTAGATCGAGAAATACGAGCTCTAAGGAATAAGGTTATTCCCATGATCAAGGTGCAATGGAATAAGAATCCTGAACGCGAAGCGACATGGGAGACCGAGGAATCTATGAAGAAACGATTTCCCGAGTTATTCTAAGAGGTATATGTCCTACACTCTCCGCGTGTATAATTATATATATATTGAATTTGGGGACCAAATTCTTTTTAAGTGGGGGAGGGTGTAGCAACCCTAATAAATGAATAATTGAAATGAATTAAAACATATATATTACAGAAGTAATATATATAAAAGGAATAGGGTTAATTGGACGAAATAAAACAAATTAAAAATAACGCCTCTTATTAGGGCGTTAATTCAAAAAGAAACGCCTCTATCAAAGGCGTGACTAAAGAAAGGACGCCCACACGTGCGGTCGTCAACTCACGCGACCAAATAGGCAAGTAAAAGAAAGGCCTCTATCTTGGGCGTGTTTTAAAACACGAAATGCCCTTTTTCAAGGCGCTTTTTAAGAAACGCCCTTATGCAAGGCGTTAATTCAAGAATACACGCCCTGACCAAAGGCGTTAATTCAGTTCGTGACCCGATCGAACCCAGAACTTATCCAAGCAAAGATTAACCTAATCTAGTAAGTGTCTATTAGAGTAAGGACTCTATTAAGGATATATTACCCTCAATCAAACACTACTCTTGTTAGGACTTCAAAATCCTATAAATAACATGTTCGATCGAACCCTAAAACCCATTTGATCGAACGTCTGCTGCTAGGTACGTGAAGAACATATGTTCTTCTATTTTCTTCTTCTGTTTCTTTTTTATGAACGTAGCATGAGAAGAATTAATATTCTTCGTTTCCTCTCCAGGTTGACGGAAGAACGATTGTTCTTCTTCTATTAAGTTGCAGTTGAAGCTTCAAAGCCCTTTCATCTCCTTCATCCAGATCATAAGGTAGGTTTTCTCAAGCTACTGTAGCCCAAATGAAATTAATGCAAGATATATATATATATATAAGCATGTCATGCATATGATTATTATAGTTTTCGTGCGTTTTCTGAAATATTTTGAAAGAAACGCCCTTGATTAGGGCGCTAATTTAAAAGAAACGACCATACTAGCGGTCGTCAATTTAATATTTGACGCCCTCTACGCAGGCGTTAATTTCATAAGAATCGCATGTGATTAATAATTGATCCTGTTTAAAAATTACAATACATATGAAATATTGATTTTTAATATCTTGCATGACTCTGTGAATTCCTGTTAAATTTTACTGCCATGACATGTCTCCTGTCTCTCGAAATATTATTTATTAAAATATCGTAAATTCCTTGAAATTCACGACTTGGACAAAGTCGTTTTCCATATTCTAACGCCCCAGTACAAGGCGTGAACATTAAAAGTAACGCCCCTTTCTAGGGCGTGTATCTGTTAAAAACCTAAAATTCACATATTCTGTAAAATGGAATTGGAAAGTAACGCCCCTTCCAAGGGCGCGTTTTTGAAAGTAACGCCCCTTCCAAGGGCGCATTTTTGATAAATTTCTGAGAATAATTATATCCTGTCAAATATGTAAATGATGAGACGCCTGCCCCTGCAGTCGTCAACTTTTAAGAAACGCCCACAGTAAAGGCGTGTTTTGATAAATTAATGAAATAATGGAAATTCTGCAAATTGGCAATATATGTAAACGCCCTTCAGTTAGGCGTTAATTACTTGAGACACGACTTGACCTAAGTCGTTATTTTACTGTAAACTGATTTTTCCTCTGATTTGCTAACCGATGGTTTATATATTATACATATAGATATATATCGGCACTATTCTCCACTCCGTGAGTATAGTCCCACGTTTCATGTTGATTTATCGATCACACTCAACTCTCATTGACATACAAGCTCTCCATTGGACATTCCGTTCCTTTGGACTAGCAAGTTAGTCATAGAGACCTCCGTAAGACTCCTCGTAGCCTTGGATTCCCTCAAGGCCGACTGAGCTGGTTGTACCCTAAAAACCCATTACACAGTTTTTGCCATGTCAATCTAAAGAAACATGGTGTACCGGCCCTTATGATTATACAAAGAGTATATCATAAGAAATTCTTGATGGGATGATGATATCATGCCATATCGTGTCATTCTTGTAAACCCCAATTCTATGATAAGAATGAGGGTATCTTGCTTGATCTAATGTTCATGTGGACCTCAATTCTATATAAAGAATGTCCATATTGATTTGTCATGGTACCTAAGTTAAGGGAACCATATTCTACCTAGTTTTATCGAACTCGTGATTATACCGTTATTATCGCCATTCTATGTCCTTTGTCATACTTTGGACTCTTTTCTATCAAAGTTGTCATACGTATCTACAAGCTTGATTATTGAAATTCTATATTGGCTATATAAACAAGAGTGGATGTCAAAACACATGATAAATGCCTGCGCATATAGGGCCCGATCTGGTCCTGGGAGGAGCACCCGAAAGTACTTGTGCCCATGGGAGTTAAAATGATAAGGTATCTGGCATTATACCGAGTACTTGACTTGCTTGATTAGACATTCCACACACATCTTGTACTTGAATCGTACTTGACTTTACATGAAATGCGTGGCCCGAAAAAGGGTAATTTACTTGCTTGAAACATGATAGCCAAAGTTCTTGACATGACTTGTTAAACGTGCTTGCTTGAATATCTTGAATAACTTGTATCTTGTTCATGAAAGTTCATCTTATTTCTTTGATATTACATTCTCTCTATCTTGTCGTTTCATGCGAGCATGCATAGCTTTATTGCATCCATGAAAATGTAATTACTTAAACCACTTGCTAGTACTTGAGATATAATTTCCTACTGAGCGTTCGCTCATCCCGTTTGTCCCTTTTTACTTTTCAGGTAAGTCCGACGACGATGGAAGTCAATCGGATGGGAATGGTCAAGAGTGAAAGTGATAGAGCTTCTACAAGTGTCGTCTAGTCTTTTTCATAGTTTCTTGAGTCAACTATGTATTCTTTTCCTTTTTATTTAACAGAGTATTGGATTTGTAATAGTCTATCCATTATGAAATAAAGGATTGGGTTATCTTGCTATTTTGCGCATCTCTGTCTTTGTGTCGAATACACGACCACTCTGATTGACATGATTGATATAGACACGTCGCGCATCTCCGGGTATCTTCCGCGCTCGGGGCGTGACACATCAGTTCCTATGAATAGTACTGCGTCAACTCATCCATCAGGCTGCGTCGACTCATCAGTTCAATTTCCAGCTCACAGGGTTGACTCATCAGTTCATATGAACAGTACTGCGTCAACTCATCCATCAGGCTGCGTCGACTCATCAGTTCAATTTCCAGCTCACAGGGTTGACTCATCAGTTCATATGAACAGTACTGCGTCAACTCATCCATCAGGCAGAGTCGACTCATCAGTTTTGTTCCCTAGTTTTCATGCCCTTCCAGTCCTCCTTTCACTCTGAGTTCTTCACAAAAGTTCTTCCCCTCTTGTAGATACAGATTTTCTTATTTTACCATATCCTCCAATTCTTCTTAGTTTTTAAGTTATAATTAATTTTCTACGGTTCTGATTTTTTACTCAGTAACTGTTCACCTACGCCTATAGATCTCGTTTTTTCACATTTTTCACCTTCTTCCTCTCATTTTCTCTCTCTGCACTCTTCATGAAACTTCTTCCTAACCTTCCAATCTACGACTTTCTCTTCTTGCATACATTCTCATTCTCTCTAGATTTTTCATTATTCTCCTTCTTATAACCCTATATTTTCAATATCATTTCATTGTACTTTCAACTGGGTCCTTTTCCACTTGGCCTCTTTCAACTTGGTCTTTTTCCACATTTTTCATCCTCTTGACTACAATTTCTTCTTTCACTATTTTCAGGCTTTAGTTTCTCTTATATAACATTTTTAACATGGTGGTTTTAGTTTCACAAAAATTGACAAATGACAGGCCCTTTACTAAAGCATGAACTATATCAAATATAGATATTAGCTAATACATACTAATCGTCCTAGATTTAAGCTAACACATGCTAATTATTCTAGGTATGAGACTAATACTTACTAATACTTGTTAATACTTGCTAATACTTGCTAATTATTTTAGATATAAAGCTAATACATGCTAATCATTTCAAGTATGAAGCTAATGCATGCTAATCATCCTAGATTTAAGCCAACACATGTTAATCATTCTAGATATGAGACTAATATTTGCTAATTATTCTGGGTATAAAGTTAATACGTGCTAATTATCTTAGGTGTGAAGCTAAGGCATACTAATCATCCTAGACTTAAGTCAACACATGCTTTAAAAACACTAAAATCGCATGGAAATGAGCCTAATACTAAAGGCATAGATTAATCATCCTAGATTAGCTACTAATTTAGTTAAAAGTTAAGAACACCTACCTCTGTGAAGTTCGTAGCAGCAGAACCCCTCTAGCAAAGCTTTGCCCCAACCTCAGCTAGCCTAGAATGGGAATGGGGGTAGCAAAAGGGGATGTTATAGGGTCTAGTATGAACGGATAGGGGACAAGATCTGAAATAATGTGTCTTTACAGCTTGTACAGGCTGGAAAGATAAGAGATAGGCTGGAGAGATAAGAGACAATTGTTTGGACATCTAACCCATGGCCCAATTCGTAAGTGCAAGATTAGCTTATATCATATAATTATTTGGCAAAAAAGGTAGATACATGGTGGATGCTAAGATTTGAACCCTGATCATTGGATTGGAAGGCAAGCTACTTAACCAACTACACTAGGAAGCCACTTGTTAAGTGAATAACCTTTATATATGATAACTTCATGTTACTACTTCTTACATAAACTACCCAAATAGTTTATCTAATGTTATTTTATTTTATTTTATTTTTATTTGAAAAATATTGATAATAATAATTTTTTTTATACGGGGTGCTACACCCTCCCCTACTTAAAAGAATTTGGTCCCCAAATTCAATTGTATAAGGATAAATTCAACTACATAAGGATACTGTAGAAAGTATAAGATACTTGTCTAATAGTTCTGGGTATCTTCTCTTCATAGATTCCTCGGTCTGCCAAGTTGCTTCTTGCTCCGAGCATCGATTCCATTGAATTTTTACCATAGGGATCGTCTTGCTCCTTAGAACTCAAACTTCGCGGTCGAGGATCCGCATCGGCTTTTGCTCATAAGTAAGGTCCCTTTGAATCACCAATTCAGCATGATTGATGATGTGAGAAGGGTCGTGCACATATTTCTTCAGCATAGATATATGAAATACATTGTGCACTTCCGAGAGTTGAGGAGGTAAGGTAATGCGGTAAGCCACCTCGCCCACTCTTTCCAATACTTCAAATGGACCGATAAACCTTGGTGTAAGCTTGCCCTTAACACCGAATCTTCTAATACCTCGGCCGGGAGATACCTTGAGAAATGCATGGTCACCCACTTAAAATTCCAAATCTCTCCTTCTGTTATCAGCATAAGATTTTTGCCTGCACTGAGCTACCTTGAGTCTCTCTTTGATAAGGTGTATCTTCTCAGTTGAATCTCTAACCATATCTGGGCCTAGAATTTGTCTTTCACCGACTTCTTCCCAGCATATTGGAGAACGACAACTTCTGCCATAAAGCGCCTCGAAAGGAGCCATTTGAATACTAGCTTGATAGCTGTTATTATATGCAAATTCGGCTAGTGGTAAGTGGTCATGCCAGCTTCCGTCGAAATCTATAATACATGCCCTTAACATATCTTCAACAACTTGATTTGTCCTTTCAGTCTGACCATCTGTCTGGGGATAGAAAGCAGTGCTGAAATTAAGTTTCGTCCCCAGAGAGTGTTGTAGACCCTTCCAAAAATGAGAGGTGAAGCGTGGGTCTCGGTCAGATACGATCGAGACTGGAACTCCATGCAATCTAACCATCTCCTTAATATACAGGGCAGCAAGTACGTCGACTGACCATCGACTTTTGATGGGTAAGAAATGGGCTGATTTAGTTAACCGGTCGATAATTACCCAAATTCCAGCATATCCGCCCCTAGTCTTGGGCAAACCCATGATAAAGTCCATGCCAATGTCCTCCCACTTCCACTTGGGAATATCCAGCGGATGTAGCTTTCCGGCGGGTTTTTGATGTTCCGCCTTCACTTGTTGGCATGTGAGGCAACGAGACACAAAGTCTGCTACCTCCCTTTTCATGTTAGGCCACCAAAAAGTTCTTTTCAAGTCTTGGTACATCTTAGTAGCTCCAGGGTGGATTGTGTACCTCGATCTATGAGCTTCTTCAAGAATCTTCTTCTTCAATTTGGGACAGTCGGGCACACATGTCCGTGCATGAAATAGTAATCTGCCATCAAGTGCCAGCTTAAAATCTAGTCTCTCGTCCAGCTTGCTCTTTATCTCCACTAGCGAGGGATCCTCTTCTTGTAACTTCTTGATTTTAGGTAGTAAATCTGGATGTAGGCTCATATGAGATAGAATAATACACATGCTCTTCTCATCTGTGCTGATATCAAGCTCAGAAAATTTCTCCAGCAGTTTCCATTCTTGTATCATGCAGTTGGCCAATATTGTTCTCGGCTTTCGACTAAGGGCATCAGCTACGGAATTACCCTTACTAGGATGGTACTGTATAGTAAAGTCAAAATCCTTGAGATACTCGAGCCAACGCCTTTGCCGCATGTTTAGCTCCTTTTGGGAGAATAAGTACTTGAGGCTTTTATGATCGGAGTACACAGTGAATTATTCTCCGTAGAGATAGTGCCTCCAAATCTTTAAAGCGAATACTACTGCGGCCAGTTCTAAGTCGTGAACTAGGTTGTTCTCTTCATGTTTCTTCAATTGTCGGGAAGAGTACGCAATGACTCTCCCATTCTGCATCAATACACATCCGAGGCCAATACCAGAAGCATCGGTATATACCTCATATTTTTCTCCTTCCATTGGTAATGATAAGACTGGAGCAGTGGTCAAGAGATCCTTCAAAGTTTGGAAACTCTTTTCACAGTCTTCCTTCCACTCATAAGGCACTTCCTTGCGGGTTAACCTGGTCAGGGGAACAGCAATTTTGGAGAAGTCCTTTATAAAACGCCGATAGTAACCAGCTAGACCCAAGAAGCTCCGAATCTCAGTTACATTTGTGGGTCATTCCCAGTTCTTCACGGCTTCGACCTTTGATGGGTCAACAGCAATTCCATTCTTCGAAATGATATGGCCTAAGAAGGATACTTCCTTGAGCCAGAACTCGCATTTGCTGAATTTGGCATATAGCTTGTTTTCCCTTAATATCTATAATACCTTCTTGAGGTGTTCTTCATGATCCTCTTCAGTCTTTGAATAGATCAGAATATCATCAATAAAGACCAAAATAAATGGGTCTAAATAGGGCCTGAATATGCTATTCATTAACTGCATAAAAGCTGCGGGGGCATTTGTTAGTCCGAAAGGCATAACAGTAAATTCGTAATGCCCATACCTGCTTCGGAATGCAGTTTTATGAATATCTTCTTCTTTGATCTTCAATTGGTGGTAACCAGAACGAAGATCAATCTTGGAGAAATATAAAGCTTCAGATAGTTGATCGAACAGCTCATCAATCCTTGGCAGTGGATACTTGTTCTTGATTGTAAGGTGATTTAGCTGCCGATAATCTATGCATAATCTCATCGATCCGTCCTTCTTTTTGATGAATAGCACGGGTGCTCCCTACGGGGAAGTACTCGGCCTGATGAAACCCTTTTTCAATAATTCCATTAGCTGCTCTTTTAGTTCCTTCAGCTCAGCAGGGGACATTCTGTATGGTGCCCTGGAAATAGGACCAGCACCAGGGACAAGGTCGATTGTGAACGACACTTCCCTTTCCGGGGGTAAGCTGGTTAAATCTTCTGGAAAAACATCGGGAAAATCCCGAATTACACGGATGTCTTCAAGTTTAACCTTCTCGACTTCCGTGGCAGTCACGAATGCTATGAAAGCCATGCATCCCTTATTCATAAGTTTACTAGCTCGGAGTGCTGATATAAGAAGTGATTTACTCCGAGGGCTATTGTAAACTAGATCTGGAAAATCTACGAAAGTTACCTTGCCATGCCGACAATCTACAGTTGCTTGGTATGTGGATAGCCAGTCGGCACCTAGTATAACATCATAACCCTTCATATCTAGGCATATCAGGTCAGCAGGTAAATTGCTTCCCTTAATCATCACTTCACAATTTGGATAGTGGTAAGTGACATCAGACTCATTCCCAAGGGGTGTAGATATGACCAAATCTAACAGTTCATGTTTCTTAGAAAATGAAGCAGCAAAGTTCTTGGAAATGAATGAATGAGTTGCTCCGGTATCAAATAAAACTTGAGCAGTTTTTGAACAAATAGTGAGAGTACCTTCCACAATTCCGCCTTCAGTGGGTTCCGTCTCTCGGAGAGCTTGTAGACGGCCTTGTTTCTTTATCGACGCTTCTCGTCTTTGATGTCCTGCTCCTTCATCAGTGGGCAGTCTGGGATTCGATGCTCTCAGCTCCCACATCGAAGACAAGCTCCTAACTTTCTCCAGCATTCCTCGGTCCTATGACCAGCTTTATCACAATATTTACAAATCTCCTTTGATGGTGTGGTGGTGGAGAATGGCCGATCATTCTTCTGGAATTTCATCACCTTAGAGGGCTCCCCTCCCATGAAGAATCACTTCTTCTTGAAGGATTGTTTGAATTTTTCCAGGCTTGTGACGGGTTCCTTCTTGTCTCTTCCTCGGATTCTCTCAGATAATTCGGTGGCGTCTTCCAGCAGTTGAGCACGCCGAACCATCTCCGAATAGACTTGGATGTCCATCGGGGCCAGTTGTGTGATATAATGGGGCCGAAGCCCGTTAAGGAATCTTCTCACCTTCATCTTTTCTGTACACACCAAGTGAGGTGCATACCTGGATAATCTAGAAAATTGGGCCTCATACTCGGCCACTTTCAAGCCCCGTTGTTTTAGAACGGCGAATTCCGTGGCTTTCTTTTCCTGGATATGATCGGAGAAGTACTTGTTGTTGAAATGCTCTGTGAATTCATCCCATGTGACATGGTATTCTGGTAGTGTTGCTTCTATGGATTCCCACCAGCATCGAGCGTCCCGCTCCAGTTGGAATACGGCCAGTAAAACCTTCTCATCGTCCGCGCATTGCATCACACGGAAGATTCGTTCCATCTCTTTTAACCAATTCTCGGCGTCCTCGGGGTCGGACGAACCCGTGAATCTTGGTGGGTTCATGTTACGGAAACTCCTGTGGAGGTCACCTGCTCCACGGTTAGCTCCGCCTTGGGCCACTTACTGTAGTGCCTGTGTAAGGCCCTACACGGTGCGCTGCATCTCGCGCCATTGTGCTCTTTCAGCAGCCATGATCCTACAAAAGTGTTTAAGTAAGATAAGGGTCGGTTTTACTTATAAGGATAAAGTCACTAGAAATCTTAACCCATGGCTCTACCCATCTCACCGGGTAAGGTATATCTATCCTTGAACTTGGGTTTTACCTATCCTTGGACTCAAGTTTTTTTTTTTACTTAGATTTCAATTTCTAACGGTTTATTTTTTCTAGTTCCATAGGTTTGAAAACCTAGGCTCTGATACCACGAAGACTGTCACGCCACGAGCACGGAAGATTACCTAGAGGCGTGACGTGTCTATATAGATCGTGTCAATCATGTAAATATCAGAGTGCGCAATTGACTTGGATTTAACTCAAAGTTAATACAATTAGGATGAGCTGACAATTGATACAACTAACCCAATGACAATTACATACATATCCAAGTCCAACTACTAGGCTTCAAGCCCTTATTACAATTATTGGACTAACACAGCTGACGTCTGACATAACTTGATATGACTGACATAAATGAAATTACAATAACACCATTTACACAAGTACAATTTACAAGATAACAAGATAACTCTATTTTTACACTCATCACTCCGACTCATTCCCTTCCGAGTTCTGGCTGATATCTGAATTTCCTGGAAAGGTTAGAAAACAACTAGATGAGCGAATCGCTCAGTAGGATTTACATCTCAAATTTTAACATGCTTTAAGTGAATTACACATTCATTTAATGTACGTAACCTATGCATGCAGACAGATAGATATCAAAGAATTGTAAAATCGACGGGAGCAGAAAGTGAGAGTGTAGATTTCACAATTTCAAGCAGTAGTGGCAAGTGATAGTAAATGATGTCAAGTCAGTGATAACTGAATAGCAACATGTTATTCAAGCTAGTAACAGAGTAGAAACATGTTATTCAAGCTAGCAAAAGTAAGCAAAGTAGTTTCAAGTATGTATAACTGGAATTGGCTATTTATAATGCAGTCAAGTAAGCACTTTTACCGTTTTGCGGGTCTCAAGTCAATCAATCAAGTAATATGATGAGAATGAGTGGAATGTCTAAAGTCTAGCGAGCAAATACTTCGGTGCAATGCCAAACACCGTGGTCAATAAACTCCCATGGGCACAAGTACCTTCGGGTGCTCCCCCCAGGACCAGACCGGGCCCTATATGCACAGCATTTATCATGTATGTTGACATCCACTCTCATTTATAGCCAATGTGAAATTTCAAGGTTTGACCAGTATGATATATAAGGTGGAATTATGGAATGGAATCCAAGGGCGCATTGATGTGTGGGGATGAACTAGGAGTGGAAACCAGTAACGTTTGATACACGAAAAAACTAGATAAGAGAGGTGCCTTATGGGCCACCTGACAATTTTAGAAATGACATCCTTACTGTGGGATGCCCTTCCTGGGAATTATACAGGGTTCAGAGGACCCTGTCAGGAGTTAAAAATCACCTCTCCGGCTGCCATCTATCAGTGGAGATGGCAAAAGTGAAAGCCTAATGATCACGTTAACGTAATGAGCTAGCTGGGTCGACTCAATAGTTCATTGCGTCAACTCATCAGCTCATCGCGTCAACTCATCAATTCACCGCGTCAACTCATCAGTTCACCGCGTCAACTCATCAGTTCGCCGCGTCAACGCGATGAACTGGCAAGGTCGACTCATCAGTTCATTTTCACAGGCAGGGTCAACTCATCAGTTCATTTTCATTGGCAGGGTCGACTCATTAGTTCAAATCTGTTGGCAGGGTCGACTCATCAATTCATTTTCATAGGCAGGGTCGACTCACCAGTTCATTTTCATAGGCAGGGTCGACTCATCAGTTCATATGAACAGTACTGCGTCAACTCATCCATCAGGCTGCGTCGACTCATCAGTTCAATTTCTAGCTCACAGGGTTGACTCATCAGTTCATATGAACAGTACTGCGTCAACTCATCCATCAGGCTGCGTCGACTCATCAGTTCAATTTCTAGCTCATAGGGTTGACTCATCAGTTCATATGAATAGTACTGCGTCAACTCATCCATCAGGCTGCGTCGACTCATCAGTTCAATTTCCAGCTCACAGGGTTGACTCATCAGTTCATATGAACAGTACTGCGTCAACTCATCCATCAGGCTGCGTCGACTCATCAGTTCAATTTCCAGCTCACAGGGTTGACTCATCAGTTCATATGAACAGTACTGCGTCAACTCATCCATCAGGCAGAGTCGACTCATCAGTTTTGTTCCCTAGTTTTCATGCCCTTCCAATCCTCCTTTCACTCTGAGTTCTTCACAAAAGTTCTTCCCCTCTTGTAGATACAGATTTTCTTATTTTACCATATCCTCCAATTCTTCTTAGTTTTTATGTTATAATTAATTTTCTACGGTTCTGATTTTTTACTCAGTAACTGTTCACCTACGCCTATAGATCTCATTTTTTCACATTTTTCACCTTCTTCCTCTCATTTTCTCTCTCTGCACTCTTCATGAAACTTCTTCCTAACCTTCCAATCTACGACTTTCTCTTCTTGCACACATTCTCATTCTCTCTAGATTTTTCATTATTCTCCTTCTTATAACCCTATATTTTCAATATCATTTCATTGTGCTTTCAACTGGGTCCTTTTCCACTTGGCCTCTTTCAACTTGGTCTTTTTCCACATTTTTCATCCTCTTGACTATAATTTCTTCTTTCACTATTTTCAGGCTTTAGTTTCTCTTATATAACATTTTTAACATGGTGGTTTTAGTTTCACAGAAATTGACAAATGACAGGCCCTTTACTAAAGCATGAACTATATCAAATATAGATATTAGCTAATACATACTAATCGTCCTAGATTTAAGCTAACACGTGCTAATTATTCTAGGTATGAGACTAATACTTACTAATACTTGTTAATACTTGCTAATACTTGCTAATTATTTTAGATATAAAGCTAATACATGCTAATCATTTCAAGTATGAAGCTAATGCATGCTAATCATCCTAGATTTAAGCCAACACATGTTAATCATTCTAGATATGAGACTAATACTTGCTAATTATTCTGGGTATAAAGTTAATACGTGCTAATTATCTTAGGTGTGAAGCTAAGGCATACTAATCATCCTAGACTTAAGTCAACACATGCTTTAAAAACACTAAAATCGCATGGAAATGAGCCTAATACTAAAGGCCTAGACTAATCATCCTAGATTAGCTACTAATTTAGTTAAAAGTTGAGAACACCTACCTCTGTGAAGTTCGTAGCAGCAGAATCCCTCTAGCAAAGCTTTGCCCCAACCTCAGCTAGCCTAGAATCGGAATGGGGGTAGCAAAAGGGGATGTTATAGGGTCTAGTATGAACGGATAGGGGACACGATCTGAAATAATGAGTCTTTACAGCTTGTACAGGCTGGAGAGATAAGAGATAGGCTGGAGAGATAAGAGACAATTGTTTGGACATCTAACCCATGGCCCAATTCGTAAGTGCAAGATTAGCTTATATCATATAATTATTTGGCAAAAAGGGTAGATACATGATGGATGCTAAGATTTGAACCCTCGTCATTGGATTGGAAGGCAAGCTACTTAACCAACTACACTAGGAAGCCACTTGTTAAGTGAATAACCTTTATATATGATAACTTCATGTTCCTACTTCTTACATAAACTACCTAAATAGTTTATCTAATATTATTTTATTTTATTTTTATTTGAAAAATATTGATAATAATAAAAAAAAATTTATACGGGGTGCTACATGTGGGATCACTCTCAAGGGGAGGAGATGGCTCAAAAGGCTCACTAGGGATCACCGCTGGGTCCCTATATGCAACAAGATCCGATACATTGAAGGTAGAGCTTATACCATATTCCTCGGGTAAGTCCACAACGTACGCATTGGATCCAACGCGTTTCAACAATCTGAATGGACCGGCTCCGCGAGCTTGTAACTTCTTAACGGTTCCAGAGGGAAACCGTTCAGGTCTTACCCTGATCATGACGTATTCGCCCTCGTGGAACTCTCGGTGGTGTCGGTGGGCATCGGCTAACTCCTTGTACCGTGCATTGCTGGCCTCAATGTGACGACGGATGTCGTCATACAAACTCCTAACATGCCTAGCAAACGACTCGGCCGACTCCGACACTCTAGCATGGATAGGCATGGGGACAAGGTCAACGGGTTTCCTAGGCCTACGACCTGTGACAATCTCAAATGGACTCATGCCGGTAGACCTATTCACCGAATCATTGTATGCAAACTCAGCCATGGGTAAAATGAGATCCCAATCCCCAATGCGGTCCTTGACTAGACACCTCAAAAGATCTCCCAGACTCCTATTGACTACCTCGGTCTGACCATCGGTCTGGGGGTGATATGCAGTGGAAAACTTGAGGTGAGTACCCATCATATGCCATAGTGTCTTCCAAAAGTAGGAAGTGAATCTAACATCACGGTCAGACACTATAGTGCGAGGCAACCCGAACTTGCACACCACATGAGAAAGGAATAGGCGGGCTACCCTAGAAGCATCCGAAGTCTTCGAGCAAGGGATAAAGAGGGCCATCTTCGAGAAACGGTCAACCACCACATAGACCGAATCATGCTTCCTGGAGGTACGTGGCAATCCCAAAACAAAGTCCATGCTAACATCCTGCCACGGGGCATCAGGTACGGGGAGAGGCGTATAAAGGCCCGAGCTTTGCTTCTTCATCTTGGCCGTAGCACATGTACGGCACTGAGCCACGATGTTAGCAACATCGCGCTTCAAGCTCGGCCAATAAAATCGATGCTCTACTGCCTCGATAGTCTTGTTCCGACCAAAGTGACCAGCTAGACCTCCCGCATGTAGTTCCCACACTAAGAAATCTCGAACCGAAGTTTGGGGAACACATAGCCTGCTACCTCGAAAGAGGTAACCCTCCTGAAGCACATACTCATCAAGGTCTCTCGAGGGTCCGGCCTGGAGAGTGGTAAAAATCTGACCGAAGTCAGGACAATCAACATAGGCCTCCTTCATCTTATTTAACCCTATGACCTCGGCACTCATGGTGGTAAGCAAACATGCTCGCCGACTCAAGGCATCAGCCACCTTGTTCTCCACTCCAGCCTTATGTTTCAGCACAAAGGTGAACTGCTGGAGATACTCGACCCAACGACTATGACGCGAGTTAAGCTTCTTTTGCGAATGGAGGTACCTCAATGCCTCGTGGTCGGAGTATAGGACAAACTCCTAATGTAAAAGATAGTGTCTCCAATGCCTAAGAGCCTGAACAACTGCGTAGAATTCTTTATCATACGTGGAATATCGCAGTTTCGCGTCATTCAGCTTCTCGCTGAAATATGCGATCGGGTGGGACTCCTGACTCAAAACTCCTCCAATTCCCACGCCCGACGCATCACAACAGACCTCAAACACCTTCGAGAAATCAGGCAGTCGAAGGATAGGTGTCTGGGTCATGCACTCCTTGATGTCCTTGAAGGCGGCAGATGCAGCCTTCGTCCATACAAATGTGCCCTTACGGATGCAATCCGTGATCGGGGCGGTGACGGAGCTAAATCCGCGGATAAAGCAATGATAGAACATCGCAAGACCATGAAAGCTGCGGACATCATGAACGGTACGGGGTTCCGGCCACTCAACAATGGCCCGGACCTTCTCTGGATCGGCGGAGACCCCCGTACTAGACACAATGAAACCCAAGAAGGTAAGCTGAGGTGTCATGAAAGCACACTTCTGTGGGTTCGCAAATAGCTGCTCTCGCCGAAGAAGTAGACAGACCTGCCGAAGGTGGTCTAAGTTGTCCCTTGTGGTGCGACTATAGATAAGGATATCATCAAAATACACCACTACAAAGACTCCAATGAAAGGTTGAAGGACCTGAGTCATGAGCCGCATGAAAGTGCTAGGGGCATTGGTCAACCCAAAAGGCATGACCAACCACTCATATAGACCGTCCTTGGTCTTAAATGCGGTCTTCCACTCATCACCTGGCCTAATCCTCACCTGATGTAGCCACTCTTAAGATCGATCTTCGAAAAGATAGTGGCACCTGCCATCATGTCTAGCATATCATCAAGGCGGGGAATAGGGAACCTGTACTTCACGATGATCTTGTTGATGGCACGACTATCAATACACATTCTCCACGTGCCATCCTTCTTCGGGGCGAGTGATGCAGGTACAGCACATGGACTCATTCTGTCCCGAACAGATCCTCTCTGCACAAGCTCATCGACCTGCCGTTTAAGCTCGGCATGCTCCGTGGGGCTCATTCGATAATGAGGAAGGTTGGGCAAAGAAGAGCCCGGAACAAGGTCGATGGCATGCTGAATATCCCGCATGGGTGGGAGTCCCTCGGGAAGCTCATCGGGAAAAATATCGGCAAACTCCTGCAGAATAGGAACAACCTCGGGTGGGAGCTCACCCTCGGAGTCCCGCTCCACCTCTCGGACCGTAATGGCAAACACCGGACAGCCCTGACTAAGCTCCTGCTCCATTTCCCGGGAGCTAATCATCATCAATCTCCTCGTCGAGGGCTCTCCTGGGCCAGAGGTAACGGTCATAGTCCGAGCTGGGGATGGGGTACTGGGCCCGGGTACGGAAGGCTTTGGAGTACTAGGGCCAGTAGGACCCCTGACTGATGGGCTCCTGGGCCGAACGGGGTGGAGGGTGACCCGCTAGCCATCGTGGTCGAAGGTACAGGTGTTCGACCGACCATGGAGTGTGGCATCTCGATCGAATAACCACGGCCTACCAAGAATGATACTTCCCACTTCCATGGGGAGAACATCACACCAGATCTCATCACGGTAGGAGTGGAGCTGCAGCGGGACCAAGCACCGCAGCCTGACCGAAATGGAAGTGGTATCCACCCATGATACCTGATAGGGACAAGGATCGTCTACGAGTGTGAGACCAAGACGAGCGACAGCGTTCGTGGAGATTGCATTGATACAACTCCCGCTATCGATGACCACCTTGCAAATTTGCTTTCCCAGCCTACAGAATACCTGAAGGATAGTGGTCCGACGCCAGTCATCACTGGCCTGTGGCTGGGTGAGGATACATCTGACGACCCCCACGTGGGTATCGCCCGACTGCTGGACATCCTGGGCCTCACCTCCCATCTCATAGTACTCGTCAGCTAACTCTTCATCTGCCTCATAGCTGACTAACTCGAAGCCCGTAGGGGTGCTATCCTCGGCCTGTGTGTCCCCAATATGAAGAGATGGGTGGGTGGGACACTGGTTGGCGAAATAGCCAAACCCATTGCAGCGATAACACTATTGTCGTGATCCACTAGGCTCCCCAATCATAGGTCCTTTACCTTTATCCTTCCGACGGATAGGAGGCGTAGGCAACAAAGGACGTGCAGGAGGTGCGGGTGCCGGTGGACGGGCTATGGGTGGGGCTGTAAGATGCTGGGGACGAGGAAGGTCCCTCGGGGGTGGAGGATGAGGCCTAGGAGCAAACGGCTCGGGACGAGCGGGCTCCTGAGGTCAAGCCATGGGGGCCCTCGAATACGTGCCAGAAGAGCCACGGGGCTCGACACTACGAAGGGGAAAAGAGCCCAACCGGTGGGGTGACTCGAACTCGGCCTTGAACTGCTCCAATTCGAGAGCAATCTGATACGCCTGCTCCAAAGTGGTCGCGTTGCGGCGAAAGAGTTCATATTGATAATTGGGCCGTAGACCTCTCCGAAAGCGGGATATCGTCATGGTGCTCTCTTCCGTGACCCCGCACCGCAAGTAATACTCATCGAACTCGATGGTGTACTCGGTCACGGATCGGTTCCCTTGGGAGATGCTTTGCCACTTGTCTATAAGACGCTGGCGATATGAGGCGGGAAGGTACTTCTCCCTCAATTTGATTTTCATATCATCCCAAGTACCGATTTGGGGTTGACGTCGCTGGTTGAGCAGGCTCTCCACATTGATCCAATAAGTTTGGGCCTGCCCTTGCAACTTCATCTTTACATATCGGACTCTCCGGTGGTCCGTCATCTCAAACCACTCGAAGTACCGGTCCATGCCGGCCTCCCAATCTAAATACACCCTAGGGTCCAAGGACCCGCTAAAAGTGGGAGGGTCCGCACGCACACCCCTAAGAATGCGGTCGTC
Source organism: Amorphophallus konjac (assembly GCA_022559845.1). Classification (NCBI taxonomy): domain Eukaryota; kingdom Viridiplantae; phylum Streptophyta; class Magnoliopsida; order Alismatales; family Araceae; genus Amorphophallus; species Amorphophallus konjac. The sequence continues at coordinate 158,731,831 of CM040125.1, forward strand.
ATCCTCGTCATCACGATTCCATCATTGATGACGACGACCGTTACCCCCTTGATCATTATCAGATGCATAATCATCCACCACATGCACCTGTTGAACCCCAACATTCTCCACTTGAGCCCTTGGCACAGTGGGTTGCTGCACCGGCTCTTGTTGGCCATTCATCGGCGCGGGTTGCGCCGCTACTGGGCCCCTCTCGAGGATTTTGATTTCTATTTTCCGGCGCGCGCTCCGACGAAAACGGCCGCTGCGATCAATCCCGACATCGGATCGGGACGCATGAGCTATCGTTGGAAAGCTCTCTTCAAATGCTTCAATCTAGACCCAGAGAGATCTGTTGGATCTGGTCGGATCAGAACTTTAATGAATTTACAAGCCCCTGTTGTACAGTAACCGAAATCTCAGATCTGCAGGGTACTTGTCTGAGATTCACCATTGACCGCCTAGTAAACCTACGATTCAGCTCTTGAGCTCTGCTTCAAAGTTGTAGGGTATCAAACCACGGAACGGGGACTATTTTGGGAATTGGATTTAGAGGTGGTGGTGATTTACTATGATTTTTGGGGTGACTGGTGGTCAGATCTGGGAATAGTGGGACAGAACTGTAGCTGGGACTGAGAATGATTTTTAGAAAATATGAGATGAATGAACCAAAAATTGAGAAACATTGTGGATGAAGGGGTGGATGGGTGGATGGGTGGAACCTCCAGTAAAATTGGGCGAACTAGCAGAAATCAAAAAGTGGATCTAAGGTATGAAACTCAGGGCGGGGATGAATCTTGACAGAACTCTGACAGAACTGAAATGGAAGAGTGGACGAAAATAAAAAAATATGAAACGAGATCTGAATGGCAAACCAAAATTTATGGGATGTCCTTGACACCTCCGGAACATCCACTAAAATCCCCAGATCTTTCTGAGCTCGTGGTTGAGATAATAAATTTGTGGAAGCTCCTGTGGTACTGCGCGGGCAGAACTCTGTTGATGGCGATGGCGGTGCGGTGGCGGCTCGTGGCGGCGGCGGCGATCGTCGGAACCGATACACGAGGCATCACACCTCAGAATGGAAGCCTTCACAGCTTCAAGGGGGAGAGGGAGGAGAGAGGAGGGGGGCGCACCAGCCCTTGCTCTTGGAAATTGTTTGATTCAAATGGCATTAATTCATCAAAATAGAAAATACAAGCTTAAATAGGTTACATCTCACATCCATCCACAACCATTGGATCTAGGGGATGGGAATGGAGGGTTGGGATGGAGTGTGACACACACACAAAAAATAAATAAAAAACTACAAGGAGGGGGGCGGCCCTTGGACTAGGTGTAGAAGGTGGACTTGGTAGGTGGGGGTGGGTGGCCAAATGTGGACTTTCCAAGCCCGTTGTCCCCCACTTGGCCCACCCATCTAGAAGCCTCCATTTGACATGTTGACTGACCCCACATGGGGCTCATGGGTGAGGTGGCTCAATGGGATGGGGCCTGGGGGGCCCGTGTGGCCCACGGGGCCCAAATTGCACATAAGCCCCTCTTACAATCAAAATAGCAAACCGCATACAATGAAATAAACATAAATTACACACACATAAAGTCTAACTAAATATGATAAATGCCGGGACTCAGGGGGGCGTCTCCAGGCTGTCTCCGAGCCAAATAGATGCTGAGGTGGCTCGAGTCGTGCTCCGTGTGCGGTACCGGTGGCTCGGCGTATCGCGCCGCTCAACTGCTCGGGTGTCCGCACCAGTCCCCCTCCGAAGGATCCTCCATGCTTCGAATGCAACGGCACAACGCAGAGTGAAGAGGAAGGAGTGAGGAAAGACTGTTAGAGAAAATCCCAAGCAGTAAAGTGGAAAGGGCACCTTTCGGTCATTCTTATAGGCCAAAGGAGGCTACACGCCTTAAATGACCCCCCCCCTCGGAAACACGCCAAAGGATTTCTCCCCTGAATGGTCACCTCCAACTCCTCGATCCCCGCCCTAGCGGGATTCACGAAGCGGCCTGGCATTCAAAGCGTGAAGGAGCGAAAGGATGCCCCGTCAGAAGTCTACCAAATCAGCATGCGAAAACCGCGCAGAACATATCTGCACCTCCCAACTACTCCAGATACGCCAACCAAATCACGGCAAAGATGGTACTCAAACAAAGTAAGTCGTTCATTATCACACAAAAAAGGAAACTCTCTAAAAAGAGGAAAGAGAGGTAAAAAGGGAAAGAGGCGAAACAAGGCAAAATACATCAGGCCTCGGGCCCACTTGGACGCTCGAGAACGGCGGAAGGGGACGCGTCATCCCCGGCACCTTCGGTGACGGCTGGCTCGGACACTGACCTCGCTTGTGCGAGAACTGTCTCGGTCGTGAGCCCTCCCAAAACGTCCAGAGCCGGTGACCCCGATAGAGGCGACCCCTCCGAATCTTCCCCGACTGACGATGAGGAGCTAGAAACCGACTCATCCGAGTCATAACACTGGTCAAAGGGGAACTCGATCGCGGAGTTTTGCTCGTCGGCGTAGTTTACCGCCCGGCGATAGCCCTACTTGAACCCCTTTCGAGCGCCCCGGCGAAGTGCTACCTCGTAATAGGGTAGGGCGACTTCCACCAGGTCGGTCGAGTAAGCATCCGAGCTCCTATAACGCTCGATCGCCTCTGCCTCGATCTGCCCCGCCCTTCCGACGAGCTCGACCCGAGCCCGCTCCGCCTCGGCCGCACGCTCCTCCGCCCGGGCCCGGTCCTCTTCAGCCTCAGCTCGGAGGCGCTCTGCCACCTCTGCCCGATCTAGCAGCTCGCCGCGTTCGAGCTCCCAGTGATTGTCTAGCTCGAGGCGACGCAGACGCTCCTCCTCCAAGGATCGGCTTGTCCTCTTAAGAGACTCTCGGGTCTTGGCGAGCTGTTCGGTCAGCACCCCGGCTTCCTGTCGGCTCGCCCGCGCCACCTCCCAAAACGTGAAAAACTCCTGCCGGAGCCCCTCATGCTCCCCCTTGAGTCGGGCCAGTTTCCTTTCGCATCCTCCAAGGGTCCAGGCGAGTTTCGACCGCTCCGCCTCCGTCCGGGCGTGCGCCTCCGACATCAAAGCCGCTGACCGAGCTATGACCAGGCCGCCCTCCATCAAAACATCAAGGATCCCGGGGGGGTATTGCGCCTTTCTCCCCCCTTCGTCCTTGCGGTGATCGACCGGCAGACCCGGTACAGGTCACCCGTAATACTAAGACTTTCCAAGGGCTCGGTAGAGGGGACCGCTCCGCCCTGGGCACCCCGCCAGAAGGCTCTGCTCGAGCGACGGAGCCGACCGCCTCGCGCGCCACGGTCGGTTGGGGTTGCGACGCCTCCCTGGGCGAACCCCCAACCTCGACCGGTGCCGCGGGACCGATCACACCGGGAGCTTCAAGCGCCTGGGGCTGCAACGCCCTCGCGGGCGAACCCCCAGCCCTGCCTGTCTCGGCCCGCACCTCACCGACCGAGACATCACCGCCTCCGACCGATCCCCCGGTCTCGGCGTCAACTACTTCAACATCGGCCCCCTCTACCCCCGTGGGGGGGAGAGCCGACCCATCGCCGCCCTCTGAAGGGCCCCCGGTCTCCTCGGCCCCCTCTGGCCTGGCAGGTGGGGGAGCTGGCCCCGAGGGGTCAGCCCCATCTTGCCCCCGAGAGGGGAGCGCCGCCGAGCCGGAGTCACCCCTGGTGGTAGAAGGAAGCCCTGTCTTCTTGGCCCGTTTCCTGGCCTTCGCGACCTCCCACAACTTTCCCGCCATGGGATCCTTGCGCTTCGTACCAGTTGGTAGTGAAGATCCCCCGGGGGCCACCCCCTTGCCCTTATCTCGGGCTTGGGCGCGACCCGCAGGAGCATCTGGTTCGTCGGCCGCCGAGTCATCTTCTCCCAGATCGATGACCTCAGCAGCTTCCTCCAGAGGTTCCCGCCTCACATCTGCAACAAAGAGGAGAAGGAAAGTAACTACCACCCCAGGAGAAGAACCTCGAGAGCTGTACTTGTCGACGTCAACCGCGTAAGAAAACACCGTTCGATGTTCTCCGGTGTCACCAGCTCCTCAGTCGACTGGCGGTTATCCAGCAGACGAGCGGCATGCCGCTCCACGTGGGGAGGGAACTCCTCCTGGCGAGGGGGAAGATTCGGATGAAAATTGGGTGAGACCAGACATCTCCAAGACTCATCCGTCGCCTCCGCCTTCACCCAGAAGAATTGGGTCTTCCACCCCTTGTGCGAGGAGTCCTTCACTGCGAGTGAGATGCAACTCCTGTTCCTCCTCGCCTAGATGAAGTAGAAGCCCTTCCCCGCCGACGGGTGCGCTTTCAACTCGAAAAAATAGTGAAAGAGGTCCAAGGAAGGAAAAATGTCGTGCTGACGATAGAGAATCCGAAAGGCGGAGAGAAGGAGATACGAGTTGGCCACCAACTGAATAGGCGCCAACCGGAAAAACTCGAGAAGCTTAAGTACAAAAGGCTCGAAGGGAAGGCGGAACCCACGCTTCCAAGCCAGAAGAAAAGTGCAAATGTGCCCCGTACGGCTGTCCAGACTCGTCTCATACGGGGCGGAGGCAGCAAAGCTGTACCTGAGAGGCAAGCGAAAATGATGCTCCAGCTTCCTCACCTCGGCTTCCCCCAACTCACTGCAATTGGGGACGGGCTCCCGCCTCACCTGCCCGATTTCCAAAGGCAGATCCGCCATCGAGCTGGAAGATGATCCCTCGCGCCAGCTCGAAGACTCCGGAGGGGAAGGAAGTTGCCGGACCGCCTCCGCGGTTACCCTCGCCAACTCCTCAAATGCCACCGCAAGACTTTGCGTCTCCACTGTGCTCTCACGGCGCATCAAGGAGCCCCAGAAGCAAAGAAACTAAGGAAAGCCTAAAACCCTGAGAAGCCTAGAACGACGAACAGCGCCCAACGCCTATAAAACCCTGGAGGAAGGTGACGCGTGGTTCCGTGCTCCGAGAAAAGGGGGGCCCCTTTGTTTCAAATCTGTCAGGATCATCATTACGGGCCCAGGCGACCACTACATGTGGCTCCATAACGCCAATAGAATTCCACCCACCTGAGCCACGCCTGTCCAAAGCCTCAAAAACTACTCGACCGAGCCTCCATGGCTCTGGAGTAGGAGGGGGACAAGTGGAGAGAGGGATTTCTGCAGCCCACTCAAAGAGCAGCCCAACAAGACCCAACAGGGTCCAACGAGGCAAGCTCACCTGAGTGACAGCCCACAGGGCCCACTTAGGAAAGAAAAGCCCAATGAACAAACACTCGAGGAACCAACTCTCCCTGGCGGCCCCTAGGCTCGGAGGGCCCGAGTAATGGTCAGGTCACAAGGAGGGTCCGGCCCAAGCCGTTTCCCCGCCCGGGAGAGACAGGCATTCGCCGACCTATCCAATCCCTCTTTCGCCGAGCTATGCTCATCGCCCGGACAGGGCTGGCGTTTCAGAAGCTCGGCCAGACCAGATATTATCCGTTCGTGCTGCCGTTAAGAGTCCCCAACGGACAGGGGAATCAAGAAGCCGCCGGACTTCGAGGCGATAGCGTTCCCACGATAAGGCCATGAAAGCCCACGTTGAGGTCGTAACTCCCGCCGGAAACCCCTCAGCTTGCAGGACTCCAGAAGGCGACATACTATTTAAACCAGGGATACCCTCCGGTGGAAGGTAAGGGTCATTAAGGCACTCATACCCCAAACTCCTGAGCACGATCCGCTTCACCCCTCTGGTGGAGAGGAATCTCGCGCACTAGTTTTTCTCCTCCCCATTATTGCTTCCACCACAGCTCTACTGACTTAACCATCGGAGGGTTTTTCCCCAGGGAAACCCCCTGGGCACTCTGATACGTTTCCCTGTCTTGCAGTTCATCTTCTGGTGATCGACAGCCCGCTCAGGACACAACGCGAGATTTCACCTCTTCACTGCCCAATTCAAGGGAGCCGACGTCGTGCCGAGGGCACGGGTTCCACTCTTTTCCCACGGTGATCACTTATAGCAAAGGAGCTTAAGGATCGGGCTCTCATTCATGGCCAGTGGAGTTTATGAACTAATATTGACTGAACAAATACTAATTAGAGCAAAGTTTGGAGCACTTACTCGGCCGGTTTGAATAAACCGGTCCCGCTCGGAGACGAGGGCGAGCGGGGAGGCGTGGGGTCCCCTCACGCCGCGTCGGGGCAGCTTGACCTGTTTAGGAAGTTACAACACTACACCTCTCGCAGGAGGGGGACCTTGGGGTGGGGGTTAATAGATATTACATCCAAAACTACCTCCACACAGGGAGGGGCCTTCAGCCGGCCAAGCGGGGAGGCGTGGAACCGAACTCACAACCAATAAGGAGACTGATGTCGCCTCTGCCCGCTTTCTGTGAGTGCTGATAGAGGGTTGAAGAAGTAGCAGCTGTGACTGCTCTCGATTTTTTTGGGGGACAAAACCACCTGGAAATTCTTTGTAGCTGGATCGGGATGATGCTTGAATTTTTTTGATTTCTTTGGGCACTGCTGCTGGTCGGGGTAGGGGCTTGAACAGGGTGGCAGACCCTCGGTTCTGACCGGTTCAGGTTCCCAACAGCAGGAAGAAGAGGGTGCCACGATCTCTACCGAGCTCAGAATCAGGTGCCGCTGGAGTTGTTGCAACCGTTGACGAGTCCTCTTCGACACGAGCTTAACAGGGATGCCAATTATTGTCAGAGCAGATCGGTACGCTCTGAACACTGAGGAGGGGTCGGTGCAGACTGAGTGGGGGTAGAACCGCGCACCCGGGAAAGAAAATTGATAACTTCCAGATCCGGACGCCAAACCGAGCTCTGCTTTCTGAGGATGAAAGAAAACTCAAAGTAGAAGACTTTTTCAGAAGAACTCTTGTTCATATTTCGAGGATGATTGCCGCAGTAGATCGTCCACTCAAGTTCTGGTGTCCTGCCAGAGAAGGTTTGCGCAGTCGAGGAAGAAATGTTCTCCCGGTCAGCTCGGTGCTCGGATGATGTCGAAACCACCGCCGTTCCGAAGCTGACTGGAAGACGCTTCCGACGGTTCCTCTTGGGGATTCAGAAACATCCGGAGGAGGCCGTGGTCGACTCTGCAAGATGCTGATCTTCTGTAGGTCTTTAACAACAACCAAACATGAGTTGTCTCTTCAAGTGAGGGTGGATGATGGGGTATTGGAGTGACTAGATGATGAAGGGGAGTGCGGAGATGATGGGAGGGGATGTGGGGGAGGTGTGGGAGGAGGTAATGGTGATGGTTAGCAGGGTTTGGTGAGGGGAGAAGCAGGGTCTTGCTGGTTCTACACAAGGTGGGGGAGATATGGAAGGGTGGAGGGGGATGGTGGAGGCTCTAAATGGAATGGGGGTGGAGGGAAGGGGAGGGGCGACCAGGCCTAGAGGAGGGGAGCTTGGGGCGGCCAAGGCTATAGAGGGAATGGGATTTCAAATTCAAATGGTCTTGGGAGGTGGAGGGTGCCATGGGGAAGAAGGGAAAGTGTTTGGGAAATAGGAAAGGGGTGGTTGGTGGTTGGGGGGTGGAGTGGGGATTGGGGGATCTCCCTTGGGACTAGGGGGGTGGAGTAATGGAGTTGTGGGGAAGGGGAGAGGCTTTAATGGGGTAGGTGGGGGTGGTTGGTGGTTGGGAGGGGGGAGGAGAGAAGGTGGGGGCGAACCCCTTAGAGAGGGAAGAGAGAAAGAGAGAGAGAGAGAGGAAGGGGGGGGGAGTCTCTCCCCTAGGACTTCTCACCCACTCTTGGATTCTCTCCACTAAAACTAAATAATTTGAACTCTCAAGGAAAATTTGCATTGATTCATTAAGTTGAAATGGGGGGAATGGGGTCCTATATATAGGCAACCCACATTTTACGAAAAGACCTAGACATTTGACTCAATGACAAATAACCAAGGAAGGGGGGGGGGCGCCCATGGGCCTAGCCCAATGAATTGGGCTCAAAACTATTCTAATGAGCCCAATGACACACAAACTTAGCAAAGACCTAGGGACATGACTCAAATAAAAGGGAAATTACATCAAATGACTCAAATAAAAATTACATAGGACTCAAAATTAAATAACTAGACCATGCCGGATGCAATCAGGGCGAGGAGACGAACTGTGAACGTGGGCATGGGAGGTGATGTCCCCATCATACTCCCGGGGTGTGGAGAACTCGACTCCGTCGAGTAAGTGTCCTTCCCTCCTCGGAGGGTGTAGAAGTGGTACTGCCCTCAAGTCTTCCGAACGAGACCGATCCATCCACCTGCCGAGATAGCGCTCGTATACCTTGCTCCTGGTGGTAGTGACATGTTCATCCAATATTCGTTCAATGCGCTCACGCTGGGCTCTCTTGGCTGGTGGTCTCTCCTCACGGGTGGGTGCTCTCTCAACGGAGGGAATAGGCTCAATATCCTCACTGGGTACCACCGTGGGTCCCTTATATGGCACTAGGTCGGCTACATTGAATGTGGGACTCACTCCGTACTCCTCGGGGAGATCTAACTTATAGGCATTAGCGCCAATGCACCTCAGGACCTGGAAGGGACTAGCCCCACATGGCCTCAATTTGGAGATGACTCCCGGGGAGACTCTCCTTCCTCACCATCACAAAGTCACCCACATGAAATTCTTGGTGATGCTGAAGGGAGTCAGCCTGCCTCTTGTAGATCTCATTTTCCTTGCTAATGTGCTTGCAATGGTTTTCATGCAATTTGTGAATGTTGACATTCTAGGGGTGATGGGTGGACCTGGGCAACCAAAAGTAGACCAATCATGCTTTGACGCCAAGAAGACTTTGACGGAATGGGGAGGACCGGGGCATCCATATGTGATCCGGTCATGCATGGGGGTGACAAATGCTGGGGGACCCGGACATCCATGAATACTCCTATCATGCCTACGACTCATGATGAGTGAAGGTGGACCACTACATCCGAATTTGGACCACTCATGCTTTCTACTTGACATGTGGGTGATATGAATGAATGGACCCAACATAGTATTCATGCCAAGGGGTGTGGTAAGCCTAGACACATGCATGTTTTTTCCAAAGGTGACTTCCATGTGTATAGGTGTGGGACAACCTTTGAACTCCCATTGGAAAGGATCGAATGGATCTAAGAAGGTGGTCATCATGGGGGGGGGGCACAACCTTATTACCTAAGGATATGTGTAACACCCGGTAATTTTTGGAACAGGAATAAAAATATACATAATGATATACCTACTCTTATAAGTATAAAATGTTTATTCAAATAAATAAATGGTCAAGTGATATTCCCAAGGGGTTGCTCAGATCGAACCTGCCTCTGATACCTAGGACAAAGACTAATAAAAGTTAAAGAACTTATGAGCAATAAAATCTCTAAATAGAAGATTACTAAGATCTCAATGTAAGTGAGAACTAGCCACGCCAAATCAATGAGGTATAGAACCTTAGAGATAGTCTTAAGAGCCTTATTTATGCATAGACGGAAATACATGCAAGTTATTAAAAGATATAAGTCGTATGTGTAAGGTCTTGACAAATAAACAAGTAAGACTTCCAAACAAAGTAAACTTGTGTAAAGGAACAAATAGAAATAACTAGTTACAAATATAATTATTAGGCCTTGATAAAGGGTTAACATTTTTAAAGCTAAGCTCCATTGGCCCAAACTCAACCCCAAGCAGTTTACGCTTAATGTGCTTTTTAACACGTTTTATTATCTTCTCCCATATAGGCAATATATATATATATATATATATATATATATATATATATATATACATAAGTACATAACATAAACCTGTATATATGTATATATACCTAGAAATAAAAGGAAAGTATATATTATATATGAATGAACAAATAAAAGAGTGAAATGGAAATAACGCCTCGGATAAAGGCGCTATTTAAATTATAAACGCCTCTAGTTAAGGCGTGACTAAAGAAGTGACGCCCTCACCACACGGCGTCAAATTCCAACGTCAAAAATGGTAAGGCCAAGAAACGCCCCTATCTTGGGCGTGTTTTAAATAAAGGAACGCCCTAACTAAAGGCGCTTCTTAATAAACGACCTAGACCAGGTCGTCAATTTAAGAATCGACGCCCTGACCAAAGTCGTTAATTCCATTCGAGTTCCGTTCGACACGGGAGCTTATCCAGGGAAGGATTATGTTAATCTAGTAAGTGTTTACTAGGGCAAGGACTCTAATAGGGATATATTACTCCCAATATAACTCTAGCCCATTAGGATTTCCCTAGATCCTATAAATACCCTTGACAGTCAAACCCTAAACCTATTTGATCGATCGTCTGCTACGGTGAGTAAAGAACTGAACGTTCTTTTCTTTCTATCATATGAAGAGTTACTGACTCTTCATCTCTTTCTCTTCTATACAGGTTAGGGAAGCCTTCATCAGCATCAACTTTTCTTCTTCCGAGAAGACTCTGTTACAAACAGAGTATTGTTCCCTATCAAGTTCTTCACGTGTCCTTCATCCAGACCATACTAAGGTAGGATTTTCTCAAGTCACTGTAGCCCAAACTAAATTGATACAGTACAATAATCATCATGCATATACATGGTTTGGTTTACTATAGTTTCTGAACGATTTTCTGTTAATTTCTTGAAAGAAACGTCCTTAGCAAGGGCATGATTATGAAATAAACGCCCCAGACTAGGGCGTTGTTTTACAAGTCACGACCCTGCCAAGGTCGTCAATTTTAGATTTGACGCCCTGTACACAGGCGTTAATTTCATTTACTGATTAAACGCCCACGTTAAGAATTGTTTATCTATGAAATCATGACTCTACAATAATGCATGATCATATGTCTTCAAACCTGTTAATTCTATTGTCATGACCATACATTCGTTCTTCATGAATTCTATTATCCTGAAATTATTACTGCCCATGAAAATTCAGGGTATTTCTTGAATTCACGACCGTGGCTAGGTCGTCTTTCACTGGACTAACGCCCGACGCTAGGGCGTGAATTAAAAAGTAACGCCCCTTCATAGGGCGCGTTTCTGTTAAAATCCCGAACAATATGTTCTGTAAAAACAAGAATTTAATGATTAACACCCCTTTCAAGGGCGTGTTATTGATATTTTCTGAAAATAAATATGTTCTGTAAAATATTATAAATAAAAAGACGCCTGCTGCTGTAGTCGTCTCATTGCAAAGAAACGCCCCTGTCCAGGGCGCGTTTTAGATAAATTTCTGATTTATTGAAAAATCTGCCAAAATGGAAACATATGTAAACGCCCTTCTGTTAGGCGTTAATTACTTGAGAAACGACTATACTTAAGTCGTTATTTTACTGTAAACTGATTTTCACTGTTTTTGTTAACCGGTGGTTTCATATGTTATATAATATATATATCGGCACTATTCTCCATTCCGTGAGTATAGTCCCACGTTTTACGATTATTTTATCGATCACACTCAATTCTCATTGACATACAAGCTCTCCATTGGACATTCCGTTCCTTTGGACTAGCGAGTTAGTCATAGAGACCTCCGTAAGACTCCTCGTAGCCTTGGATTCCCTCAAGGCCGACTGAGCTGGTTGTACCCTAAAAACCCATTACACCATTGATGCCATGTCACTCTAAAGAAACATGGTATACCGGCCCTTATGATTATACAAAGAGTATATCATAAGAAATTCTTAATGGGATGATGATATCATGCCATATCATGTCATTCTTGTAAACCTCAATTCTATGATAAGAATGAGGGCATCTTACCTTTGATATACTGTTCATGTGGACCTCAATTCTATATAAAGAATGTCCATATTGATTTGTCATGGTACCCAAGTTAAGGGAACCATATTCTACTTAGTTTTAGCGATATCGTGATTATACCGTTATTATCGCCAATCTATGTCCTTTGTCATATTTTGGACTCTATTCTATCAAAGTTGTCGTACGTGTCTACAAGCTTGATTATTGAAATTCTATGTTGGCTATAAACAAGAGTGGATGTCAAAATACATGATAAATGCCTGCGCATATAGGGCCCGATCTGGTCCTGGGGGGAGCACCCAAAAGTACTTGTGCCCATGGGAGTTAAAATGATAAGGTATCTGGCATTATACCGAGTACTTTACTTTCTAGATTGGACATTCCACATAAATCTTGTGCTTGAAATCGTACTTGCCTTGACATGAAATGCGTGGCCCGAAAAAGAGTAATTTACTTGCTTGATACATGATAGCCAAAATTCTTGACATGACTTGTTAAATGTACTTGCTTGAATATCTTAAGTATCTTGTTGAAAGTTCATGATTAGTTCATCTTATTCTTTGATATTACATTCTCTCTATCTTGTCGTTTTATGCGAGCATGCATAGCTTTACTGCATTCATGAAACTTGTAATTACTTAAACCCATTGCTAGTGCTTGAGATATAATCTCCTACTGAGCGTTCGCTCACTCCGTTTTATTCCAACATTTTCAGGTAAGCAGGTAGCTAGCAAGACCGAGACCCACACGGGCGGGACAAGTGTGCAAGCGAGCTGTGGAAACTAGTGAACCCGAGTCTTTTATTTTTTCTTGAGTCTAGATAGTATTGTCTAGCTAAGTTAGCTTATCGTCTCTTATTCAGTTATCTGGTCTAAGTCTGTTAGTATGTCGTTATCTTCTTTTCCATTATGTTGAAGTCTCCAAGATGGACAACAAGTTCTTGTAAGAGATTCATATTAGAAATAAAATTTCTATTGTTGTTCAAAATTATCTTGGTCTTATGCGATTGCTCTTGATCATTCACGATTGTTTAACTGCCACGTTCCGAGCAAACGACACGTTCCGCTTCTATCGGCCGGGGCGTGACAGAGGTGGTATCAGAGCTTAGGCTTTCGTATCCTCCAGATTAAGAATCCTTGTCTGCCATATCAGAGCTTCGGCTTTCGTATCCTCCAGATTAAGAATCCTTGTCTGCCATATCAGAGCTTCGGCTTTCGTATCCTCCAGATTAAAAATCCTTGTCTGCCATATCAGAGCTTCGGCTTTCGTATCCTCCAGATTAAGAATCCTTGTCTGCCATATCAGAGCTTCGACTTTCGTATCCTCCAGATTAAGAATCCTTGTCTGCCATATCAGAGCTTCGGCTTTCGTATCCTCCAGATTAAGAATCCTTGTCTGCCATATCAGAGCTTCGGCTTTCGTATCCTCCAGATTAAGAATCCTTGTCTGCCATATCAGAGCTTCGGCTTTCGTATCCTCCAGATTAAGAATCCTTGTCTGCCATATCAGAGCTTCGGCTTTCGTATCCTCCAGATTAAGAATCCTTGTCTGCCATATCAGAGCTTCGGCTTTCTTATCCTCAAGTTATTAGGTTTCAGTGATAGGTCAGATATCCTTGTTAGTCATATCATAGCTTTGGTTGTCGCAATCGTTAAGTTTTCGTGATAGGTCCGGTATCCCGGTCGGTCATATTTGGATTCAACTTTCCAAAATCCTTAGGTTGTTGAAACCAGATTATAGGTTGAGTATCCTTGTCAGTCGTCCTATAGGAATTCCGTGAGAGATGGGTAGAACTTGGGGTTAAAGTTATAAAAGAAAGATAAAGTATTTACATTTCATTAACACTAAATCTTGAGTCAATAAATTATCCCTCCACTCATCCTTGCAGGAACCTAGATAAAATGGAAGCCTCTAAGCCGAGCCTTGTTCATGAAATGATCTTGGTGGATGTCCAAGTTTACGCGAGCCTTGTCAGGAGAGTTCAAGAACTAGAGAAAGTAGTGGAAGAAAAAGAAAGAGTTGAAGGGAAAGATCAAACAAATAACTCCGAAAGTTTCACCGTTACCAAGAAAAGAATAAATGAGGATGATATTTCACAAAGGTGTAAGAAATGTCAGAAATGTAAGAAGTGTAATAAGAAAGAAGCTTCGGTGGATCACTCGAAAGATAAGTGTAGATCTTGTGAGAGATATGGTCACCAATCGAAAGAGTGTTGGTGGTGTTCGGGTGCATGTCTGCGTTGCGGGAACTTAAATCACAAGATAGCAGAATGTCCCAAGAAGCCTCCAAGAAGAGTTCAAGATTTAACCCTGCTTGCCAAAGGGAAAGATGCGAAAGGTATCCCTCACCCGTAATCCTAAACTAGCCCTTTTTCATTCTGAAGATTTCTTCTGTATAAGCTCATAATAAGTTCTCTATTAGGAATGAAAGGTGATGTGAATTTGGGGACCAAATTCTTTTAAGTGGGGGAGGGTGTAACACCCGGTAATTTTTGGAACATGAATAAAAATATACATAATGATATACCTACTCTTATAAGTATAAAATGTTTATTCAAATAAATAAATGGTCAAGTGATATTCCCAAGGGGTTGCTCAGATCGAACCTGCCTCTGATACCTAGGACAAAGACTAATAAAAGTTAAAGAACTTATGAGCAATAAAATCTCTAAATAGAAGATTACTAAGATCTCAATGTAAGTGAGAACTAGCCAAGCCAAATCAATGAGGTATAGAACCTTAGAGATAGTCTTAAGAGCCTTATTTATGCATAGACGGAAATACATGCAAGTTATTAAAAGATATAAGTCGTATGTGTAAGGTCTTGACAAATAAACAAGTAAGACTTCCAAACAAAGTAAACTTGTGTACAGGAACAAATAGAAATAACTAGTTACAAATATAATTATTAGGCCTTGATAAAGGGTTAACATTTTTAATGCTAAGCTCCATTGGCCCAAACTCAACCCCAAGCAGTTTACGCTTAATGGGCTTTTTAACACGTTTTATTATCTTCTCCCATATAGGCAATATATATATATATATATATATATATATATATATATATATATATATATATATATATATATATATATATATATATACATACATAAGTACATAACATAAACCTGTATATATGTATATATACCTAGAAATAAAAGGAAAGTATATATTATATACGAATGAACAAATAAAAGAGTGAAATGGAAATAACGCCTCGGATAAAGGCGCTATTTAAATTATAAACGCCTCTAGTTAAGGCGTGACTAAAGAAGTGACGCCCGCACCACACGGCGTCAAATTCCAACGTCAAAAATGGTAAGGCCAAGAAACGCCCCTATCTTGGGCGTGTTTTAAACAAAGGAACGCCCTAACTAAAGGCGCTTCTTAATAAACGACCTGGACCAGGTCGTCAATTTAAGAATCGACGCCCTGACCAAAGTCGTTAATTCCATTCGAGTTCCGTTCGACACGGGAGCTTATCCAGGGAAGGATTATGTTAATCTAGTAAGTGTTTACTAGGGCAAGGACTCTAATAGGGATATATTACTCCCAATATAACTCTAGCCCATTAGGATTTCCCTAGATCCTATAAATACCCTTGACAGTCAAACCCTAAACCTATTTGATCGATCGTCTGCTACGGTGAGTAAAGAACTGAACGTTCTTTTCTTTCTATCATATGAAGAGTTACTGACTCTTCATCTCTTTCTCTTCTATACAGGTTAGGGAAGCCTTCATCAGCATCAACTTTTCTTCTTCCGAGAAGACTCTGTTACAAACAGAGTATTGTTCCCTATCAAGTTCTTCACGTGTCCTTCATCCAGACCATACTAAGGTAGGATTTTCTCAAGTCACTGTAGCCCAAACTAAATTGATACAGTACAATAATCATCATGCATATACATGGTTTGGTTTACTATAGTTTCTGAACGATTTTCTGTTAATTTCTTGAAAGAAACGTCCTTAGCAAGGGCGTGATTATGAAATAAACGCCCCAGACTAGGGCGCTGTTTTACAAGTCACGACCCTGCCAAGGTCGTCAATTTTAGATTTGACGCCCTGTACACAGGCGTTAATTTCATTTATTGATTAAACGCCCATGTTAACAATTGTTTATCTATGAAATCATGATTCTACAATAATGCATGATCATATGTCTTCAAACCTGTTAATTCTATTGTCATGACCATACATTCGTTCTTCATGAATTCTATTATCCTGAAATTATTACTGCCTATGAAAATTCAGGGTATTTCTTGAATTCACGATCGTGGCTAGGTCGTCTTTCACTGGACTAACGCCCGACGCTAGGGCGTGAATTAAAAAGTAACGCCCCTTCATAGGGCGCGTTTCTGTTAAAATCCCGAACAATATGTTCTGTAAAAATAAGAATTTAATGATTAACGCCCCTTTCAAGGGCGTGTTATTGATAATTTCTGAAAATAAATATGTTCTGTAAAATATTGTAAATAAAAAGACGCATGCTGCTGTAGTCGTCTCATTGCAAAGAAACGCCCCTGTCCAGGGCGCGTTTTAGATAAATTTCTGATTTATTGAAAAATCTGCCAAAATGGAAACATATGTAAACGCCCTTCTGTTAGGCGTTAATTACTTGAGAAACGACTATACTTAAGTCGTTATTTTACTGTAAACTGATTTTTACTGTTTTTGTTAACCGATGGTTTCATATGTTATATAATATATATATCGGCACTATTCTCCATTCCGTGAGTATAGTCCCACGTTTTACGATTATTTTATCGATCACACTCAATTCTCATTGACATACAAGCTCTCCATTGGACATTCCGTTCCTTTGGACTAGCGAGTTAGTCATAGAGACCTCCGTAAGACTCCTCGTAGCCTTGGATTCCCTCAAGGCCGACTGAGCTGGTTGTACCCTAAAAACCCATTACACCATTGATGCCATGTCACTCTAAAGAAACATGGTATACCGGCCGTTATGATTATACAAAGAGTATATCATAAGAAATTCTTAATGGGATGATGATATCATGCCATATCATGTCATTCTTGTAAACCTCAATTCTATGATAAGAATGAGGGCATCTTACCTTTGATATACTGTTCATGTGGACCTCAATTCTATATAAAGAATGTCCATATTGATTTGTCATGGTACCCAAGTTAAGGGAACCATATTTTACCTAGTTTTAGCGATATCGTGATTATACCATTATTATCGCCAATCTATGTCCTTTGTCATATTTTGGACTCTATTCTATCAAAGTTGTCGTACGTGTCTACAAGCTTGATTATTGAAATTCTATGTTGGCTATAAACAAGAGTGGATGTCAAAATACATGATAAATGCCTGCGCATATAGGGCCCGATCTGGTCCTGGGGGGAGCACCCGAAAGTACTTGTGCCCATGGGAGTTAAAATGATAAGGTATCTGGCATTATACCGAGTACTTTACTTTCTAGATTGGACATTCCACATAAATCTTGTGCTTGAAATCGTACTTGCCTTGACATGAAATGCGTGGCCCGAAAAAGGGTAATTTACTTGCTTGATACATGATAGCCAAAATTCTTGACATGACTTGTTAAATGTACTTGCTTGAATATCTTAAGTATCTTGTTGAAAGTTCATGATTAGTTCATCTTATTCTTTGATATTACATTCTCTCTATCTTGTCGTTTTATGCGAGCATGCATAGCTTTACTGCATTCATGAAACTTGTAATTACTTAAACCCATTGCTAGTGCTTGAGATATAATCTCCTACTGAGCGTTCGCTCACTCCGTTTTATTCCAACATTTTCAGGTAAGCAGGTAGCTAGCAGGACCGAGACCCACACGGGCGGGACAAGTGTGCAAGCGAGCTGTGGAAACTAGTGAACCCGAGTCTTTTATTTTTTCTTGAGTCTAGATAGTATTGTCTAGCTAAGTTAGCTTATCGTCTCTTATTCAGTTATCTGGTCTAAGTCTGTTAGTATGTCGTTATCTTCTTTTCCATTATGTTGAAGTCTCCAAGATGGACAACAAGTTCTTGTAAGAGATTCATATTAGAAATAAAATTTCTATTGTTGTTCAAAATTATCTTGGTCTTATGCGATTGCTCTTGATCATTCACGATTGTTTAACTGCCACGTTCCGAGCAAACGACACGTTCCGCTGCTATCAGCCGGGGCGTGACAATATGTGGCCCCAGGTCATGGCTCCCAAGGTGTAACCCGGGTCTAGGATGGGGTGGATTGGGTCAAACATGGTGGGTTGGGATAGGGAAAGGTGGGTGGTGGATAAGGTGGTTGGGTCCCATGGGTTCTTTGACCCCCATTGGAAGGGATCATAAAAAGGGTTATCGAGGGGGAGGGGCCCTATATCCTCAAGATCCTCAAGTGGTGGTGGGTCATCCTCCTCTAATGAGACAATTGGGCCGAAGTTCTTTGTGGGTGGGTTGGCCATGAGAGGAGGGTTTCACTTTATGCCCGATATGAGGGACTCCAATTTGAGGATAAGGTCGGGCTCATCGGGTGTGGGGATGAATAGAAGGAGATCGCTAGTGTAGCAACCAATGGTGTACATTGAGGTGATAGACCCGACACAAAGGTGTAGGAGGTCAAGGCTCCTAGGCTGTTCGGCCATAGGGGTCAACATGTTATTGAACTCAATTTGCCATGCTAGGCCCTTAAGAAGATCCCCTAAAGTTTTCACTTGGTAGGATGATTGGATGGTGGTGTGATAGGTGGAGAAGGGTACTATGGGGAGGTTTAGCTCCATTAGAGGGTAGACATAGGACGTGATGGGGTGAATTGGTTTCTCCTTTAGCCATCTAGCTAGGGACCCATCTATTATTATGGTGCCATTTGTGAAGGTTTGTGGCTCTTGAAGACTCGGACAATTTGAAGTGGTAAAGGGTTGAAGCTCTTCCTCACCATTGGTGTGAACTTGGGTTTCCTCATGGGTGGGGAGAGGGTCCGGACTAGCAACTACTTCTATGTGAGTGGGCGTGACCTTCTTTCTCAAGGGAATGGGAAGGTCTTTTGGGCATGGGGTGATGATGGTTGGGGCATGGTGCACCCGGGGTGGTGAGTGAAGTCGAACTTGGGTTGGGTTTGGGAGTGGAAGTAGCGGAGGCCTAGGACATGGGAGTTTTGGGGGAGGGAGTGAGAGATGGGTTGGTTGGGGTGGCTTGGGTTGGTCGGTCTTGGGGGAGTGTCCCTTATAGGGAAAAATGGAGGGGTAGTGGTGGTCCTTATTGGGGAAACTGGGTCAGTTAGGGTCTCTTCCCCTTAGGATCGGCCAGTTGTGGGGGGGTGGAAGTGGGGGCCAATTGGGTTTGGATAGTGAGGTTTGTGGAAGGAGGTTTTGGTTGGGGTGTGGGGATCCTCATGGGATTTGGTGGAGAGGTGGATGCTTGGTTTATTTGGGTCTTAAGGGGGAGGACTTGGTCGCGAAGTGTAGTTATGATGGTTGAGAGGTGATTTGTTGGGAGTGGTGGGGGTGGAGACCAATGGGCGGTCTCAAGTTGGCCGGGTGGGGATGGAGGAGTGGTAGTACTCCTCGGGTTAGGGGTGCTTGAGTAGGAGGGGTGGAAATGTTTGGGGATGTAGATCTTTCTAAGTTCTAGCTTCATCTCTTCCCATGAGTGAATAGGTTCTTGTCTTCCAACCCTCCTTAAGCCCCCTATGTGTTCCCACTTATTCTTGGCTTGACCCCAAAATCGTCCCGACCTTTTGGACTCTCGCGGGTCCATATACCCAAGTCTTTTCAAAGTACTTTTCTATATTAGCCTCCCACCTAAGATAGTCACTAGAATGTGATCCGTCAAAGGTAATATCCCTATCTAGGATGAAGTCCATGGGTGGCGAGTAGGCTAAGTAGGAGGTGGCCATGATGATCGGGGGGATAAATGAAAGGGTCGGACTGATGATGACTCCAATGCAAGCGTGCCCTAGGACTTGACTTGATAGAGACAAGTCAATGACTTTCTCTGATACCAATTTGATGTGACACACCCTTGGACCAAAATGAACAAGCACAATTTGCAATCAAACGGACCGATATTGACGACCGCTCACCCGATGCTCACCAAGACCCGGGGTAACTTGGCAATGCCAAGTGAAGGTTGTGTGGGTTGGGCCCTTACTGGTAGAGGGCCAGAAAGGCCAAGGTTTGTTTCCCCAAGGGTATGGCTGCACAATTCAAGGGAACCGACGTCGTGCCGAGGGCACGGGTTCCACTCTTTTCCCACGGTGATCACTTATAGCAAAGGAGCTTAAAGATCGGGCTCTCATTCACGACCAGCGGAGTTTATGAACTAATATTGGCTGAACAAATACTAATTAGAGCAAAGTTTGGAGCACTTACTCTACCGATTTGAAGAAACTGGTCCCGCTCGGAGACGAGGGCGAGCGGGGAGGCGTGGGGTCCCCACACGCCGCGTCGGGGCAGCTTGACCTATTTAGGAAGTTACAACACTACACCTCTCGCAGGAGGGGGACCTGGGGGTGGGGGTTAATAGATATTACATCCAAAACTACCTCCACACAGGGAGGGGCCTTCAGCCTGCCAAGCGGGGAGGGGTGGAACCGAACTCACAACCAATAAGGAGACCAATGTCGCCTCTGCCCGCTTTCTGTGCGTGCTGACAGAAGGTCGAAGAAGTAGCTGCTGTGACTGCTCCCGAATATTTTTGGGGACAAAACCACCTGGAAATTCTTCGTATCAGGATCGGGATGATGCTTGCATTTTTTTGATTTCTTTGGGCACCGCTGCTGGTCGGGGTAGGGGCTTGAACAGGGTGGCAGACCCTCGGTTCTGACAGCTTTAGGTTCCCAACAGCAGGAAGAAGAGGGTGCCACGATCGCTCCCGAGCTCAGAATCAGGTGCCGCCAGAGTCGTTGGAACCGTTGACAAGTCCTATTACACAAGAGCTTGACGGGGATGCCAATTGTTGTAGGAGCATAC
The DNA here is from genome assembly GCA_022559845.1 of Amorphophallus konjac. Classification (NCBI taxonomy): domain Eukaryota; kingdom Viridiplantae; phylum Streptophyta; class Magnoliopsida; order Alismatales; family Araceae; genus Amorphophallus; species Amorphophallus konjac. Next base: position 158,752,453 of record CM040125.1, read on the forward strand.
CGGTAGGCTCTGAACACTAAGGAGGGGTCGGTGCAGACTGAGTGGAGGCAGAACCACGCACCCGGGAAAGAAAATTGATAACTTCCAGATCCGGATGCCAAACCGAGCTCTGCTTTCTGAGGATGAAAGAAATCTCAAAGTAGAATACTTTTTCAGAAGAACTCTCATTCAGATTTCCAGAAGGATTGCCGCAGTAGATCATCCACTCAGGTTCTGGTGTCCTGCCAGAGAAGCTTTGCGCAGTCGAGGAAGAAATGTTCTCTCGGTCAGCCCGGTGCTCGGATGATGTCGAAACCATCGCCGTTGCGAAGCTTACTGGGAGACGCTTCCGACGGTTCCTCTTGGGCCTTCAGAAACATCCGGAGGAGGCCGTGGTCGCCTCTGCAAGATGCTTCTCTTCTGCCGGTCTTCAACAACAATCGAACCTGAGCTGTCTCTTCAAGTGGGGGCGGATGATGGGGTATTGGAGTGACTAGATGATGAAGGGGAGTGGGGAGATGATGGGAGGGGATGTGGGAGAGGTGTGGGAGGAGGTAATGGTGATGGTTAGCAGGGTTTGGTGAGGGGAGAAGCAGGGTCTTGCTGGTTCTACACAAGGTGGGGGGGATATGGAAGGGTGGAGGGGGATGGTGGAGGCTCTAAATGGAATGGGGGTGGAGGGAAGGGGAGGGGCGACCAGGCCTAGAGGAGGGGAGCTTGGGGCGGCCAAGGCTATGGAGGGAATGGGATTTCAAATTCAAATGGTCTTGGGAGGTGGAGGGTGGCATGGGGAAGAAGGGAAAGTGTTTGGAAAATAGGAAAGGGGTGGTTGGTGGTTGCGGGGTGGAGTGGGGATTGGGGGATCTCCCTTGGGACTAGGGGGGTGGAGTAATGGAGTTGTGGGGAAGGGGAGAGGCTTTAATGGGGTAGGTGGGGGGTGGTTGGTGGTTGGGAGGGGGGAGGAGAGAAGGTGGGGGCGAACCCCTTAGGGAGGGGAGAGAGAGAGAGAGAGGGGAATGGGGGGGAGGGAGTCTCTCCCCTAGGGCTTCTCACCCACTCTTGGATTCTCTCCACTAAAACTAAATAATTTGAACTCTCAAGAAAAATTTGCATTGATTCATTAAGTTGAAATGGGGGGAATGGGGTCCTATATATAGGCAACCCACATTTTACAAAAAGACCCAGACATTTGACTCAATGGCAAATAACCAAGGAAGGGGGGGGGCGCCCATGGGCCTATCCCAATGAATTGGGCCCAAAACTAATCTAATGAGCCTAATGACACACAAACTTAGCAAAGACCTAGGGACATTACTCAAATAAAAGGGAAACTACATCAAATGACTCAAATAAAAATTACATAGGACTCAAAATTAAATAACTAGATCATGCTGGATGCAACCGAGGCGAGGAGACGAGCTGCGAACGTGGGCATGGGAGGTGATGTCCCCATCAAGCTCCCTACAAGGTTTTCTATATGGGAAATCCTTTCCTTTGGCAAAGAAGCTCGCCAAGATATTATTGATGCTCTACAGTTGCCAGCTCATTATGAAGCACTCCTGACAGAGGTTAACTCCGGGCCGGCTGTTACATTCACGGAGGATGACATGCTAATCCCTGACCCCAATCATAACAGGCCTCTATATATGAGGGGACATCTCAACTGTCAGCCATTGAGCCGAATTCTGATAGATCCAGGAGCTGTTATAAACATCCTACCCTACCGTATCTATCAAAAGTACTATTTTGATCTGCACCTCACCAAGGTGAAGGATATGAGGATTGCTGGCTTCAATCAGAAATGTGAAACTCCGCTCGGAGTGGTAGAATTCAACCTTACATTGGGTGACTTCACCATCACGGTGCAGTTCTATGTCATAAATTCTAATACTACATACAAATCTTTACTGGGACGGCCCTGGCTGCATATACTAGATAGTGCCCTCCACATTGCACCAGTGTATCAAGTACTGCCACAATGGCAAAGAAGAGAGGTTGTTTGCAGATTTGCATCCCTTCAAAGTATACGAGTGTCACATGCTCGATGCACCGTTCTATACGGAAGCCTCCCAAGGGGCGAAGAAGAAAGAACTTCCTATAAGCCAGAAGAAAGCAATGGCAAGAATAGATGAATGGTCCCCTCCACCACCCCTGGGTTACGTGGAACAATAGGAGGTCGCCCATGTCTCTCAGGCTGGGGACTTTGCTAGAATTGCACCACCACCTGCTTACCCTGTCAAAGCAGAAGACAATGTGGAGGAAAAGCTCAAGCTCATTGAGATCCCACCTGGACTGTTCAAACCCATTCCGAGCTTGGAATGCCAGACAGTGCAACAATTGAAGACTATGAAGGTTCCCCGTTTCGGTGAACCCCCTATGATATTCTACCCTGGAGAACTTGTCGATGAGGATGATGAAGACTGTGTAATCATAGAGGAGGCGACTAGCAGGATGGTACCAATATCGGGTCTGGACTACACTACCTAGTGGGTCTCCTAGATGTTTACCAAAATGCACATGCCCTTGCTGGCCAGAAGAAGGAATTCCAGCAGTTGTGGGATCCGCCCAACAACAACAAAGAATTACTAAAGATCACTCGGCACCCAGGGCTAGGCTACACCCTGCATGAGTATTATGAGACAGAGGTAGATGTTATCTCTACCTATTTCGTCCATGAAGACCTTTTCGAGGTGGATTATGATGATCACCCACCGTATGGCGATGGAGCAATACACCGCCCCGAAGGTGGTACTGAAACCTACAACAGTTATGAAAGCTCAGGGGGACAAGATGAAGTCGCTCTATGCCGATGTTGGAAAGAGCTCCTTCCCAGGGAGGATCTATTCCAAACTGAAGCCAGATTTGCAGGGTGACACCTGATGAAGATCAAGCTTCTGAGGAAGAAAAGAAGCGCCTGGAGTTTGAGCACATACTGGAGGAGATTCGGGTCATGCAAGACCTGGCCGACTCGATAGAAGAGTTTCTACCTGTAGACCCTCAAGGGGCAGAATGCCATATGTCAGAACTGCAAGAAGAGACATCAGGACAACAAAGCAAAGTTGACCGAAACCCGGTAGAGGATCCGATAATTCAACACTGGAACGAAGAAACTGAGGAACAAGTTCCTTTAACCCTAGAGATCCAACATGAAGAAAACCAACAATCACTGGCCGACTTCAAAGACCTGATATCGACTTATATATCACTCGGGGAGCTGGAGGTCCTCGAGGCTGAAGAAGATTACATCAATGGAGGCTTTATAAACCTCGAGGAAGCTCCACCAGAGGTCGAGGATGATGGCCAAGCTACCGTTGATGAGCTGATAGAAGTGAACCTGGGAAGTAAGGAGGATCCAAGACCCACCTTTCTCAGTGCACTGTTGTCAGCAGAAGAACAGGAACAATATATATAATTTCTAAAGTAATCTTCTTAATGAGTACATTAGGGACTTTGATGAGAACCGGTTGGGATATGGAGTTGGAGAGAAGAGCACCACTATCACATTTCAGTTCCGGAGAGGTTTGCGGCTTCACTATCAGTTTGAATTGCTTTGCCGCGACATGACCACTCTGGAGCATTCTTATCAGGTTGTTCTAAAGGTTGAGCCATTCGACTCAAGGTTTGATGTTGCCCTTTGGCGAGCATCTACCTCTCCACTTGAGCCCACGAGGCAAGACGCTCCTGCCCTCCGACCTCACCCACCACAGTCTGGGAACCCTTCCCCTAGAGCTCTTTTTCCACCCTCACCTTTCGATCTTTATTCGGAGCCACCTCAGCCAGAGCTTCCCGTGTTTCTAACGGGAAAACTATTCATCGTAGAGCCACTAATTAGTTGGCTCAAAATAGGCTTGGTCCCTAGACCACCTTGCTACCCATCCATGGACCCTACACTACCATTAGTGCCGGTCAACTCATTCCATACCATATTCCGGTCTAGTCACCATGTTGATACATTGGATGACATTATCATGGGATTAGACTCGCAAATGAAGTTGACGTATATGTTCGCCTGAGGCTTCGACCAACCCACAAGTCGTAGCTTCACCCACCCCGCCTTAGAGTCCATTACCTCCGTGTGCACCGTGGGTCGTGTCACCACAGAGATTCTCTTATTCCTCCCCATGTCGGCCTAGCCCAACTTCATTCCCTTTATCCCGAGGGAGGAACCATACCTTCTATATGAGACCACCGTCTACTATACCCTAGTGCATGAAGGTGACCACCTACACCTTCAAGAATTCCAAACATGGGACTGTGACCTATGGGAACCCAGCTCGAGGGGTCACACATTCTATGATCCCTTTCACCTCTTCCTTAGTAAACCCCTTGACCCACCATATCTACTCCACTTCTTTGAGGGAGTCCACTATCACACCCCTTCCCTACGGGCCGGACCATCTACACCCATCAAGCCTATTCACTGGCGAGCATATCGGGGTGAGGAAGAAGGTAACTTTGGCTCTCCTAGCCCTCCCAAGTCTCCCAAATCCAACAGGCAGCCGCATGCTAGGGACATGTTAGGATGTCTAGGAGTTCCCCATTTCGCCAACCACCGATTACATCGAATGTATGCATGGCACACATTCGGATGTCCTGGTCCACCATTGCATATCCATGGGTCTGCATAGCATTACGATTGTCTAGGACATAGAAGTGTGTTTTCTTTGTAGAGTTTGTTAGGAGTCTGCATGCATCAAAGTCGAGTCGGTGTATTACCAAGCTCGCTGGAGAGGGGGATTTCTATAGCCCAATTAAGAGCAGGCAAACTAGGCCCATCAGGACCGAACGAGGCTCAGCTCATCCAAGTGACAGCCCTCTAGGGCCCACTTCGGCAAAAAAGCCCAATAAAGATCACTCGGGATCCCATCCTTCCTCGGCGGCCCTTAGGCTCGGAAGACCCGAACGTCGGGACGGAGGAAGACCCACGCCCGAGCCATCCCTCCAATGGGATAAGGGCGAGCGCTCCACACCCACTCCGATCTGACTGCATCCGAGCTATGCCTATCACCGGGACAGGGCTGGCACTTCTCATACTTGGATCGACTGACAAGTGTTTATCCATGCAGCCGTTGAAAGTCCTTTATGAGCAGGAGTTCAGGGGAATAAGGGAGCCACGATCTCCCAAGGTCATGAAGAGCCCACGACGAGGACGTAACGATCCCATGATGAGGACGTAACTCCCGCCAGAAACTCCTCAGCTTATGGGACTCATCCGGGGAGCTCACTATATAAACCAGGGACTCCCTCCGACGGCAGGTAAGGTAGATACAGGCCCAACACTCCTTGAGCAGGAACCACTTCACCATCTTGGTGTTGGGGGGTCTCGCGCACTTCTTTCTACCACCCTCAATACCTTCCACCAACGCTCTACTGACTTAGGCATCGGAGGGTTTTCCCCAGGGAACCATCCCTGGGCCTCCTGATTCGTTTCCCTTTCTCTGCAGTTCACTATCCGGTAATCATCCTCCCAGCTCAGGACCAGCGCGAGATCACGCCCCTTCATCTGGCACCGTCTGTGTGAAACGACCAAAGAGCCAGTATGGTGAGAAGAAGTTCAAGGAGGAGGTCCACCGGCGACAGGGGAAAGGCCACGGCGACGGTGGGTGAAGGCCCCTCACAAGCCTCCCAAAACCCCCCTCCGGTGCCATCACTCCTGCCGACGGACCGCCCCCTCCGCCTGCGGCCGGGCTGCCGCCCCCTCCTCCCACGGCGGTAGGGCTACCGCTCAACGGCGGCACCGACGCCTTTCCAAGCCCTCAACGTGAAATTGGACGTCCTCGTAGAACTCATGAGGCCCAAGGCGGCCAGGGATGGAAGGTCACGTGACCCTCCGGAGAGCCCTCTCTGTAAGAACGTGTCCCAGCACACCATTGGAGGCCGCTTCACCCTCCGAGGACAGCAGCTCATCCACAACAAAGTAGGAGGGCCCTCGCAAGCCCACCCTCCGGAGCAAGAGGCTTCCTCCACGCCGAAGTAGGGTAGGCATGGGGCACGCCATCCCCTCCCGGAGATCAAAGTCCCCATGGGGCGCCAGGACAGCCTGCCTTCACGCCCCCTCAGCCCTACGGCGTAGCGGCAGCCGGAGCTATCCCTCCGACTATGATAATTCGAGAGGCATTTCGCAGAGCAGGAGCGCGCCCTGTGAGCCCTGTAGAAGACCTCTCTGCCAGAGGATGAGGAGAGATCCCCGTTCTCTGACCATATCTTGAAGGTAGAGGTATCTCCCGGACCTCCATCCTGACCTTCAAGCCCGATGACAGCTAGGGCGACCCGGCCGACCACTTCGACAGCTTCGACGCTCTGATGACCCTTCACGGAGCATTCGACGCCATCAAGTGCCGAGCCTTCGCGACCACCCAAGTCCAAGGTGCCCAAGCATGGTTCCGGGCCCTCGCCGCTGGATCCATCCGAGACTTCAAGCAGTTCGTGCGAGTATTCAAGGTGATTTTCACCGGTTGTGGCCCCCCAAGGTCGGTAGCGGGGATTTTGGCCCTCAAACAGGCGTAAGGGGAAAAACGTCGGGCCTACATCCTCCGATTCAAATCGGAAGCCCTGAGGATCCCCCGCCTGGACATCGCCTCGGCCATAACCGCACTGACCGGGGGCACCCATGATGAGAACCTCCGCCGTAAACTTGTCCTCCACCCTCCCTCGACCCTTGCTGCGCTAGTGACTCTGGCATTGTGCCATGCCGAGTGCGAGGAAGTGCTCAGTGCATGCCGAGACGCAACTGGCTTGGGTCGGGAGGGGGACAAGAAGCGGGCACCCGAGCCAAGCTCGGACCCAGAGAAAAGGCGGAACCGAGACAGGGAACGCAAGGAACCGTCACGGAGGTACGAGCGGTACACTCCCCTAACCGCTCCAGTATACGAGATTTATGAAGACATCAAAGGCTCGGGCCTCCTCCGCCAACCCGAGGCAATGAAGTCAAAGAACCGCAGTCGCAGCAAGCATGGCCTGTTCCACAGCGACCACGGGCATCATACCGGCAACTGCCACCAGCTCCAGGACGAGATCGAGCGTCTCATTCGTCAAGGGCACCTCTCCCGATTCGTGGCCGGGCACCAGGAAGGCCGAGGCGCCCCAAAGGAGATCGACAACGCCCCCCGAGGGGTCCATATCAACGTCATCACCGGAGGAGCTGCATCAGGAGGAGACAGTGGCCGGGGAAGGAAGCGTCATGCTAAGCGGGCGAGCCGAGCCTTTGAGCCTCCCAGGGCCCCGCCAAGCGAACCCCAGGTCATAATCTTCTCCGACCAAGACCTGGAGGGGTTGAGCACCCTGCACGACGACGCCCTAGTGATATCGGCCACAATAAACCATTGTAACGTAGACAGGATTCTGGTTGACAATGGAAGTGCCCCTGATGTATTATCCTACGAATGTTTCCTTAAGATGGTGGAGGATCCGTCTAAACTCCGCCCGATCCGGACCCCCCTGTGCGGGTTCAATGGCCTGCCCACCTATCCCGAGGGAGCCCTAAGCATGCCGGTTACTCTTGGCACCCCACCCAAAACCGTTACGGTCATGGTGGACTTCATAGTGATCAAAGGTATGATAGCATACAACGCAATCTTCGGCCGAGGAATCCTCAGCCGAATGAAAGCGGTGCCTTCTACCTATCACCAAAAGATGAAGTTCCCACCAAAAATGGATTGGGGGAAGTCCGAGGTAACCAGGCGATGGCCCGAAGGTGCTACAATATCTCGGTTGAAGCCACAAGGCCAGACGGGAAAAACAAGGTCCCCCGGGAAGTCGAGGAAAAATCCGCAACCGCCGAACCTGGAGGCAAATTACTAGTGGTTTTCCTAAACGACGACCCGACCCTAGGAGTAAAGATCAGAGCCGACCTAACATCTGATGTTCAACAACAATACAAAGAGTTCCTTTCCGAGTACATCCGGGTCTTTGCATGGTCTGATGATCAACTCCCCGGGATACCGGAAGAGACGGTGGTGCATAAGCTCAACCTCGACCCAACCATGAAGCCCGTGCAACAACGCAGAAGGAAGCATGCGCCAGAGAAGCAGATGATTATCAAGGAGCAGGTCACCAAGGGGCAGAAGACTGGCCTTTTTAGACCGGTCATGTACCCGACGTGGCTAGCTAACGTCGTCCTGGTGCCGAAAGCTTTAGGAAAATGGCGGATGTGCGTGCACTTCACCGACCTGAATAAGGCTACTCCAAAGGATTGTTATCCCTTACCGAGCATCGACCAACTGGTTGATTCAACCTCGGGCATTGAGATACTCAGCTTCCTGGATGCCTACTCAGGTTACCACCACATCAGAATGCACCCCGAAGACATCAAGAAGACCACCTTTATCAACGTCTTCGGCGTACACTGTTACACCCGAATGCCTTTCGGGTTGAAGAATGCCGGAGCCACGTACCAAAGGCTAGTCAACCATATGTTCGAGGGACAGCTCCGTTGGAACGTCGAGGCCTATATTGACGACATGCTCGTGAAGACCCCCAAGGCCGAGGACCACTTCGCCGACCTAGCAGAAACTTTCGACACCCTCCTGAAGTACAACATGAAGCTCAACCCCGCCAAGTGCACCTTCGGAGTAAAGTTTGGGAAATTCTTGGGCTTCTTAGTCACTCAGCGTGGGATCGAGGCCAACCCCGACAAGGTCCAGGCCATCCTGGACATGTGCCTACCCACCTGCATCAAAGACGTTCAATGCCTTACCGGGCGCGTTGCTGCGCTCAGCAGATTCCTGTCCCGCGCAGCTGAACGATGCCTACCCTTCTTCAAACTATTGAGAGGGCCCAAAATGGCATCTGCCACATTCGCGTGGGACAAGGAATGCCAAAGAGCGTTCACCGAGTTTAAGGAGTTCCTGGCTTCGCCCCTAGTGCTTTCTAAGCCCGTCCAAGGGGAAGCCTTGTATCTCTATCTCTCAGCAACTCCATCCATAGTTAGCTCGGTCCTAGTCAAAAATGACTCAGGAATCGAGAGACCGGTCTACTACACAAGCAAGGTGCTCAGCGAGGCTGAGAAAAGGTACCCCGCAACCGAGAAACTCGTGCTAGTGTTGGTTACCTTGGTCAAGTACCTCCGACCCTATTTCCAAGGGCACTCCATCACCGTGCTGACCGACGAACCATTGAAGAAGATCCTCGCTCACCCTGAAGCCTCGGGACGCCTCGTCAAGTGGGCCATCATGGTCGGGGCCTATGATATATCGTATTGGCCTCGCTCGGCTATCAAAGGCCAGGCGCTCACCGACTTCATCGCCGAGAGCACCATCCCGACTGAAGAAATATCTCCGTTCGCACCCGGGCCGACCTAGGAACTGTTCGTCGACGGATCTTCCAATTCAGCTGGAAGTGGTGTCGGCATCCTCCTGAAGTCCCCCGAATGAGCAGAGCTACAGTACGCCCTAAAGTTCAACTTCCAAGCATCCAACAACGCTTCTGAGTATGAGGCCCTCATATCGGGAGCCCGCATGGCTCGGCGGTTAGGGGCTGAGCGAGTCAGAATTTACACTGACTCCCAACTGGTCGCTAGCCAGGTCAACGGAGATTATGAAGCTCGGGAGGCACCAATGATCAAATACCTCAAACTAGTCAAGACTGTGGCAAACCAGTTCGAGAGTTTTGAGGTAGTCCGAATAGCTCGGGAGGAAAACTCCCGAGCGGACGCCCTCCCTCGGCTGGCCACCTCTCTTGACCCCGAGGGTACTCGATCGATCCTTCTCGAAGAGCTAGAGCGCCCGAGCGTTGATTCAGAGCTCCTAGCTGTTGACTCAGCCTCCCTAAGTGACTGGCATACCCCCTACCTGTCGTGGTTCCAAGACTCCCAGGAGCCTCCTGACCCTCGGGAAGCCCGAAGGTTGAAATACCAAGCTCGGCAATTCGTCACTCTGGATGGCGCACTTTACCGAAGATCCTTCTCTGTCCCTCTTTTGAAGTGCCTCGGTGCTGACGAAGCCAACCAAGCGATCGAAGAAGTTCACGAAGGTCTGTGCGGAGCGCATTTGGGGGGAAGGTCGCTCGCCAGGATCTTGCTACAGCGAGGTTATTGGTGGCCCACCCTACAGCGTGACTGCTCAGCCTACACACAACGTTGTGACCGTTGCCAGTGATTCGACCACTTGGTCCATCAGCCAGCAACGGAGCTTATCACCCTAGCAGAGCATTTTCCTTTCGCTCGCTGGGGAATCGACATCCTCGGGCCATTCCCCACGGCCCAGGCCCAGAATAAGTTCATTATCATCACCATCGACAACTTCACTAAGTGGATCGAGGCCGAGGCCACTGCAAGGATCACCGAGATAGTTGTCTGGAATTTCATCTGGAAGTCGATCATCTGTCGCTACGACATCCCTCAGGTGATAGTGAGCGATAATGGTTGGCAATTTGATTCTCGGTATTTCTGCGATAGATGCGTCGACCTCAATATTCACAATCACTTCACTTCAGTCACCCACCCTTAGGCTAACGGGTTGGTCAAAAATGCCAACAAGACTATCTTAAAAGGCATCAAGACTAGGCTCGGCAAAGCCAAGGGTAGCTGGCTCGAGGAATTACCGAATGTACTATGGTCGCAAAGAACGACTCCCAGAACGGCAACCGGTGAAAGCCCTTTTCAGCTGGTATACGGTACCGAGGCCGTGATCCCGTTGGAGACTGGCAACCCCTCTCTCCGAGTCATCTACTTCCCGTCCGAGAAAAACGACCAGAAACTGCTCAAAAATCTTGACTTAGCAGATGAAATCCGGGAAATTGCCAGCATCATAGCAACGGAGTACCAACGCCACCTCACTCGATACTACAACGCCAAAGTCCGAGATAGACACTTCCAGCCGGGAGACATCATCCTCAGGAAAGCTGAAGCCTCTCGGCCACTTGAGGCGGCGGGCAAGTTATCCCCTAATTAGGAAGGCCCCTACCGAGTGGTCGAGACGCTCGGAAAAGGAGCATACCGCCTATCCACGATGGAAGGAGAGCCCATCCCTCGGACCTGGAACGTAACTACATTACGCAAGTTCTACTTCTGAGTACTGAGTATTGTGCAAACGACATGAGATAAAATAAAAGGCTCCTTTCTTTTTATTCAAACAACCCGTTTGTACATCAGGAAGGCCGAAGCCAATAGAATACATACCCAAAAAGCAAAAGATCCATCTAGCTCTGTCGTATGATCCCATCGCTCGGCTGACTCGGATGACCTTCCTGCGTCCAGCCACTGACTCTACCTAGTGCAGAAACTGGCTTGAATAAAGGATAGTTGACCCCGTTGGCTCGAGCAGCTCGAGACAAAGGTGACAGAGGGATTAGGAAAGAGAAGGCTACCTTCCAAGTTGAAGTTGGAAGAGAAGGAGGAGAGGGAATGCATATGAAAGCATCTTTCCCGCCAAACTGCCAACTCCTTGGAAGGAAGAGAGCGCAGGCACCCTCCGAAGAGTGAAAGAAAGGAGGACCAGAGCAGAAGAGGGAAAAAGAGGCTGCCAGAAAGAAAAAGAAATCCGTAGAGCTGGATGAGGAGGCAGGGGAAGGCCCGGAAGGGATGAAGCTTAGTTGGCTTCCTCCTCCCATCCGTGAAGCGAGCAGGAAGGAACGGGCGGCAGGGATGTCTAATGCTCCCATCCGTCCTCCATCTCGCCCCCCTGCAAGTGCCGCCGAAATTGATAAAGGGAAAACGGCGTGCCTCTGCACGTCGAACCCTTTTCAAGTCCGCCCGCCGGCCGTCGAATCCTCTTCAAGTCCTGTGTAGTAGGAACTCTCTGCCCCCCGTCATCGGCAGCCTCCTCTTCCGGAGCTTCCTCCATGCTCCGAATACAACGGCACAACGCTACGTGAAGAAGGAACGAGGAAAGACTGTCAGTGAAAACCCTAAGCGGTGGAGAGGGAGAGACGCCCTTCAGTCCTTTTTATAGGCGAAGGGAGGCTACTTGCCTTAAATGATTTCCCTCCTCTCGAAAACACGCCAGAAGGATTTCTCCCTACGAACGGTCACCTCAAACTTCTCGTCTTCCGCCCCAGCGGGACACACGAAGCGGCCAGGCATTTAAAGCGTGAGAAAATGGAAAGACACCCTGTCAGACGCTCACCCAACCATTATGCGAGATTCACGCAAAAAATATCAAATCTTTCCAATCACAGCAGATACGCTGAACAGAACACGACAATGGCGATATGGAACAGATAAGTCTTCATCACAATGTTACTGCCTTATTTATCTCTACACAAAAAAGGGAGTCTTTTTCTTCAAAAAGGGAAAAGGTATGCAAAAAGAAGAAGCGAAATAGATACATCAGGCCTTTGGCCCACCTTGAACCCCGGAAGTAGTGGGCTCGAGTGGTCTGCCCCCGGCAGCCTCGGCGACGGCCGACCCTATTATCGACCCCACCGGCGTGGGAACTGCCTCGGTTGCGTGCCCTCCGGAGGCAACCGGAGTTGGCGACCCCTCGGGGGATGAGCCCTCGTTGGTGCGGACACCAGGACGATCAAGTGACACGTCGGCGAACCGACGGTGCCATACGCGGAGCGCCAAGTGGACTACATCGGCTTCCCTTCAAATTGGGGACAATTTGATTTCAATTTGGACCCTTTTTGCATTGAAATTGGGCTTGTAATGAACATTCTACTTGGGTTTGCATAATGGGCTGGTTGTAAGGCTCTTAAAGGGCCAATTGGTTAAGGCCCTTAAGCATTCCTTAAGAAAGGAGTGGCCTTGGTCCATTGTAATGGATCCATAGGCCATGCATGGCCCAATTGGGCTTCCTTCCTACATGGGCTATCTAGGTTGGGCTATCTAGAATGGGCTCCCTTCACTCATGGGCTCTATGGAAAGGGCTAAACAAGAATGATGGGGTGGGCTTAAGCCATGGCCAAATGGCCCAATTGGAGGCCCAAGTAGGGGGCGCCCCCTATTTTGTCATATTAGGCTAGTTGTTTGAATTTCTTTTCTTTCCACCTTCATTTACCTCATGGAGCATTCAAATGGCTGCTGGTAAAATACAAAATTGGCTGCAACCTACCACCTTTACCTTGAATTTCAAAGGTAGGTGAGCAACCATGTCCCCTTGTCTCCCTTTCCCTTTCACCAAGTGTCATGATCCATGCGCACCCCCCTCTCCCTTCTTGAATCCCACGCAGCCCCCTCCCCTCTACCCCTTGCCATTGTCTATTTAAAGGCATGTATACTATTTGTGCACAAGAATGAAAGTTTTATGAAAGAAAGTGTGTTTAAGAGAGTGATTCTCTTGTTCTTCTTTTGGTGTGACTCGCTTGGTTCTGTCCTATGACGGGACAGAATTGGGTCGTGTGACTCGACCTTGTATCCCCCTCTTCCCATTACCTTCTTCTTCCAAAAAAAAACTCAGTGATACCTCTGAGAGTTAGGAAAATTTCAACGTTGGTTTTACGTCAATCGGAGTTCGTGAGCGGCGGCAATAATTCGTTTCATGGAGGCGCGCAGATCGGTCCCTGATTGCTGCCCAGATCTGGAGATGACTGTGTTTTAATTTCACTAGCCTAACCCTGAAGCCATCTGAAGCTGATTCCTGAAGAGGGATCTTAGGATTTCGAGTCGTCTTCGCGTTGCCGCTGGTCTCGCCTCGATCTGATCAACGTGCTGTTCGTGGCGGCGATTCTCGTGAGATCGCGCAAGAGATCTAAGCAGATCCGGCCCCAAACTAGAGCCAACTTCCAGAGTCCTCCTCGACTCATCCTGTCGAGATCTGTGAGGGATCTTCAGATTACGTCTTTCTCTTGACGTCACCAACAATCTCTTACAAAGAACGTCTCAATCCGACACCGGCAGCTATTTTTCCATCATTTTATCGTGTCGCTGCGTCGTTCTGGGAGCTCAAAACCAGAAGCTGAGAAGAAACATTACTGCGCCCAGATCTGAAAAGATCTGATCGCGCCCTTCGGAGTGAAGAAACTACATTCTGTCGCCGACATTCTCCAACAAACGGAGCTCCGATCGGGTATCGGATTTGGCCGTACCGGCCTCCGTAGGTTCGCTGCGCAGGGTGACCAGCGTGGACAGAACCGGGTCGGCTTTCCGTCGGCGTACCCGAGCGGCTCCGGCACGCGTCCCTCGCCTCCTGCGAGTGTGGCCCATCAACCCGGGTTCCAGCAACCCCAAATCTATCAATTGTAGCCCGATACCTCCATGTGTGGAGTGGGTGTTCAGTTCTGAAATTGTAAAGTTAATCATTTGTGTATTGGGGTTGTTCGGAAATCGGCCGGGAGTTCTTCCCCACGCCTAGTCGTGGAGGTACGTGCTCGTTCTGACATCTACATTTGCTAATTTAGTGTGCTTTCTATATTGCTGCGTTTGTCATAATAGGGCCGTTAGCTAGCTGCAAAATCACCGTGACTGTGAGTTGTGAGCGCCCGTTCCATAGCTCCAGTCGAGCACCGAACTCGAATCGGTACCCTAGGCGACTGTGGTTTCTTAATCGCCGCGATCCCCACGTTTCCCTCGCAACGGATGATCGTCGGGCTCAAGAGAGTCACTGTTGAGAGATGTCTCCACCCGGAGAATACCACGGTGGTCAGCCGCCCGGCTTACCTTAGTGTGCTAGTGCTGGCCGCACAACGAGTCGGTCGTACGTCTTAGCCCGGTCGTCATCCATCCCGCATCACTCGGGATCCTCTTCATCCTGCGCCGAAACAGAGGAACTAGAGGATGACGAGTCCGAGTCATAACATTGACCGGACGGGAAGTCAACCACTCCGTACGCCTGCTCCTCGGCGTAAGAAATGGCCCGGTTGTAGCCCTGCTGGAAACCATTGCGGATGCCCCGACGGAGTCCTAGCTCGTAGTAGGGGAGGGCAGCCTCCTTAAGGTCGAACCGGTAAGCCTCTGAGCTCTTGTATTGCTCGAGATCCTCCACCCCGGCTGATCCCACCCTACCGATGAGCTCGGCCTCCCTCTGCTCCTCCTCGGCTGCCTTCCGCTCGGCCTCAGCAGTCCGCCCTTCGGCCACTGCCACCTACTTCTCCGCCTCAGCTCGATCAGCCTCGGCCTCCCGCCGAAGATGCTCGGCTTCCTCCGCGTGGTCTACTATCTCGGCACGCTCGGTCTCCCACCGGCCGTCCAGCTCAACGCATGCTAAGCGCTCCTCTTCGAGAAGTCGGTTCTTCCTCTCGAGCGATTCACGGGCCTTGGCTAGCTGTTCGGCTAGCGCCCGGGTCTCCACTTAGCTTGATCGTACCAGGTCCCCGATTGAGGAAAGCTCCCGCCGAAGCCCGTCACGCTCCTCGATGAGCCGAGTCAACCTCCTGTCTGACCCACCGAGGGTCCAGACCAAGTTCGCTCGCTCCCACTCCGATCGAGCGTACGCTTCTGCCAGAGCCGCCCCCATCTGGGCCAGGGCCAAGCCGCCCTCCATAACCCCGGCGAGAGCCGTGGACGGGGAGTCCGGCCTACCTCCCCCCCTCACCTTTGAGGATATACCATGACACACCAGGGGCAGGGGGCCCGAGATAGCGAGCCTCTCCAAGGCCGCCGGAACGGAGAATGCCCCATCGCCCGGCGCCCCACCGTATGGCCCGGATCGAGCCCCGGCCTCGGCCGCCCCTCGCGCCCCGGTCGGATTTTCCTACGGCCTCTCAACATGGATCGGCTTGGCACTAGCATTGCCACCTGGAGCGCCAGCCTCAGCCACCATCACAGCATCCCCAACTTCAGCCACGGCCCCCGTGGCTCCGGCCGAGGGGAGAGTCGGGTCAGCCCCGCTACCGGTTGCAGGAGCACCCTCGGCCCCCTCGGACCCGGCCAAAGGAGGAACCGAGCCCGCATCATCACCGCCCGCAAGGGCCGCCCCGACCTCCTCGGCCCCCTCTAGCTCGGCTGGTGGGAGAGCCCGCCCGGTAGGGTCGGCCCCACTGTGCCTGGAGGAGGGGTCAGCCATGGTAGGGTCACCTTCGACTACAGGTGCGACCCCGGCCTTCCTGGCCCGCTTTCTGGACCTCGCAGCGGCCCGAAGCATACCCTCCACAGGGTTCTTACGCTTGGGTCCCCGTGGTCTGGAGTATTCACCCTGGGCCACTCCCTTGCCCTTATCTTTGGTTCGGGAGCGACCCACGGGAGCAGTCGGTTCGTCGGCAGCCGAGTCATCTCCAAGCTCGATCACCTCTACGGCCTCCTTCAGAGGCTCCCGCCTGGTGTCTGCACGAAGAAGAAGATGAATTTAGGAAAAGAAAGATGACCCCCACATCCGAAGGAAAGTCTAAGCTGTGGCACCTGAGCCCGACGGGTGTAGCCGCGTGAGAAGACACCGCTCGATATTCTCCAGTGTCACCAGTTCCTCGGTGGACTGGCGGTGTTTCAGCAGGATGGCTATGTACTTCTCCACATGAGGGGGGAACTCCTCCTGCCTAGGAGGGATGTTAGGATGGAAATTGGGGATTCCCAGGCACCTCCAGGTTTCCTCCACCGAACAAATCTTCACCCAGAATAATTGGGTCTTCCACCCCTTATGCGAAGAATCTTTCACCGCCAAAGAGATACAACTCCTATTCCGCCTTGCCTGGATGAAATAGAAGCCCTTCCCAGCCGAAGGATGTGCTTTCAACTCAAAGAAATAGTGGAAGAGGTCCATGGAAGGAAGAACTCCGCACTGACGGCAGAGAATACGGAAGGCGGAAAGGAGGAGATAAGAGTTGGCTACCAACTGAATGGGCGCCAACCGAAAAAAATCAAGAAGTTGAAGGACGAAAGGTTCGAAAGGAAGGCGGAATCCACCCTTCCACGACAGAAGAAACATATAGATGTGGCCTGTACGAGAGTCTAGGCTCATCTCATATGGAGTAGCAATGGCAAAACTGTACTTGTGGGCTAGGCGATACTGGTGCTCCAGCCTCCTCACATCCGCCTCCCCCAGTTCGCTGCAGTTAGGGACCGGCGCCCTCGCCACCCGCTCGTCCACCCACTCCTCGAGCTCTGGGCACTGGCCCGCCATGGAGTCAGAAGAAGACTCTGAGGGAAGGCGGCCCCGAGACCTTGATGATTCTAGGGGAGGAGGAAGCTGCTGGACGGCCTCTACGGTTATCGTCGACAACTCCTCAAATACCGCCGCGAGCCTCTGCTCCTCCGTCGTGTCCTCACGGTGCATCGAAGAGCCCCAAAAACAAGAACGAAGGAGAGCAAAAACCCTAAAAGATGGAGGGAGTCTGGAATGACAACGAGCGCCCAACACCTATAAACCCACGCGGAAGGCGGCGCGTCGTTCTGACCTCCGAGGAAAGGGGGCCCCTTCAATTCAAATCCGTCGGGATCATCATTAACACGGACACAGGTGACCACGACACGTGGCTTCCTAACACCGCCAGATATCCACCCACTTGAGCCACGCCGGTCCGAAACCCCAAACAGTTACTCGTCCGAGCTTACTAAAGCTCGGGAGTAGGAGGGGGACATGTGGAGAGGCGGATTTCTGTAGCCCAATTAAGAGCAGCCAAACTAGGCCCATCAGGATCGAACGAGGCTCAGCTCATCAAAGTGACAGCCCTCTAGGGCCCACTTCGGCAAAAAAGCCCAATAGAGATCACTGGGGATCCCATCCTTCCTCGACGGCCCTTAAGCTCGGAAAGCCTGAACGTCGGGACGGAGGAAGACCCACGCCTGAGACATCCCTCCAGCGGGATAAGGGTGAGCGCTCCGCGTACACTCCGATCTGACTGCATCTGAGCTATGCCTATCACCCGGACAGGGTTGACACTTCTCATGCTTGGATCGACTGACAAGTGTTTATCCATGCAGCCGTTGAAAGTCCTTTATGAGCAGGAGTTCAGGGGGATAAGGGAGCCACGATCCCCCAAGGTCATGAAGAGCCCACGATGAGGACGTAACGATCCGATGATGAGGACGTAACTCCTGCCTGAAACTCCTCAGCTTATGGGACTCATCCGGGGAGCTCGCTCTATAAACCAGGGACTCCCTCCGGCGGCAGGCAAGGCAGATACAGGCCTAACACTCCTTGAGCAGGAACCACTTCACCATCTTGGTGTTGGGGGGTCTCGCGCACTTCTTTCTACCTCCCTTAATACCTTCCACCAATGCTCTACTGACTTAGGCATCGGAGGGTTCTCCCCAGGGAACCATCCCTGGGCCTCCTAATTCGTTTCCCTTTCTCTGCAGTTCACTATCCGGTGATCATCCTCCCAGCTCAGGACCAGCACGAGATCACGCCGCTTCACTCGCGATGTCAGCCCCTTTCGAGTGTGAGGCAAGTCGGGTCTAATGCATACGTTGTAGACTTGCCAGAATTTGGGATCGGCTCTACTTCAATGTCTCGGATCTAGTCACATAAAGGGACTCCTTGGTGATTCCTAGTGAGTCATTTAGCAATCTCCTTCCTTTGAGAGTGACCCCACCCTGGAGTGTCCACCTTTAGTCTCATTCCCGCAGCAGCATGTGCATATCGAATATATACGGGATGAGTAGGTGACGATTACTTGGAGTGGAGCATACTCTGCATAACCTGGTCGGTGACAGATCCGCAGGAGCCACACGAGCAGCCGCACCCCTTACTCAATCGGGTCGAGTTCTTCCTACCCGGGGAGAATTGATGGGAATCAACACCGGGCACTAATATTTTATTTTACATTTGTGTCCTTTTGTTTGCATTTATATCCTTGGGTTAATTGGTTTGCAATTGTAAGGCATTATAAGTCAATTTGTTAGTCTTTAGGAATCTTTGAGTTTCTTTGCAAAAAAGGCCTTTGGGTTTCTTTGTAAAATGTCAGTAGGTCCAGTAGGGTCCCCCACCCTCTTTCCCATTGGTCCACCTAGGATCATGGGCCATGTGGGGCTAGTTCAATGTCCAATATTGAACTTTGGACCAAGGGGACAAGAAGAGGAAAATTCAAACTTGATTATCCCATTTTCAAAGGGGCACCCCCCCTTTAATTTATTTTATTCTTATTATATTTTTTTTATTTTGGTCATTTGACCACATAGGGGATTAATTATCCTATCCCTTGCTTACCCCTCCCTAACCCCAGATCTGAGGGTAGTTTAGGTCTTTTTTCCATTTCTATATAATCCATGTATTTTGTGAATTACATAGAATTAATGAAGAATTAAGCATTTGCTCCAAGAATTGCCCAAGGGCGCCCCCTCTCTCTCCTCTCCCCTTGCAGCTGGATTGCTCTATTCTTAGAGTGGATTCCTTACAAAACTTGGTAGATTCCAAGTGGTATCTCACCTCTTAGTGTGAAGCTCTGCCGCCGCTGCCATTAAGCAGCCATCGCACCACCACTGCCTCACCGTCGCAGATCTGTCCATTGCTGGATAGAGGTCTAAAGCAAGATTTTTAGCTCCCCATCAGGAAATCAGATCGTGCTGAAAATTGGAGGGTGAGTTCCCCACATCTCCCCCAGCCTCCACAAAAAAATCACATTTTCCTCCCTTATTTACCTTCCTTTACCATTTATTCCCCCCGATCTACAGATTCTATCTCTGTGCAGATCTGTGTTCCAACAACCCACTTCTTTGCCCTTTTGACCCCCTTTCCAATTTCAGATCGCTCTAAAATTTGGACTGTGTTTTCTGTCCACCAAAACCCCTCTCCCCAAAATTTTTCACGATTTTAGGAGTTCATTTACCCCTCATAAAAATCTCTGTGAAAACCGATTTCTATTCTGTCCTATGCAGTCCAGATCTGACCCCTCTCCACCATAAAAAATATTTCCCCTGTCAAACCTCCTCAGAAAAATACATAAAAATTAATCTCGTGTTCTTTACTTCCCCCTCCATCTCACATAAACATCCCAGGTCCCAGATCCATAGTTTGAGCCTCGGTCAAACCAAGTTCTCAGACAGATCCTAATCTGCCCGGTCTGTTCTGAGCTAGAGAAGTCCGCCTGTTCTAAATTCAGCCCCGACAAATACAGAGACAGGAAAATTCTTATAATAACAGGTGGTTGAAGATCTCTAAGCTATCTTCGCAACGGGGCTAGTTTCGCGTCGATCTGACGTCAGAATTTGTCACAGCAAGTGTTTTCACCCGGTCACGCAGTGCTAAAACTGCACCACAGGTTCAGGGACAGCAAGCAATAATGTCTCACAGGCTGACCGTCTCGCCTTCCACAAGATGAACCCATGCGTCCCCGTCCTAGGGATTGTTCCCCCAGGGATCACCTTCGCAGTGGTACTACTCCCGGCCCGATCGGCCCTCCGACTAGGACGTGGACCCCACAATTGTCGGTGCGTGCCACCACTGGAGCTGCCCAAATCGCTGCCCCTCAACCGGAACCCGTTACTCCGGGTCCACATGTAGCCCTTTACCTCCCTGCGTGGAGTGGGCAGTAATATTCATTGCTGTAATTTAATTATTTACAGCACCGGGAGTACGAAGTTCAACCGGGGTCGTCTTCCCTACGCCCGGAGCGTGTAGGTACACTTATCACCCTCCTACTTTGGCATTTGCTTTACTCGTATATATTTCTATATCCCGCTATATGAGTGTGTTAGAATTCAAGCTCGATCAATTTAGTCACCGCTGCGAGAGTGAGTGAGTGGAACCCGTCCCGTGACTCGATCTGAGCACGCGAAAAAGTCGATACCCGAGACTCATTGCCGATTTCTCAACCGCGCAGATCCACGCGTTTACCTCTCTTAGGGACGTCCGCGAGCTAGAGTCCCAGGTTCGCGTCCTGTCCCGCATCTAATGGTGGTCTTGGGGATGGGAAGGGGTGCCTTGGGAGTGTGAAAGGGTGCTTGGGAAAGGGAGGTGACCCTTGGGGATTGTGGGTGATTAATGGGGAAGTAATGAGAGTGGGAGGGATTTGAGGAGTCAATGGTGATGTTGCTAGTGATGTGGCCAGTGTTAGATGGTGATAGGCGGATCTAGAGGGGAGGGGTGAATAGATCAGCCCCTTCTATTCGAAGTTAATACTAAATACTAAGAACTAAAACGGGGTGCAGCCTAACTCAAACACATATGCTAGATTGTAATAGAAATATCAGTCCTATAGCATTCATCTATCCAAGAGCATTCACATGGAACCACAAGCAAACTACACTAGACGAGATTTTTTAGGTGGTTCGGTCTCTATCGCGAGACCTACGTCCACCCCTCACACAATCATGTGAGGCTTCCCTTGCGTAACCACGCTACAATCCGCTGTCAAACAACTTATGAGCGCAACCAGCCCAAGCCCATGATCTGAACACCCTCAGACCATCTTCCTACAGCCCGTAGGGTAAACAACCAGAGTGATGCGGGACGGGACGCGAACCTGGGACTCTAGCTCGCGGATGTCCCTAAGCGAGGGAAACGCGGGATCGTGTGCGGTTGAGAAAGCGGCAATGAGCCTCGGTTATCGGCTTTTCCGCGTGTACTCAGATTGAGTCACGGGACGGGTCACACTCACTCTCTCGTAGCAGTGATTGGAATAATATAACGAGCTAGTTATCCTATCACTCTAGCAGCGGCATATGAAAATATACGAATTGAGCAAAATGCCAAAGTAGGAGGGCGGCGAGTGTACCTCCACGCTCCGAGCATGGGGAAGGTGATCCCGGTCAAGACTCGTACTCCTGGTACACAGTAATTAAATTATTACAGTAGTAATTTTATTGCCCACTCCAAGCTTGGGTTGACGGGCAGCAATTTGGAACGCTCCCGGGCCGGAGACGAACTGCGGGTTCGGCTCGGTTCTGCAGGTCCCGCGGGATAGCAAGCAGGTTCAGCTGTTGGGACGGCGGTGCCCGGGCGTCTCCTTACTTCGACGGTTTGCTGGGACGCTGCTGATGGGTTGCCGAGCAATCTCCAGGAGCAGCGGTCGCCGAAGGTATCCCGACATATTTTACCGGGATTTACCGGTGGACTGATTTGCTGGCCTGTCCACGGATATGAACTACACGCCTCCACGAAAAGAATTTCTGCGGCCAGATCCGATGTCGGAACGACGCAAACTTGGTACCGATGGATAGAGGACTCAGAGGTGTTGTGACCCCTCTATGTTGATGATGTTGACACTTGCTCTATTCTTTGGCAACACCATTGTTTTGATTGATTGGCAACTGAGTTTGATTTGATGAAATTGCTCCATCACATTGACTATGTGTTCTTTGCTTTTAATACACTGCTGTCTGCAATTCTTACTGTCATAAGTCCACACACTGCATCTCAATTAAATTTATTAAGTGTGCACAGCGTCAACGCATCATGTTACAGCGTCAACGCACCGTTGGCTTTGAACCGCAAAGTCTGTACATCCACAGTGTTACTCAAAGTCTATACATTAATCTTCGAATCCAAAGTCTATACAATGGTCTTTACACTTGAAGTCCATACATTCGATGTGCTGAGTTGATGTCTATACTGTGTCCTTGCTGATCAAGTCTACACTATGGTCGGTGACAAGTCTGTACACTGGCCTCAGCCTTTCAAGTCTACACACTGACGGCTGAACTAAGAACTCTATACATCGTCTGTCTGCACTAGAGTCTCATGAAGTCTTTACATTGCACTAGTCTTCTAAAGTCTATACACTGAAGTCTTCGCATTCGTTTGCATTACATGAAGTCCATACAGTGGGTAAAAGTCTGTACACTGTCCATGCTTCATCCAGCGTCAACTCAGTGCTTTATGCAGTGTCAACTCCTCAAGTATATACAATGCAATGTATATACTTAAATCTTATGTCTTTATTCTTGTTGCTGAAGGGAACAGGGATGACGCCTGGAGCTTAAAGCGTCCACGCATCAGTAGACGAAGCATGCGATATCTTCCACTGCGTCAACGCCACAAGCAAGCAGTGTCGACGCAACAGTTGAAGAAGCATTCATCTTCACAGGCTATTCCACTGCGTCAACGCCACAAGCAAGCAGCGTCGACGCAGCAGCTAAAGAAACGAGGCTAATGGATACTGGAATGCCTCACTGCGTTAACGCCATTGAGTGAAAGCGTCGACGCAGCAAGTCAGATTGATGACTTTGAGCACGTGAACGGAGAACTCTATACATCAGACTGAAGAAGCTAATGAGGGGCACGTGATCCCAGGTACCTGGCTCGTGATCCGAAAAGGACAAGGTATCCAGATGAGGACACGTGTACTAACACTCCATTGCATGCTGCCACGTGGTCCAAATTGCTGGGCGGGAAACGTGGAGAGCACACGCCTGCTGCTATTGCTGCTATATATACAAGCCATCTTCCACAGAAGAAAGCTGATCGAAGAAGAAGCCTGAAGAGCAGAAAGCCCTTCGATCCAGAAAAAGAGAAAAAGGAGAAAAAGAGAAGAAAAAGCAGAGTGGAGAGAAGCTGTCGATCCAGCACAAAAGAAGAAAGAAAAGAGAGAGAAGAAAAGAGCAGAGAGTGAGAGATAAGAAGAAGCAGAAGAGAAAGATGCTGTGAAGAATTAGTGAGATCGAAGGAGAAGAAGAAAAAGTATATACACTCAGCAGCAGTGAGCCTTCGATCCACAGAGAGAAAAGAGAGAAGAAGAAGATACAGAGAAGAAGAAGAAGAAATAGAGAAGAAGGAGAAAAGAGAGAGAGTGAGGTGAGAGAGAGCTGATCGAGAGTGAGAGTGAGAGTGTTGGTATCCCAGTCTCGTGGTTCAAAACCAGAGCTGAGCTTTGCTCTTTAAGAGCTACATTGCTTTTGGGTTTTTATTTTTCGTTTTGATTCTGTCTTTCATTTCCGAATGCTGTTTCTTCAAGTTGTGTGTCAGCGGTCTTGCAGTGGTGGTCTCCACTGGATGGGTTAAGATGTATTTCCCCGGCGGTTGCAGAGGATCAGATCCTCTGGTCGGCAAGCTGTAGTGCCTAGCGAAGCTGTGTATCAGCGGGTTGTTTGGCCAAGCTGTAAAGCCCAGCGGACGCAAGCTGTGCTGCGCAGCAGGAAGCCATACTCGGTTGAGTGTGGGGTGGACGTAGGTCGTTGACCGAACCACCTAAAAATTGTGTGTGCAGTGTGTTTGTGTTTTTGTGTGATCTGTGTGCGATGGGAATTTCTTGCTTAGCTTGTTTGATTGCATCGCTTATGCTCATGTCTAGCTTTCTACCTTTTGTTTAGCACTTTTCATTTAGCTTTATTGATGCTTGCCTAAATTCCGCTCTAGAACTTACAATAGTTTTAAATTAGGCAAGTTGATATATTCACCCCCCTCTAGATCCACACTTAGTGGAGATAGACTGCGTCCATCTAACCCAACACTTGGTATCAGAGCCTAACTCTTCTGTAGGGACTCATCGCCCGAAGAGAATAGGCAGAGATGGATGCTCGAGGGATGACTGCCGAAGGTCACTCAACAACGAAGCCCCCATTCTTTGATGGATCAAACTACGCATACTGGAAGAACCGTATGCAAGTGTTCCTCAGGGCTAAGGATTACGAGATTTGGAAGATTGTCAGCAAGGGACCTTATGAGCTGTCCCCGAATGAAGATGTATGGACCAAGGAGGAGATCAGAAGGTCCACGCTGAATTGGAGTGCTATTAATGCTATCCAGTGCGCTCTGCATCCTACAGAATTCTCCCGTGTGTCTGCTTACAAATCAGCTAAGGAACTGTGGGATGCGCTGGAAGTAATTCATGAAGGAACATCTCAAGTAAGAGAGCAGAAGGCCAATCTTCTTGTATCTGAGTATGAAGCCTTCAAGATGAAGCAGAACGAGTCCATTAGCGAAATGTACGCTCGGCTGACTGTAATAAACAATGGCCTCAGAGGTTTTGGGAAACCTCAGGCAGAGTATGATGTAGTGAGGAAAATTCTTCGCTCCTTGACTCCCAATTGGCACACCAAAGCAACAGTGATGGAGGAGTCAAGGGACTTGCGTAATACTAAAGCTGATGAGCTGATTGGCTCACTAATGGCATATGAGACAAACATGCCAAGGACAGATGAAGCCGAGAGGAAGAAGAAGCCGATAGCGCTGAAGGCTAGTTCCAGCAAATCAACAAGATCCAGCTCCAGCAGCTCTTCATCATCAGAAGAGAACCTAAATGAAGAGGAAGATGTGACTCGATCTGAGATAGCCATGATGACTAGAGAGTTCAAGCGATTTCTCAGAAAGGGAGCAAGACGGTTCGGTCAGAAGAAATACAGTGGTGACCGAAAGGATAAAAGGTATAAATCTAAACCTGCAAAGAAAAATGAAGCTAATGTTTGTTATCAATGCAGGAAACCAGGGCATCTGAAAATTGACTATCCAGATAATCAGAAACATAAGGACAGGTCAAAGAAGAAAACCAAGAAGGGAAGAGCTATGATCACCACATGGAGTGATGAAGATGAAGGCTCTTTCAGCAGCAGCTCAGATAGTGAAGCCGAATCTGAACAACCCATTTGCCTTATGGCAACAAGCTCCGAAGATAGAGAGGAGGATACAGATGAGGTAATCACTAGATTTGAAAACTTCACAATTACTGATTGGGTAGATGCTTATCATGACATAGCTGATAGAGCTGATGATATTAGAAAAGAGAATAGGCATCTTAGAAGAAAAATCAATTACATGCAAAATGATAAAACACTAACTGATAAAGTTGCATGTTTGGAATCTGAGATTGATCAATTGAAACTCACATGCTCTGAAGAATATGAAATCAAAAATGAGTTAAAAGCTTCTAAGGAAGAGAATTTAAGACTTGAAAATGAAATTGATGAATGGAAGCTGAAGATTCAGAAATGTGAAAGTGAAGTCAAAATTATCTCTGAAAAATATGAAGATGTCCTCAATGTCAACAATGAGCTGAAAAAGGCTATTGATGAACTTCAGAAAGACAATGAAGATAAAATGAAAACCATTGAGAAAATGACCCAAGGAACAGATAACTTAAATGCTTTGTTAGGGTCAAAGGTTAATTTCAGAAAAGAGGGCCTAGGTTTTAATTCTAGTGCAACAAAACCATTTGGAATGAAAACAATTTCATTTGTTGCTCAAAAGGAAAAGGGACCTCTAATTAGCATGAACTCAACAAATTTGATGAACAAAATTGCTAATCTGAAAAAACCCAGTGCTGAGGAGAAGGGCAAATGAAAGGTTAATGAGCCTAGTAGAGCTAGCACATCTAAGCAGAATCCTAGGGCTCAGACTCAGGTTAGGGGTCAACCTACACAGTCTGGTAAATCCCAGGTCAAGGTAACCAAGTCTCCACCAACACCTCCACCTCTGAAGAAGACCCAATACAAACCTGTGTATAGGTCAGCAGAGTCCAAAGTACAGGGGAGACAAAGTGCTGCTAGGAGTCAACCCAATTATTTTTATCAACCCAAAGCTCAGACCCACTACAATGCACAGCCAACCTACTTCAATAGGTCGAATTGGTCTAGAACTCAAGATAGGTTTACAGGTCTTGCACACCAGGGTGCTAAATATTAAAGACCTCACAGTAGAAATTGGGTCAATGGGTATGGTTACTAGACATCTAGAAATCAATATTTTCATAGCCAGCCCAGGAACTACTATGGCCAAAATTTTGTGAACACACCCTGGCCAAGGCACTGGCACAGAAATAACAATACTGTCAATAATCATGCTGCTGCCAATAAGAAAAAGAACAACAGAAGAAAATCTGTAGGATCCACTCAACAAAACACATTTAAACAAATGTGGATTCCGAAACATTTGCTTTCCTGTTTTGCTTCTAGTTCATTTACATTGGAGCCCAATCAGTCTTGGGTTCCAAGCTTCTCTACCTAATTGTGTATGCAGGTATGCCTGGTAGCCAAGAACAACTTGTGGTACATGGATAGCGGCTGCTCCAGGCATATGACAGGAGATAAGGCCAAATTTTGCATACTGACTGAGAAAGTAGAAGGCCTTGTCACCTTTGGAAGCAACACAAAGGGTAGGATTATCGGATCAGGTAAGGTGGGTAAGTGTTCTACCTGCTGCATTGATGATGTTATGCTGGTTGAAGGGTTAGCCTATAATCTACTTAGCATTAGCCAGTTATGTGATAAAGGTTACAATATTTTATTCAATTCTCAATGCTGCAAGGTTTTTGAACCTGATTTTGATATTGTCAAATTTTCTGGAAAAAGAATAAATAATACTTACATGATAAATTTAGATGAATTCAACACACTAACCTTTGCCTTACTGCCAGTAGAGAAGACATAGCATTTTTATGGCATCGTAGGTTAGGTCATGCTAGCTACACTGTTTTGCACAAATTAAATAAACATGGCATGGTTAGAGGACTTCCTGAAGTCTCATTCAAGAAAGAAAACAAAATCTGTGATGCATGCACTCAATCAAAGATAACTAGAAAGTCATTTAAGTCTAGAACTGAAAATCTGTCTTCCAAACCCTATGAGCTGATACATATGGACCTTTTTGGGCCAACTAGATCTGTCAGCCTATCAGAGAGGAGGTATGGGTTTGTCATGGTAGATGACTTTTCTAGGTATACATGGGTTTATTTCTTATCTAATAAGAGTGATGCTTTCTCAGAATTTCAGGAGTTCTATGTTAAAACAAATCATAAAATTGAAAACATTTTGTCTGATCATGGAGGTGAGTTTGAAAACTCACAATTTGATGAATTCTGCAGGTCGAATGGAATTAACCACAGGTACTCCTCTCCAAGGACACCTGAGCAGAATGGAGTTGTGGTGAGAAGGAATAGAACCCTAGTGGAAATGGGTCGTACACTTCTTGTCGAAGGTGGTCTACCAAGGAAGTTTTCGGCTGAAGCAGTGAACACTGCCTGTTATGTAATTAACAGAGCCATGGTAAGACCTTCTACCCAGCAAACACCATATGAGATATTAAAAGGTAAGAAACCTTCTATTGCTCACTTCAAGGTTTTTGGTTGTAAATGTTTCATTCACATAAATGATAAAAAGGACCTTGATAAATTTGAACCTAAAGGAGAACCAGGAATTTTTCTTGGTTATTCTGAAAACACCCGAGCATACAGAGTGTACAATCTGAACTCTAAAACTGTTGAAGAATCTCCACATATAATTTTTGATGAATCTTTGGCAAATTCTAATGCTGGTAAATGCAGGAATGAAACCAATGGTGAAATCCTGAAGGAAGGAGATCGTGCAGACAAATCCGAGGATGAAGAAGAACATAAAGAGCTTAATGAAGAGGAGCCTACAGTTCAGGGGGAGGTCAATCAAGTTCATGATACTCCAATTGCAAATATTAGATATCTCAAGGATCATCCTGTAGATAATGTTATTAGAAATCTGCATGACCCCCCTAGGACTAGAGGCCACTTAAGAATTCAACATGAACTGAATGCGTATGCTTTTGTATCAAACATAGAACCCAAGTCCATTGACTGTGCTCTCCAAGATGTGAATTGGATTAATGCCATGCATGAGGAGCTCAATCAGTTTGACAGGAATAAGGTGTGGCATTTGGTTCCACCTCCTGATCATGAAACAGTCATAGGGACTAAATGGGTATTTAGAAACAAAACTGATGAAGCGGGGAAAGTTATTAAAAATAAAGCCAGACTTGTAGCTCAGGGGTACAATCAGGAATTTGGAATATACTTTGAAGAGTCTTTTGCCTTTGTAGCTAGGTTAGAAGCAATAAGAATTTTATTAGCTTATGCATGTTCCCTAGGAATGAACCTTCAGCAGATGGATGTGAAATCTGCTTTTCTAAATGGGGAAATTAATGAGGATGTCTATGTGAGACAGCCTCCTGGGTTTGAATGTTTAGATTTCCCTAATCATGTTTACAAGCTCAATAAAGCTCTCTATGGGTTAAAGCAAGCTCCTAGAGCTTGGTATGACAGGTTGAGCAAATTTCTCACCGACAAGAACTTCACAAGAGGTATAGTGGATCAAACATTATTTACCAAGGTAAGCCATATAGATATTCTTATCATTCAGATTTATGTGGATGACATTGTGTTTGGCTCAACTAACCCCAAATTGTGTGAGGAATTCTCTCAAATAATGACTGATGAATTTGAAATGAGCTCAATGGGTGAGCTCAAACTATTTCTTGGACTGCAGGTTACTCAAACAGAAGATGGCATCTTCATCTCTCAGTCCAAGTATGTAAAGAACTTATTGAAGAAGTACAAAATGGACAACCTCAAGGAAATAGCTACTCCAATGGGTACATCAACCAGTTTGGATGAAGACTGTAAAGGTAAACCTGTGGACCAAAGGCTATACAGAGGTATGATCGGATCTCTTCTCTATCTTACAGCATCTAGGCCTGATATACAATTTACTGTGTGTTTATGCTCTAGATTTCAGGCCAGTCCTAAAGAAAATCACTTTAAGGCTGTGAAAAGAATTTTTAGGTATTTACTAGGCACCCAAGAACTAGGTCTCTGGTATCCTGCTAAATGTGAGTTAGAGCTTCTAGCCTACACTGATGCAGACTATGCTGGGTGTCGAGTAGATAGAAAAAGCGCTAGTGGCTACTGTCAATTCCTTGGTGGCTGTCTAGTGTCTTGGGCATCTAAGAAGCAACACACTGTAGCATTATCCACAGCTGAAGCTGAGTATGTTGCAGCATGTAATTGTGCAGCCCAAGTACTTTGGATTAAGCACCAACTGGCTGATTATCAGATAAATCTGAGATGCATTCCACTTTTATGTGATAATACTAGTGCTATATGCCTTGCTAAAGATCCTGTTCACCATTCTAGGACTAAGCATATAGAGATAAAACATCATTTTCTTAGAGATGTTGTAAATAAAAAGGAGATTGAAATGAACTTCATAGAAACTGAAAAACAAATTGCTGATATTTTTACTAAGCCTCTTGGGAATGAAAAATTTAAGTTTCTTAGAATAGAACTTGGCTTATGTAAATTTCAGCATGATGAATGATTGTTTAATTGCTGTGAATAAAATCTCTGATGTGGACTTATTTTTGATTGCTTGGATAAATCAAGTGGACGTAGAATTGTCCTGCATTGCATATATTCAGGGGGAGCTTGTTGTGTCTTTGCATGTCTTTGCATATCATTCATTCATGACCTATGCATAAGCTCTCTCTCAATTAATTCTTGCCATGCTGCATGCATATAGATAGGGGGAGTATCGCTAAGAAAATCAGAGTGGTTTCAACTTTCTTGAAGTCATTCAACCTTTAACTCTGAATACTTGTCTCTGACATTATGGCAATCTGTTGGTCAGTTCTGATTTCTAAGCAGTAGAAAATGGACTTCTTCATTTATAAGAATTTGAATTGTTCAAAGACTGATGTAATAGTTTAAATCTTATAACGGCTGGAGTTTAAAGATTGCAATCAGTATATAAGTAAGTTGAAAATTGATAAAACTCTCAACCTCTTTCTTATTTCATGTCAGACAAAGCTAATCATATCTGAAATCTGAAAACTCATTTGAAATCATGTCGGAGAGATTAAGTATGTGTATTGTTCTTAATCAAGTCATTCTGAAACATAAAAAGGACAGCTAAGAAAGATATTGAAAAACATTGAGAATCATTGAAAATATATATGTTGGCAGAGCAATGACTGGTAATCACTGAGAAACTGAGTGATCCATTAAAGAAGTGGACAACACTCATGTCATGAAGTGTATCAGCTATCTCTGTTTAAAATGTTTAAAACAGCAGGCTGGTTTCACTGAGTACCTGGGGTTAACTGGCGTCTGATAAACGTGTACCCTCACACAAAAAGGTGTAACTCAGCTCTGTTGAGATTGATCATAGGCAGAATGGTCCATCTTGTTGAGTATCTAGGGGTATTGGCGTCTTATAAACGTATACCCTTATGCAGAAAGACTTGTGGTACCTGAATGCTCAAAATGATCTAATATTGATAATGCTGCTCCCTCAAAAGAAAAGTTCATGAGTGTCAATTTGTTTAGTTTCAATGCATGACTTGATTTCTCTAAATATTTTTATGAGACTATGAAAGTAAGATATTACAAAACTGAATCTTTCATGCAAATATGATTCTGGTTTTTGTTTTATCATGCACAGTGAATTTATCTATTGTTTGTAGTGCATGAACTCCAAATTTTATCATCTTTAAACCAGACCTCTTTCTGACAGCAGTTTCTAACTTCATATAACTGAAGACTCTATACTTTAGAATGCTTATTCATGAACTACCTGTTCAGAATGTTAGTCAGTTCTTCTCTTGATTCCTCCACTGTATTTAATTTTTCCCTCCTCTTTGTTGATGGCAAAGGGGGAGAATATTGTCTAGGGGATGTATAGTGGGAGAATACATATCTGTCTGAATTCTGAAGTCATTTCTGAATTAATTCCAAGGGAGAGTTTGAGACAGTGAGTTGCATGCATTCATAGCATCTGCATGTCAATCTGCATAACACATCATGTCTTTCATCAAACATATATATCTATGATAGGTTGTTGCTACTCTACTTCATATGGGGTTGCCATCATCAAAAAGGGGGAGATTGTTGTGACCCCTCTATGTTGATGATGTTGACACTTGCTCTATTCTTTGGCAACACCATTGTTTTGATTGATTGGCAACTGAGTTTGATTTGATGAAATTGCTCCATCACATTGACTATGTGTTCTTTGCTTTTAATACACTGCTGTCTGTAATTCTTACTATCATAAGTCCACACACTGCATCTCAATTAAATTGATTAAGTGTGCACAACATCAACGCATCATGTTACAGCGTCAACGCACCGTTGGCTTTGAACCGCAAAGTCTGTACATCCACAGTGTTACTCAAAGTCTATACATTAATCTTCGAATCCAAAGTCTATACAATGGTCTTCACACTTGAAGTCCATACATTCGATGTGCAGAGTTGATGTCTATACTGTGTCCTTGCTGATCAAGTCTACACTATGGTCGGTGACAAGTCTATACACTGGCCTCAGCCTTTCAAGTCTACACACTGACGGCTAAACTAAGAACTCTATACATCGTCTGTCTGCACTAGAGTCTCATGGAGTCTTTACATTGCACTCGTCTTCTAAAGTCTATACACTGAAGTCTTCGCATTCGTTTGCATTACATGAAGTCCATACAGTGGGTAAAAGTCTGTACACTGTCCATGCTTCATGCAGCGTCAACTCAGTGCTTTATGCAGCGTCAACTCCTCAAGTATATACAATGCAATGTATATACTTAAATCTTATGTCTTTATTCTTGTTGCTGAAGGGAACAGGGTCGACGCCTGGAGCTTAAAGCGTCCACGCATCAGTAGACGAAGCATGCGATATCTTCCCCTACGTCAACGCCACAAGCAAGCAGCGTCGACGTAGCAGTTGAAGAAGCATTCATCTTCACAGGCTATTCCACTGCGTCAACGCCACAAGCAAGCAGCGTCGACGCAGCAGCTAAAGAAACGAGGCTAATGGTTACTGAAATGCCTCACTGCGTTAACGCCATTGAGTGAAAGCGTCGACGTAGCAAGTCAGATTGATGACTTTGAGCACGTGAACGGAGAACTCTATACATCGGACTAAAGAAGCTAATGAGGGGCACGTGATCCCAGGTACCTGGCTCGTGATCCGAAAAGGACAAGGTATCCAGATGAGGACACGTGTACTGACACTCCATTGCATGCTGCCACGTGGTCCAAATTGCTGGGCAGGAAACGTGGAGAGCACATGCCTGCTGCTGTTGCTGCTATATATACAAGTCTTCTTCCACAGAAGAAAGCTGATTGAAGAAGAAGCCTGAAGAGCAGAAAGCCCTTCGATCCAGAAAAAGAAAAAAAGGAGAAAAAGAGAAGAAAAAGTAGAGTGGAGAGAAGTTGTCGATCCAGCACAAAAGAAGAAAGAAAAGAGAGAGAAGAAAAGAGCAGAGAGTGAGAGATTAGAAGAAGCAGAAGAGAAAGATGCTGTGAAGAATTAGTGAGATCGAAGGAGAAGAAGAAAAAGTATATACACTCAGCAGCAGTGAGCCTTCGATCCACAGAGAGAAAAGAGAGAAGAAGAAGATACAGAGAAGAAGAAGAAGAAATAGAGAAGAAGGAGAATAGAGAGAGAGTGAGGTGAGATAGAGCTGATCGAGAGTGAGAGTAAGAGTGTTGGTATCTCAGTCTCGTGGTTCAAAACCAGAGCTGAGCTTTGCTCTTTAAGAGCTACATTGCTTTTGCGTTTTTATTTTTCGTTTTGATTCTGTCTTTCATTTCCGAATGCTGTTTCTTCAAACTGTGTGTCAGCGGTCTTGCAGTGGTGGTCTCCACTGGATGGGTTAAGCTGTATTTCCCCAGCGGTTGCAGAGGATCAGATCCTCTGGTCGGCAAGCTGTAGTGCCCAGCGAAGCTGTGTATCAGCGGGTTGTTTAGCCAAGCTGTAAAGCCCAGCGGATGCAAGCTGTGCTGCGCAGCAGGAAGTCATACTCGGTTGAGTGTGGGGTGGACGTAGGTCGTTGACCGAACCACCTAAAAATTGTGTGTGCAGTGTGTTTGTGTTTTTGTGTGATCTGTGTGCGATGGGAATTTCTTGCTTAGCTTGTTTGATTGCATCGCTTATGCTCATGTCTAGCTTTCTACCTTTTGCTTAGCACTTTTCATTTAGCTTTCTTGATGCTTGCCTAAATTCCGCTCTAGAACTTACAATAGTTTTAAATTAGGCAAGTTGATCTATTCACCCCCCTCTAGATCCACACTTAGTGGAGATAGACTGCGTCCATCTAACCCAACAAGAGGGATACAACATATAATTATTTCAGATCCATCCAGCAGATGGATTAGAAATGAAAATGACAGTGGGTTGTAGCTTCTTTCTGACTTGGAATTACACACACACAGGGAAGAGCAGGAACTGCCTGAAGATGAATTTTGACTAACAGAAAAATAATAGATCTAGACTACAGAAAAGTTATGGGTGGAAGGGGCGTAAGTGAGAAACACATATGATTTTTTTGGGGATTTATAGAGATGTAAAAGGGGGCAAAAAAAATAGAAGAACAAACTCCCCCGCAGATCTGCGAACTGGCAGACTATCAGGGGTGGAACTAAAATTACGTAAAAAATAGCAAATGACCTCGGATTGGCACGAAATTTGAAATGGAGACTAGGGATGACAAGAGGAACAAACACTCAAAATTGCAGCTCGATCAGATGTTTTGATGTGGAGATAAAAATCGAGCTTCAACCTTCTACCGTGATGTGGATAGAATTCTGACGCGGCGGGGGTGGCGGTGCGACGGCGGCTCGATGGCGACGGCGGCGGCAGTGCTGAGCTTCACACTCAGAGAGGGGGAGGGGAGGAGGCTTCACACCTTAAGAAATTTGTAGAAATCCATCTGAAAGGGGGGTGGGAGAGAGAGAGGGGCGCCCTTGGGCTGCTCTTGGCAATTTTTGAAATTTTCTCACATTAATTCTACAAAAATGGAAATACAAGGGATATATAGAAATGTACAAATGACCTTAACTGCCCCTAGATCTAGGGTTAGGGAGAGGTAAATATGGGATAACATTTTCTTCCTCCCATGTGGTCAAATGACCAAATAAAATAAAATTACATGGAATAAACAATAATAAATGGGGGCACCCCCTTGACTTAAGGGCCATCAATTTTAAATTTTTTATTTTTTTGTCACCCCTTGGTCCAAGTCCAATCTTGAACTTTGAACCAGCCCGACATGGGCCCTAGAATCTAGGTGGACCAATGGGAAAGAGGGTGGGGGCCCCTGCTGGACTTACTGGACTTTTACAAATAAACCCAAAGATATATAAAGACTAACCCTTTGGCTTATAATGCCTTACAATTGCAAACCTAATTAGCCAAGGGTATAAATATAAATAAAAAGGACACAAATGAAAAATAAAAATATTAGTGCCCGGTGTTGATTCCCATCAATTCTCCCCGGGTGGGAAGAACTCGACCCCGTCGAGTAAGGGGTGCGGCTACTCGTGTGGCTCCGACGGATCCGTCACCGACCTGGTAGCGCGGAGTATGCTCCACTCCAAGTAATCGTCGCCTGCTCACCCCGTATATATTCGATATGTGCATGCTGCTATGGTAATGAGGCTAATGGTGGACACTCTGGGGTAGGGTCACTCTCAAAGGGGAGGAGGCGGCTCGAAGACTCACTAGGAATCCCCGCTGGGTCCCTTTATGTGACTAGATCCGATATGTTGAGGTAGAGTCGATCCCAAATTTCGGCAAGTCTACAACGTACGCATTAGATACGACTTGCCTCGCACTCGAAAGGGACTGACAAAGCGAGCATACAAAAGATCAACTCGACTCGATGCATGCAGACTCACTATGCACTCGACAATCTTGACAAAAATAAAGAAAAACACAGACTCACACATGGCCCTAAGCAAACCTACTATTAGTCCGACCCATACACATGCAATGGTGGACCGGGACATCTGAATGTGCGCCATACATACACTAGATGCAATCGATGGTTGACGGAATGGCGGACTCCTAGACATCCTAATATGTCCCTAGCATGCGGCTGCCTGTTGGATTTGGGAGACTTGGGAGGGCTAGGAGAGCCGAATGCTCCTTCTTCGTCACCCCTATATGATGATCGTGGCACGGACCCCTGGCTGAGTGTAGGTGGACTGGCCCATGGGGAAGGGGTGTGGTAGTGGACTCCCGTGAAGAAGGGGAGTAGATATGGTGGGTCATAAGGTTCCCTAGGGAAGGGATCGAAGGGATCAAAGAAAGTGCGACCCCTCGAACAGGGTTCCCATATGACACGGTCCAACATTTGGACTTCTTAAAGGTGTAGGTGGTCACCTTCATGCACTAGGGTATAGGGGACAGTGATCTCATATCGGAGGTATGGTTCCTCCCTCGGGATAAATGGAATGAAGTTTGGCTCTGCCAGCATGGGGAAGAATAAGAGAATCTCCGTGATGACACGACTCACGGTGTACATGGAGGTAATGGACCCTAAGGCTGGGTGGGTGAAGCTATGACTTGTGGGTTGGTCGAAGCCTCGAGCCAACATATAAGTCAACTTCATTTGCGAGTCTAATCCCATAATAAGGTCATCCAATGTATCAACATGGTGACTAGACTAGA
The DNA here is from genome assembly GCA_022559845.1 of Amorphophallus konjac. Classification (NCBI taxonomy): domain Eukaryota; kingdom Viridiplantae; phylum Streptophyta; class Magnoliopsida; order Alismatales; family Araceae; genus Amorphophallus; species Amorphophallus konjac. The sequence continues at coordinate 158,788,303 of CM040125.1, forward strand.
ATGTGGTATGGAATGAGTTGACCGGCACTAAGAGTAGCGTGGGGTCCATGGGTGGGTAGTATGGTGGGACCACGCCTTTCTTGAGCCAACTAAGTAGTGGCTCGGCGATGAATAACTTTCCCGTTAGAAACACGGGTGGCTCCGACTGAGGTAACTCCGAATAAAGATTGGAAGGTGAAGGTGGCAACGGAACTCTTGGGGAAGGATTCCCTGACTGGGGTGGGGGAGGCCGTGAAGTAGGTTGTCCGATCGGCTCGGGACTCGACTGAGAGGTAGATGCTCACCGAAGGGCGGCATCAAACCTTGCCTCGAAAGGCTCAACCTCTAGAGCCACCAGATAAGACTACGCCAGAGTGAACGCGTCGCGTCAAAGACATTCAAACTGGAAGTGAAGCTGCAAACCTCTCTGGAACTGAAATGCGGTCGTGGTGCTCTCTTCTCCAACTCCATATTCCAATCGATACTTATCATACTCCCGAATATGCTCAAACACGGACTTGTTACCTTGGACGGGTCTGATCGGGGTACATGGGTTAGCCATAGTTGCACATAAGATGGGAATTGGTTCCCCTAAGAGTGGGCATGCATTGGAACATTATTTTTATTTTTTTATTTTTTTTGTTTTTATGCAAGACTAATGCAAGCACCTAGACACAACTCTAAATTGTGAAAAGGGGTAAAAATGTGGACTTGAATACAAACATATACTCAACCCATATTCGGTACTTGGCGGAGTTACGGGACCTAAAGATCCCCTCACACAAGTGTGCTACCTTCCCGATAGGCATAGCCTATCATTCCGGTAACACCTTTTGACATACCGGGTATAGGAATGAAACGCGACTCTACCCTAGACTCAACCTTCCGCTCTGATACCAATTTGATGCGAGACGGAACACGAACCTGGGAGTCTAGCTCGCGGACGTCCCTAAGCGAGGAAAACGCGGGATCATGCGCGGTTAAGAAACCGGCAATGAGCCTCGTGTATCGGCTTTTCTGTGTGTATTCGGATTGAGTCACCGGACGGGTCACACTCACTCTCTCACAGCGGTGATTGGAATAATATAACGAGCTAGTTATCCTATCACTCTAGCAGCGGCATATGAAAATATACGAATTGAGTAAAATGCCAAAGTAGGAGGGTGGCGAGTGTACCTCCATGCTCTGGCGTGGGGAAGGTGATCCCGACCAAGACTCGTACTCCCGGTACATAGTAATTAAATTATTACAGCAGTAATTTTATGGCCCACTCCACGCAGGAAGGTAAAGGGCGACAAAAATAACCTGGGAATACCAAGCTTGGGTTGATGGGTAGAAATTTGGAACGCTCTCGGGCCGGAGACGAACTGCGGGTTTGGCTTAGTTATGCAGGTCCCGTAGGATAGCAGGCGGGTCCGGCTGCTAGGACGGCGGTGCCCGGGCATCTCCTTGCTGCGGCGGCTTGCTAGGACGCTACTGATGGGTTGCCGAGCGATCTCTGGGAGCGGCGATCGCCGAAGGAATCCCAGCATATTTTATCAGGATTTACTGGTGGACTGATTTGCTGGCCAGTCCACGGATCTAAACTGCGCACCTCCACGAAAAGAATTTCTACGGCCAGATCTGATGTCGGATCTACACAAACTTGGTACCGATTGATAGAGGACTCGGAGGGATACAACATATAATTAGTTCAGGTCCATCCAGTAGACGGATTAGAAATGAAAATGACTGTGGGTTGTAGTTTCTTTCTGACTTGGAATTATAGACACACAGGGAAGAACAAGAACTGCCTGAAGATGAATTTTGGCTGACAAGAAAACAATAGATCTAGACTCCAAAAAAATTATGGGTGGAAGGGGCGTAAGTGAGTAACACGTATGATTTTTTTGGGGATTTATGGAGATGTATAAGGGGGCTGGAAAAATAGAAGAACAGACTCCTATCCTGCAGATCTGCAAACTGGCAGACTGTCAGGGGTGGAACTAAAATTACGGAAAAAGAGCAAATGACCTCGGATTAGCACGAAATTTAAAATGGAGAATGGGGATAACAAGAAGAACAAACACTCAAAATTGCAGCTCGATCAGATCTTATGACGTAGAGATACAAATCGGGCTTCAACCTTCTACCGTAATGTGGACAGAATTCTGACGCGGCGGCGGTGACGGTGCGACGGCGGCTCGATGGCGGCGGTGGCGGCGGTGCTGAGCTTCACACTCAGAGAGGGGGAGGGGAGGAGGCTTCACACCTTAAGAAATTTGTAGAAATCCATCTCCAAGGGGGGTGGGAGAGAGAGAGAGGGGTGCCCTTGGGCTGCTCTTGGCAATTTTTGAAATTTTCTCAAATTAATTCTACAAAAAATAGTAATACAAGGGATATATAGAAAGGTACAAATGACCTTAACTACCCCTAGATCTAGGGTTAGGGAGGGGTAAATATGGGATAGCATTTTCTTCCCCCATGTGGTCAAATGACCAAATAAAATAAAATTACAACATGGAATAAACAATAATAAAAGGGGGCACCCCCCTTTACTTAAGGGCCATCAATTTTGAAATTTTCCAATTTTTTGTCCCCCCTTGGTCCAAGTCCAATCTTGGACTTTGAACCAGCCCCACATGGGCCCTAGAACCTAGGTGGACCAATAGGAAAGAGGGTGGGGGCCTCTGCTGGACCTACTGGACTTTTACAAATAAACCCAAAGACTTATAAAGACTAACCCTTTGGCTTATAATGCCTTACAATTGTAAACCCAATTAGCCAAGGGTATAAATACAAATAAAAGGACACAAATGCAAAATAAAAATGTTAGTGTCCGGTGTTGATTCCCATCACAGAGTAGCTTCTGAAGTATTAAAGCAAGAAAAAAAAATAAAAGCACAGAGTAGATCAGAGAGATAGATGAGAGTCCAAATCCAAGTGGTTCTGTCTGATGAAGTGAGAAGTCTCCTGGCCGATGAAGATGGAACAGTCCCTCGTCGCAATGCTGAGTGGAGATGGGACGTGTGTGGAAGTGCTCCTCTTCCACGTTCAGCTCTTCTCCAAGATCCTTCTCCGATGAGGAAGCTCTGCTCTTCCTCAAGCAGCCTCTTCGCAGCCCCCAATCCTCCTACCTACCGATCTCTTCAACACTTCTTCCGCAAGCAACCTGGGCATCTTCTGCTCCCTTGGACGAATGCCCTTGATGGTCTTTTGGCCACCCTGCGCTTCACTACCTCCAGAGCATGTGTCTGGCATACGACAGGCATAGAGCCTGATTTTGTGGTCCCCACATGGTAGAAGGAATCCTCCAGCCTTCTAGAACCCTCTTCTTGCTAACAACCTTCAACCCAATCAAAGAATACTTGTCCCATTCGATACTGCCTCGGATCCAGTGCCGCTGGGTCCATAAAGATGGGAGCCAAGACCCATTTGAACTGAAAATCGAAAGGGCCCAATTCGTTGTAGATGACGATGTGAGAAGTGTCGACACTTCCCACAAGGAGTGTTGACTCTTCTGAGTCAGACATAAGCTGAATTCTTCGCGAGGTTGGTATGTGGTGTCAACACTTATGATGCAAGTGTCGATACTCCAAGGCTTCCCAGAGCCATTTACTTTAGGGGTGTGCTGACTCTTCCTGCTAGAAGTGCTGACACTTCCATCCCTTCCAAGACTTGATGCTTGTGCTGATTAAGGGAGATCGATCTATCTTACACAGTAGAAGAACTTGATTAGATATCACAAGTATAATAATAAGTCATGGTGTGTTATCACCAAAACCTGAGGACACAATAATCTCCCCCTTTTTGGTGATGACAACCATGAATTATTGTTCCATGCATGCCTTGCATTCCATAATCAAGACAATACTAAAAACAATTTATTCACGCAAACACCCACTTCATTCATAAACAAAAAGTCATTTCATTCATTCACAAAAAGTCATTACTATGAATGTAGACTTATACTACTTGACCCCCAATGAAAATATGAATGCTATGCATGCAGACTCAGACTATATGTCTCTTCTCAGCAAAATACTAAACATCCATGAATATAACTCTTCTCCCCCTTTGTCATCATCCAAGAAGGGTGTCTTTCACGGAAATGGTGGTGGAGGATGTGTAGAGCCAAAGCCGTCGGGCTGTTTTAATGGAACAGCTAATGGAATATCCCCAAGAAGCTAGGAAATCTTAACCCCCAGAGTAGCAAAATTTGTGTCCATTTTCTGATTTGTCTATTTGATAGAGGCTTGAAGCTTTGCAATTTGAGTATTCAAATCGACGACCCAATGCTGCAACGTGTTGTAGAGATTGTCAAATTGAGCTGTCACTGTAGTGGGAATGTCAAACAAAGAACTAGAACCAGCTATATAGTGAGAACAGAGCAAACTGAGTTGTGTGTTAATGTGATCAGTTTCATCCTGTAGCTTGATGGACAATCCTTGAATGTCCTCTTGAAGCTCTGTGGTTTTCAGCATTGTGGCCTAACGAATCTCCTTCAGCTCTTGCATAATGGATCCATTTGGTCATAAACTTGCATCAGTTGAGTGTGCATGTGTTCTTGATTGCGGTTGAGCTAAAAAATTACAGAATTGATGGTAGCAAATTGGACTTCCAAGAATTTCATCAGAGTTGGATTAATAGTAGCAGCTGAACTTGTCCTTGCTTGTTCTGGTGTAGATGTCTGAGTGTGGAACTCAAGTGGTGCATTAGACTCTCTGTATACTCCAGGAGGTGAAGAGGGTAAAATTATGCCAAAAAGAACTATAGATCCAAGGTGTGTGTCCTGAGTAGCCTGAGGTTATGCAGGCGGTGCTTCTTCATGAACTGGAGCTTGTTCCTCTTGCAACTCATAGCCAGGAGGATCTCTGACAATTCTTTCTCCTTTCTTCTTGAAATGCATAAACGTTTCAATGAACCTCTGACAGTATACATTTGACCTTGGAATGGAGATCACAGTCTCACCGTCCAGTGAGATTCCAGCCCTTATAAACACTGCAGTTAAATGAGCAGCATAAGGCATATGTCATTTTTATCCCAAGGCAGCCTTTCATCACATTCATAATAATGTCAGGAAGACAAACTTTCATACTCTTGAACATGCAGTAAAGTAGAAACCTTTGAGTCTCAGTTAGTCTGCTTCTACCTCCACCTTGTGGTGTAATAATCATGGTAAGAATGTGATGCAGAAGACGTTGCAATGGATGAAATTTGTTGGTGTTGAGGGATGTGATATGAATGTCAGGGTTGGTAGGCTTCCCAGTTGCAAAAGCATAGGCTTCCTTTACATCATAAGGAAAGTCTTTTTCTTTCAATCCTTCATAGGGAATGTGCCATGTCTTCTGAAATAAGTGAGATTTTATATGAATTGAAACACCTTTAACTTCAGTCCACATCTGACCATTTTCTTCAATCCAAATGTTTTGGTATCATTGCTGCACAAGCTTAGGGTAATAGACCATGTGTTTGCTCATGAATTGAACCCAACCTTCAAATTCAAACATTAGTAATAGCTCAGAAAAATCATCGAGCATCTTTTGGTCAGAGAAATCAACATATCGAAGAAACAAGATTCGAGAGGGATCACTGTCCGAGAGCTGGTAAGCATCTGGTGCATCTGAGTAAGATGATTCCTCGACCTCTTTTCCTTTCTCTTTGGTGGAAGATTTCTTCTTCTTAACAAGATCTTCCTGCTTTATTGAAGATTTGCGGACGGCTGCTCTTTTCTTCTTAGTAGGCTATTCCTGCTGTTGTGAAGGTTCCCGGAGAGCAGTTGAGGTTTTCTTCGTTCTTGGTTCCTTTGTGATAGACTCAGAAGCGGTGACTTTCTTCCCTATTGTAGGAGTATTTTCCTTCCTTCCTCTGGTGACCGGTGGCGCCATCGATGGAAATAGGGCACGTAGAAATGAAAGGGGAGGAGGCTGCGGTGAAAGGAGCAAGACAGAGAAATGGGGAAGATGACTGCTCACGGCTGAGGTGCAGAGAAAGGGCCGTCAGCTGTTGACCTTTCGAAAGGAGCTCCCACGGGCTCATGTGACGCTGGCGGGCACCGGTGGTGAGGAAAGAGAATCGAAGAGTAGAGTGTGAAAGAGGAGGTGGGTGAAAAGGAATATGAAATGTATTAATAAAACCCATGGTCAAAAGTGGTCAAATGGCTAATAACCTAGTGGAGTTAAAAAAATATCTCACACCCTTATAGTTAAGAAAAATTGAAATACTCCCCCCATTTATTTTGGTATTATGGTTTAAGGCTTATAAACACCAAATGTGTAGCAAGATTGTTCACAATTACCGGTTATGAAAAAAGGGATAGTATTAAAACATTAATCAATAAAGCATTTTGCGTTTCTACAAACTATCCACCTTACTCATCAATTTTATTGGGCTAAACTTAGATGATTATGGGTAAGTATTGAAATTAAACACAAATCATTTTATGGCCGCATAGAGTCAGCCCCAAAACACATTTTCAATTTTTTGTTTAAAGGAATCAACGAGTAACTTTGGTTAAGTCACACTTTTGACATGAGGAGACACCTTGATCAGAGGCCAGAACCCCCAGCTACTCAGTGTGATAACTGTGTTACTTCTCCTTTTTGAGATCAGAGATAGCACTTGTAGTGTCTTTTTACGTGAGACAAATCACGTCTTAGGTGAAATGATCCCAGTTACTCGACACTGTAATGCCATTGCTTTGTCATGATATTTATTGACAACTCAAATTCTTGAAACAGAGATAACTTGATACTTCATGACATAGGTTTTACCTAGTTTCTCGGTAACCAAATCAGTGCTCTCCATAACCCCCCCCCTTTTTCTGTTTGAAGAGGCGTATTCCCTTACTGATGGTCATTTGGCATTTGAGTTTAAGGACAATAATCATCAATATTCTTCAATCAGCAAAGCCCTCTTACTTATGATTTTTAGAAAGACAGAACGTGGATTTGGACAATTACTTCCAAGAATGTTTTAATCCTATTCCAATTTACAAGATAAGCTCTTGACAGATAATTTTACTACAAGTATTAGAGTTACAAACAATAAACCATCTGAACCATTATTATGAATGGAGGTAAGTCATACAATTTCCTAACACAGGGTGTATTAGGGATGCAATCCATTTAACTCCCCCTGAATTACTGACCAAAGATCACATAGACCGGTAGGAACAACCTTTATATAGATGATAAGAAGATTGACAAAGCATTTGGAGGTTCAAGATTGGATTTGAAATAAGAAATGAACTGGTGAGACGCCATAAATCACACAGAGGTAGAGAAAAGTGTTGACCTATTTTAGGTGAAGAGTCGACTCTGGCACGGCTGAGCATGCAAATATCCAGTGAGGTGTCGACCTCTCTTCCAAGAAGAGTCGACCTCCTGATGCAAAATAGAAGCTTATGATCCAGCCGATTCAACTGAGGTGTCAACACTTTAGGATTGAAGTGTTGACATGTTTGCTATAAAAGTCAAGTCTTCAGAGAATTCAAGCCTGTACAGCATTCAGGGAGCTGATGTTTGCCGCAGACAGTTCTGACGTACCTCTGATTGAAGTCTTATCCAGCTTGACTATTTTCCAAAAAGTTTAAAGACCAACGGATCACCCTTTTTGCATATGATAGTGAGAGAGACATTTATTCCATGCAATGCAAGCGTTGGCATGTAATTATGTACTAATCCTATCATGCAATGGTGACACATGGTACCTGGTGGGGGTTTGTCCTAGGACTCCTCACGCATGGTGAAAGTTTCCAGACAGGCATAACCTGTCCTTCCTCAATGAACCATTTTATATACCATATAGTCACACATAGAGCAAACACCAAACTAGTAAGCCAAAACAAAACCAACAACATTTACATACGGAGCACGCTCCCCATGAGTGTAAGATTTATTGAGACCAAGCATACTCCTATATTTGAATCATGCACCTCATGAACACTTTTCCAAAATCAAGATAGTCACATTCATTCATGATATCAAATAGAGTAGATGGCATTTGAAGGATTACAGAAACCAAGCTCTTTTCTAAGATAAGAAAATCTTTCATTACAGAGAGGTTTAGTAAAGATATCAGCAAGTTGATGTTGTGAATCCACAAATACCAATCTAAAATTTTCATTATTTACTTCATCAAGAATGAAATGATGTCTGATCTCAATGTGTTTTGTCCTAGAGTGCTGGACTTGATTTTTTGTCAACTTTATGGCACTAGTGTTATCACACAATATGGGAACACAACCAAGATCAATTTGGTAGTCTTGGAGCTGATGTTTGATCCACAACACTTGTGTTCCACAACTCCCTTCAGCAACGTATTCTGCCTCTGCAGTAGAGAGTGTAATAGAGTGTTGCTTCTTGGATGCCCAAGATACCAAACATCCTCTCAAAAATTGGCAATACCCACTGGTACTTTTTCTATCTAATTTACATCCAGCATAGTCTGCATCTGAATAAGAGACAAGTTCAAAGGCACAGGATGCAAGGTACCAAATCTCTAAGTCTGGAGTTCCAGCAAGGTATCGAAAGATATGCTTGACGGCACTCAAGTGGGATTCTCTAGGATTAGATTGGTATCTAGCACACATTCCAACACAAAATTTAATATCAGGTCTGGATGCCGTAAGATAGAGAAGTGATCCAATCATACCTCGATCAACCTTGGCATCCACTAATTTTCCTTTCAAGTCTGCATCCATGGTTGTGCTGGTGCTCATTGGAGTTGCAAGAGCTTTGAGGTTCTTCATTTGATATTTCTTGAGTAGCTCCGAGATGTACTTGGCCTTGCTAATGAAGCACCCTTCCTTGCTTTGAGTTATCTATAAACCAACGAAGAATTTTAGCTCACCCATTAAACTCATCTCAAACTCATTAGTCATGACTTTGGCAAATTCCTCACACATTTTGGGTTTTGTAGACCCAAACACTATGTCATCTACATAAATTGGGACTAGCAAGATGTCCTTACCTTGTGTTTTAGTGAATAGTGTCTGGTCTACTATACCTCGCATGCAGCCTTGCTCAGCGAGGAATGAGCTCAGTCTTTCGTACCAAGCTCGGGGTGCTTGCTTTAGCCCATACAATGCCCTGTCCAGGTTATAAACATGATCTTCAAATTGAGAGCATTGAAAACTAGGGGGTTGTTCTACATATACATCTTCTTTTATCAATCCGTTCAAAAATGCACTTTTTACATCCATTTGCTGTAACTTAATCTTATGAGCACATGGAAATGCAAGTAAAATCCTAATTGCTTCTAGCCTGGCTACGGGGGCAAAGGATTCTTCAAAATCTATGCCAAATTCTTGATTGTATCCTTGAGCCACTAGCCTAGCTTTGTTTCTCACTATTCTGCCATCTTCACTTAGTTTATTCGTAAAGACCCATTTTGTTCCTATGACAGTTTTCTCTTGGAGTCTTGGAACTAGATGGCACACATTATTCCTTTCAAATTGGTTTAATTCTTCATGCATGGAGTTTATCCAATTTTTTTCTTTTAACGCTTCTTCAATGTTTTTAGGTTCTATTTGAGACACAAGGGAAAGTTGTTCAATTTCATCAACAATTCTAAAATGAGACCTAGTTTTAGGTGGATCATGCAAATTATCTATAATATTTTCTAAAGGATGGTCCTTCAGTACTCTAATTTCAGGTTGAGGGTTACCTCTGTCTGCATCAGTGACCCGAGCATTGCTTGATTCTCCTTGCTCTTCATTTCCTTGTGTCTCCTTATGCAGAAGTTCTTTCTTATAGTTTGCGTTTAGGAACTCCCCATCATCATCTTGCCTGCAAGAATTTTCATCGTTAGATTCATCAAAGGTGACATGAGGTGACTCTTCCACAAATTGAGTCCATTTGTTGTAGACTTTATAGGCTCTAGACCTATTTGAGTATCCCAAAATGATACCTTCATCATTCTTCAGCTCAAATTTGTCTAGATCTCTCTTGTCATTATTATGAATATAACATTTAGACTCAAAAACTTTTACATGAGATAGAGATGGCCTTTTACCTTTCAGCAACTCGTAGGGAGTTTTCTTGGTGAAGGGTCTTACCATGGATCAGTTTACGATGTAGCAAGCAGTGTTGACCGCTTCTACCCAATACCTTCTAGGAAGTTGTCGTTCAGCGAGCATTGTGCGAGCCATCTCTATCGGAGTCCTATTCCATCTCTCAACTACCCCATTTTGTTCTGGGGTTCTTGGCGATGAGAATCTGTGATTTATCCCTTCAGTCCTTCCTGCTTGACCTGCATATAAAGAGCCAACTTTACCTATACCAATAATTTTTCCTTTGTTGTTCCCTCCAAACGTGACGTGTCCAACTTCCTTTTCAATTAAAAGATAGAACTTCATCCTATCCCCTTTCATGTGTCTTGAACAACCACTATCTAAGTACCAACGATTATGTACAGCTGCAAGACACTCCTGCACAAGGAATTAAGTGATGATGTTTGGAACCCAAGAACAATTGGGTCCCCATAATCTTTTCATCTCATCAAGGCAAGATAACATGGACTTAGAAATCCGGACCTTTTTCACCTTTAGATTAGCTTTGCTTGTTTGGTTATTTTGACTCTTCCTTTCTTGGTTCATATCAGTTTTCTCCTTTTTGAATTTTTGAGCTTTAGAGGTATTGTGCGTGTCAAAAGAAGATTGCTTCTTATGCCATGTGTCCCAATTGGTTGGGATATAGTGGTAGAAGGTGTTATGAGGCCTAGGGTATGAGGATTTGACAAACCTCGGATGAAACGGCTCATAACTACTCATGGGAGAAGAAGGTGTCGTCCTGCGAGAGGAAAAGTGTCGACCTTTCATGTACCCGGAATCCCCATAACGGTTTATGTTTCCCTGAAGTGTCGACCTCCTGCCATAATAGTGTCGACATGTCTGCCACTCGTCTCCCCTATAACTGCTTCTGGAAGCAAAGAGTGTCGACTCTTTGTGAGGGAGGTGTCGACCTGTCTGAGCGTATCTAGGAGAGTATCTACTGGCTGACCAGGCAGGTCCCGACCTGCCTTTGGGGAGGTGCTGACCTGTCCTAGGGTCAAATTCTCTTCTACCCTTGTGTTGAGCAAACTTGGGAGGAGTTTGGTGCTTATCCTCTTGCATTTTATGGTTATGATTGTTAGGTTTTTTAGTGGTTTTCTTAAGTGGTTCTCCAACTTTTTATTCTCCTTTGTTCTTTGCATGTTCTTGAGTTTTGCCAGGTTCAATTTTAGAAGATGATGATTCAGATGATGATACAAATGTCATGGTTTTCATTTCAAAAGTCTTCTGTTTAGATGGATCATATCCAAGGCCTTCTCTATTGAAATTCTTCTTAGTTCCTAGCAAGGCATTTAGATTCTCACTTCCATCTACAAATTTTTCCAAAGAAGTTTGTTTGTCTGCAAGGTCCTTTTGAAGTTTTTCATTGTCTTTCAGAAGTTGAACGTTTACTTGTTTTATTACCTAACATTTTTCATTAGATAACTTATTATCTTTCACATAGTCTTGCATTTTAATTTTCAGCTCATCAATCTCCTCTCTAAGACTCTAATTTTCATCTTCTAAATCCTTCAATTCTTTTCTTCCTTCCTCAAGATTCTCAATCATCTTTCTGAGATCCTCATTTTCAATTTCTAGAGATACAGCTTTATCGTTTAAGGTTTGATCATGCACAAGCGTTTCTATTTTCTTCTTGAGAGCTTTGTTTTCATTTTTATATAGTTCATACTTATCCATTAATTCAAAATAGGCTCTTTCCCAGTCATCAGTAGAAAAATGCTCGAAAGGAGATCTTACCTCGTCATCTTTGTCTCCTTTTGCCATTAAGCATAAGTCTTCATTTTCATCTTCATTGGAGCTCTCTTCACTTTCCTCCTCTTCATCATCACTCTAAGTAGAGATCATGGCTTGTTTCTTCTTTCCCTTCCATTTAGGGACTTTCTTCTTGATTCCCTCTGGACATTCAGCCTTAATATGTCCAGGTTTCTTGCAAGAATAACAAACAAACTTATCAGGCTTCTTGGGATTTTCAAATTTTTGTCTGAAACTCTTCTTTACTTATGGCTTCCACCTTGTGAAGTATTTACCTTCTTTTCTTAGAAATCTTCTAAATTTCCTTGTAAGCATTGCAACTTCATCTTCGTCAGAATTACTGGTTGAGGAATCTTCAATTTCTGACATGTCTTTAGAGCTTGACCCTGCTGTGAGAGCCAGAGGTTTCCTCTTACTCACCTTGGTTTCCTCCTTGTTCTTTAAATTTATCTCATAGGTCATCAAGGACCCTATGAGCTCCTCCACTTTTGTAGTTGATAGATCCTTGGATTCCTCGACCACGGCGGCTTTAGTATGCCAGGCAGGAGTCAATAATCTGAGAATTTTTCTCACGATCTTCCATTCACTATGGCTATTACCTAGCTCTGTCAAGCTATTAGTAAGCATAGTTAACCTAGCATACATGTCTAAAATTGATTCTTCAGGTTTCATTCGAAATCCTTCGTATTCAGACACTAGAAGATTTACCCTGGTCGCACGTACATGGGATGTCCCTTCATATATTACCTCAAGATGATCCCACATTTCTTTTGCTGTCTTGCATGTGGAGACTCTTGAGTACTTGACTAGATGAAGGGCACACTGAAGGATGTGCTTGGATCCCCAGTTCAGAGTTGATTTTCTGATCTGGTCTTTAGTCCAGGTATCCTCATCGTCAGCCAGCTCTAATGGTCCTTTGCTAATAACCTTCCAGATTTCGTAGTCTTGGGCTCTAATGAAGACCTGCATACGGTTTTTCCAATAGGGATAGTTAGTCCCTGCAAAGAATGGAGGTCTGTTTATAGACTGCCCTTCAGGCATAGGACCCTTAGAGGCCATATCACCAGCTCTCTCAAGGTCGTTAGACCACATATAGAGAGACCGGGCTCTGATACCACGTGTTGGATGGTGATAGGCAGATCTAGAGGGGAGGGGTGAATAGATCAGCCCCTTATTTTCACAGTTAATACCAAATACTAAGAACTAAAACGGGGTGCAGCCTAACTCAAACATAGATGCTAGATTGTAATAGAAATATCGCTCCTATGGCATTCATCTATCCAAGAGCATTCACATGGAACCACAAGCAAACCACACTAGATGAGATTTTTTAGGTGGTTCTGTCTCTATCGCGAGACCTACGTCCACCCCTCACACAATCGTGTGAGGCTTCCCTTGCGTAACCACGCTACAATCCAATGTCAAACAGCTTATGGGCGCAACCAGCCCAAGCCCATGATCTGAACACCCTCAGACCATCTTCCTACAGCCCGTAGGGTAAACAACCAGAGTAGCTTCTGAAGTATTAAAGCAAGAAAAATAAAATAAAAGCACATAGTAGATCGGATAGATAGATGAGAGTCAAAATCCAAATGGTTCTGTCTGATGAAGTGAGAAGTCTCTTGGCCGATGAAGATGGAACAATCCCTCGTCGCAATCCTGAATACAGATGGGAAAGCTGGCTGGGACGTGTGTGGAAGCACTCCTCTTCCACGTTCAGCTCTTCTCCAGGATCCTTCTCCGATGACGAAGCTCTGCTCTTCATCAAGCAGCCTCTTCGCAGCTCCCAAGCCTCCTGCCTGCCGATCTCTTCAACACTTCTTCCACAAGCAACCTGGGCGTCTTCTGCTCCCTTGGACGAGTGCCCTTGATGGTCTTTTGGCCACCCTGCGCTTCACCACCTCTAGAGCGCATGTCTGGCATACGATAGGCAGAGAGCCTGATTTTGTGGTCCCCACATGGCAGAAGGAATCCTCCAGCCTTCTAGAACCCTTTTCTTGCTAACAACCATCGACCCAATCAGAGAATACTTGTCCCATTCGATACTACCTCGGATCCAGTGCCACTGGGTCCATAAAGATGAAATCCAAGACCCATTTGAACTGAAAATCGGAAGGGCCCAATTCGTTGTAGACGACGATGTGAGAAGTGTCGACACTTTCCACAAGGAGTGTCGACTCTTCTGAGTCAGATAGAAGCTGAATTCTTCGCGAGGTTGGTCTATGGTGTCGACACTTATGCTGCAAGTTTCGACACTGCAAGGCTTCCTAGAGCCGTTTACTTCAGGGGTGTGCTGACTCTTCCTGCTAGAAGTGCTGACACTTCCATCCCTTCCAAGACTTGATGCTTGTGCTGATTGAGGGAGATTGATCTGTCTTCCACACTAGAAGAAGTTGATTAGATATCATAAGTATAATAATAAGTCATGGTGTGTTATCACCAAAACCTGGGGACACAATAGCAAGGGGTGGTGATGTGGCAAGAGAAGAGTGGTTGAGGTGGAGATGAGGTGGAGGAGAGAGGATGAATTTTGAATTTGGGGAGGGGGAAGAGAGAGAATGGGGTTCGCCCCCTTTAGAGAGTGAAAGAGAGACAGAGAGAGAGAGAGAGAGGGAGGGAGCTTCTCGCTCTAAGCAAATTTGAACTGGATTTTTGAAATTCTTTCAACTATTCATTAACCTCAAATGGAGAAAATGGGGTCCTATATATCGGCATCCCCCAGTTTATAATAAGTCCCTGACTTTTAGACGAATGACCATACAAACTAAAGGGAGAGGGGTGCCCCTGGGCTTAGCCCACTTAATTGGGCCCAAATGACACAGTAACCACTCTAATGACCTATTTACCTAGGTACTTGACTCAATTAAAAGAAAAATTACATGATAAGATGTAAATAAGAAAATAAAAAATACATCATATGACTCGAAATAAAGTGGTGAACAAGATGTAGCACTGCTGGCGATCATCAGGACCCTCGAAAAATGTGGAGTGGTCGGAGATGTCCCCATCATACCCCCGGGGTGCGGAGAACTCGACTCCGTCGAGTCTGAGTTCACCGGGGAAGTGGTCCTCCAAAGCAGCTCCGGGCGAACCATGATCTTTTTGACTCAACCCCGGGTCCTAAGCCGGGGGACGGCGCTTCAGCTTCTTAAGGTGGCACGGACACAACCTCTTGTCCGTGATGGTAACTTGCTTTTCTAGTATTGCCTCTGTGTGCACACGTCGGGCTCTTAGGTTGATATAAGGTCGCACTCCGAGGGTGTCTCCCTCAAAGGTAGGCATATGCTCGAGGCACTCACTAGGATCCATCGCAGTGCCCATATAGGGGGTCAGGTTCACCACATGGGAAGTGGGGTGAATCCCAAAACCTATCGGTAAGTCCAACCCGTAAGCCGAGTTGCCAAAGCCACTCGGAACTCGGGAAGGTCCAAGTCCTCGTGTCCTCAATTTGGAGGTGACCCTAGGGTAGAGCCACTCCAATGTCACCATCACCAAGTTGCCTACTTGAAATCCCTAGGGTAGAGCTGTTGCCCGCTCTTTGTGATTCTCACTGCTCATTGCTAGATGCTTGCGTGAATGCGTGTGCCATGCACTACGATGCGGTGCGGGTGTGAAAAGTATGATGTGCAAAGGTGGACAGTGGCAACCATGGATGGCCCTATCATGCTTTAATGCCACATTGACTTGGATGAGCTTGGGAGGACCGGGGCATCCATAGGTGTCCCGCTCATGCGTGGGTGTGGTGAATGCCGGAGGACCTGGACATCCATGAATGCTCCTAACATATGTAAGACCAATGATTAATGGGGGAGGGCCGCTACACCCAAATATTGACCACTCGTGCTTCCTACTTGACATGTGGGTGATATGAATGAATGAACCCAACTTACTAATCATGCCAAGTGGTCTGGTACGCCAAGACATAGGCACTCCTATCCCAAAAATGACTTTCATGTGTGGTGTTGTGGGATGGCCTTTGAACTTCCACTTGAAAGGGTCGAAGGGGTCTAGGAAGGTGGACATCCTGGAGAGGGGCACTTCCTCATTCCCTAGGTGTATGTCGCCTATGATCATGGTTTCTTTTGTGTGGCCCGAGTCTTGGAAGAGATGGAATTTGTTCAACATGGTTGGTTGGGGTAGGGAAAGGTGGGTAGTGGGTAAGGCGGTTGGGTCACATGGGTAACTAGGCTCCAATTGGAAGGGGTCAAAGGGATCATGATATGACTCACCTAGAGAGAGGCATTCCACGTCCTCAAGGTCCAAAAAAGATGGGTCATCCTCCTCCAAGATAATTGGGCCATGGTTGTTAGTGGGTTGGCCGAAAAAAGCACTTGGGATCTTAATGGGAGGGGAGTGGACCGAGATGGGTTCCTTATCCATGGGGAGAAATAAAAGGAGGTCACTAGTGTAGCACCCAATAGCTCAAACCGAGGTGATAGACCCGTCACATGGGTGGATGAGGTCAAGGCTCTTGGGTCGGTCCGCCCCTAGGGTCAACAAGCAAGTCAGCTCAAGTTGCCATTGTAGGCCTTTGATGAGATCATCCCAACCCTCTACCTCGTAGTAGGATTGAATCGTGGTGTGAGAGGAGTGGATGGGCACAATTTGGGATTGATATCCCAAGGGTGAGAGGTGTAGGGGAGAGCTAGTAATAGTGGGGCCTCGTTTAAGCCATTAGAGCATGGACTCATTCATGGTGAGGATGTGTGGCTCTTGAGGATTCCGGACTAGGAGGGGTGGGTGAGATGTGTGGCTCTTAGATTTTCTCTATGGTGGGTGGTTTGGTGATAGCCTGCGAATGGCGCATCCGGGGTGGTGAGCGAGGTCGGACTTGGATTGGTGTTGGGAGTGGAAGTAGTGGAGGCCTAGGTTGGGGTAGGATTGGGGTTAGAAGTGGAAGGTGGGTTGGATGAGGAGGTTTGGGTTGATTGGTTTTGGGGGGTGCGTCCCTTTTAGGGGACGATGGAGGGGTAGTGGTGGGGACCAAGGGGGCTTGTGAGGTATGGGTTTGGTGAGGGATTTTGAGTTGGGGGGTGGTGGCTGTCATGGGCCTAGGTGGAGGGGTGGACATGGGGTCCACTTGGGTTTGAATGGTGAGGGTTGGGTGAGTGACTTTGGGTTGGGGATTGGTGGCCCTCATGGGGGAACCGGGTCAGTTAGGGGTCTCTTGCCCTTAGGATCGGCCGGTCGTGGAGTGATGGAAGTGGGTCACCCTTGGATTTGGAAAGAGTTGGTGGTGGTGATCGGGGTTGGAATAATTGAGAGTGGTAGAATTTGGGCCCTAAGAGACGTCTGGGGTTGGCCGGGAAAGAAAGGAGGAGTGGGAGTGCTCCTCGGACTATATTTCTCCGAGTAGGAGAGGGAAGGTCGGGGAGCGTAGATCTTCCTAAGCCCTCTCTTCATCTCTTCCCATGAGCTTATGAGTTCTTGTCTCCTAACCCTCCTTAAGCCCACTATGTGTTCCCGCTTACTCTTGGCTTGACCCCGAAGTCGTCCCTTGGCCTTGCGGACTCTCGCGTCTCCATAGACCATAGTCTTCTCAAAGTCTTTTTCCATGTTAGCCTCCCACTTTAGGTAGGCACTAGAGCATGATCCATCAAAGAGGAGATCCTCAAATAGGATTATGTCAAAGGGGGGGTCGATCGGACCCTTGTGAAGGGCCGAGTGAGACAGATATGACCAAAGAGAGGTAGCCATGCTAGTGGGCACATTTGATGCATCGGGTGACTCAAAATGCAAATGTGCCCTAGGACCAACTTGATAGAGACAAGTTGTGAACTTGCTCTGATACCAATTTGATGTGACATGACCCCTTGGACTTAGATTCACAAGAAACCACATCGAACGGCGGACACACTCTAGCGGGTTCACATGTGTAGCGCACACCCGGGTCTGTAGGTGGACCGGCGATGATGATGAGGGTCCGAGGTTGGACCTTGTAGCTCCAGGGTATGGCTCGCTTGGGGAGGACCCCAATGGGCCAGGGATGCCCAATTCACGGGCGGCCAGCACACCGAGGGCGTGGGATGAAGGGTATCTCTCACAACTCGACCGCGGTGGCACTCAATTAATCGAATAATTGGAGTGAGCACTCTCTCACAGCCGACGGAGAAACCAGAAATAATACTAAGTGAAGCAATGAAAATCTAGCAAAGGGTGGGGTCCGCAGCTCACCTGGTTGGCATGAAGACGCCGACCCCGACCGGACACGAGGGCGAGCGGGGAAGTGTGGGCTACCGGCACGCCGCGCCGATGACGCTTCGGTCGAAGATCTGCTAGTACATGAACTACTCCCTCGCAGAGGGGTTGGACTAGGGGTGGGGAAGTCCAATTACAACCAAAAGGTTCCTCCACGCAGGGAGGGGCTGTGAGCCGGCTAGGCGGGGGTGGGGGAGAATTAAATTAAGCCGAGTCGGCGATCATTGTTGGTTCTGTCCACTTCTGGAACAGCCTGACAGGGAGTCGATGACGGTGCCTCCACGGACTCCACCGAGCTCTGTGGATAATGAAACCAGTGCCAAAACTTCTTGGGTTGGCCCAGGAGGATGCCCAAATTATTGGAGAATTTTCTGATGACGACGATGACTGGGGCGGGGTCTGGACCAGGACTGATCCGCTCTGGTTCTGACTGTTCTCGGAGCACTATTGTTGGAAGAGGAGGCCGTCACGATCACTCCCATGCTCCGATGAGGGCGAGACTGGAGCCGTTGTGATCGTGGATGAGTCTTCTTCAAATGGAGACCCACGGGGTCATTGGAGGAGGTCGGAGCAGATGGCGAGACCCAGAACAGTGATAGGGTTTTCGATCAGACCCAAGTGGAACTTACCCAGCGCACCCTAGGGAGAAAATCTGGAACTTCGTACTCTGGGGTCCAAATGGAGCCCTGCTTCTTGAAGATGGTAGGGGACTTGGAGGAAAAGCCTTCAGCCAAACGCCGCCCAAAGAATCACTGGGTACTGGCCGTGGAAGTCTCTTCAAGTCGCTACTGGTTGTCTGCCAGGGAGGAAGTGTGCAGTCTGGCGAAGATGACTCCTCCGTGTAGTACCGAAGTCGGATGACAGCGAGACCACCTCCATTGCGAAGAAGAGAGGACCACGATTCCACCGGTGTAGGGTAGGCCACCTGGAACCTTGTGGAACTGTCATGGGCGGTGCTGCAACTTTCTGGTACTTCTACTTCTGCTACTAGACTGGGTAGCAATGGTAGATAGGGAAGGATAATAAGGGGGAGGAGTGGGAGGATGGGTGGGAAGGGGTTGTGGGCTTTCCCTGGTTGGGAGGGGAGGTGGGGAGGGTCACCACAGGTTGGAGAAGGTGGGGAGAAGGCTGGAGGGTGCGGAGTTAGCAGAGGAGGGAGATGGGGTCAAAATCTGCTAGGGCTGAGAGAGAGGAAGGGGCACAAGTGACCCTTGGGGGGAGGGACGATGTGTTTGAATTGGGTCTTAATGATGGGTATCAATGGTGGTCTTGGGGATGGGAAGGGGTGCCTTGGGAGTGTGAAAGGGCGCTTGGGAGAATGAAAGGGTGGCTTGGGGAGTAGTGGTCTTCCTTGGGAGAGGGAGGTGACTCTTGGGGATTGTGGGTGATTAATGGGGAAGTAATGAGAGTGGGAGGGATTTGAGGAGTCAATGTTGATGTGGCTAGTGATGTGGCAAGGGGCGGTGATGTGGCAAGAGAAGGGTGGTTGAGGTGGAGATGAGGTGGAGGAGAGAGGAGAGAGGAGAGAGGAGAGAGGAGAGAGGAGAGAGGAGAGAGGATGAATTTCAAATTTGGGGAGGGGGAAGAGAGAGAATGGGGTTCGCCCCCTTTAGAGAGAGAAAGAGAGAGGGAGAGAGAGGGATGGAGCTTCTTACTCCAAGGAAATTTAAACTGGATTTCTAAATTTCTTTCAACTATTCATTAACCACAAATGGAGAAAATGGGGTCCTATATATAGGCATCCCCCATTTTACAATAAGTCCCTGACACATTAACTACTCTAATGACCTATTTACCAAGGTACTTGACTCAATTAAATGGAAAATTACATGCTAATACTTAAATAATAAAATGAAAAATACATCATATGACTCGAAATAAAATGGCGAACAAGATGTAGCACTGCTGGTGATCATCAGGAGCCTCGAAAAATGTGTAGTGGTCGGAGATGTCTCCATCATCGAGGCTCTTGTGGTCGGAATACACAATGAATGCCTCACCATAGAGATAATGCCACCAAATCTTCAAGACAAAGACTACAGCCGCTAACTCTAAGTCATGCACAAGATAATTCTCCTCATGCTTTTTCAATTGCTGTGAGGAATAAGCGATTACCTTGCCCTGTTGCATCAATAGACAACCCAAGCCAATTCCGGATGCATCAGTATAAACTTCAAATCTTCCTTCTTCAGTAGACAATGTAAGTATAGAAGCAGTAGTCAGACAATCTTTTAAGGTCCGAAAGCTCTTATCACATTCCTCGGACCATATATATGGAATTTCCTTCCTTGTCAATCTTGTCAAAGATACCGCGACCTTCGAGAAGTCCTTGATAAATCTTCTATAATATCCTACCAATTCCAAGAAGCTTCGAATTTTGATCACGCTAGTAGGTCTCTCCCAGTTCTTTACAGTTTCAACCTTTGAAGGATCGACCGCAATACCCTTCTGGGAAATTATGTGACCTAAAAAAGAAACTTCTTCTAACTAGAATTCACACTTACTGAGCTTAGCATATAATTTATGGTCTCTTAATAACTACAAGGCTTTCTTGAGATGTTCTTCTTGCTCCATCTTGGACTTGGAGTAGATCAAAATGTCATCAACAAAGACCACCACAAATTGATCAAGGTATGGCTTGAATACACTATTCATAAATTACAGAAACGTGGCAGACGTATTGGTTAGGCCAAAAGGCATAATAGTGAACTCATAGTGTCCATACCTGCTCCTGAATGCCATTTTATGAATATCCCCTTGATTTTCATTTGATGATAACCAGATCTGAGATCAATTTTTAAAAAATATCGAGCTCCCAAAATCTGGTCAAATAGTTCATCAATCCTTGGCAATGGATATTTATTCTTGATTGTGAGTTGGTTCAATTGCCTGTAGTAAACACACAATCTCATTGACCCATCCTTCTTTTTGACAAATAAGACAAGGGCTCCCCAAGGTGAAGTACGTGGTCGGATAAATCCCTTCTCCAATAACTCCATCAGTTGTTCTTTCAACTCCTTCATTTTGATAGGGGACATCCGATACGGAGCCTTAGAAATAGGTGCAGCTCCCAGAATCAAATCAACAGAGAAGACCACTTCTCTCTCCGGAGGAATACCAGGCAACTCATCCGGGAATACATCAGAATAATCACGAACAATAGGAATATCCTCCATATTGGGTTCCTTACGCTCGACCATAGTAATAGAAACTAAGAAAGTCACACAACCCTTCTTCAATAATTTATCGGCTTTAAGAGACGAAATTAGGGATAGGTGTCTAGAATGCCTGACACCAGAAAATAAGAGGATGGGGTACCCACTAAAGGTTACCGTACCTGATGAGGACATCTCATGCCACTCTCTCTGGCACGGGTCGCCTGCACCACCTTGAGGAGGACCGGCTATGATTCTCACATTTTATCTTCATTGTTGAGTCTTATTTCAAGTATTTTCCTTTATTGAGTCATGTAGTTATGTCCAATTCCCATGTTTGTGCTTAATTGGGCCTTAGTACTCTAGTTTGGACCCATAGATTGAGTCTAGGACGGTCTTGGTCTTTTGTCTAATTGTCAAGGGCCTTTTGGTCATGAAAAGAGTGAATGCCTATAAATAGGCCCCCACTCTTCCCCATGTAACCACTTTTGGATGAAATTAGAATAGAAGGAATTATCTTGGCTATTTTCTTCTTCACTCTTTTCTCCTCTCCTCTCTCCTTCTCTCTCTCCCCCTCTCCCCCTTCTCTCTCCTCCACATCAGCCCCCCCCATCTCTCCCCTCCACCTCATCAAGGGCTTCTCCCACCCCCCATTTTCAACCCTCAATAACTCCAACCTTCCCCATCTTTCAACCCTCATTAACTCCAACGTCCCCCATCACTCCCACCATCCCCATAGAAACCCCCCCTCTCCCTAAGTCAATATTTCACTTCCCCATACAACCCCAACCACTCCCCATAACTCTTACAACCTCCAAGGAAGACTTTACCCCCTCTCCCATTACATCCTTCCCCAATCCCTAGGTCTCCATTGATGGCCAACCACTAGAGCCCAAAATTTCAAACAAAGCCTTCCCTCCTGCCTCCCCTCAACCCCACCACCAAAATTCGGAGCTCACTCCCACCCCCTACTAGAACCACCCCCAACACCCCATTTTCCCCTTCCCAAAGCCTGGTTCGCCCCCTCCCTGACCCCCTCTCAGTCGGGGACCGCCCCCGCCCCTTTCCACCCCATTTTCCCCTCTCATCTTCCCCATTTCCCATCTCTCTCTATTATTGCCACCCAGGTAGACACAGTAGTAGATCAGATGCTTTGTTGAAGCGACACCACCATCCTCCCTATGGAGCTTCTGGTGTCCAACCCAGCATCTGAAGATTCTACTCCGAAGTGGCTTTCCAACAAGTGGTCGTGCACCCTCATCTGAGGTTGGAGCTGGGAAGAAGGCTCATTTCCATCACGCAACGCAGATCGACTCTGACTGGAGGCAGAGATGACTTGCAGAAGCTTCCATAGCCGTTCCTATGAGTTTGCTACCGTGCCTTTTGGCTGACGCAATCCTCCTCCTGCCCTCTTTCATCTCCGAGAAGAAGGAGGTCATTCGGATATCGGAGCACCCTATTCCGGCCGTCGTCCCCGGCGTGTGCAGACTACTCACCTGTGCTCAGGAAGCTCTGTACTAGCTAGATTGCATAAGCCATATCCTGCCCAACTGGCGGCCCTGGCTCCCCACCTTTGCTGGAGGTCACCCTTGGTCTCCTCTCTTTACAACGGTAGTGGTTTTGGATACATCTGGCGAAGAGGCTAATAGGACCAACCCTGACAAGGCTCCCCTGTCCAACCGGTGACCCCGACTGGGCAACCTCAAGAGAACGAACAGTGCTGGTACCTCTCCTAGCAGAACGAGGCCATTCTAGTTCTTGAGTTTTCCTGAGACGCCCCTCCTTCTGTCAAGGCTGGCCCTGACTCCATTCGTCTCCAGATCAGAGAGTTGCAGCACCGGTAAGTTGGGCATGCTTTCTTGTTCTCATGTTGTACCTAGCCGGTGACCAAAATGTCCCATTCTGTCATACGGGCGGGTTTCGAGGTGAAACTCAGTGTATCCAAGATTGGGTCATCCCTCTTTCCAATAGAGTCAGTCCCAGCACATTTCGACATCCCATCGAGGATTTACACCCCCAGCAAGGACTCTCTGGCCTGCAGGAAACGGCAGCGACACAGTCTCGTAAGAGCAGTCACTCCAGTCACATCTGACCCCCAAACGTGCTGGATCTTCCTCCCTCCCAGAGCTTCACAAGATGAGCAGCTTTCCAGCTATGCCAGACTCACAATCATTAGACATCCGGGCATGAAGTTTCATACCCGAAAAGTTGCTGGGACCAGAGAAGACCACCTGCACTGGTGACTGTGTAGACCGGTATTCTGGTCACCTCTGTAACGCCGTCGAACCGCCTCCCCGCCTGGCCGACTGATCGCCCTTCCCTACGTGGAGGTATAATTTGGTTGTAACTCTTACTCCCCACCCTTGAGCCAACCCTCATGTGTGAGGTGTAGTTTTGTATTAAAATTATCGCAGGTCAAGCGGCTTCGGCGCAGTGTGCGAGTTGTGTTCCCACGCTTCCCCACTCACCTTCATCTCTGATCGGAATCGGTGTCTTCACCCCGATCAGGTGAGCATCTGCCATTCCTGCTGGTTGACTTTTGCTTGTCTAGTATCACATCTTAATGCCCGTCGGATGATGAGGTAAGTGTTCGCCCCATATTCCACCATTTGTGAGCCCACCGTGGAGTAAGTTGAGAGATCCACTACATAACCCATGCCCTCGGCATGCTGGCCGCCCATGAATCGTGGGAATCCCAGCCCCTCCGGAGGTCAACCCAGGCATAACCAAGCCCTCGAAACAGCAAGGTCCCACCCTAGACCCTCACCACCATCCCGAGTTGCCTTCCGGAAAGAGTGCACACCACGTGAGCGAAGCAGCCGAAATCGAATCCGTTGTCTCGCGTATGTGCTTGCAGGTCTAGGTCCGAGGATTATTCAATCATCCCATTGCACCCCTAGGTTATCTCACATCAGTACCCAATTTGCACTTAACCCTAGCACCATATGTAGATAACCAGTCAGCTCCCAAAATAACATCATATCCTTCCATCTCCATGCATACTAAGTCATTCGTCAAGTTACAACTGTTGACTAGAACTTCACTAGTACGGTAGAAATATTTAATCTTCGATCCCACTCCAATAAGAGTAGTAATAGAAAGTTTGGATTCTAACGGAGCATGCCTCATAGGTAAAATATCAGCAAAGCTCTTAGATATGAATGAATGCGTAGCTCCGGTGTCCAATAAAATAGAGACGAGCTTTGAGCAAACAGAAAGAGTACCTTCCATGATGTCTCCTTCTTCGATAAATTCCGCATCCTTAAGAGTTTGAAGTCTACTTTTCTTTTTAATAGCCACTGGAAGTTTTTCTGGCAGAGCTTGCTCGTTGAGGAGTGGACAATTTGGGATTCCATGATCCCAACTCCCCCAGTGAAGATAGACACCAAGTCTTCTCTAGCACTCTTCCGCCTTATCTCCGAGCTTTTCACCATACTTGCATAGTTCCCTTGATGGGGTAACGACAGGGATAATTTGTTTATCATTCCTTCTTGGCTTCTTGTCTTTTTGGAAGTTACGCCCATCTTTTTGGAAGTTGCGCCCATCTGAGTTGGGCCTCTTCTTCCTGAAAGAGGGCTTGAAGTTACCGGAGCTAATGACTTGCTCCTTCTCGGCTTCTCCTCCTCGAATGTGATCAGGCATCTCTGTTGCATCTTCCAGGAGTTGGGCTCTTCTCACCATATCAGCATGTACTTGAATATCCATCTGGGCGAGTTGAGTATTATACTGGGGCTTTAAGCCATTTAAAAATCTTCTTGCCTTCATATTTTCAGTACCCACTAGGTATGGTGCGTACCAAGATAATCTTGCGAACTGAGCTTCATATTCCGCCACCGTCAAACTCTTTTGCTTCAAGGAAGCAAATTCGGCAGCCTTCCTTTCTTGCACCCTATCGGAGATGTATTTATTATTGAAGTGTTCCATAAACTCTTACCACAACACCTAATCATGTGGTAGAGTTGCTTCGATAGACTCTCACCAAGTACGGGCATCCTTTTCTAGCTGGAAAGTGGCCAATAAAACATTTTCCTCATCCGCGCATTGCATACCGCGGAAGATCCTCTCGATCTCCTTTACCCATTATTCTGCCTCATCTGCGTCCGTGGACCTTGCGAACTTGGGAGGGTTCATACTTTTGAAGTTCCTATGTAAATCACCCACTCCACAGTTAGCTCCTCCTTGAGCTACTTGTTGCAGTGCTTGGGTGAGTCCTTGCACCGTCCGCTGCATCTCGCGCCATTGTACTTCTCGATAGCCATTGGCGAGAATTAAGTCTGCCATAATAGCTACAAAACTTAAGTGTTTGTTTCATGTTCTTGATTTATCGTAATTTAAAGCTTAGCCCGTGGCTCTACCCATTCTCACCGGTAAGATTCAAGATTCTATCAAAGGTTATTGATCAACCCTTAGAACCTATATCAAAGGAAACCTAGGCTTTATGAAATCTAGGCTCTGATAGCACAAAGACGGTCATGCCCCGACGCGGAATATCAAGGCGCGACGAGTCGTAACACTCGTATCAATCAGAGCATGCATATAAGGGGAATCCAATTTCAAAGGAGATAATGACAATAGGATACTATTATTTTATCAAAGTAAAGTTTTACAACATCATTACGCCTTAAGAGGCATAATACAACTTCCAAACATACTTAATTTTTACAAGAGCAATAAATTTAAACCTAGGTATCTAAGATAAACTTGTTCTCTCTTTTCACTCTTGCCCGTCCCCAATTATTTGGGGTTCATCATCGAAACTACCTGAAATATTAACCGAAAACGCAGGGTGAGTGAAATGTTCAGTATGATTTATATCTCTATACCAAGCAACTTTAAGTAATTAACATTTTAGATAAAGTTACTATGCTATGCCAAGAACGAAACTAAAACATGGAACATGAATGAGAGAGAGAGAGAGTGTCACGCCCCGAGCGCGGAAGATACCCGGAGATGCGCGACGTGTCTATATCAATCATGTCAATCAGAGTGGTCGTGTATTCGACACGAATACAGAGATGCGCAAAATAGCAAGATAACCCAATCCTTTATTTCATAATGGATAGACTATTACAAATCCAATACTCTGTTTAATAAAAAGGAAAAGAATACATATTTGACTCAAGAAACTATAGAAAAGACTAGACGACACTTGTAGAAGCTCTATCACTTTCACTCTTGACCATTCCCATCCGATTGACTTCCATCGTCGTCGGACTTACCTGAAAAGTAGAAAGGGACAAACGGAATGAGCGAACGCTCAGTAGGAAATTATATCTCAAGTACTAGCAAGTGGTTTAAGTAATTACATTTTCATGAATGCAATAAAGCTATGCATGCTCACATAAAACGACAAGATAGAGAGAATGTAATATCAAGAAAATAAGACGAACTTAGTCATGAACTTCCAACAAGATAACAAGTTTATTCGAGATATTCAAGCAAGTACATTTAACAAGTCATGTCAAGAACTTTGGCTATCATGTATCAAGCAAGTAAATTACCCCTTTTCGGGCCACGCATTTCATTTCATGTCAAGTACGAGTCAAGTACAAGATGTGTGTGGAATGTTCAATCAAGCAAGTCAAGTACTCGGTATAATGCCAGATACCTTATCATTTTAACTCCCATGGGCACAAGTACTTCCGGGTGCTCCTCCCAGGACCAGATCGGGCCCTATATGCGCAGGCATTTATCATGTGTTTTGACATCCACTCTTGTTTATATAGCCAATATAGAATTTCAATCATCAAGCTTGTAGACACGTATGACAACTTTGATAGAATAGAGTCCAAAATATGACAAAGGACATAGATTGGCGATAATAATGATATAATCACGAGTTCGATAAAACCAGGTAGAATATGGTTCCCTTAACTTAGGTACCATGACAAATCAATATGGACATTCTTTATATAGAATTGAGGTCCACATGAACATTAGATCAAGCAAGATACCCTCATTCTTATCATAGAATTGGGGTTTACAAGAATGACACGATATGGCATGATATCATCATCCCATCAAGAATTTCTTATGATATACTCTTTGTATAATCATAAGGGCCGGTATACCATGTTTCTTTAGATTGACATGGCAAGGATCGTGTAATGGGTTTTTAGGGTACAACCAGCTCAGTCGGCCTTGAGGGAATCCAAGGCTACGAGGAGTCTTACGGAGGTCTCTATGACTAACTCGCTAGTCCAAAGGAACGGAATGTCCAA
Organism: Amorphophallus konjac; assembly: GCA_022559845.1. Classification (NCBI taxonomy): domain Eukaryota; kingdom Viridiplantae; phylum Streptophyta; class Magnoliopsida; order Alismatales; family Araceae; genus Amorphophallus; species Amorphophallus konjac. Next base: position 158,815,641 of record CM040125.1, read on the forward strand.
TGGAGAGCTTGTATGTCAATGAGAGTTGAGTGTGATCGATAAATCAACATGAAAACATGGGACTATACTCACGGAGTGGAGAATAGTGCCTATTTATATATATTATGATATATATAAAACCATCGGTTAGCAAATCAGATGAAAATCAGTTTATAGTATAATAACGACTTAGGTCAAGTCATTTCTCAAGTAATTAACGCCTATCATAGGGGCGTTAACATATTTCTATTTTACAGAATTTTCAATAATCTCATTAATTTATGAAAAACACGCCCTTGTCCGGGACGTTTTTCAAGTAACTAACGCCTAGTATCAGGGCGTTTATATATATGTTCCGTTTCGCAGAATTTCATTATTTCAATACTCTATCTAAAAAGCGCCCTGGACAGGGTCGTTTCTTCATATTTGACGACTGCTGGTGCAGGCGTCTCATGAATTACGGATTTGACAGAATATAAATAAGTTGCAGGACTTATATAAGACACGCCCTGAGAAGGGGCGTTACTGGCTTAACTCTATGTTTCAGAACATACCAGGACTCTGGATAATACGCGCCTAAGCAAGGGGCGTTACTTTTAAAGTCACGCCCTCTGATGAGGCGTTAATACGTGGAAAACGACCTTGTACAGGCCGTGAATTCAAGAAATTGCAGGACATTAGATTTGGAGACAGGATCATGCATTAATAATCAAGGTTTCATATATAATCCGTTCTTATCATGCTTAAGTCATGATCTCGTAAAATTAACGCCTGTGTACAGGACGTTTCTTAATAAATTGACGACCGCTGTTATGGTCGTTTATTTTAAAATAGCGCCCTATTCCAGGGTGTTTCTTTCAAACAATTCAGAAAACGCATGAAAACTATAATAATCATATGCATGACATGCTTATATATATATATATCTTGCATTAATTTCATTTGGGCTACAGTAACTTGAGAAAACCTACCTTAAAGGGTTGATTTGGAGATAACCGTGAAGGGTCTGTAAGAATTAAAGATGCAGCAGATGTTGGATGAAGATGATGAAGAACCTTGTTCTTCACGTTACAGAACCTGTAGAGGAAGAGAAAAAGAAAGAAGATGAAGATGTTAATAATCTTCACAGATGTAACCGAAGCTAGGACAAATAATGAAGAACATAACCTTGTTCTTTACTCAAGCACCAGATCCTTATCCTGCATTAAAGGAGAAGAATAATAATCAATATTCTTCATGCGGCTGTAAACAGAAGGGCAAAAGAAATAAGAAGAACGTATGTTCTTCACTTACCGTGTAGCAGTAGATCGATCAAATGGTTTAGGGTTGGATCGATCGGGTATATTTATAGGATTTTAGAGTCCTAACAAGAGTAGTGTTTGATTGAGGGTAATATATCCTTAATAGAGTCCTTACTCTAATAGACACTTACTAGATTAGGTTAATCTTCCCTGGATAAGCTCTGGGTTCGAACGAGTCACGAACTGAATTAACGCCTTTGGTCAGGGCGTGTATTCTTTAATTAACGCCTTGCATAAGGGCGTTTCTTAAAAAGCGCCTTGAAAAAGGGCGTTTCGTGTTTTAAAACACGCCCAAGATAGAGGCGTTTCTTTTACTTACCCATTTGGTCGCGTGAGAACTGACGACCGTAGGTGTGGGCGTCCTTTCTTTATTCACGCCATGGATAGAGGCGTTTCTTTATAAATTAACGCCTTAATAAGAGGCGTTATTTTTAATTTATTTTATTTCGTCCAATTAACCCTATTCCTTTTATATATATATTACTTCTGTAATATATATGTTTTAATTCATTTCAATTATTCATTTATTAGGGTTGCTACACCCTCCCCCACTTAAAAAGAATTTGGTCCCCAAATTCAATATATATATATAATTATACGTGGAGAGTGTAGGACATATACCTCTTAGAATAACTCGGGAAATCGTTTCTTCATAGATTCCTCGGTCTCCCATGTCGCTTCGCGTTCAGGATTCTTATTCCATTGCACCTTAAGCATGGGAATAACCTTATTCCTTAGAGCTCATATTTCTCGATCTAATATCTTTAAAGGCCTCTGTTCATATGTGAGATCTTTCTGGATCACCAGATCTCCATGCTCAATAATATGTGACGGATCGTGCACATACTTCTTCAACATAGATATGTGAAATACATTGTGTACCTCGGACAACTGAGGAGGCAACGCGATGCGATAAGCAACCTCGCCAACTCTTTCGAGTACCTCAAATGGTCCGATGAATCTTGGCGTAAGCTTGCCCTTAACACCAAATCTTCGTATGCCACGTCCAGGGGATATTTTGAGAAATACATGATCTCCGATTTGGAATTCAAGATCTCTTCTTCTTGTATCTGCATAAGTCTTTTGTCTGGTCTGAGCAACTTGTAATCTTTCTCTGATTACTTGTATCTTCTCGGTTGTATCCCTTACCATGTCTGGACCTAATAGTTGTTTTTCTCCAACTTCATTCCAACATATGGGAGATCGGCAACTCCTTCCGTATAAGGCTTCGAAAGGTGCCATTTGGATACTAGCTTGGTAGCTATTATTATATGCAAATTCAACTAAAGGTAAGTGGTCATGCCAGCTTCCTCCAAAGTCAATAATGCATGCTCTCAGCATATCTTCAACAACTTGATTAGTTCGCTCGGTCTGACCATCCGTTTGTGGGTGAAAAGCAGTACTAAAGTTGAGCCTTGTCCCCAACGAATGTTGTAATCCCTTCCAAAAATGAGAAGTAAAACGGGGATCTCTATCCGACACGATTGAGACAGGAATTCCATGTATCCTGACTATTTCTTTGATGTATAGTGCAGCTAGCACATCAATTGACCATCGGCTTTTGATTGGCAAGAAATGTGCCGATTTAGTCAATCGGTCAATGATAACCCAGATTCCATCATGTCCTCCTTTAGATTTAGACAAACCCATGATGAAGTCCATACCAATATCCTCCCATTTCCACTTAGGAATATCTAGAGGATGTAGTTTTCCCGCAGGCTTTTGGTGTTCCGCCTTGACCTGTTGGCATGTGAGACAGCGTGATACATAGTCCGCTATTTCTCTTTTCATATTGGGCCACCAAAAGTTCCTCTTTACATCTTGGTACATTTTAGTTGATCTAGGATGAATAGTGTATCTTGATCTGTGAGCTTCATCTAAGATCTTCTTCTTTAATTCCGGACAATCGGGTATACAAGTTCTATCTTTGAACGATAATCTTCCATCAGAAGTTAGTTGAAAATCAGATTGTCCTTCTAATCTGCCTTTGATTTCTACTAACATAGGATCATCATCCTGAAGTGTTTGTATCTCAGATAACAAATCTGACTGTATGCTTACATGAGATAGTGTGACAAATTTGGATTCCGTGTCCAAGCTTATATTGAGCTCGGAGAATTGTTCAAGTAACCTCCATTCTTGTATCATACAATTTGCTATCTTTGCTCTCGGCTTTCGACTAAGGGCATCAGCCACATAATTACCCTTTCCAGGATGGTATTGTATACTGAAGTCGAAGTCCTTGAGATATTCTAGCCAGCGTCTTTGTCTCATGTTCAGCTCCTTTTGTGAAAATAGATATTTGAGACTTTTGTGATCGGAGTATACAGTGAACTGTACCCCATAGAGATAGTGTCTCCATATCTTTAGGGCAAATACTACCGCGGCCAGTTCCAAGTCATGGACGGGGTAATTCTCCTCATGCTTCTTCAGTTGACGAGAAGAGTATGCTATGACCTTCCCTTGTTGCATTAGAACACATCCGAGGCCAATGCCAGAAGCATCAGTATAGACCTCGAATTTCTCTCCTTCAATTGGTAGGGCTAAGACCGGAGCTGTGGTGAGATGATCCTTGAGAGTTTGAAAACTGCTTTCACATTCCTCACTCCATTCATATCGGATCTCCTTACGAGTTAATCTTGTAAGTGGTACGGCGATCTTAGAGAAATCTTTGATAAATCGCCGATAATAGCCTGCAAGACCTAAGAAACTTCTGATCTCGCTTGCATTAGTGGGTCTCTCCCAGTTTCTCACAGCTTCAACTTTTGACGGATCCACAGATAAACCGTCCTTGGATATGACATGTCCGAGAAAAGCCACTTCTTCAAGCCAGAACTCGCATTTGCTGAGTTTAGCATATAATTGATTTGTCCTCAAGACTTGCAATGCAATCCTCAAATGCTCTTCATGTTCTTCCTTAGTCTTAGAATATATCAATATATCATCGATGAAGACTACTATGAATTGATCCAAGTAAGGCCTGAATATGCTATTCATTAACTGCATAAAGGCAGCAGGGGCATTTGTTAGTCCAAAAGGCATAACAACAAATTCGTAATGGCCATACCTGCTTCTGAATGCGGTCTTGTGAATGTCATCATCCTTGATCCTTAATTGATGATATCCCGACCGGAGATCAATCTTGGAGAAATATTTGGATCTTGAAATCTGATCAAACAATTCATCGATTCTCGGCAGTGGATACTTGTTCTTGATAGTGAGATAATTCAACTGTCGATAGTCGATACACAATCTCATGGATCCATCCTTCTTCTTTACAAATAAGACTGGTGCTCCCCACGGGGAAGTACTTGGTCTAACAAACCCTTTTCGGATTAGTTCCATCAACTGCTCCTTCAACTCCTTGAGTTCAGCAGGGGACATTCTATATGGTGCCTTTGAAACCGGACCAGCACCAGGGACTAAGTCGATGGTAAAGGCCACATCTCTTTGCGGGGGTAATCCCGGCAATTCTTCCGGAAATACGTCTGGGAATTCTCGCACTACCTGAATGTCCTCTATCTCGGTTTCTTTAGCTTCTTTAATAGTGACAAAAGCAAGGAAGGATACACATCCTTTCCTGACGAGCTTGCTTGCTCGAAGAGTCGAAATAAGAGGGGATTTGCTTCGACTCTTAGGACTAGTATAAGTTAGTTCCGAAAATTCCTTGGAAACAATCTTGCTATTACGGCAATCAACCGTTGCCTGGTACTTAGATAACCAATCTGCTCCTAGTATAACATCATATTCTTTTAGATCTAAGCAGATAAGATCAATAGGAAAATTCTTTCCTCGAACCAACACCTCACAGTTTTGGTAATGATGCGTGATATCCGTCTCGTTTCCGAGAGGAGTAGACAACACTATTTTCATCCATTCTGGTTCTAGAGGTAATGGGTCAGCAAACTTCTTGGAAATAATGGAATGCGATGCACCCGTATCAAATAAGACATGTGCATATTTGGAACAAATTTTTAATGTACCTTCCACCAATCCGCCTTCTTCTTCTGGTTCGGTCTCTTGGATTGCATGAAGACGTGCGTTCCTTGTCACTGGGCGTTTACCCTCACCATCTTGGTCATTCATTAATGGACAATCGGGAATCCGATGTTCACGACTCCCACAACGGAGACATGCTCCTAATTTCCTCCAGCATTCTTCTGTTTTGTGACCAGCCTTGTCACAATGCTTGCATACTACGTTTGAAGGGGTAGTGGTGATAGAGAAAGGCTTGGATTTCTTGTACTTCTGATCTTGAGAGGAAGAACCTCCATTATTGGGCCTCTTCTTAAAGTTGGGTTTAAAAGAACCCGAACTTGTGACTTGCTCCTTTTTGTCTTTCCCACGGATCCTATCAGATAGTTCCGTGGCATCTTCAAGCAACTGAGCTCGGCGCACCATTTCAGTATAAACTTGAATATCCATAGGCGCCAATTGAGTAATGTAGTGAGGCCTAAGCCCATTAAGAAATCTACGAGCTTTCATCTTTTCCGTGCTAATTAAATGCTTAGCATATCTAGACAGTCTAGAGAACTGTGCTTCATAATCAGCCACCGATAAAGATCTTTGCTTTAATGCGGCAAATTCGGCGGCCTTTTTTTCCTGGACCCTATCAGAGAAATATTTGGCGTTGAAATATTCAACGAATTCACCCCATGTAACTTGAGTTGGGTCAATAGTAGCTTCAATCGACTCCCACCAGCATCTAGCATCCTTTTCTAACTGGAAAGTAGCTAATAAGACTTTGTCCTGATCCGTGCATTGCATGACACGGAATATACGTTCAATCTCCCGAACCCAATGCTCGGCATCGTCTGGATCGTTCGATCCCATGAACTTCGGGGGATTCATATTCTTGAATGCTTGGTGTAAGCTTCCAGCTCGTGGAGCACCACCTTGTGCTACCTGTTGTAGCACTTGGGTCATCCCTTGAAGGGTACGCTGCATGTTGCGCCATTGAGCACGTTCGGCAGCCATTATCCTACAATTACAATAGCTACGTTAGTATTATATCACTATGATCTTATAAAGGACTCATTGATCATTTAACCCTTGGTTCTACCCACTCTCACTTGGTTAAAGGTTTTGAAACCTATCCTTGGACTTGGGTTTCCTAGGAATTGAATACCTTAGGCTCTGATACCACAAAGACTGTCACGCCCCGAGCGCGGAAGATACCCGGAGATGCGCGACGTGTCTATATCAATCATGTCAATCAGAGTGGTCGTGTATTCGACACGAATACAGAGATGCGCAAAATAGCAAGATAACCCAATCCTTTATTTCATAATGGATAGACTATTACAAATCCAATACTCTGTTTAATAAAAAGGAAAAGAATACATATTTGACTCAAGAAACTATAGAAAAGACTAGACGACACTTGTAGAAGCTCTATCACTTTCACTCTTGACCATTCCCATCCGATTGACTTCTATCGTCGTCGGGCTTACCTGAAAAGTAGAAAGGGACAAACGGAATGAGCGAACGCTCAGTAGGAAATTATATCTCAAGTACTAGCAAGTGGTTTAAGTAATTACATTTTCATGAATGCAATAAAGCTATGCATGCTCGCATAAAACGACAAGATAGAGAGAATGTAATATCAAGAAAATAAGACGAACTTAGTCATGAACTTCCAACAAGATAACAAGTTTATTCGAGATATTCAAGCAAGTACATTTAACAAGTCATGTCAAGAACTTTGGCTATCATGTATCAAGCAAGTAAATTACCCCTTTTCGGGCCACGCATTTCATTTCATGTCAAGTACGAGTCAAGTACAAGATGTGTGTGGAATGTCCAATCAAGCAAGTCAAGTACTCGGTATAATGCCAGATACCTTATCATTTTAACTCCCATGGGCACAAGTACTTTCGGGTGCTCCTCCCAGGACCAGATCGGGCCCTATATGCGCAGGCATTTATCATGTGTTTTGACATCCACTCTTGTTTATATAGCCAATATAGAATTTCAATCATCAAGCTTGTAGACACGTATGACAACTTTGATAGAATAGAGTCCAAAATATGACAAAGGACATAGATTGGCGATAATAATGATATAATCACGAGTTCGATAAAACCAGGTAGAATATGGTTCCCTTAACTTAGGTACCATGACAAATCAATATGGACATTCTTTATATAGAATTGAGGTCCACATGAACATTAGATCAAGCAAGATACCCTCATTCTTATCATAGAATTGGGGTTTACAAGAATGACACGATATGGCATGATATCATCATCCCATCAAGAATTTCTTATGATATACTCTTTGTATAATCATAAGGGCCGGTATACCATGTTTCTTTAGATTGACATGGCAAGGATCGTGTAATGGGTTTTTAGGGTACAACCAGCTCAGTCGGCCTTGAGGGAATCCAAGGCTACGAGGAGTCTTACGGAGGTCTCTATGACTAACTCGCTAGTCCAAAGGAACGGAATGTCCAATGGAGAGCTTGTATGTCAATGAGAGTTGAGTGTGATCGATAAATCAACATGAAAACATGGGACTATACTCACGGAGTGGAGAATAGTGCCTATTTATATATATTATGATATATATAAAACCATCGGTTAGCAAATCAGATGAAAATCAGTTTATAGTAAAATAACGACTTAGGTCAAGTCATTTCTCAAGTAATTAACGCCTATCATAGGGGCGTTAACATATTTCTATTTTACAGAATTTTCAATAATCTCATTAATTTATGAAAAACACGCCCTTGTCCGGGACGTTTTTCAAGTAACTAACGCCTAGTATCAAGGCGTTTATATATATGTTCCGTTTCGCAGAATTTCATTATTTCAATACTCTATCTAAAAAGCGCCCTGGACAGGGTCGTTTCTTCATATTTGACGACTGCTGGTGCAGGCGTCTCATGAATTACGGATTTGACAGAATATAAATAAGTTGCAGGACTTATATAAGACACGCCCTGAGAAGGGGCGTTACTGGCTTAACTCTATGTTTCAGAACATACCAGGACTCTGGATAATACGCGCCTAAGCAAGGGGCGTTACTTTTAAAGTCACGCCCTCTGATGAGGCGTTAATACGTGGAAAACGACCTTGTACAGGCCGTGAATTCAAGAAATTACAGGACATTAGATTTGGAGACAGGATCATGCATTAATAATCAAGGTTTCATATATAATCCGTTCTTATCATGCTTAAGTCATGATCTCGTAAAATTAACGCCTGTGTACAGGACGTTTCTTAATAAATTGACGACCGCTGTTATGGTCGTTTATTTTAAAATAGCGCCCTATTCCAGGGCGTTTCTTTCAAACAATTCAGAAAACGCATGAAAACTATAATAATCATATGCATGACATGCTTATATATATATATCTTGCATTAATTTCATTTGGGCTACAGTAACTTGAGAAAACCTACCTTAAAGGGTTGATTTGGAGATAACCGTGAAGGGTCTGTAAGAATTAAAGATGCAGCAGATGTTGGATGAAGATGATGAAGAACCTTGTTCTTCACGTTACAGAACCTGTAGAGGAAGAGAAAAAGAAAGAAGATGAAGATGTTAATAATCTTCACAGATGTAACCGAAGCTAGGACAAATAATGAAGAACATAACCTTGTTCTTTACTCAAGCACCAGATCCTTATCCTGCATTAAAGGAGAAGAATAATAATCAATATTCTTCATGCGGCTGTAAACAGAAGGGCAAAAGAAATAAGAAGAACGTATGTTCTTCACTTACCGTGTAGCAGTAGATCGATCAAATGGTTTAGGGTTGGATCGATCGGGTATATTTATAGGATTTTAGAGTCCTAACAAGAGTAGTGTTTGATTGAGGGTAATATATCCTTAATAGAGTCCTTACTCTAATAGACACTTACTAGATTAGGTTAATCTTCCCTGGATAAGCTCTGGGTTCGAACGAGTCACGAACTGAATTAACGCCTTTGGTCAGGGCGTGTATTCTTTAATTAACGCCTTGCATAAGGGCGTTTCTTAAAAAGCGCCTTGAAAAAGGGCGTTTCGTGTTTTAAAACACGCCCAAGATAGAGGCGTTTCTTTTACTTACCCATTTGGTCGCGTGAGAACTGACGACCGTAGGTGTGGGCGTCCTTTCTTTATTCACGCCATGGATAGAGGCGTTTCTTTATAAATTAACGCCTTAATAAGAGGCGTTATTTTTAATTTGTTTTATTTCGTCCAATTAACCCTATTCCTTTTATATATATATTACTTCTGTAATATATATGTTTTAATTCATTTCAATTATTCATTTATTAGGGTTGCTACAGAGAGAGTAAAGGAATGCAAGTAATTGGAATCACAAGTGGACAAGATATCAAGAGAAAAATTCAAGTAGAGAACAATCATGTAGCAAGTAAAATCATGGAATTGGTCATTTCACGCAAGTATGTACAAGTCAAGTATTTCATGTAATTCAAGTACTTTCAAGTATTCAACCAAGTCAAGTATTTCACGAATTGTGGAATGTCATAAACGAATCTTGGACGCATGTTTCAGTGCAATGCCACACCAGGTCAATAATAGCTCCCATGGGCACAAGTACTTTTGGGCACTCCCCCTAGGACCAGACTGATCCCCATTAACGCCAGACATTGTGGTTATGGATCATGGATTCCAAGTATATTTAGACATCCACATAGTATGTATGGCCAATGAATTTCAAGGTAAAGCTCAGGAAATAAAGTACAGATCTAGTAAAAATTTTCATTCAAGGAACTAGTAGTACAAGAGCATAGGTATTTGTAAGAGAAGTTCAAGAATGAGTAAAGGCATAATTTTTAATGACATTCAACCGATAAAAAGGCATCATGTTCAACGACATTGTTGGTTTGACGGACACAACATGACTGGTTGACACGGAAAACCTTGTTAAATAGGCTTAAATAAAGTTTTTTCACAGTCGGGTGCTTAGCTAGGAAACTGAAGAATCACTGCCAAGTAAGAGGTGGGATAGTGGGGGGCTCCCCTCGTATTCATGAGGACCTAATTAAGTAACTACTTATCCACTTAAAGCGTTTACCCATGGACCTCTTTCATTAGACACCATTCTTCCTTGGAAATCTTGCTGATTACGCGACTTGAATAACTCTTACGGAAATTCTATCCCATTTTTTGCAGTCGAAGCTTTACTAGAAAACCAAAGAATCATGGCCAGGAAGAGGTGGGACAGTGGGAGTGTCATGACCCAGACTCCGGATACCGGGTAAACCCGATACCACTTGGATCTTGAGAGGCGTCCCAAGAGCGAGAAAGCTCCAAAGGGATAAAAGGTGTGTAAGTACATTGAAGTTCCAGATAAGGTAGTGAACAATTAATTACTATGATCAGGATTGCTAAATTAGCAGAAATAAAATTATATTTTCTATTAAATAAATTAAAACTATAGAGCTAACAGAGTCCAGTCCAACTAAAGTATAGTGCAACAGGAAAGAGAACGTACTCTCAAGTCGGGGGAAGCCCGACACTAGCAAAGCTGGCAACTAAGAACCACCGCACTGCACCTCCAAGCACAAGGAAGAACAGCTACACCTGAAAAGTCAGAGGTGAGTCTCGTCTCATTGGCTCAGTAGGGGTCCCGCAGATCCCCACCACGTAACGAACGCAGTAACAGCAGTGCAACAACAAAAGCAGGAACATGAGTAGAAATAGCAAAAGTAAAGAAGAAACAGTCGTACTAATGGAAACACTAAACTACTCCTAGTCGGCAAGGACACGGATCCCTAGACACATAGTCGAGAAATCACTAAATCGATGCAAGGAACTCTGGCTACACAACCAGGACAACATTACGACACCTCACTCATGCAGGCTCGTCTATAGAGATAAAATCCCAACTCAAGACCACACGGTCTAAAAGCACCAATACATACACGATTTCACCATCGTGTATGCTACACTGGCCTCTGGTAAAGCCAGACATAGACTACCCGACAAGTCACGCCAACAGTGACGAAAAATGGTCACAAAAGCCACAAGTCATGTGTCATGTGATAGAAGCACCTCTTCACTAGAATAAAAACCAGATGCGTCCACTGATATTTTAAACTGTGCCTCAAGTGTCTCCCACTTGCCTCGAACGCGGTAACTAAGACACTGAACAAGTAACCAATGAACAACAGTAATGAGTGACTAGTCAGGGTCACGCCCATCGACGCTGGTCCAAACACCCCTGACATCATGTGCACACACAAGATCAATCTCTTGAGCCAGGACTCTAGTTGGTTTTCCCCTCCCGTAGGACTCTCACGGCTAGACAAAGGGGCCCATGGTAACCATCCTACAAACCATCTCTATTAGGAACTCGCCGTGCCACAACTCCCAAGTGGACCGACACATAAAAGTGTCGTCATGCTATGACTAGTGGAGGCTCACTAGACACAGAGACTCTCAAAAAGAAACATCAAAATACAGACATGATAAGCACGCACCTGTCTCAAGTACTCGGAACATAAGGTAGCACACAACTGCCACCAGACTCAGGACAACCAACTAGACTTGCTAACACAACGATTCTTGAGTCACAAGACTCAAGTCAAGATCATCGCACAAAGCAGTAACACACCACGGATCAGCCTAGTCTCTAAGCCAATCCTTGATACAACATATGGAAATGGCACACAACAGTCGGATCCATATCAATTTGAAGTCCTCGGCCCCTAGGAGCTCATCGGACTCACAATTCCGCATAACACGAAACACGGAACATGAGGGATCACCAAAGCCCTCAAACCACATGGACATGTAAATTGAGGTAAGACAATACCTCCAAGCGTCCAGAACCAGGTCTCATTCCTCACGGGATAGACGAGACACTCACGAGGTCACGTATCAACCACTAGGTCACAACCGGGTTGACCGGAAACCATGAAGACTCTCGAAACAATACGAAATACTGATGTGTACAATGGCACTCTTGGACACCCTATAACATGGTCACATCCCTCATAAGATGCCCAAGACATCCACAGAACAATGGGCTAACCAAGGGGTTGAAGCCACAACAACCGGAAGTCAAACCAACACGAAAGAATACTCTAGGCAAGTGGCGATCATCTCTCTGGCCACTACTAGATAGCCCAGACCAATGGCAGTCTTAACCCTGGTCGCTACTTGACTGCCTAGCCAAGTGACGGTCTTAGCAGGGCCGCTATTTGTGAACCTGAACAGGCAGGAGACGGTCTTCCTAGGGCCGCTACTAACAAGGTGCGGTCCTCATAGGGCCGTTTCTTGAAGGTGGCGGTCATGGCCAGACCGTCATCTCTAAACTACCTTGAAAACATGAAAAGCCATTCTAGTGCTGGTCCTTTGCCTGACCGTTACTTCAAAAGATGGTCAGCAGCAAGGCCGCTACTAGGAACTGACCTAAACCAATTTAAAACCAAATAACGGTGTCCTTGGACCGTTACACAATAGTGGCGGTCAGCCCATAGCCGCCACTACCAAGTTGCAGTTGGTCACAAGACCGCAACCTAAAACTGGCATAGAAACCTTTAAGAGCCAGATAGCGGTCCTCCTTGGACCGTTTCTCCAAGTAGCGGTCTCTGGTTTGGCCGCTACTTCCTACCGGTGCGAAAATTGTAGGAAGGCTCAAAACTCGGTCCTTCCATCCCCCAATCATCGTAGAACGACAGGAAAACACCCATAAACACAATATCAACCTTCCACAAGCCGAAAGGGATCAGACAAACCACAAAACGGCTAAAAACGGGCGATTCCCACGAATCGACCCAAAACGACTCATGTGGGCGTCCGGCCTCATACCGGCCCCAAATCACGCTCAAGCGGAGTTAAACTGGTGGGAATCGAATCCCAACATTGTAGGGGTTCAAATACCATTTAAACTAAAAACTGTCGCCTATAACGGCGAACTTGGCTCACACCCCCGAAACATGCATTTGCCCTTAAAGTAGGAAAACCCGCTCAAACTCACACCGTTCAGCTCTAAATCGTGAGAGGAAGCAGGAAATCAGTAGGGTATCCATTGCCCTACCTCCACCGAAGATCTAGCACGTCGAAATGACCAAACCATGCTAAAAACCATCACATGAACCCACGCCAGCTTCAAATTCACGCTCAGGATCGCGCCAAGCACCATGCTCCAATCCTCGTGCCATCACGCTCTAGGTCAGCTCCACGTCGTCACCACCTCATCCACCTCCGCCACGGTCCTACGCCCCGGGGGAGAGGAGAAGAGAGGAGAGAGAATGGAGGGAGAGAGTGAGAACGTGAGAAGAGAGAGGAGAGAGGGTGAGGGTTAAAAAAAAAATAGAAATATTTGTGAAATCTGATTTTTGGCCCGAAATTCCATGAAATCAGAAAAATATGGAAAAATAATCTCCGCGGTCCTCAGAAAGAACACAACGCACCTATAGCATCTCGGAGTCTGAGATCTAAACGGTTTATCTCCACGGGGTTCTACAAGTTATATAGGGGAAAAACCGAGTGGATCGTAAAACACTATTCAAGACTCACAAAAGCACTCTGAAAGGTCTCAGATTCCGATCCAAAGGATCCGGGGTATTATCGGGAGGCTCCCCTCGTATTCACGAGAACCTAACTAAATAACCACTTATCCACTTAAAGTGTTTGCCCGTGGACCTCTTTCCTTAGACACCGTTCTTCCTTGGAAATCTAGTGAGCTACACGACTTGTCGAAAACATGATAACGCGATAGCACGGAAATCGTTAAAACTCGTATCGATCATGATTATGCAACTAAGCCCATGTAATTTTAACAGATAATATCTACTCCATTTAACATGCTAGAAAGATAATATAGTCATGGAGATCAAAAATATCATGAAGGTAACAAGAACTAAGACAGAAATATAAGCTCATGGAATAGAATTATTATCTTTCATATCCTTAACTTAATCGTGTGTGAATTTAAATGATATGCAACTTAACATGACATATCTAATATGCTAGATGATATATTGGTTCAATTATTATCTTTCATATCCTTAACTTAATCGTGTGTGAATTTAAATGATATGCAACTTAACATGACATATCTAACATGCTAGATGATATATTGGTTCAATTAGAACCTGAAATCATCACGATCGGGGTGGAGATCCCGCAACCGGGACATGGTCTTAGACAGGCTTAATACTCAATAAAAATTAGGGAAAATGGTATAGAATCAAAGTAGACATGCATCTACATCTAATTCATACATCAATTTGAGTTTAGCCTAAGAGAATACCTACCTAGTGTAAGATCGAAGAGGAAGAAGAACACGAACGAAGAACACTTCGAACACTCCTCCAAACTTCAAGATTTCCTCTTCTCTACAACTAGCACTTCCTCATAGATCTATGCTTTGAGTAGGGAATATCACAGCCCTATTTATAGGCCAAGTCTCATAATTATTTTATTACTAATTTAATTTTCCACCTAATTTCTTATTTCACCCACCCATGTTACTATTACACCAACTTATGTTGGCAATAAATTTCAACATGTGGATGTTGAAATAAATCTCCCTTTATGACATAATCAATTACCTCCTTTATTCAATGATGTCTTATTACAAATTTAATTCTAAGTCAATTTTCCATCTAATTTTTCAATTTCACCAACCCATGTTACTATTACACCAACTTATGTTGACATTAATTTTCAACATGTACATGTTAAAATAAATCCCCCTTTATGACATAATCAATGACCTCATTTATTCAATTAGGTAAGAAATTACATCATCTTTAATTAAGATTTAATTAGAACTAATAATTCTCTCTTAAATCGGATGGTACGGTACTACTACAGTACCGACGTCTTCACCTTATCAGAATCGTGTCCCGAATCTCACCGTTCATGTTAACACGTGGGATAGGGTTCGCATTTACATATTCTACACTTTAAAGACATAAAGAAAAATATTTATCATTCATTTTATTTTCATCTTCATTATTTTTTTTCGCATATAAATGCATACATAAAATTTTGAGTTGCTACACCATTCATCTGGGGATGAAATGTTGTGCTGAAGTTTAGTCTGGTCCCCAAGGAATGTTGTAGACCTTTCCAGAAATGTGATGTGAAGTGCGGGTCTCGATCAGATACTATCGTGACAGGGACTCCGTGTAGTCGGGCAATCTCCTTGATGTATAAGGCTGCTAATATATCCACTGTCTATCGACTCTTAATGGATAGAAAATGTGTAGATTTTGTCAGTCGATCAATTATCACACATATTCCATCATGTTTGCCTCTTATTTTTGGCAAACCCATGATGAAATCCATCACTATACCTTCCCACTTCCACTCGGGCATTTCCAAGGGATGTAGTTTTTCGGTGGACTTTTGATGTTCCGCCTTGACTTGTTGGCAAGTTAAGCAACGGGAAACAAAATTTGCCACTTCCCTCTTCATATTGGGCCACCAGAAGTTCCTTTTTAGGTCTTGATACATCTTGGTAGCTCCAGGGTGAATCGCATATCGCGACCTGTGAGCTTCTTCCATAATCAGCTTCTTTGTCTCTACATGACCCGTCACACAGATCCTACCTCGGAATAATAATCTTCCATCAGTCACGACAGAGAAATCTGGCCGTTGATCAATGTTGGTTCTAGCCTCAACCAGTGTACGGTCATCTTTTTGTAGCTTTGCTAAATCTTCTATCAATGTAGGTTATGACTGGATGTTGGCGATGATTCACCTTTCCTCTATGTGTCTATATCTAGATTCAATTTGGCAAAATCTTCTAAGAGGTTTGTCACACTCACCCTGAGACTAGATAAGATTGCCATAGTTTTTCTGCTGAGTGCATCTGCTGCATCATTAGCCTTTCCTGGGTGGTATTGAATGGAGAAGTCAAAGTCTTTAAGATACTCATGCCACCTTCTTTGCCTCATATTTAGTTCCTTCTAAGAGAAAAGATATTTCAGACTTTTATGGTTTGAGAATACTGTAAATTTTTCTCCGTAGAGGTAATGTCTCCATATCTTCAGGGCGAAGATGACTGCGGCAAGTTTTAAATCGTGCATCGGGTAATTCTCCTCATGTCGCTTCAATTGTCTCGAAGCATAACATATTACCCTACCATGCTGCATTAGAACACAACCAAGGCCTATGCCTGATGCATATGTTAACTAGCATTGTTAGCACGGGTGTTGTAGTGAGATGTTCCTTGAGAGTCAAGAAACTCTCCACACATTATATTGTCTATACAAAAGGATTCTCCTTGCTTGTTTGTCTAGTCAGAGGAACAATGAATTTTGAGAAATCGTTTATGAATCACCTATATTAACCAGCTAGACAAAGACAGCTTTTGACTTCGATTATGATTGTTGATATGCTCCAGTTTTTGACCGCCTCAACCTTATAAGGACGCACAGAGATACCTTCTTTTGAAATAATATCACCAAGGAATGAAACTTTATTTAGCCAAAATTCACATTTACTAAGCTTCGCATAGAGTTGGTGTTCTCTTAGTACCTACAAAGTTATTCTTAGATGTCCTTCATATTTTTCTTGTGTCTTGGAGTAGATGAGAATGTTATTTATAAAGATGACCATGAATTGGTCAAGATATGGTCTGAAGACGTTGTTCATTAACTGCATGAAAGCTGCAGGGGCGTTGGTTAACCCAAATGGCATGACAATGAATTCATAGTGCCCATATCTACTTCAGAATGCAGTCTTGTGAATGTATTCATCTTTGATCCTTAGTTGATGATAACCAGACCTTAGGTCTATCTTTCATAAATATTGTGCTCCAGAGATCTGGTCAAACAACTCATCAATACGTGAAAATGGATACTTGTTCTTGATTGTTAATTGATTCAATTGCTGGTAGTCGATGCATAACATGAGGGATCCATCCTTCTTCCTTACAAAGAGAACAGGCGCACCCCAAGGGGATGTGCTTGGCCTAATAAAACCATTCTCCAATAATTCATGTAGTTGTTTCTTCAATTCCTTGAGTTCCATAGGGGACATTCTATAAGGAGCTTTAGAAACAGGTGCTGCTCCTGAAATTAATTCAATAGAAAAGTTTACTTCCCATACGGGTGGTAAACTAGGTAGTTCAAAAGGAAAGACATCGAGGAATTCTTTTACAATAGGAATTTCCTCATGGACAAGTTCTTTGTGTTCGGTGATAACTACAGAAGCAAGAAAAGCTTCACAACATTGCGAGATGAGTTTGCAAGCGTGAAGAGATGAAATGAGAACATGATGCTTCTGATACTTGATGCCAAGAAAAGAAAATTTTGGAAGGTCAGGTTTGCAGAAAGAGATTCTCCTATGGCGACAATTAATGTCAGCATAGTGTTTCGATAACCAATCTATACCTAAGATGCCACTGTAGCCTTCCATGTCTAGGTATACTAGATTTCTAGGAACATTGTGATCTTCTATGGTTACCTCACTGTTAGGGTAGTGATACTTGAGTTCAGTTCCAAAACCTAAAGGTGTAGTAATTGCTAGGTCAGAAGGTAAAGGAATTGATGTAACAGGTAAAGTCTTTGCAAAAGTAGTGCAAATGAAAGAATGAGATGCTTCAGTATCAAATAAGACAAAAGCCGGATGCGAATAAATTAGGATAGTACCATCAATCATATCACCATCCTTGGTAGGTTCATCTTCCATTACAGCATTTAGATGACCTTGTCGCATGTGTCCTCCATTATTCTTCGAAGGTTGTTCCTTCATGAGTGGGCAGTCTGGCATTCTGTGGTCTCGGCTGCCACAACGTAAACATGAGCTGAGACGCTTGCAGCACTCCTCTGCGGTGTGTCCCAATTTTTCACAAAACTTGCAAGCCTCCATGACTTGCTTCTCTTCTTCCTTGACATTTTTTCCTTTGCCATTGCTCTTTCCATTGTGCAATCTCTTCTTGCTATCCTGAGATTTATAAGTTCTCGTGATGCTAAATATGTCTCCTTTCTTCTTTCTCTTGTCATGTCTATGGCTTGATTCCTCGTCCTTTCCCCTGAAATTTTCTACCTTCTCAATGGTTCTTTCACAAAGATGTGCCCTATACACTATTTCCGAATAAGTTCGGATGTTTTGTGGACTTAACTGCTTGACAAAGACATGCCTCAACCCATCTATGAATCGATTAGACAGTAATAGCTTCGTGCTGACGAGGTGTGGGGCATATGGTGCTAGCTGTGAAAACTGTAGTTCATACTCGACAATGGTCATCATCCTTTGCCTTAGCACGGCAAACTCTGCTACTTTTCTTTCACGGACATGCTCATCAAAATACTTCTCATGAAATTGCTCGAGGAACTCTTCCTAGTTGAGTTGTGGATTTGGTAGATGAGACGATGTGCCTTTCCACCATGTACGAGCATCCTTGTTGAGTTGGAAAGTAGCAAGTAGGACCTTTTCCTGATCTGTGCACTGCATGGCATGGAAGATTCGATTCATTTCATTAATCCAGTTCTCAACCTCATCTAGGTGAGACGATCTAGAGAACCGAGGAGGGTTCATGCTCCAGAAGTTACGATGTAAATCTCCAGCGCCAGCACGCGTGCTTGGTTATGCCACCGTTGTAGATATAGATATTTTCTAATCTCCTAAAAAAGAGCGTGTGGGTGTATGTGTGTGAATGAATACAACTAATGTGGCATCAACTGGAACACGGAAGGAAATAAATAATGCAATGAAATCAATCACCCACGCACACTACCAGATCATGATCGCCACCAAGGCAGATAGTGCAAGGAAGAATGCACTACGTACCTTAGAAAAAAGGAGATGGATGAAGACACTCGCCAAACAGCGTTGGTGCAGGATGAAGATGGTCTTGTGATGACCGTTGAACAGTGAAGACGGCTGGACGATAGGCCGCTACCAGTACTGAAGTAAAACACGGGAGAAAGACATGGACGCAAGACCTGGATGGTCTTCGATAAATCGCAAATAAGAGAAAGACGGCCTTAGGAGGGCCGCTACCTCTGGTAGATGGTCGGAAGTACCGCAAGAGCTTCCAGAACTCGAGCCAGGGAACTTAATCCTTCACTGCTTCCGGCCGGCCAGGAGGGATGCACCTCATGTTGAAACACCTGCTGACCTACAAGACAACACAAATGACAAAATAAAATGACCCAAATTAGTTTATGGAAGTGTAGTATCTATAAGCATGAACTATAAATGAAACACATGATTAGAAGGGCGAATACCTTGGGTTTTTGGGTTTTTTTTATCCGCTATGGGGCGAGGAAAATGATAGGAGGATGTAAGAATGCTAAGATGCCAGTGAGAAACGTGGAGAAGAATGAAGAAAAACAGAGATGGAATGACTAAAAGATGACCAAAAAGACTTAAACGACGACACGAAAAATTTGAAAAAACCGGCTACTCCTTGGACCGAAGGCTTAGGGGACGTAAGAAGCCTTTCTCCCTGGCTGGATTTCGCTCTGGACTGTGGTAGTACCTCGACGTGAACTCCAAAATCTCCCCCCTCGTGGCCATGAGCCAGGGGTTTTATTTATAGACCCTTGAAACCCTAGCTTGAATTGAGGGCTTTTGGGCGGGAATCAGCCTCGGATTATTTTGAATAAAATAGAGATAATACTCCCAGCCGCCAATAGCATCAAACGGTGCCCTATTTGGTTGAGAATCCACAGAGAAATCCATTGATGAAGTAACAGGTTTGACCATGAATAGAGAGGAAAATCGCCCGTCGACGTCGGAATCTCGGCTGATTGAAACAGTCTCGCGACAGACCGCTCGAGATGCTAAGGGGCCCATCGGCCAACCGCTATTCATCCGGCCGTTAGAAAATAAAAATGGGATAAATATGCTTATTTATCCAAAGACCAAGTCAAAATAACAATTCCCGCCAAAAAGAAACGGCTCTCGACAGACCACCATAGGGCTCAGCGGTTTATCGCACGATCGCTATTTACCTGGTCGTTGGAAAATTAAAAAAAAGATAAAATTGGCTTATTTATCCAAATACCAAGTTAAATCAAGGTTTATCAAGTTCTAATTCGAGAAATTAAGTGAGCAAACCCAGCCAAGGAGAAAAATGCCCATAAAATAGGCCCAAAAATCATCTGAAAATGACTCAATAAATAATGGGCAACTTGGGACATCATAAATGAGGGTAAGAAAATGACTCAACTCGAAAGCATAAAACGGGTGTCAACAGATGCCCCTCCATAACGTCCTCTTTGCAGGGGAGCGAGTGGAGGTGAAGCGAGGGCGAAATGAAAACATGGAGATGAAGTGGAAATGCAGCGGAGCGGACTGAAAAGTTGGCGTTAAGGTAAATGACAACCGTCCCTTACCAACAAGCGATAGAAATCTTCAAGAAAACTCTGAGCCAGTCACACAGAATGATTAGACCAAAACGACACTGTTGGAGCTCTGGTTTTGTGAATGACATTCTACGAATCATGCTAAGACTGGAATGCATATGTATAACTCATTCATATATAGACCAAGGTCGATGCATGTCTATGTTATGCATTCATGTAAGTATGTGCACACAATGTAAGTTAGTGCATTTTTATCGGCGTATACATATCAGATCTGTACATATTCTGTGTGTAGAAAGCACATGTAGTCAGTGCAGCATCTGCCTGACGCAGTAAGAAAGTCTATGCAGGTTCTACCCTCCGCACTTGAATGCGCCAGTGAGTGTTTTAAGGTCTGTGCACATCTTGCACGGACTTATAACGTCGGTACATGTCATGCTACTGAATTGAATGGGTCTGTGCATATGGATGCATACAAAAGATCAAGGTTGGTGCATACTTATATATAGTGGATCTCGGTGCATACTTCTGTTGTCTGCATGAAAGAGTCTGTGCATATCCTTCATTCGGCATAAAAGAGTCTATGCATGTTTTTGTAGAACCTAGCATAAAATATGTGTAGGTTTTGCCTTGCACGCGCAAAGTCTGTGCAGGTCCTGTACTGAGCATTTAACAGAACATAAAGTCTGTGCATTCATGTCTATGCACATAAGTCTTCACGGTCGGTGCATATTTACCTTTCGCATGCTATAAGGTCTGTGCATGTTTATCTTCAATGCATGTGAAGTCTGTGCATATAAGTCTTCAAGGTCGGTATAACTTTTCCATCGGGATTGTATAGGTCGGTGAAATTTTTGTTGCTGCACGCTCTCAAGGGTCGGTGCATGTTTGTGTCTCACGCATACAAATGTCAGTGCACCTTCGACATCCTTCATATTAAGGTCAATGCACATACTTGGTTTATACAAACAAGGGTCTGTGCACATGTACTTAAATGCATGAAAATGACACAAGCATTCACGTCTATATATGTACCTAGTCAGTGCATGTTTTTCTCATTCATATAATGAGTCTGTGCATGTGAATGTTTATATAAACTCCAGATCACCAAGTGTTTGACAAAAATATTTCTGCTTTAATTAACAGGATAAATCTGACATGTGGGCTTCGATAAGCACTTTCCTTGTGAAATCTCTGGGCGGGAAATGTGATTTCCATGCGCCTCTCTTTTGCGAGATATATATAGAAGACCCGATCGTGCCTTTATAAGATGATGGAATCAAGAAGAGAAGATTTGAGAGAGAGAAAAATAGAGACAAGATCTGGAGAGAGGCTAAGAAAAGAAAAGGAAGAGAGCAGAAAGAGAAGAGTAGCAGAAGAGGAGAATATGTGTGAAAAGAGAAAGAGTGAAAGAATCAAGTGCTAAGGAAGAAGAAGGTCTCGTAGTCTCTAGATCAAATCCAAGCTACGATTGCTCCTTTGCGAGCTATAGTGCTCCATAGTGAGCTATTGCTTGAGCTTCATTTGTTCAGCTTTCTGTTGCTGTATTCCACCATTATTTTTCATTTTTCATTTTCCTTTCAAGCTGTGTATCAGCGGATGGCAAGCTATGTTGTTGAACTATGGTTTTGATGATAACTAAACTTCTTGTGTGATGCCTTGGTTGAAGTCATGGTTTTGATGTTCATGTGCATGGTTTTGATGTTCATGTGCGATTAAGTGAATGATGATGGTTTTGATGTTCATGTGCGATTAAGTGAATTATGATAACTAAATTAAATGGTTGATTGTTCCTGTCCATTGGTTGAATATGATTGACTTGAACATGTGCTTTGAATGCTTCCCATGCATACTCTTCATGGAGCCTGGCTACATACATGCATTTGTGAAAGCAACAATTGTTCCAATCTTATATGTGAAATTGGGTCTCAATGTAAATCACTTTTCTGAACTCTAATACATATTTCACATATCATTTTGAGCTTGGATTATGTTGAAACAACTCATGAGAAACTTGCTTGAAAATTAGAATCATGGTACTTATATCTTGCTCAAACGGTTTACAATAAGCTCTTGATTGATTGATTGAAATTGCCAAATGGCCAAAGGGGTTTCATACATGTACTTTATGCAATTACCACATGAATTATTGATCAAAGTCCTAATCCTTTTTCTATAGTTTTGTAGGTCAAAACAGTCAACATATATTCCCCAAGATCAAAGGAGTTTGAAGCCTCAGACTTAAATGGGTTGCAATGGAGTTCGGGGGTGACAGCATAAAAAGTCTGTTTACTGTAGTTGTAGGTCGACCGCCCCAGGTCGACCGAAATTGCCAGGGATCAAATTTCTACAGTTTTCTCAGTAGCGGTCGACCGCCAGAAGCTGCAGGTCGACCGCCAGCCCCGAGCCAACAAAAGTTGACTTTATTTTCCACTTCGAGAAGAGCCTTTCTCCTTGTAATTCTTTAATCCTAATGACACCAAATCACCCACAAAATGTGGATCTGGTCTGGGGGGTGTCCATGGACCATTCAAGGGCTATATAACATCTCATTTGGAGCCATAACCCTAACCATCCAAGAGGGCTTCAAGGGAGATCAAGAGGGTGCTGTCCAAGGAGGAAGAAGAGAGTACTGTAGCTCCGTGAACAGTACTTCGTACAGCAAGTTCTTCATCTATCTCCAACCCATTCAAGGTACTTCTCAAGCCAACAAGTATCTATGAAGTGAAGAAGCAAGCAACCAACAAGAGAGATCAAGGACCTTGGCTATCAAGGCAAGAAGAAGGCTACTAAAACTCTCATAAGCATACTCCATCTAGTAAGTTCTTCATCCAACTGGAGTCATTCTAGCACCATTTGAAGCCAAGAAACTTCTGATCAAGAGAAGAAGCAATTCAAGAGTTTCAAGAAGAGATCAAAGGAAGGTTGTTCAAGTGAAGAAGGAAGAGTACTGTAGCCGTGAATAGTACTCCGTGCAAGGAAAGCTACATCTAATACAAGGCCATTCAAGATGAGTCTCAAGCCATTCAGGTGAAGAAGGAATCAACGCAAACATCCGGAGCAAACACTCAAGGGGAGCCTAAATCAGGAGCACTCTAAACTGTGGTCTATTTATTTTGGTGTCTTATGCTTTGAGTTTCATATTTGTGTTTCATCATAAACTACAAGAACTTGTGTGTGTGGGGATCGTTGTTGGATCCGTGGTCGTATGTGTGTGTGTCGTATTTGATTCATGTGTGTAGATCTTCTTAGATCTACGTGTGTGTGTGTGTAGATCTACTTAGATCCAGTTATTTTAGTGTGTGGATCTACTTAGATCCAGTTGTTTTAGTGTGTGGTTTGCTGCACTTGTCGTAGCGTGTGTGTGTGGTAGTGATCCTGTTGTCGGATCGTGTTGGAGTTCATCTCCGTGTGTGTGTGTGTGTTGGAGCTTGTCTCCGTGTGTAGTTTGGGGCGCGTCCCCGTGTGTGTGTGCAGGCGTCGTCCTGCGTGTGTGTTTGGAGAGTCATCTCCGTTTGGGGTTTTACCCCGAGTGAAGCCTCACCGAGTTTGGTGAGGGCTGGACGTAGGATTGCTGTCGTTGCATCCGAACCACCTTAAAAACCACTGTGCATTGTGTGTTATTTGTGTGATTTGATTACTTTCGTTGTATGGTCGTGTGGGAACGGTGATTTTGAGAGAATTGGTTAATTAGTTTTCAATTGCTAATTATTGTTTACCACATATTTTGTAAAAAGCTAAAAGTTTTCATTAAAATTGGTAAACACCCAATTCACCCCTCTCTTGGGTGTCATTGATCTCGGGACTTCAATTGGTATCAGAGCCAAGGCTCTAATTTCATAGA
Organism: Amorphophallus konjac; assembly: GCA_022559845.1. Taxonomy (NCBI): domain Eukaryota; kingdom Viridiplantae; phylum Streptophyta; class Magnoliopsida; order Alismatales; family Araceae; genus Amorphophallus; species Amorphophallus konjac. The sequence goes on from CM040125.1 coordinate 158,839,996, forward strand.
TCTAACGATCTAGAGTGATCCAGATCAATGACTACCATGGTGTACACCTTGAATTCTCCACCGGTGTTTGATGGTTGTAATTTCAATTTGTGGCTAGGTAGAATGTGCAATCTAGTCAATTCATACGACCCTAAGCTATGGAAGCTCATTTCACATGGTCCTCATGAATTGCCTAAAGATAAAAATATCTGGACTGAAAATCAAAAGCACAAACATGATCAAAATTACTTGGTTTTGAAGTTGCTTATTGCTGCAGTTGATTCTAACTATTTCCCCTTTGTCTTTCATTGCAGGTCTGCGAAGGAAATATTGGATGGATTAGCAGATCTCAAGGAGGAGCTTAAAGACAGATGTCTTGTAGCGGGCACGAGTGAACAAGGGAGTGGTCAGCCAAGTGAATCGAGCTCAAGGGTAAACTCTGACTCTGATTGTGAAGATGATTTTAACTACGAAGAATTGTTGAATGCCTATGAAGAGCTTGCTGAAAAATATAAGAAGTTAAAATCTGAAAACAAAAAATTGAAAATGAACAATGGTCAAAATGAGTTTGCTCATGATAAACATCTTGAAATGGAAAATGAGAAACTGAAAGAATTGAACAATAGCATTTCTGAAAGATTGCTTATTTTTGAAAAAGGAAAAAGTTTGCTTGTTGATTAATGTGAAGAAATGCATGTGATGAAACAAGAAATGGAAACCTACAAAATCATCGACACCCAATTACATGAAAAGTCAAGACTTGTGAAAATAAGATCGTTTCCTATGAATTGCACATTTCATCACTTGAAAAAGAAATTTCTGATTTAAATGCTTCTTTATCTAGATTTGTCAATGGTCAAGAAAACTTGGATAAACTGTTGGTAATGAAAGTAAACATTCAAAGAGAAGGGCTGGGGTTCAATCCTATGAATAAAAAGAAATTTGAAAGTAAAATATATACTTTATTTGTTCATGACAATTGTGCACCTAGCACCTCCACATCTTACTCCCAACAACCCACTGTATCAAGAACCCAATCAAATCAGAAAAATAATGTGAATGTTCAAAAGCTTCAAAAAGAAAACAAAAATCAAAAAATCAACATGCATCAAAAATCCAAAAATGCTGCTAGCATCTCCATGCCAGTTGAACATACTTCTTCCACACACACACAACCAACTAGAAAGAAACTCACATATTTTTACTGTGGTAAATATGGACATGCTATGCATAATTGCCTCATTATGAAGAATGATGACTTGAGAGCATGTAGAAATCAGGCTGGTTTGAAAAATGCAAAGAAAGCTTTCAACACAAAACCTTCCATGCATTGTAATCATTGTAGTAAAAAAGGTCACACAAAGTCACAATGCTGGTTACTCATGAAGAAAAAGAATTTTCATTCAACACATGATGCTCAAATATACAAAATGGTCAACCAAATGAGAAGAGTGAATGTGAGGTCACATGCTTCAAATAATTTTCATGCCTTTAAGCTCTTGAAGCCATGTTGTCATTACTGTGGTAAATTTGGGCATAACATGCATGAGTACTTTCTAAAGGAAAATGGTGATTTCAATATTGTTAAGAAGTGGAAGCCACGTGCCAAAGATGTTGCTAACCCACAAGGACCCAAGATGTTTTGGGTACCTAAGAATGCCAAATGAGAAATTTATTTTACAGGTGTGCCTTGGAAATGTAAATCATGAAATCTCTTTTTATCAAGAAGGTAAGGCACACAAGTGGGTTAAATCAAGTTTAAAGAAAAACCAAAACTGAAATTTTGAAACTCAGGTGATATCCCTCTCACTCTCTTCAGTAATTGTGTCATGGTTTGATTCATATTGTGATGAATTGTCTTGTGATAATGGATATGTCTGTACATGCATTCCATCCATAGATAGTCGAATACACTCTTCCACATACTGTCTTGCATAAGTTGAACATTGTGAAGTCATGTCATAATGCATAGCAATCCTCCCACCTTCATCACCCTTGACCACATAGTATATCAAGTGGTGACATGTGGAAGGGCAGATTTTGCCTGTCTGAAAGCAATCACTACGCGTGAGGTGATCTTCGGATCTAAGTTCTCCGCCCGGTACTATGAGTCAATTAGTTACAGGCTGCATATGGTATTAGATTATTGCTGAACATCTTCCATTCATGCACACACAAAGGGGGAGCAACCACATTCATCATGTGGGATTGTTTAGGTTCACACATGAGTCATGCATTGCATCTAGAGCTGTCCAGGGGATGTTGGTTGTTAAAATGAATTTGTCATGTCATTGTTAATCAATTTGAATCGAAATTGATAAATCAACTCTGTTGTTTCTGAATGCAGATTACACTCCCAAAATCCAAATGCTGATGGGCTAGCCGTGACCAAGTTTGAATCAAATGAGGAATACCTTGCAAGGATGAAAATGATAAAAATTTCCTCAATTCACCACCGGGAGATAGGAAGTGATCTTGATAGTAACCAAGATATGGTATGAAAAGTGCGCATCTCTTTAATGAAGGATGGATTGTAGGTGAAAGGCTTGGAAGAAAATGGATTCTCAAGGCCAAGGTAATAAAACATAAATCTAAAATACTAACCTTCGTGAGGTTGGTGATTTTTGTGCTTGAGGGCCTACGGTATTATCTTCTGAATTCAGGTAATTCACCCTCTTGCTATGGAAATGGAAATTCATGCATTATTCTATGGGACTTTGTGATGTTATTCTGATGACAGGTATTGTTCCTACATACCTGAAATGATTGCTCATCCATTCTGCCGTGACTAACTTGCTTATTGGTTATTTGAAACTGAAAATCTTGAACTTTATGTTGACCTCTGAACATCCTTCAATCTGATTGCTTGAGCACATTTAAGCTTAATTGAGTATCTGGTATATCAAATATTGAGTAGTGAAAAGGTGGATTATCTTCACCTGGAAACTCTCACTATGCGTGAGTTGATCTCTGGATCAAAGTTCTCCGCCTTGTACCAGAACTGGAAGAAATTGATTGTTTGGCCTTGAAAGAATTTTTCTGATGCTATTATTTGCTCCTTGTCAGCTAGCCCCATGTCAATAAGAGAAACATTGCACTTTCACTGAATTTTTCTGAGATTCATGTCTTTGTCAAAGGGGGTCTTGCTAGCTAAACAAGTTGAAATGAGTATTGACTGAGTGAACTCCAATTGGAACATGCAACATGCTCATGATGAATTACTTCAATATTTCTAAAATTGATCCTTGTTGAAGTGAAGAGTTCTGCAATGGAAATGTCAACTCCTGAATGGCTTGTGAATGTTTTCAAAACCCTTTAAAATCTGCTCTTAACAACCTCTGACAATAAATGGCTTCCCTTTGTATATAAGCCACTTCTGATGGAAATTGTCCCATGCTCATCTTTCCAATCTAATTTGCTCTCTTGTATGGAGTGTCATTTTTCATCTTGCACTAGAACTCATGCATTAGCCGCATTCAGTTCGTTCAATTGGTATCCATTTGGTTGGTATTAGTTGCATATTTACATTGCATGTTGCATACATTCCCTTTGTGTGCTTGCTTGATATTATATACTATTCACCCTCATTCCTTGGCACTTCTATGGCATTATGTCCTCTTGATAAATAATGCTGCATTTGAGTCATTGTTGGAGTGTTTCACGTCGTACACTCTGGGGAGTTTATATTTTATAAGTGCATCTATTTAGGGGGAGCTGCCTTGTTATGTGTTCATGAAATTTTCGGTATACATGCTGAATCAAATTCGCACACTTCATGCACAAAATGTGAAAATGAGTGTTAAAGATAATGATATATGAATTTCTTTTCAACACTCTTGAGATGTTAAACTTGCTGCATGTATGTTGAAGAGACAGTTGAGGAAAAAGTTGCCTACCTATCTTTGTTAAAAAAAAATCTGAAATAAAAATGAACGGCAGAGTAATGTTTGGTCTCACTGAGTAAACTGGGCACATGTCACCTGAGACGTGAAGTGGTTCATATCTGAAAAGTGTGGTGTCACGCCCCGAGCGCGGAAGATACCCGGAGATGCGCGACGTGTCCATATCAATCATGTCAATCAGAGTGGTCGTGTATTCGACACAAAGACAGAGATGCGCAAAATAGCAAGATAACCCAATCCTTTATTTCATAATGGATAGACTATTACAAATCCAATACTCTGTTTAATAAAAAGGAAAAGAATACATATTTGACTCAAGAAACTATAGAAAAGACTAGACGACACTTGTAGAAGCTCTATCACTTTCACTCTTGACCATTCCCATCCGATTGACTTCCATCGTCGTCGGACTTACCTGAAAAGCAAAAAGGGACAAACGGAATGAGCGAACGCTCAGTAGGAAATTATATCTCAAGTACTAGCAAGGGGTTTAAGTAATTACATCTTTCATGAATGCAATAAAGCTATGCATGCTCGCATAAAACGACAAGATAGAGAGAAGGTAATATCAAAGAAATAAGATGAACTTAATCATGAACTTCCAACAAGATAACAAGTGTATTCAAGATATTCAAGCAAGTACATTTAACAAATCATGTCAAGAACTTTGGCTATCATGTATCAAGCAAGCAAGTAAATTACCCTTTTTCGGGCCACGCATTTCATTTCATGTCAAGTACGAGTCAAGTACAAGATGTGTGTGGAATGTCCAATCAAGCAAGTCAAGTACTCGGTATAATGCCAGATACCTTATCATTTTAACTCCCATGGGCACAAGTACTTTCGGGTGCTCCTCCCAGGACCAGATCGGGCCCTATATGCGCAGGCATTTATCATGTGTTTTGACATCCACTCTTGTTTATATAGCCAATATAGAATTTCAATAATCAAGCTTGTAGACACGTATGACAACTTTGATAGAATAGAGTCCAAAATATGACAAAGGACATAGAATGGCGATAATAACGGTATAATCACGATATCGATAAAACTAGGTAGAACATGATTCCCTTAACTTGGGTACCACGATAAATCAGTATGGACATTCTTTATATAGAATTGAGGTCCACATGAACAGTATATCAAAGGTAAGATACCCTCATTCTTATCATAGAATTGAGGTTTACAAGAATGGCATGATATGGCATGATGTCATCATTCCATTAAGAATTTCTTATGATATACTCTTTGTATAATCATAAGGGCCGGTATCACATGTTTCTTCAGAGTGACATGGCATCAATGGTGTAATGGGTTTTTAGGGTACAACCAGCTTAGTCGGCCTTGAGGGAATCCAAGGCTACGAGGAGTCTTACGGAGGTCTCTATGACTAACTCGCTAGTCCAAAGGAACGGAATGTCCAATGGAGAGCTTGTATGTCAATGAGAGTTGAGTGTGATCGATAAATCAACGTAAAAAGTGGGACTATACTCACGGAATGGAGAATAGTGCCGATATATATATATATGTATAATATGAAACCATCGGTAATAGAATCAAGACGAAATCAGGTTACAGTAAAATAACGACTTGAGTAAAGTCGTGTATTGAATAATTAACGCCTAACATGAGGGCGTTTACATATATTGCCAATTTGCAGAATTTTCATTATTTCATTAATTTATCAAAAACACGCCTTGCCTGGGGGTGTTTATTCAAAGTTGAGATCAAAAACGCGCCCTTGGAAGGGGCGTTACTTTCTAATTCCATTTTACAGAATATGTAAATTTCAGGATTTTAACAGATACACGCCTTAGGAAGGGGCGTTACTTTTCAGATTCACGCCTTGTTCTGGGGCGTTAAAATATGGAAAACGACTTTGTCCAAGTCGTGAATTGCAAGAATTTTACAATATTACAGGAAATAAAATTTCAAGGGACATGAGACATGTGGTTGCAGTATAACAGGAATTCACAGGTAGGGGTATGTAAGATATTAGAATCTATATTTCATAATTTATTGAATTTTAAACAAGATCAATTATCAATTTTCAGGTTATGAAATTAACGCCTGCGTACATGGCGTCAAATATTAAATTGACGACCACTGCATGGTCGTGTATTTTAAATTAGCGCCCTGATCAAGGGCGTTTCTTTCAAAATATTACAGAGAACGTAATAAAAACCTTATAAACAGTATGCATGCCATGCTTATGTATAGATATCTTGCATAAATTCTTATTTGGGCTACAATAACTTGAGAAAATCCTACCTTTAAGAGTTGATTTGGAGATGACGATTTGCAGATTGATATGAAGAAGGGAGAAAACTCTATTGCTTAAACAGCAACCAATAACTTCAGCCGTATCAGCAGGAAGAAGTCTTTATGTTCAACTGATGAACCCCTTTCGACTGAACTTCCTACAGAGAAATACGAAGAAACATTAATATTTTCTTCATAATACCTGACCGAAGGTAAAGGAAAGATTATTACCTTTGTTCTTCACAACCCCAATGCTTCTTCAACCTGGAAGAAGGAAGAAGTCGAATTAATGACCGTCCACCAAATCAAAAAGGGACAGAGGGAAGGAAGAGCTATTGCTCTGTAATTACCTTCAGAGAACTCGAACGCCAAATAGCGTTCACGGGTTCGAGCAGTAGATTATTTATAGGGTTATGGAAGTCCTATTAAAAGTAGTGTTTGATTGAGGGTAACATATCCCCAATAGAGTCCTTACTCTAATAGACACTTACTAGATTAGGTTAATCTTTTCCTGGATAAGCTCTGGGTTCGAACGAGTCACGAACTGAATTAACGCCTTTGGGCAGGGCGTGTATTCTTTAATTAACGCCTTGCATAAGGGCGTTTCTTAAAAAGCGCCTTGAAAAAGGGCGTTTCGTGTTTTAAAACACGCCCAAGATAGAGGTGTTTCTTTTACTTACCCATTTGGTCGTGTGAGAACTGACGACCGTAGGTGTGGGCGTCCTTTCTTTATTCACGCCATGGATAGAGGCGTTTCTTTATAAATTAACGCCTTAATAAGAGGCGTTATTTTTAATTTGTTTTATTTCGTCCAATTAACCCTATTCCTTTTATATATATTACTTCTGTAATATATATGTTTTAATTCATTTCAATTATTCATTTATTAGGGTTGCTACATGTGGACTAGTATCTCTGTTCAAAATGAGGTGAAATGGTTTAGTATCTTGAGTAACCGGGGATTCTGGCATGAGCTCCATGCGTCTACTCGCGTAAAAAAGAATCATTTTGAACCTGATCACTCTTGAAAAATTCTGCCTATCATGTGATACTGGTTGAGTTGAAAAAAATGATGGTGAAAATTCATTGTGGTAGAGCGAAGCCTCCAATACGCTGTTCTCAAAATTGAAGTGCAGTCTGTGAAATGTCTCCCTGTGTTGATCTGAAAATCTAAATATCCTTGTTGAAACTATCATTTTTCATGTTACTCACTTACACATCTATGAATTTGATTTAATATGTATTCAGAAAATTGATTGACTGCATCAGCAATTGCACGAATCTCCTATATGATTGCACGATCTCCCATGTGCTACACATGTGCATTCTGGTGAGCATGACTCTCTTGCATCTTTCTTATACCCTTTCCCTTGTTATATATGTACGGGGGAGACTACATGTATGATTATATGTAACTGTTTGGTAGCATTATGTGCATTTCATGAGTCATCATTTGCATATACATAGTTTCATGCATTTAAAACTAAAATACAAAAATCAGAAATTTGAAAACCAAAGAAAATTCTTTTGGTATGCCCTTCTGCTCTTACCTGTTGTGAAAATCTACCATGGGATCTAGATTTTGAATGCTATCATGCTGAACACCTCATCTTCTGATCATCTTCCTACACTGGCTCATATCCTTGAGGCCACTCACCATTTTCAATTGGTATCCATACTTTTTGATTATGTCAAAGGGGGGAGAAAAATTGATGATTGTGTTAGGGGGAGAAGAACATGTTATATCCTCCTTTAGTTTGTCATCATCACTTCGTTTGTCATCATCAAAAAGGGGGAGATTGTTGAACTATGGTTTTGATGATAACTAAACTTCTTGTGTGATGCCTTAGTTGAAGTCATGGTTTTGATGTTCATGTGCATGGTTTTGATGCTCATGTGCGATTAAGTGAATGATGATGGTTTTGATGTTCATGTGCATGGTTTTGATGTTCATGTGCGATTAAGTGAATGATGATAACTAAACTAAATGGTTGATTGTTCCTGTCCATTGGTTGAATATGATTGACTTGAACATGTGCTTTGAATGCTTCCCATGCATACTCTTCATGGAGCCTGGCTACATACATGCATTTGTGAAAGCAACAATTGTTCCAATCTTATATGTGAAATTGGGTCTCAATGTAAATCACTTTTCTGAACTCTAATACATATTTCACATATCATTTTGAGCTTGGATTATGTTGAAACAACTCATGAGAAACTTGCTTGAAAATTAGAATCAAGGTACTTATATCTTGCTCAAACGGTTTACAATAAGCTCTTGATTGATTGATTGAAATTGCCAAATGGCCAAAGGGGTTTCATACATGTACTTTATGCAATTACCACATGAATTATTGATCAAAGTCCTAATCCTTTTTCTATGGTTTTGTAGGTGAAAACACTCAACATATATTCCCCAAGATCAAAGGAGTTTGAAGCCTCAGACTTAAAGGGTTGCAATGGAGTTCGGGGGTGAAAGCATAAAAAGCATGTTTACTGTAGCTGTAGGTCGACCGCCCCAGGTCGACCGAAATTGCCAGGGATCAAATTTCTACAGTTTTCTCAGTAGCGGTCGACCGCCAGAAGCTGCAGGTCGACCGCCAGCCCCGAGCCAACAAAAGTTGACTTTATTTTCCACTTCGAGAAGAGCCTTTCTCCTTGTAATTCTTTAATCCTAATGACACCAAATCACCCACAAAATGTGGATCTGGTCTGGGGGGTGTCCATGGACCATTCAAGGGCTATATAACATCTCATTTGGAGCCATAACCCTAACCATCCAAGAGGGCTTCAAGGGAGATCAAGAGGGTGCTGTCCATGGAGGAAGAAGAGAGTACTGTAGCTCCGTGAACAGTACTTCATACAGCAAGTTCTTCATCTATCTCCAACCCATTCAAGGTACTTCTTAAGCCAACAAGTATCTATGAAGTGAAGAAGCAAGCAACCAACAAGAGAGATCAAGGAGCTTGGCTATCAAGGCAAGAATAAGGCTACTACAACTCTCATAAGCATGCTCCATCTAGTAAGTTCTTCATCCAACTGGAGTCATTCTAGCACCATCTGAAGCCAAGAAACTTCCGATCAAGAGAAGAAGCAATTCAAGAGTTTCAAGAAGAGATCAGAGGAAGGTTGTTCAAATGAAGAAGGAAGAGTACTATATCCGTGAACAGTACTCCGTGCAAGGAAAACTACATGCAATACAAGGCCATTCAAGATGAGTCTCAAGCCATTCAGGTGAAGAAGGAATCAACGCAAACATCCGGAGTAAACACTCAAGGGGAGCCTAAATCAGGAGCACTCTAAACTGTGGTCTTTTTATTTTGGTGTCTTGTGCTTTGAGTTTCATATTTGTGTTTCATCATAAAATGCAAGAACTTGTGTGTGTAAGGATCGTTGTTGGATCCGTGGTCGTATGTGTGTGTGTCGTATTTGATTCATGTGTGTAGGTCTTCCTAGATCTACGTGTGTGTGTGTGTGGATCTACTTAGATCCAGTTGTTTTAGTGTGTGGATCTACTTAGATCCAGTTTATTTAGTGTGTGGTTTGCTGCACTTCTCACAGCGTGTGTGTGTGGTAGTGATCCGGTTGTCGGATCGTGTTGGAGTTCATCTCCGTGTGTGTGTGTATGTTGGAGCTTGTCTCCGTGTGTAGTTTGGGGCGCGTCCCCGTGTGTCTATGCAGGCATCGTCCTGCGTGTGTGTTTGGAGAGTCGTCTCCGTTTGGGATTTTACCCCGAGTGAAGCCTCACCGAGTTTGGTGAGGGGTGGACGTAGGATTGCCGTCGTTGCATCCGAACCACCATAAAAACCACTGTGCATTGTGTGTTATTTGTGTGATTTGATTGCTTTCGTTGAATGGTCGTGTGGGAACGGTGAGTTTTAGAGAATTGGTTAATTTGTTTTCAATTGCTAATTATTGTTTACCACATATTTTGTAAAAAGCTAAAAGTTTTCATTAAAATTGGTAAACACCCAATTCACCCCCCTCTTGGGTGTCATTGATCTCGGGACTTCATATGTCGCCCAGCGGATGGCAAGCTGTGATGCCCAGCAGATGTAGGCAAGCTGTGAGGCCTAGCAGTTTCAAGCTGTGAGGTAGCAGTAATCCACACTCTGGATTGAGTGTGGGGTGGATGTAGTTCTGGAGGACCGAACCACCTAAATGATTCTTGTGTACTGTTATTTTCTAATGTGTCTACTGTTAGATGAATGATAGGCCCGTTTCTACCTAAGTTCTTGGTTGGTTTTAATTTCGCATTAGTCTAAAGTTTTCAGGATAAATTTTAATTTGATCAAGTTTTTAGAGGGAGATTCATTCACCCCCCCTCTAAATCTGGGTTTGCACCACCTCATAGTTCTAACAATTGGTATCAGAGCGGGTGTCTGCACAGAGGGTCCTACGACCTGCAGATTTGTTCCTGTATTACACATGGTGTGGTCCAGTTTCTTCTAATTGTTACTGCTGTTTCTGATCCGATCTGATTCGATTGTCATTCATGGCTGAAATTCCTCAATATACTGGTTTTATTTTTTATGACCGGTTTAGTCAATTTAGAGATCATATATTGCATGTTAATCCTGATCTGTTGATACTGATTACACATAGTTCGTATGAAGTTCCAGAGGAGAAATTGCCATGGAGAGGTTAAAACAAACTGAAATTTACTGAAAATCAAAACGCCCTAGATCTAACCAGAAGGGCGATAGATGCTAATTGTTTTCCATGTATTACTGAGTGCATAAGTTCAGTAGAGATAATCAACAGGATATCAGCAAGTACTTGTGAAGATGAAATGAAATGTTTGATGGTCAAAGATCGCATCTATGATCAAACCGAGGGTTCATCCTCATAGGTAAATTTTGAAACTGATGACATTAGCTTTGATGATTTAGTTGCACTGCATGAAAACTTGCTTGAGAAATATGAAAAAGTAAAGTCAGAAAAGTGGAAATTAAGAAAAGAAAAAATTGCTAAAGTCACATGTCTAAAGTTGAAAATGAAAATATGAAATCTGATATGAACAAGGAGAGATCTGAATTGAATAAATTGAAATCTGAGAATGAAAATCTAAGAAACACACTAATTGAAGTTTAAAATTCTTGCAAAGAATGTGCCTTCTTAAAAGAATTAATTGAGGATCTTAATTCTGATGATAGCATGCAGAAGAGTTTAATCAAGTCCTTAAAAGAAGAAAATGAGCTACTAATTGAAAAGAAAAAGGAAGCTTATACATATGAAGATAATATGTTGGAAGAGATTGACCATCTAAAAGAACAAAATAAGAAGTTATTGGTCTTGAACACTGTTACGTCTGAGAAATGGTTAGTAATTGAAAATGGAAAAACTGTCTTAAAAAAGGATGAAGTTAATTATGAAAACAATCTAAGACAGGAGAATGAAAATTTGAAAAGTCTAAATGATGGTCTGCATAAACAGGTTATCATCTGTGAAAATGATATTGTCTCCTTGCAAGCTGAAATTGAAGAACAAAAAAATTCCCTCTCAAAGTTTGTTAAAGGAAAAGAAAACTTAAACTAGCTTCTTGGCTCAAATGCTAATTTTTAGAAAGAGGGTTTGGGGTTTTATCCTATTAATAAGAAGGTTGATGTGAAGAAGTATTCCACTGTATTTGTAAGAAGCTCGGAACAGGAAAAACCCTCTAGCTCATCTATTTTTGAGTTTATAGCCAAGAAAATTGAAAATCAAAATAAAAATCTGAAACATATGCGGAAATAGAAAAAGAACTCAAATCAGAAGAATGTAAATTCTGTCCCTGCCAATTCCAAGAATAATGCTACTGTGAGTGTATCTAATTCTGAGAAATGCAAACATGTAAACACAGTTAAAAACAAATATGTGAAAAAGTCCGATAGAGATGTGTCTAATGCATGCTTTTACTGTGGCAAAAAGGGTCACTATATGCATAACTATTATTTAAAGAAACAAGAAGATCAAAATTTTAGAAACAATTATGTAAAGAAGCATGTTAGGAAATTTCAAAATCAAAGAGTTAACTATTGTAACTGTGGAAAGGTTGGGCATGCTAGATCTGATTGTTGGTTTTTAAAAGGAAAAGCAATTCATCCTGCTCACATGAACCATTCTGCTTCTAGGAGAGGTCATAATCCTGTCTTTATGCATAAACCTCTTATATGCAATAATTGTGGAAGACTAGGCTGTTGAGTGGTGATAGGTAGATCTAGAGGGGAGGGGTGAATAGATCAGCCCCTTTTTACCCTTCTTTGTGGAAATAAAATAAGATCTAACACTGATGATTATGATATAGAAATTAGTTAATAGCTAAGAAGCTGGACACACAAATGATATCCATGAATGGTCATACCAAGCCTCTATCGCTATAACATAAAGGAAAGCACACCACAAGACACAATCTTTAAGGTGGTTCGGTCTCAATCTAGAGACCTACGTTCACCCCTCACACAACACGGTGCGGCTTCACTAGTGCAAAAGCATAGCCGCTGATTCACAGCTTCTATCAGAGTGATACACTCTCAGAACTCCGCTGCCACACAGCTTGAGGGGTCACAACCCAAAACAATCTGTTGCCAAATAGCTTGAGGGATAACAACCCAAAATACACAGTCCGGTGACCATGCCGTCCGTCTTCCTACTCGCAGGTAGGGAACAAATGATATATAGTGTGTTTTGAAGAAAAGTAAACTGAAAATAAAACAGCCAGACAGAGTATCATAATGAAGCACTATGAGAAAGAAGTCTCTTGTCTGGGAAAGAACTTGAGGGCTCCTTCGCTCTATTCTTGTTCTTCCTGGTTCTTCACCATAACCCTTGCGAGAGAAGGATGATCTAACTTTCAGCTTTCAAGGGTTCTGGACAGATCTTCATGAAGCCTTCTTGCTTGCAAGGAGATCTCTCATCGTGAGGAAGAGGGTCGTCTTCTTGTTGTTGCACTCACACCAGCAGCATCACCAGGAAGAGGATAACTTCGTCAGCAAGCTTCTTACATTTCTTTTCTCTGCTTGCTTGCCTTGGTGTCGAACTGGAGCTCATCCTCCGGATATATTGGTGTCCTTCAGCGACACCAACGTTGTCCCCTTTTCAAGCTAAACCCAGAATGCCACATCCACATAATTTGATTTGCTTCTATTTGTCTAGTTGACCCTTTTCTATCAAGGCTGCAGATATGTGTGTAGGTAGGAGACAATATCAGCATAAGTATAGTCCTTTCACGGGATTTCTCTACCAGACCACTGTCCTTTGATAAAGTAGCCTCTTTGACAGCTTTTTTCTAGAGTGAACGGATCCTCCAGGACAAGTTCTGGATCCTAAAAATGGCTTCTATCGGTTTCAGACCAGTTCTGGTTGAACACGAATGTGTCGACACTTTTCACCCGGTGTGTCGAGACATCCCATTAAATAACTTGAAGATAGCTTCAGAACCATTTTGGTCGAACACTGATGTGTCGACACTTTACACACAGTATGTCGAGACATCCATTGAAATCTTGAAGATCCGTGGCTGAAGTGTCAAGACAACATCAAACGGTGTCGAGACATGTGCGTCATGTGCAGAGTTGCCACACTAAGGTGTCGAGATAGAAGCGCCATGTGTAGAGTTGCCACGCGAAGGTGTCGACACTTTTCACCCAATGTGTCGAGACATCAATTAATCCAAAGGCTGGACAGACAACTGTTTCAGCTTGATTTCTTCTGTAGGTGTCGAGACATTGGTTAGATGTGTCGACACATTCTTTTCTTTTGGAGCTCGACTGTTCGTATATCAACATGATTTCTTTTAGATGTGTCGAGACATCATCAGATGGTGTCGAGACATCACTTAGAGAAATTCTCCTGCACTTGTTTAGTCCATTCATTAAACCAAAATATGTTAGAAATTCCTCAAATATCTACTAATGATTTATGATTTGTTATCATCAAAACTAGAGGACACAACATTCTCCCCCTTTTTGAAGATGACAACCATGAATCATTATAACCAAGCATTCATATAGCATTACACAATTTGGTTGAGGAACCATCAAACAAGCAAAATTTATCCATTCAACACAACAACTGAACATTAGCATTTTTCAACAAAAAGCTTGTTTCATTGATCAACCAAAGTTTCATACAGATCAAACAAGACATGTATTCAAGCATTTACATTGCACTGACAAAATGCAAAATCTAAAATCTAGATGAAAAAGGCTAACTACATGCTAGATGCTAGATGATGCTTGTCTTCTCAGAAGGTCTTCAGTACTTCTCCCCCTTTGTCATCAGCAAGGAGGGGGTGAAGGAGGATACTGCTGTGGAGGAGGCATAGAGCTAGAGCTAGCGAGGTGAAGGATTTGTCCCTCTTGAAATTCCTATTGCAGGTGGGGGATAGCTGCTGCTAGAGAATCAACCCTCTGATTTAGCTGCTCATCCCTTTGTCTGAAAAACCTGTGTAAAGTATTGATATTTTCATTGATGTCTTTGAGCCAGATATGAATCATCTCATAGATGTATTCTGTCTCAGCCCTCTATTGGGAGCCTTGTGGTGGTAAACGAGAAGAGGTGGCTTCTATTTGAGGAGGAGGGCACCATTCATCACTTGTGTCGTCCAAGGCAGCTTGGAGTTGAGCTTTATGAAGACGGATGAGTTCCAAAATTTCAGAACCAACCATATCCAGTTTGTTATACACCACATCCATTTTGGCCTCAGCTTTGGTGGTGTTGTTGACTATTCTAGCTGTGTCGGTGTGGATTGTGTCTGTAAGCCTGGATGAGGCATCAAGTAGCTTCTTGCATTCAGAATACACATTCCCTTTCATCCGTTGGGAGGCATCCAGCAGTCAATAAGTAGTAGCATTAACTATTCTCTCCAAATTGGATGTGGCATCAAGAGATATGTTGGTCTCTATGGTCACTTGTGCTCAGATGGATGTAGTTGCAGTAGCCACTTGTTCAACTAGCTGATTGGAGGAGTCCATCAGTTTGGCACACTTAAGGTTTATATGACCTTGCTCTTCTCCGATGTCATATGCATGCCTTACCATTTCTGTAGTCTTTTCTTGGGTTTCAAGTTGAATTTGCCTAAGCCTCTTCATTATTGTCCCAGCTCTTTCACACACATTGATGATACAGTTCATGGAGTTTTTTAATCTTCCATCTGACATTTGTTTGTCAAGCACAAATTTTTCCCATCTGCTGTTTTGGACTTGCTCATAATGAAGCTGTCTGGCTTCCATTCTGTCCACTTGCAGACTTAGTTGATGAAAAGAGGAGTTCATGCTCCCAAACTGTGTAGTCACAAACTTGATAAGAGTGGGGTGAATATCCATGGGACTGGCAGTGGCACCATGAGTTGTACCTCTTGAGGTGGATGCCTCTGCATGGAATTCTGGAGGAGCATCCCCTTCATTTGGGGTTCAAGTTCAGGAGAGAGAGGAGGTTGGATTCCAAAAGCTGTCATCATCCCAGGCTGGTCCATGAGATCTTCAGACTGCTGCTGCTGATGTGCCTACTCAAAGTGAATGTCTGCATGGACCATTTCCTCATGCTGATCTAACTGTGCATTTGAAGCTGGATGGTCCTGTGCAGGCTGTTCCTGTGCAGGTTGTTCCTGTGGAGCTTGCTGTACTAGAGGGTTAGGTAAATGGCCAGGCAGATTCCTTACAATCTTGTCACCTTCCTTTTTGAAGTGCATGTAATTTTCTATGAACCTCATGCTGTAGACATTGCTCTTGGGGATAGGTATGGACTTTTCATTATCAAGAGGGATGCCAATCTTTTGAAAAATAGCAGTTAGCTGTGCGTCATAAGGCAGGCTACGCCGGTTGCAAGTGCAACTATCCATAATTGGGAGCATGATCTCTGGAAGACAAACGTGGTAATTGTTGAACAAGCAGTAAAACAGAAACCTCTGGGTCTCAGTAAGTCTACTTCTGCCACCCCCTTGTGGGGTAATCATGGTAGTGAAAATGTGTTGCAGTAGACGTTGTAAGGGGGGAAACCGATTGGTGTCAAATGATTTGACAAGAAGTTGGGTTGCATCCTGAGGGTTTCGAGGCTTCCCTGTCAGGATGGTGTAAGCTACATATAACTCAATATGAACCTCAGATTCTCTTTCCCCATCCCGGGGTATGTGTAAGGCTCTGTGTAGAAGCTTTGTTGTAAGCTTGATGGAGACCCCCTTTACCTCAGTCCGAAGGACTTTTTTATTTTCGTCAAAAAACAAGTTCTTATAGAACTGCTAAACTAAAAAAGGGTAGTATACCCTAGAATCGGACAGAAATCGACACCATCCTTGGAACTCAAATAACGACAATAGGTCAGGAAAATACTCAAGCATCTCGTGGTCACTAAAATCCACATACCTAGGGAATATAATCATGGTGGGATAACTTTCTTCTTCTCTAATAGAGGGAGCAGCACTGGGCTGTGGGGGAGCTTACTGAGCCTTGGCCTTCCCTTTTTCCTTGGCAGATAGGCGTGGTCGCTTGGCTTTTGGTTGTGGCAGCGTAACCCTTTCACTATTCGAGCCCTAGGCCTCGGCAACTCTTCTCTTAGCTGGTTCAGCAGCTGGATGGTCTGCAATACTCTTGGAGCGCCCTTCAGTGTGTGCTTCCGACGCCGTGGCTTTCTTGGATGAAGCCGCGTCTTTCTTCTTGCCGCGGGTGACCGAAGGAGGCATGAAAGGGTAGAAGAAAGAGAGGCGAGGAGACGGAGGGCAGCTGGAGCTAGCTGGGGAGAGGGTTTCACAGACGAAGGAGAGGGAACGAGTGCGTCGACCTCTAGGTGAGAGTGTGCAGGGTCGCCAGAGAGCGGGTGTGAGAGGGAAATAGGGTTGAAATGAGGAAAGGTAAAGAGAAATGAGTTTCACCATCGAGTAAATAAGGAAAGTTGAGATTTTTGATTTTTAAAAAAGCAGCCCTAATATAAGAAATGGCGTATATACCCCTATGTTAAGTTCAGAACGGTTTAAAGCTTATAAGAGCATTTTTGAGAATGAAGGTTTGAGAAAAAACTGTTTGTGCAACAAATAATGAGATTAAAATATTTGAGAAAGCTAAAGAAAATGGAATCAAGCCCATTTGACTTACTCATCACTTTCATTAGGCATGATTAGAAAATGAAGATAAGCAAGTATTGAAAGTAAACAAAAAAACCTTTTTGTTTTGAAGCAAGGTATAGAGTCAACCCCAAATCATGTTTTTAATTAATAAAATAGTCCGATAAAGTATTCACTTTTTGACTCAAGGAAACACGTTGATTAGACACCAGAGTCCTTGGTTACTCAATGTAGCTTATCTTTCTGAATTTTGCTGAACAGAGTTGACAACCTTCATCATGACTAGATTAACCTTCATTTCATTGATGGAGGATCTAATTTCTCTGAAGATGAGGTCATTGCTCTGAAATTATTGCAGTATAGTTTTTAAGAGGCGTATTCTCTAATTGACTTCAGATTAGGTAACTTGTTTAAGGACAATACATGCCAATCAATTCATAAACCAAGAAGCGTATTTGTAGTGAATTTTCAGACGCTTAGGCAATGGTCATTTTCAATGACTTGATGAATGTTTTAATCCTATTATGAGTGCAAGATTGGTAGAACTCAATGCAATGATTAATAAAAATGAGGATTATAAACAAGAAACCATTTTATTAACCATGAGTAAAATAGATGAACTTACCTCGGGTTGTATAAATGAATGAAAACATTCTCAACTCCCCCTCACTCAATGCTCGGTGAAAAGTGAAGGTTCTGAGGTAAAAGATTTGAAATGGAAATGGAGGAGGTAGTGGGAAGAAGAAATCATAAAAACTCTCCATTGGATCTTCAAACCCAAGAACGGCTTAGTGACAATGTCGACACATTTTGTGGGGGTGTCGACCTGCCTAGAGGAGGCGTAGCCTTTGCAAGGAATTTGTAGCATTAACACCAGATATGCACAGACTCATGTAGAGTATAAACTGAAACAAGCATAGACCTTAACTGCTATGCACCGACCTTGTTGTGCCATAATCACAACATGCACCAACCATACTCATGATGTGCACCGACTTTTATTAAGCCATTGCCCTCCTGGTGTCGACACATGACTGGGCAAGTGTCGACCTGTTCAGTAGACTTTGTTCTGCATGTCTCGACACATGACTGTCCACTTGAACTATGCTCACCCAGTTTCTGTGTGATACTTTATTTTTGAAAATACATCTGCGAGCTTCTACTGCCAGTTCCTTTTACTTTCTTCTTTCAGATAATCATTCAACAATGGTTTTATCTCTTTGCTGCCACTGAGATGTGCTTTGTTGGATGCTAAAGCTTTAAACATGCTTATGCACTAGAAATGAACTATACAGTTAACAACATGCATTCCTGACTTATGGTACTTGGCGGAGGCCTGTCCTCACGCATGAAGAGAGTTTCCTGACAGGCGTGGCCTGTCTTTGCACTTCTCGACATTTGATATACCATTTAGTCAAGAGATGATATACAACTAAAAATAGCTAGAAATGCATACAAGCTCCCCCTGAGTGTGACCAACATTCAAAGCATGGTTTATATAGCCAATAGATCAGTTCTAGATCAAAGCAGACATGCTTGTTCCAATCATAGCAAAGACAAGTAACTTGAGAACTTAAAAGGGATAGATAGCTCAAACCTGATTGGATTGAGGTCTGCATAGACCAAGCTCTCTCCTTAATGTTGAAAACCTATCATTGCTTAAGGGGTTTGTGAAGATTTCTGCTATCTGATTTTTTGATTCAACAAAGTGGAGCTCAAAGTGATTTTTGAGGACTTCATCCCTTATAAAATGATGCCTAATTTCAATGTGTTTAGTCCTAAAGTGCATGACTGGATTCTTTGGCAGATTTATAGCACTTGTGTTATCACACAGAATGGGAACACAGCCAAGATCTATTTGATAGTCTTGGAGTTGGTGTTTGATCCACATTACTTGGGTGCCACAACTCCCTATAGCAACATATTCTGCCTCTGTAGTTGAGAGGGCAATCGAGTGCTGTTTCTTGGAGGCCCAAGAAACCAAACACCCCCTAAGAAATTGGCAATAGTCACTAGTGCTCTTGCGGTCCAGTTTGCATCCAACATAATCTGTATCTGAATAAGAAATAAGTGAAAGTTCACAGGATGCAGGATACCATAATCCCAATTCTTGAGTGCCAGCAAGGTATCTAAAAATACGCTTGACAGTAGTCAAGTGGGAATCTCTAGGACTAGACTGAAATCTAGCACAAAGGTAAACACTAAACTGAATGTCTGGTCTAGATGCAGTTAGATAGAGTAATGACCCGATCATACCTCTGTATCTCTTTACATCTACAAGTGTACCTTCTTCATCTGCATCCAGTGAAGTAGCAATCCCCATTGGAGTTCCTAATGGTTTACAGTTTGTCAGATCAAACTTGTTCAGCAACTCCTTCACATATTTGGCTTGATTGATAAAACATCCTTCATTGCTTTGATTAATCTGGAAGTCAAGAAAAAATTGAAGCTCACCCATTAGACTCATTTCAAATTCATTGGTCATGAGTTTTGTAAACTCCTCACACATTTGAGATTTAGTGGACCCAAACACTATGTCATCCACATAAATTTGAACTATCAAGACATCTTTACCTTGTTTCTTGGTGAATAGTGTCTTGTCTACATTACCTCTTGAATACCCTTGTTCGGTGAGGTATGAGCTTAGTCTGTCATACCAAGCTCTAGGTGCCTACTTCAAGCCATATAAAGCCATGTCTAACTTATAAACATGATCTTTGAAATATGTGCATTCAAAACCCGGGGGTTGCTCTACATAGACTTCTTCTTTAATAAGACCATTTAGAAAAGCACTCTTAACATCCATTTGATGCAGTTGGATTTTTTGAGAACATGCAAATGCTAGCAAACTTCTAATGGCCTCTAGTCTAGCAACAAGTGCAAAAGATTCTTCACAATCTATGCCAAATTCTTGATTATACTCCTGAGCCACCAATCTACATTTGTTTCTTATTATCTTTCCATCTTCACTAAGTTTATTTCTGAAAACCCATTTAGTTCCTATGACTGATTTCTCTTGATGCCTGGGAACTAGATGCCAAACTTTGTTTCTTTCAAACTGGTTTAATTCATCATGCATGGAGTTTATCCATTTATCATCTTTTAAGGCCTCTACAATATTTTTGGGTTCAGTTTGAGATACAAGAGCAAGTTGTTCAATTTCATCCATAGTTTTGAAATAAGACCTAGTTTTGATTCGGTCATGTAGATTACCTAAGATGTTTTCTAAGGGATGGTCTTTTAACACTCTTAAATCATGCGGAGTGTTACCTTCATCTGCTTCGGTGACCGGATCATTGCTTGGCCCTTATTGGTCTTCATTTGCTTGTGTCTCCTCATGTGGAAGTGCCTCTTTTCCTTTTATGTTTAGGAATTCCCCATCATCATCTTCCCTGCAAGTGTTGACATGATCAATCTCATCAAAGGTGATGTGAGGAGATTCTTCCACACCAAGGGTTTTAAGATTATAGACTCTATAAGCTCTAGAATTATTAGAGTACCCAAGGAATATCCCTTCTTCGCTCTTGGGCTCAAACTTGTCTAGAACTCTTTTATCATTGTTATGAACAAAGCACTTTGACCCAAAAACTTTCATGTGAAAGAGAGATGACTTTTTACCTTTTAACAGCTCATACAGAGTCATTTTGGTGAGTGACCTTACCATTGAGCGGTTGATGATATAACATGCAGTGTTTACCACTTCTACCCAAATCTCTTAGGTAGATGCCTTTCAGCCAGCATTGTGCGTGCCATCTCTATGAGAGTTATGTTCTTCCTCTCAACTATCCCATTTTGTTAAGGGGTCCTTGGTGATGAAAACTTGTGAATGATTCCTTCAGACCTACACAAATTTTCAAATTCAGCATTGTCGAATTCACCACCATGATCTGAAAGTATGTTAGAAATCTTAAACTTACTGTCTTGCTTCACTTGCATATACAATGTCTGAAACTCATCAAAGGCATTATTTTTATGTGCAAGATAAAATACCCAAGTGAATCTAGTAAAGTCATCTATTGAGACATAACCGTATCTTCTACCACTTAATCTAGCTATTTTGGTTGGACCAAACAAGTCGATATGGATTAGTTCAAGTGGTTTAGATGATGAGTTTTCAGTTCTGCTTTTAAATGACTTTCTAGTTTATTTTCCTTGAGCACATGCATCATAAATCTTACTATTCAGTTTGAATTTTATTTCAGGCAGACCTTTGACAATTGAATGCTTCACCAATTTATGAAGAGTATTGTAGCTAACATGACCTAGTCTGCGATGCCACAAACATGCTAATTCAGATTTGGATGTAACAAGACAAAGATTGATGTGAGCAGGGTCATCTAAGTCAATCATGTACACGTTATTGACTCTTTTACCAGAAAACTTGGTTTCTTTTGAATTAGGTTGCAAGATCCTACTTTCATTAAAGTCAAAGACTACAGTGTGACCTTTATCACATAGTTGACTTATGCTCAGCAAATTGTACTCCAAACCATCAACAAGTAATAAATTATCAATTGAGTTGGAGGGGTTCTTACCAGCTTTACCTGTACCGATGATCTTTCCTTTGTTGTTTCCTCCAAATCTGACATGTCCAGCTTCCTTTTCAACCAGGAGACAGAATTTGGTTCTATCTCCAGTCATGTGTCTTGAGCAGCCACTGTTAAGATACCAATGGTTGTGTGCGGCTGCAAGACACTCCTGCACAAGGAATTAAGTGACAATGTTTAGAACCCAAGGATAATTGGGTCCCAATAATTTTTTCATTTCTGTAAAGTATGACAACACAGATTTTGAAATCCAGCCTTTCATAGCATTTTTGCTTTGCTGGGAGTTCTAGTTTTTCTTCTCCTTAGTCTTTTGGACTTTATGGTTTTTGGGAATGGTGGAAAAGGATTGTTTGTTAGACCATTTGTTCCAGTTGGTTGGTCTAGAGGAATAGGAGGTGTTATAGTGCCTAGGTTGTTGAGGTTGAGTGAACCTATGACCGTAGGGAACATAACTGCTCCTAACCAATGGAGGCGTTGACCTATAGAAGGTAAAGTCTCGACCTATCTCACGTCCTATCCATCTATGGCTATTTCTAGATGAAGGATGTGTCGACCTCCTGCACTGAAAGTGTCGACCTGTTGGTGCAAACATGGGGTAATGTTGGGCGTTTGACTAGGTGGGTGTCGACCTGTTTCGTGGATTGTCCGACCTGTTCCAACATTGTAACTGTTTCTTCTATTGGAATGTACAGGCTGATGCTTGGATGGGTGTCAGCCTGTTTGAGATTGTTGGTTAACCTTTTTGGGTTGTTGAGAAGTTTTGTTGATTGATTCTCCTACTTTTTCTTTTCCTTTGTTTTCAACATTTTCATGGTGTATTGTTTTGGAGGTTGATGCTTTGGAAGATGAAACAAAGGTGGTAGTTTTTGACCCAAAAGTTTTCTTCTTGGTTGGCTCATACCCTAGCCCTTCTCTGTTGAAGTTTATTTTAGTTCCTAGCAGTGCATTCAAGTTTTCACTTCCATCAACAAATTTTTCAAGAGCGGTTTGTTTATCTGCTAGTTCCTTCTGAAGTTTTTCATTTTCTTTCAACAGTTGTGAATTGACATGTCTAAAGGCATCTAATTTTTCATTGCACAGATTGTTGTCCTTCACAAAGCTTTGTATCTTTAGCTTCAGTTCATCAATTTCATCTCTCAATCTTTCATTTTCATCCTCCAAATCTTTTATGTATTTTCTTCCTTCTTCAAGATTTTCATTCATTTTTCTTAGATCCTCAATTTCAGATTCTAGAGAGATTATCTTTTCATTGAGTGTTTTATCTTCGTTACAAGAGTCAACCTTCTTCTTTAAGGTTTTGTTTTCTTTTCTGTACACTTCATACTTATCCATCAATCCGAAGTAAGCTTGTTCCGAATCATCAGTAGAGAAGTCCTCAAAGGGAGAGCTCACCTCGCGGTCATTTTCTCCTTTGGCCATTAGGCAGAGATTATCTTTTTCTTCCTCAGAGGAGTTGTCTTCAGTCTCTTCCTCTTCTTCATCACTCCAAGTGCACACCATGGCCTACTTCTTCTTGCTCTTCCACCTGGGCATAGCCTTCTTAGCTCCTTCTGGACACTCAGACTTGATGTGTCCTGGTGTAGTGCCCCAGAATTTATGTAATAATTTCTGAGTTATTTATAGAACTTTCTGGAATTCATAAGGGCTAAATAGACTAATAAAAGGATTATTAGATTAATAAGTCATTATAAGGCCCAATTATGTTAAATAATTAACCTAGCCTATTTAAATAAAATCCAAAAGGTTTAAGGACCAAGCCCATTAAGTTTGGCCCATATTCTAGAAGGTTATTTAGCCTATTCACGTATTTTAATGATAAATACCATTTTTATGGATAATAATATGATAATTAACAAAAGAGTTTCATTGATGTTGAACTCTGTGCACGTTGGATGTAGCGGTCTATCGTGCGACCGCCACAGTCATGTAACGCACCAGTCTTGATGCGTTACATTCTGTCAGTTCCGTGAAAGAAAGAACGAGTAAAAAGATTAGAACTTTGGGATCTTATCTATAAGAGATCGACTTGGGAGAGTTTATAACATTACTAAGGACTCTTAGGGATAAGATTCTAGCAAATTAAGGACTCTATAATCGATTTAATCTTCAAAACCCTATAAATAGGACCTAGTTCTGAACTGAGCGACCCTTACTTTTGGCTCGTGAAGAATCAAGGTAAGGAGCTATAATTTCGGGTAAGTTCTTTAGAAGATTTTGTTTAGTATACTTTAGACTAATAGTTCTACAAACTTCATGTTAGGAGATCAAGCAACCAAGGAGATTGAAGCTTCCAAAGTTGCTGGTTCGACCATAGTAACTCAGGATTCAGAGCAAAAGACCCTTGAAGATCAAGAGATTAGGACGTCTAAACGAGGTAATTATAATTCAATCCTTTAAAACTTTTTGTTCACCTTAGTTTCATCTTCTTACTCTCAAAATTTCACATCTTTAGGACAAGAGGTTGGAGAGATAGAGCAGCAGGAAGTTGCTAGAAAATCGTTGGAAAAGGAGAGCTAGGGCTCGAATTTCAGACTCAAATTAGAAGCTTAAAACCTAGTTAAGAGGTAGGTTATCTCATGATTGGTAAAAACATCTTGTTAAGGATAAAAGCCCTCTGATTGTATTTGATTTCATGCATTATAGACTATGAATTCCATGTTTTAGTGGGTTCATGCATACATACATATTCTTAGCCCTAATCAAAGATCAAAG
This sequence comes from Amorphophallus konjac, assembly GCA_022559845.1. Taxonomy (NCBI): domain Eukaryota; kingdom Viridiplantae; phylum Streptophyta; class Magnoliopsida; order Alismatales; family Araceae; genus Amorphophallus; species Amorphophallus konjac. The sequence goes on from CM040125.1 coordinate 158,864,436, forward strand.
ATATTATCTTATCAATTCACTGCAACCTATGCATCTAGATGACCTTTACTTCGTTTTGTCATGATTGGGGTAGTTAAATGATGCGGGATGAGACCACGGACACGACAAGCTCATGACTGCCCCTTAACGAGGGAAGCGTCGGACGTGCGCGGTTGAGAAACCGGCAATGAGCTAGGGTGATCGGCTCTCTCGTGTGCCCGGATCGGGTCATGGGACGGTCTCGCACTCTCTCGCAGCAGCGGTAATGAATAGATAAGGCGAGCTAGATATCCCTACACATGCTCTCTAGCAGGGGCATAATCAAATATATATGAAGTAAGCAAAATGCCAAGTAAGGGAGCGAATGCGATACCTCCACGCGCTCGGCGTGGGGAAGACGGACCCGGCCGAAACTCGTACTCCCGGGATAAATATTACACAATGATGATAGCAATGAAATATCGCCCACTCCACGCATGGAGGTAAGGGGCTACACAACTAGGCCCGGGAGGACCGAATTTGGGTTGACGGGCGGCTTCCCTCATTGATTCGGCAACACCCGAACACGTGACGGTGGGGCCCACGTGCCGTCCGGAGGGGCCGTGTGGGACCCGGTGTCACCACTGTGGTGGGGACACTTGTGGAAGTGTTCCCTGGGCTGGCGGCACACTGGTTCGCCGGCCGGAGGCCAGGCGGCTCCGTTCGGCCCCAGTCGGGATAACCGGCCACAGATCTGCAGCTTCTGGTTTTCAGCGCGCGTCCCGGCGAGAACGGGCGCTACGATCAGCCCCAATGTCGGATCGACACGAGACTGGCGCCGTTGGAAAGCTAACTTCAAATCCTTCAACCTAGGCCTAGAGATCTGGCCTGGATCTACACGTATCTAGGCTTTAATGAATTTACAACTTCCTATTATACAGTATTCGAACACTCAGATCTGTAGGGCTATTCTCTGAGAACTGCCTTTGACCGCTATGAAACCCTTGGATTCAGACTTCGACTTCTTCATAAAAGTTGTGGGAAATTGAGCTAGGAAAACGTAAAAACTAGTTTGGACAAGTTTGGATGTGGCTACGAATTGATAGGAGTTTTTCACTAACAGTGGGTCAGATTTGGAAGTGGGCTGAAAGCACTGTAGCTGATATAGAACACGAATTGTGAAAAATGGATAGAGGGCGGATCAAAAATCAAGAAAGATGGTAGATGTAGGGGATGATGGATAGAACTCCCAGTAAAATTGGGAGGATTTAGAAAAATCAAAAAGAGGGTCGGAGGTGAGAAACGCAGGGCTGCTGTCACTGTAGATAGAGACAAAATAGATCTGGGAGTGAAAGATGCATGAAAATGGAAAAATACTAAACGAGGGATTTTGGATCGGAATGTTTTTGTGGATGATGGGGTGGAAGATAGGAACACACCATAAAAATTACAGACCAAGAAGAGGCCGTGGCTGATAGCAGGAATTTCTAGAAGAGACTGCTATCTGCCAAGGACAGAACTTCGACGGTGGCTCGTTGGCGGTCCGACGGCGGCACGAACGGCGGCGGCGGCGGCACAGATCACAACCAGAGATTGGGGAAGGGGAATAGATATGATTCCACTCTAGAAAGGGGGTTGGAGAGGGAAGAACAGCAGGAGGAGGGGCTGGGGGCGCAAGAAGCTTCAAGCATTCAACACAATTTTTGATTTTTTTCCTTAATTTTCAAAGGAAAATACATGGTTTTATATGCTAGGTATCTAATCAATTGTACACCCTTGGATCAAGGGCTTGGGATTGAAGGGCTGGGATGTGGTTTGAACAACACACAAAAACTAATAAAAAATCAAGGGGAAGGGGGCGCACCATTGACCATCTGTAAGGTTGAATGGGGTAGGTGGCCAACCTATTAGAATGTTGACCCCTTTAACCCCATGTGTCCATATGACCAGCCCACCCTTCTAGATGTCCACCTAGGAAGGTTGACCAGGCCCACAAGGTGACATGGACCAATGGGGAAGGGCTGAGGGCCCCCTTGCTGGTCCTACTGCATAATTGCATAAAAACCCACGCAATCCATGGGAATGACTCCTTGGCTTATAAAGCCTTACATTTGCGTACATACTTTCCCAAGGATATAAAAATAAACTAAATGATATAAATGCAATATGAAAAGTACTTACTTGGCGTCGATTCCCATCATTAAATATTTTTAAAACATGACATGGTTTCAAATCATAGTCTTTTTATTTCATTATACTGCTAGCAGGGACTCTGATGCATCATACTTAGACCGTCACAGACTGTAACGGCCTTACGATAAGCTGTCACACCCTCTACTGCATCTTAACTACTATGTTGTCTCTAACGCACCTTAACAGGAGCGTTACATTAGTGTAACGGCCCCTCGATAGACCGTCACAATCACTGTGACGCACCCATTCTATACCGTCAGGTTAACTGTGGACAGAATAGGAAACTAGTTAATTTAACTTATAAATAAGCCTAGTTATGTAAGTTTTGACCTAATTTCATGTCTTTAAGATTATCTACTGATTCATGATAGAAATTGCATAATTAAGGTATCTTAAGTTATTTTAAGTTATGTTAATTTCATGTGCCAAAATTCTATAGTTTTGTATCTAAATCATAATTTTCCAAAGATGTATTGACGGAGTTTTATCATGATTTCCTATTGTTACACAACCTCTCTATCAATAGAGTCATTTCTTTAAGTACATGGCACATATTCCGGTATGTTGTCCATTAGTTCACTTTGCACTATAGGAACATTATTCTTGGACATGAGGACCTCTCTATTGGATATTCCTTCCAATGGACTAGAAAATCTTATTTCAAGGCCTTTGTAATTCTCCGCGAGCCTGGGATTCCCAGTAGGACGTCGAGTTGGTTGTACAATTAAAACCAATTGATTAGATTACACTATCGATGTTTCTGGTTATCGTAGTGTAACAGATATATATTGGACCGTCAGGCATATGTAACGGCCCAATATACGACCGTCACATTCAACTAAGTTCGATTTCTTGGTTTGAGATTCAGACTAATGTAACGGCCGAATACTGGAGCGTCACATCATGTAACGGCCTAGTACACAACCGTCACAATGCTTGAGTATTTTCACTAGAGGTTTAACCAAGGGTTGATATTCCAAGGTTTCTAGATGGACTCTTGATGATCTAGAACTTATCATATTGATCAAGAAACCTAATATAATGAATGGAAGATAAAGAATGTACCGTTATACTGTTGATTTATTTCCATAAGGATAACATAGTATATGTCATTCTTGATTTCTCATGATTCTTATTAAAGCATTCATTCATTGAATTATTGTTATCAAGAGCTTGTTGGAATTGTACATTCTTGGCCATACTTTATTGTTACATGCGTGGAAAAAGCTTGATTTATACTTGAAGATGCGATCGAGCACTGATTGAGTTCAAGGGCTCTATGCTAGTCCCCTCGGCTGATTGTCGGAAACATACTATTATAAACCATGGGATATGATGCTACTGGCGTCGCATTACGCTGGGAGTACTTTCTTTGTAAATAAGTGAAAATTCACAACACAATACATCATGATTGATACTTGACTTTCTTGATATTCCACAGAAATTCACGAAGTACTTGCTCATAAGCAAAAGATACTAGAGTGATGATTATGTGACTTGCTAGTACATTCTCGTTACATTCTTGTTCATGAAAGGCCATATCATGTTCTTATAACATTCTTGCTAGTTCATACTTGCTCTCATTCTATCTTACATACTTTGGTTTAATCACGTGATTGATCGCATTCGCATGATTTTACCTTATTCCTCTAGAGCAAAAACGTTAATTACTTTAATGATGCCTTCATGTTGATGCGAAGATATCTACTGGGCAAGTGTGCTCATTACCTATTTCCATTTTTTTTTCAGGAAATGGAAGTGAGTCGGGTTCAGATTCAGAATGTTCAAGTAGCAGATCTGAGAGTGAATAAAGAATGTGTAAAGACTTAGGAAGTTTACATTATTTAGATCGAGTCTATGTAATTTTTTATTTCTTGAGTCTAGCATGATGAAAGTTGAATTAGTGGTTGTATTCAAATAGTGGATTTGATTATTAATGAAAGTTGAAGTTGAGTAAATATTGTGTGATTGCATTCTTATGTGAGATTACCTTGCGCTCTGATCGTTCTTGCTTGCAAGAGGCTTACCATGTCGACTGTTCACGTTCCTCGAGTGAGTCTATTGCTGTAATAAAGGCTCGGGATGTGACAGTTAAGTTGGTATCAGAGCCTAAGTCTCAGGACTTAGGGAGAAGAGTCATGTCATAGGATAAGTCCAAGGTTTAAGGACCCCTACCTATGAACTAAGGAAGAAATTTCCAAACCCATGTGAGAATTGGGTAGAACGCAGGATAAGATAGTTAGTTAGCTTTAAGATTGATTTTCCTTCCAATTCCACGAGAAATAACAAGTTGTTATTTTTCTCTCGGGTACCCTATTATTACCATGGCTCATCGTGTAGATTGGAATGGTATGCAACAAACTGTTGCTGGCCTCACTCAGGCATTACAAACCATGGCGCAAGCTGGCGCAGGTGCAAGGGCTGGTGATTTACATCGCAACTTTCGGAGCTTAAACCCTCTGCGTTTGAATGGTTCTTGTAATCCGGATGAACCGGAGAACTGGATAGACGAAATGAATCGTATCTTTGACATTATCCAATACACCGATCAAGAGAAGGTGCGTCTCGCAACCTTCCAACTCAACAAAGATGCCCGTACATGGTCGAAGTCGGTTCCGGCACCTCCGGCCGATGCACCTCATACATGGGATGCTTTTCTTACCCTATTCCGTGCCAAGTACTTTTCTAAGCACGTAAAGGAATGAAAGGCTATGGAGTTCGCCGCTCTTCGGCAAGGAATGATGACGGTGGCCGAATATGAACTGTAATTCTCAAGGCTTGCACCTCTTGCACCGCATCTTATCAGCACCGATTTATTGAAGGCTAATCGGTTCATGGACGTGTTACGGCCCGATTTCATTCAGCAGCTCAGGACCCAAAACATCCGTACTTATGCGGAAATGGTTCAACGAGCGTATTTGTGTGAAAGGACCTTAGAGAAGGTCGAGAAATTAAAAGGGAAAGGAGAAGAGTCTAGCCGATGCACAGATCGGCGTTATAAGAAAGAAAAGTTCAGCATCATGGAGCCCTACAAGAGCCGTGATAGTAAGAAGAGATCCCGGAATGGGAATTGTGGAAGTTCCCATAAGCAAAAGAAAGTCAAGGAGGAGAAGGAGCAGGTCGCCAAAGCTTGCACATTTTGTGAAAAATTCAGCCATTCGGTTGAGGAGTGTTGGATGCGCCTTGGCGCTTCTTTACGTTGTGGAAGCAGGGAGCATCGCATGCCAGATTGCCCCCTTATGAAAGACCAATCGTCTTGTGGAGGACGTAGGAGGCAGGCTCGCCTCAATGCCATCTTAGAAGAAGAGGAAGCGCCCAGGGATGGTGGGCTTATGGAAGGTACTCTTCAAATTTATTCCCATCCTGCATTTGTGCTATTTGACACTGGTGCCTCTCATTCTTTTATCTCCACTACTTTTGCAAAAACATTATCAATTGCATCAGTTCTCTTACCTTCAGATCTCGCTATTACCACACCCTTAGGTTCTGGAACAAAGCTTACCGACTATTATCCTAATAGTGAAGTGATAGTAGAAGGTCACAATCTCCCCACAAACTTAGTATGCCTTGACATGAAATGTTATGATGTCATTTTAGGGATAGATTAGCTTGTAGATCATGATGCTTATATCAATTGCCGCAATAGGATTATATCCTTTTGAAAGCCCGGTCTTCCAAGATTCTCTTTTCTTGGCATCAAGTACCAGAATCATCCTACTATCATATCTTCTCTTCACGCTTGCAAACTTATCTCGCAAGGATGTGAAACTTTTCTTGCTTCTATCATTAATACCAAATCCAAGGAGATTATCTTAGCAGACATTCCTATTGTAAGTGAGTTCCCTGATGTGTTCCCGTCCGAATTACCCAGTTTATCACCCGAGAGGGAAGTGAACTTCACTATTAAACTCATTCCAAGAGCAGCACCTGTTTCTATAGCCCCTTACAGGATGTCCCCCACAGAACTCAAGGAATTAAAAAGGCAGTTGCAGGAATTACTAGACAAAGGCTTCATCATACCTAGCACATCCCCTTGGGGTGCGCTGGTTCTATTTGTCAAGAAAAAGGATGGTTCTCTCAGGCTATGCATCGATTACCGGCGACTGAATCAACTCACAATTAAAAACAAGTATCTGTTGCCGCGTATTGATGAGCTCTTCGATCAGCTTTCAAGAGCAGAATATTTCTCTAAGATTGACATCAGATCAAGTTATCATCAGCTTAGAATTAAAGAAGATGACATTTATAAATCGGCTTTTCGAAGTCGTTATGGCCACTATGAATTCGTTGTAATGCCATTCGGGTTAACAAATGCCCTAGTAGCATTTATGCAACTTATGAATAATATTTTCCAGCCATATCTGGACCAATTCATCGTCGTCTTCATTGATGACATCTTGATATATTCAAAGATAACGAAAGAACATGAAGAACATCTGAAGATAGCTTTGCAAACACTTAGAGAACATAAACTCTATGCCAAGCTAAATAAATGCGAATTCTGGCTCAAGGAAGTTTCATTCTTATGCCACATTATTTCAAAAGAAGGTATTGCGGTGGATTCTTCTAAAGTAGAAGCTGTCAAGAATTGGAGCCGGCCAACGACTGTATCAGAAGTAAGAAGCTTTCTGGGTCTAGCTGGTTATTATAGAAGATTCATTAAATATTTTTCAAAGATTGTAGTTCCTTTAACTAGACTGATGAGAAAAGAAAATCCTTTTGTCTGGTTAGAGGAATGTGAGGAGAGTTTCCAACTGTTAAAATTCATCTTACTACAGCTCCTATTCTAACACTACCGATGGAAGGTGGTGGATTCGAAGTATACACGGATGCATCAGGTATTAGCTTAGGGTGTGTCCTCATGCAAAATGAAAAAGTAATATGTTATTCTTCTAGACAATTGAAGCGTCACGAGAAAAATTATCCTATACATGATTTGGAATTAGCAGCTGTCATTTTTACCTTGAAAATTTGGCGTCATTATCTCTATGGAGAAAAGTTTACGGTCTACTCAGACCACAAAAGCTTGAAATACTTATTTTCTCAAAAAGAGCTAAATATGAGGCAGAGAAGATGGTTGGATAATCTCAAGGATTTTGATTTTTCTATTCAATATCATCTTGGCAAGGCTAATGTTGTTGCGGATGCACTCAACAGAAAACCAATGGGTGTGCTATCAAGTCTTATGATTAGTATGACTAATCTTATTCCTCAATTTGCTCTGTTGAACTTAGATATTGACAGGAAGGAAGAAGATTACTTCATGGCTAATATCCGAGCTCAACCCACCTTAATAGAGGATCTAGTCAAGTTGCAGAATGATGATCTCATGTTACTAGAAATTAAGGCTAAAATTGAACAACGGGCGGATTTCTCTATTACGGAGGATGGAAGATTGCTATTCAAGGGCCGAGTGTGTGTACCGGATCATGAGGATAGAAAGAAATTGATTCTAGAAGAAGCACATAAATCCAGGTATACCATTCACCCAGGTAGTACAAAAATGTATCAGGATCTCAAAAGAAATTTCTGGTGGCCCAACATGAAGAGAGAAATGGCTGATTTCATGTCTCGCTGTCTCACTTGTCAACAAGTAAAGGCAGTGTATTTTAGACCCGCAGATAAACTGCATCCCTTGAATATTCCCAATGGAAGTGGGAGAGTATAGGGATGGATTTCATTATGGGGTTACCTAAGACAAGAGGTGGACATGATGGTATATGGGTAATCATAGACCGATTAACTAAATCTATATATTTCATACCAGTCAAAAGTCGATGGTCTGTGGATATCCTGGCATCATTATACATAAGGGAAATTGTTAAATTACATGGTGTCCCAATCACTATTATATCTGATAGAGATCCTCGATTCACATCATAATTTTGGAAGGGTCTACAACAGTCACTAGGGACTAGATTGAATTTCAGCATAGCCTTTCATCCACAAACTGATGGTCAGACAGAAAGAACGAATCAGGTGGTAGAAGACATGCTCAGGGCTTGTGTTATTGATTTTAGAGGTAGTTGGCATGTTCACTTGTCTCTGGTAGAATTTGCATATAACAACAGTTACCAAGACAGCATACAAATGGCACCTTTTGAAGCTCTATATGGAAAAAGTTATCGATCACCAATATGATGGAGTGAAATAGGGGAAAGATAATTCCTAGGCCCCGATATTATCAGAGATTCTATAGAGAAGATCAAGCTTATTCAAGAGAGAATAAAGATGGCACAAGATAGGCAAAAGTCTTATGTTGATAATCGTAGACGCGACTTGAAATTTCAAGTAGGAGACCATGTGTATCTCAAGGTTTCTCCAGGTCGTGGTATTCGGAGATTTGGCATTAAGGGCAAACTAACTCCAAGGTTCATTGGTCCGTTTGAAATTCTCGAAAGGGTCGGTGAAGTGGCTTATAGACTGGCATTACCTCCATAATTAGCAGGAGTTCATGACGTATTTCACGTCTCTATGCTAAAGAAATATGTATATGATCCTGACCATATTATCACTTATGACAATCTGGAGATTCAGAAGGATATGACGTACGAGTAAATGCCAATAAAGATTTTGGAACGAGAAGTGCGTCAACTAAGAAATAAAGTTATTCCTATGGTCAAGATTCAATGCAAGAAAACATGGCCATATGAAGCAACATGGGAAACCGAAGAAGCCATGCAGAAAAGATTTCCAGAATTATTCAACTGTAAGTACACTCTGATGCGGGACGCTATGCGAACTAGGACTCTATGCAACGATATGACTAAACGGACTCCTATGACCAGCAATGACACAACAATCTGATTAGCGTAACTCGACGCCTAAAGTTCCCAAGAGAGGAATTATGCTATATAACAAGGAACACAAGCTCGCAAGCATCCCAAGAGAGGGAAGCGCGCTGATCTGCACGGTTGAGAAACCGGCGAGTCTAGGGTGGTCAGACTCCACACTCGTGACTCGGATGAGTCACGGGACGGTCACACTCTCTCGCCACAGTAGTGAATAAAAGAAATGAACTGGCTAAGAACCTACTATGCACACACACAGCAGCATCAAGAGAAAATACTAAAAGAGCAAGCTAACCAGGCAAAGAAGTAGACGCATACGTCCACGCTCGGGGCGTGGGGAAGAAGCCCGGCCAAGTCACACGATCCCCGGTACAGGCTAAGTACATACAACCCAAATAATGCCCACTCCTTGCAGAGAGGTAAAAGGCTACACGGCGATCCGGGGTCATGAGACGTGGGGTGACGGGTACCGGGTCGGTGAAGCTCGCCGTCCACGTGTGGCCGCAACCGAAGTGAACTGCGCCACGCCTACGAACTAGCTAGGGTCCGGCAGCAAGGAAGGTGAGCCTCGTCGCCTAGGATGGAGTACGGCCCCTGGAGGAGGGCAGCAAGGGACGGCGGCCACTCAGGAAGACGCTGGACGCCAACGGCGTGGGAGGGAAGCTCCGGCGTGCTCTTGAACGGGTGGGCAGACTGCTGGCCAATCTGCACTTTTTCGGGGAGCGGCAGGATGATGATGTCGGTAGGCCACCTTCTGTTCGTCGGCCGGCCACGAAACTTGGTGGGGACGCTTCTGGGGATGTCCCACGAAAGCCGGTCAAACGGTAACTGCAACTGAGCTCCGAGGAAGTGGTTGCGAATTTCGCCGTAGCCCCTAGGCAATCTGGTCTGTCCTCGGGCAGGAGGACAGCGAGTCAAAGATTGGGTTGGAACCAAGGCTTCCTGGCGGCTTTTGGGGCGGGACTTTCTCTGGTGGATAGATGAGGGTCGTGGGGTGAATGAGTAGCAGCGGCGGGGTGGTGTGTAGTGGTGATTTTTGGCGTGAGAAGTAAAGACAGAAAAGACTCAGTTCTGTAGTCCAGTACAGTCAGAACTGAGAGGAGGTGAAGGTGGATGTGGCAAGCAAGGAAAATAGTTTTTAAAATGCACAAGAAAATTATTGAGAGGGGTTTATGATGTTTTTAAGAAGTTCTGTAAGTCTCCGGTCATTCTGAGATGATTTGAGGGTCATCCCTTTGGAGGTGATTGAGCACTGTCTCGCCGGGATTGCACAAGGGCAGTCTGCGCGACTAAAAGGGATCTAAAGGAAACTTCTTGCACAGATAGAGTTTGGGCGCGGCCTTTTGAGGAGAGATAGAGGACAGGTAGAGGAAGAACGTCTATGAATAAGTGAACATGGTATAAGGATGGGAAATGGGCGTACCAAGGTGATCTTCAGGGTTCAGGTTTTTATGCAGGTCTGCACAGGGGCAGTCAGCGCAGGTAAAAGGCTTACAAAGAGAATTTTCTCAAATGAAACGAATTTTAGGATGAGGTTCTCACCAGTGTCTTGGCAACAGGGAGAGGAAGAAAAGTCAAGAATAGGCTGAGAGGATATAAGGACGGGAAGGAAGGGTTCCAACCTGATCTTTGCGGCCTAATTCTGCAGGCAGATAAGAAAAAACTGATGTGTAGGGCAGCAAGGGCTATCTCCTCTGGACATGTAGCAACCTTTGATCCATGAACTCCGGGCTTGAGGAGAGGTGAGAGTGGTCGCCTCCCTGATGTTGGAGAAGCCGAAACCTACAAGAGATGGGGGGAATAGGGCGTTGCACCCTAGAGGGAGAGGAAGAGGAAGAGGAGAGATAGAGGGTGTCACACCCTAGAGGGGAGAGGAGGAAGAAGAGGGAAATGCTCTTGGCAAAACTCAGATTTTCATTCATTCATCCATCAATCCTCCCAAGAGGGGAATACAAGGTAATATATAAAGTATGGGCTCCATCTTCCCTCCTTAGAGTTTGAATTTGAACCCATTTGAATTTCAAATCCATGGGCTCTCTTTTCCACCTTGGAGTTGGAACCCATCATGAGCTCCACTTTCTCTCCTTGGATTTTGAAACCATTTGAATTTCAAATCCATGGGCTCCCTTTCCCTCCTTGGATAAAATTCAAATTACATACCAAAGACACACCTAAGACGTACATAATACATAATACGACCAAATACGTACATAATGTCAAATACGTACACAATACAAGTACGTATAAAAATACGTACAAAAATACGTATAAAATATGAATACGTACAAAAATACGTACGAAGTGTCAATGCTCCAATGGAGACTCCAGACTGTCCCCCAGCCACAAGGATGTCGGTGTCGACCGAGTCGTGCTACGTGTCCGGTACCTGCGGCTCTCGGAGTCGAGCCATATTCTTGCTCGGGTGTCCTCACCAATTCTCCCCGGGTGGGAAGAACTTGACCCTGTCGAGTAAGGGTCTCCATCGCTCTGTTATTGCTCGAGCAAGTCTAGATCTATCCTCTCAAGCTCTGCCCGGGTGATCCATGCATCATCGGACGCAGGTTGTCCTCTCCAACGCAATAAGTAGCGGTGATACATGCCACTCCTAGTGGTAGTCACCTGCTCATCCAGTATAGACTCTATCCGCTCATGCTGCTGAGGTGACAAGGCTGGAAGTGGACTCTCAGGGGAGGGCTCACTCACAAGGGGTGGAGAAGGCCCAAACAACTTACTAGGGATCACTACCGGGTCCCTACATGTGACTAAGTCCGAGACATTGAATGTGGAATTGATATCATAGTCGTCCGGCAAGTCTATAACATATGCATTAGATCCAACTCGCTTCAAAACTCTAAAGGGGCCAGCACCACGAGCTTGTAATTTCTTCACGGCTCCAGAAGGAAACCGTTCCGGTCTGACCCAGATCATGACATAATCTCCCTCCGGGAACACGCGGGGGTGTCTATGAGTGATAGCCAATTCTTTATATCGCGCGTTGCTGGACTCAAGGTGGTGATGATGATGTAAACTCTGACCTAATTGTGTGGACTCATACCTATGCGAGCGTAGAGGTGGTCCTGGACATCCAAACGTGGACCTAGCATGTCTATGACACCTACCTGATTGGAGAACATGGGGAGGACCTGGACAACCAAAGTTGTACCTATCATGCATAGGTGTCCTACTAAATGTGGTAGACTCAGGGGGTCCAATATGTCCAAACTTACTCACTATGTAACCCCTATATGACTGTAGACATGATGATGCATGAGAGAGAGACCAGTGTTCCTTTCCATCCAAGTTCTGGGGTGTGGATGCATGCAGGGTGAGATGTTGGCGGGCATGTGTAGAAGGGGTATGACAGTAGACCTCTTTGACAAAGGGGAGTGAAGAATATGGGTTGAGAGGATCACTAGGGAGGGGATCGAAAGGGTCAAAGAAATGATGACTCCTCCTGACGGGCCCCTTCACAATACTTGCCCATGTTTGACGCTTGGCAAGATGCGGAGCGTCACCTTCTGTCATTATGATAGATGGGGCAAGGGGCTCATCAGGAAGGCGAGGTTCCTCCCTTGGGACAGTAATGCCATAAGAGGGGACACAGTCAAGCTCATCGGGTATGGGAAAGAACAAAAGGACCTCGAAGGTGATATGACCTATGGTGTACACCGAGGTAACGGACCCTAAAGTAGGGTGCGTGAAGCGATGACCACAGGGTTTGTCAGACCCTAAGGCCAACATATACATCAACTCCCATTGACAATCTAAACTCCTAATAAAGTCCTTCACATTTTCTACAAAGTAGAAGGATCGAAAAGTTGTGTGAAAGGAGTTAAGTGGTATTACTGGGAGTGCTGGTTCCATGGTTGGGTAGTAAAGGATCGAAACATCTAGAATTAGACCCTTCCTTAACCAGCAAGACAAAGGCTCTCCAATGACAAGTTCACCCTCGGGAGACAAGAATGGCTCTAGATGAGGGTCGAAGGGCGAAGCATATACCTCGAGTGATGAAAAGGAGTCCTCTATGATGTGGATGGAACCTTGGCTCTCCTTCGAAGGTACTGGGCCGAGAGTGTTGGCCTCGACCTCCATATGTTTAGGCACGACTCCATCCTGACTCGGAGGTGGGCAAGGGGAAGTCGACGGTCCAATAGGAGTGTGCATCCTTCCTAGTTTCTCCCTAAAAATTTGCAGGAGTTCGGCAAGGGGGAGATCCCTCAGGATAGAGGCATTCGGGGAGACTTGCTGATAATCATGAGACATAGTCTCAGACATAGACTCATACACAGGTGGAACCCTGCCCCTCCAACTATGATGCGCTCGGTTGGGGGTAAGAGGTGATGTGCGTTGTAGAGGTTGAGCCCTTATGGTGACCTTGGAATGGCCGGGAGAGAAAGGAGGAGTGGTAGTGCTCCTCGGGCTATGGCTGTCCAAGTAGGAGGGGGAACGTTGGGGATCATAGATTTTCCTAAGTTCTACCTTCATCTCCTCCCATGAGCCTGTGGGCTCTTTCCTCTTAACCGCCCTAAGACGCCCTATGCGGCTCCACGCCTCCTTGGCTTGAGCCAAAAGTTGTCCCTTGGCAATGTTGACTCTCTCGGATCCATATATCAAATTCTTCTCAAAGTATTTTCCCATGGTAGTCTCCCACTTTAGATAGGCACTAGGGCTTGATCCATCAAAGCGAAGGTCCTCATCTAGAATGATGTCTAAGAATAGAGGGTCGGTCGGACCCTTGTGGAGGGCCGAGTTGTATGGAGTTGACCAAATAGGGATAGCCATGATGATGCACTCGAGGACTCTAAATACACATGCACGCACTAGGACTATGGAAGGGACATGCAGGGCAACTATGGGATGGGACTACACACGACTCAAAATGGTGATGGAAAAAGGGGAAGAATGAGGACTCAAATGCACCTAAAACAAACCTAATGACTCACATGCAACTTAGACAAACCTAATGCCTCAATTGCACCCTAGACATCCTAAGGACTCAAATTACCTAGGACCCCAATTTGATAGAACAAATTAGTTCCCAAAGCTCTGATACCAAATTTGATGCGGGACGCTATGCGAACTAGGACTCTATGCAACGATATGACTAAACGGACTCCTATGACTAGCAACGACACAACAATCTGATTAGCGAAACTCGACGCCTAAAGTTCCCAAGAGAGGAATTATGCTATATAACAAGGAACACAAGCTCGCAAGCATCCCAAGAGAGGGAAGCATGCTGATCTACACGGTTGAGAAACCGGCGAGTCTAGGGTGGTCAGACTCCACACTCGTGACTCTGATGAGTCACGAGATGGTCACACTCTCTCGCCACAGCAGTGAATAAAAGAAATGAACTCGCTAAGAACCTACTACGCACACACACAGCAGCATCAAGAGAAAATACTAAAAGAGCAAGCTAACCAGGCAAAGAAGTGGACGCATACGTCCACGCTCGGGGCGTGGGGAAGAAGCCCGACCAAGTCACACGATCCCCGGTACAGGCTAAGTACATACAACCCAAATAATGCCCACTCCTCGCAGGGAGGTAAAAGGCTACACGGCGATCCGGGGTCATGAGACGTGGGGTGACGGGTACCGGGTCGGTGAAGCTCGTCGTCCACGTGTGGCCGCAACCGAAGCGAACTGCGCCACGCCCACGAACTAGCTAGGGTCCAGCAGCAAGGAAGGCGAGCCTCTTCGCCTAGGATGGAGTACGGCCCCTGGAGGAGGGCAGCAAGGGACGGCGGCCACTCAGGAAGACGCTGGACGCCAACGGCGTGGGAGGGAAGCTCCGGCGCGCTCTTGAACGGGTGGGCAGACTGCTGGCCAATCTGCACTTTTCCGGGGAGCGGCAGGATGACGATGCTGGTAGGCCACCTTCTGTTCGTCGACCGGCCAAGAAACTTGGTGGGGACGTTGCTGGGGATGTCCCACGGACGCCGGTCAAACGGTAACTACAACTGAGCTCCGAGGAAGTGGTTGCGAATTTCGCTGCAGCCCCTAGGCAATCTGGTCTGTCCTCGGGCAGCAGGACAGCGGGTCAAAGATTGGGTTGGAACTAAGGCTTCCGGGCGGCTTTTGGGGTGGGACTTTCTCTTGTGGATAGCTGAGGGTCGTGGGGTGAATGAGTAGCAGCGGCAGGGTGGTGTGCAGTGGTGATTTTTGGCGTGGGAAGTAAAGATAGAAAAGACTCAGTTCTGCAGTCCAGTGCAGTCAGAACTGAGAGGAGGTGAAGGTGGACGTGGCAAGCAAGGAAAACAGTTTTTAAAATGCACAAGAAAATTATTGAGAGGGGTTTATGATGTTTTTAAGAAGTTCTGTAAGTCTCCAGTCATTCTGAGATGATTTGAGGGTCATCCCTTTGGAGGTGATTGAGCACTGTCTCGCCGGGACTGCACAAGGGCAGTCTGTGCGACTAAAAGGGATCTAAAGGAAACTTCTTGCACAGATAGAGTTTGGGCGCGGCCTTTTGAGGAGAGATAGAGGACAGGTAGAGGAAGAACGTCTATGAATAAGTGAACATGGTATAAGGATGGGAAATGGGCGTACCAAGGTGATCTTCAGGGTTCAGGTTTTTATGCAGGTCTGCACAGGGGCAGTCAGCGCAGGTAAAAGGCTTACAAAGAGAATTTTCTCAAATGAAACGAATTTTAGGATGAGGTTCTCACCAGTGTCTTGGCAACAGGGAGAGGAAGAAAAGTCAAGAATAGGCTGAGAGGATATAAGGACGGGAAGGAAGGGTTCCAACCTGATCTTTGCGGCCTAATTCTGCAGGCAGATAAGAAAAAACTGATGTGTAGGGCAGCAAGGGCTATCTCCTCTGGACATGTAGCAACCTTCGATCCATGAACTCCGGGCTTGAGGAGAGGTGAGAGTGGTCGCCTCCCTGATGTTGGAGAAGCCGAAACCTACAAGAGATGGGGGGAATAGGGCGTCGCACCCTAGAGGGAGCGGAAGAGGAAGAGGAGAGATAGAGGGTGTCACACCCTAGAGGGGAGAGGAGGAAGAAGAGGGAAATGCTCTTGGCAAAACTCAGATTTTCATTCATTCATCCATCAATCCTCCCAAGAGGGGAATACAAGGTAATATATAAAGTATGGGCTCCATCTTCCCTCCTTAGAGTTTGAATTTGAACCCATTTGAATTTCAAATCCATGGGCTCTCTTTTCCACCTTGGAGTTGGAACCCATCATGAGCTCCACTTTCTCTCCTTGGATTTTGAACCCATTTGAATTTCAAATCCATGGGCTCCCTTTCCCTCCTTGGATAAAATTCAAATTACATACCAAAGACACACCTAAGACGTGCATAATACATAATACGACCAAATATGTACATAATGTCAAATACGTACATAATACAAGTACGTATAAAATATGTACAAAAATATGTATAAAATATGAATACGTACAAAAATACGTACTAAGTGTCAAAGCTCCAATGGAGACTCCAGACTGTCCCCCAGCCACAAGGATGTCGGTGTCGACCGAGTCGTGCTACGTGTCCGGTACCGGCGGCTCTCGGAGTCGAGCCGTATTCTTGCTCGGGTGTCCTCACCACACTCTCCATAACCCATGTATTGAATTTGGGGACCAAATTCTTCTAAGTGGGGGAGGGTGTAGTGCCCCAGAATTTATGTAATAATTTCTGAGTTATTTATAGAACTTTCTAAAATTTATAAGGGCTAAATAGACTAATAAAAGGATTATTGGATTAATAAGTCATTATAAGGCCCAATTATGTTAAATAATTAACCTAGCCTATTTAAATAAAATCCAAAAGGTTTAAGGACCAAGCCCATTAAGTTTGGCCCATTTTCTAGAAGGTTATTTAGCATATTCACGTATTTTAAGGATAAATACCATTTTTATGGATAATAATATGGATAATTAACAAAAGTGTTTGACTGATGTTAAACTCTGTGCACGTTGGATGTAGCGGTCTATCGTGCGACCGCCACAGCCATGTAACGCACCAGTCTTGATTCATTACATTCTGTCAGTTCTGTGAAAGAAAGAACGAGCAAAAAGATTAGAACTTCGGGATCTTATCTATAAGAGATCGACTTGGGAGAGTTTAAAACATTACTAAGGACTCTTAGAGATAAGGTTCTTGCAAATTAAGGACTCTAGAATCGATCTAATCTTCAAAACCCTATAAATAGGACCTAGTTCAGAACTGAGCGACCCTTACTTTTGGCTCGTAAAGAATCAAGGTAAGGAGATATAATTTCGGGTAAGTTCTTTAGAAGATATTATTTAGTATACTTTAGACTAATAGTTCTCTAAACTTCATGTTAGGTGATCAAGCAACCAAGGAGATTGAAGCTTCCAAAGTTGCTGGTTCGACCATAGTAACTCAGGATTCAGAGCAAAAGAGCCCTGAAGATCAAGATATTAGGACGTCTAAACGAGGTAATTACAATTTAATCATTTAGAACTTTTTGTTCACCTTAGTTTCATCTTCTTACCCTCAAAATTTCACATCTTTAGGACAAGAGGTTGAGGAGATAGTGCAGCAGGAAGTTGCTGGAAAATCGCTGGAAAATCGCTGGAAAAGGAGAGCAAGGGCTCAAATTTCAAACTCAAATTAGAAGCTTAAAGCCTAGTTAAGAGGTAGGTTATCTCATGATTGACAAAAACATCTTGTTAGAGATAAAAGCCCTCAGATTCTATTTGATTTCAGGCATTATAGACTATGAATTCCATATTTTAGTGGGTTCACGCATACATACATATTCTTAGCCCTAATCAAAGATCAAAGATATTATCTTGTCAATTCACTACAACATACGCATCTAGATGACCTTTACTTTATTTTGTCATGGTCGGGGTAGTTAAATCTTTTCAAAACATGACATGGTTTCAAATCATAGTCTTTTTATTTCATTACACTGTTAGCAGGGACTCTGACGCATCATACTTAGACCGTCACAGACTGTAACGGCCTTACGATAAGCCATCACACCCTTTACTGCACCTTAACTACTATGTTGTCTCTAACGCACCTTAACACGAGCATTACATTAGTGAAATGGCCCCTCGATAGATCGTCATAATCACTGTGACGCACCCATTCTAGACCGTCAGGTTAACTGTGGACAGAATAGGAAACTAGTTAATTTAACTTATAAATAAGCCTAGTTATCTAAGTTTTGACCTAATTTCATGTTATTAAGATTATTTACTGATTCATGATAGAAATTGCATAATTAAGGTATCTTAAGTTATTTTAAGTTATGTTAATTTCATGTGCCAAAATTCTATAGTTTTGTATCTAAATCATGATTTTCCAAAGATGTATTGACTGAGTTTTATCATGATTTCCTATTGTTACACAACCTCTCTATCAATAGAGTCATTTCTTTAAGTACATGGCACATATTCCGGTATGTTGTCTATTAGTTCACTTTGCACTATAGGAACATTATTCTTGGACATGAGGATCTCTCTATTAGATATTCATTCCAATGGACTAGGAAATCTTGTTTCAAGGCCTCCGTAATTCTCTGCGACCCTGAGATTCTCAGTAGGACGCCGAGTTGGTTGTACCATTAAAACCAATTGATTAGATTACACTGTCGATGTTTCTGGTTATCAGTAGTGTAACAGATCTATATTGGACCGTCAGGCACATGTAATGGCCCAATATACGACCGTCACATTCAACTAAGTCCGATTTCTTGGTTTGAGATTCAGACTAATGTAATGGCCCAATACTGGAGCGTCACATCATGTAACGGCCCAGTACACGACCGTCACAATGCTTGAGTATTTTCACTCGAGGTTTGACTAAGGGTTGATATTCCAAAGTTTTTAGATGGACTCTTGATGATCTATAACTTATCATATTGATCAAGAAACCTAATATAATGAATGGAAGATAAAGAATGTACCGTTATGCTGCCAATTTATTTCCATAAACATAACATAGTATAAGTCATTCTTGATTTCTCAAGATTCTTATTAAAGCATTCATTCATTGAATTATTGTTATCAAGAGCTTGTTGGAATTGTACATTCTTGGTCATACTTTATTGTTACATGCGTGGAAAAAGCTTGATTTATACTTGAAGATGCGATCGAGCACTGATTGTGTTCAAGGGCTCTATGCTAGTCCCCTCGGCTGATTGCCAGAAACATACTATTATAAACCATGGAGTATGATGCTACTGGCGTCGCATTGCGTTGAGAGTACTTTCTTTATAAATAGGTGAAAATCTACAACACAATACAGCATGATTGATACTTGACTTTCTTGATATTCCATAGAAATTCAAGAAGTACTTGCTCATAAGTAAAGGATACTGGAGTGATGATTATGTGGCTTACTAGTACATTCTCGATACATTCTTGTTCATGAAAGGCCATATCATGTTCTTATAACATTCTTGCTAGTTCATACTTGCTCTTATTCTATCTTACATACTTTGGTTTAATCGCGTGATTGATCGCATTCACATGATTTTACCTTATTCCTCTAGAGCAAAAACGTTAATTACTTTAACGATGCCTTCATGTTGATACGAAGATACCTATTGGGCAAGTGTGCTCATTACCTATTTCCATTCTTTTTCAGGAAATGGAAGTGAGTCGGGTTCAGATTCGGAATGTTCAAGTAGCGGATCCGAGAGTGAATAAAGAATGAGCAAAGACTTAGGAAGTTTACATTGTTTAGATCGAGTCTATGTAATTTCTTATTTCTTGAGTCTAGCATGATGGACGTTGAATTAGTGGTTGTATTCGAATAGTGGATATGATTATTAATGAAAGTTGAAGTTGAGTAAATATTGTGCGATTACATTTTTATGTGAGATTGCTTTGCGCTCTGATCGTTCTTGCTTGTAAGAGGCTTACCATGCCGGCTGTTCGCGTTCCTCGAGCGAGTCTTCCACTGTAATAAAGGCTCGGGGCGTGACACCTGGTTTCCTGCAAGAGTAGCAGACAAGCTTTTCTGACTTTTAAATATTTTTAAGTCTTGGCCTGAAACCCCTTTTTACCTGTGGCTTCTTCTTAGTGAAGCATGTACCTTTCTTTCTTAAAAATCTTTTGAACTTCCTTCTCAATCGAGCAACTTCATCCTTTTCAGTGTTGCTACTTGAAGGCTCTTCATTTTCAGATAAGTCCTTAGTGCTTGGTCCCGCTTTAAGAGCCAGAGGCTTCTTTTTACTTACCTCAGCCTCTTTGTTCTTTAGATTCATCTCATAGGTCATTAGGGACCCTATGAGTTCTTCTACCTTGATGGTAGTTAAGTCTTTTGATTCTTCAACCACTGTGACCTTTGTATGCCAAATAGGCATTAGTGATATGAGAATCTTCCTTACTATCTCCTGCTCAGAATAGGTCTTACCTAGCTCAATCAAGCCATTAGTGAGCACGGTTAGCCTAGCATACATGTCCGAAATAGACTCATCAGATTTCATTCTAAACTTTTCATATTCAGACACTAACATGTTTGCTTTGGTTGCACGTACCTACTGTGTCCCTTCATATATTACCTCAAGGCGGTCCCACATTTCCTTTGCAGTGGTGCAAGTTGACACCCTTGAGTACTCTGTTGGATGAAGGGAGCACTGCATGATGTGCTTGGCACCCCAGTTCAGCATTGATTGCCTGATCCATTCTTTTGCCCATGTATCTTCATCCGGAGGCAGTTCAAATGGTCCCTTGCTGATCACTCGCCAGACTTCATGATCCTGGGCTCTAATGAAGACCTGCATGCGGTTTTTCCAGTAAGGATAATTTGTCCCAGTGAAAAAGGGAGGTCTATTTATAGAATGTCCTTCAGCCATAGGACCTTTAGTTGCCATATCATCAGTTCTCTCAAGGTCATTAGACCACATACAGAGAGACTAGCTCTGATACCACGTGTTGAGTGGTGATAGGCAGATCTAGAGGAGAGGGGTGAATAGATCAGGCCCTTTTTGCCCTTCTTTATGAAAATAAAACAAGATCTAACATAGATGATAATGATATAGAAATTAGTTAATAGCTAAGAAGCTGGACACACAAATGATATCCATGAACGGTCCTACCAAGCTTCTACCGCTAGAACATAAAGGAAAGCAAACCATAAGACACAATGTTTAAGGTGGTTCAGTCTCAATCTAGAGACCTACGTCCACCCCTCACACAACATGGTGAGGCTTCACTAGTGCAAAAGCATAGTCGCTGATTCACAGCTTCTATCAGAGTGATACACTCTCACAACTCCCCTGCCACACAGCTTGAGGGGTCACAACCCAAAACACTCCGTTGCCAAACAGCTTGAGGGATCACAACCCAAAACATACAGACTGGTAACCACACCGTCCATCTTCCTACTCGCAGGTAGGGAACAAATGATATAGAGTGTGTTTTGAAGAAAAGCAAATTGAAAATGAAACAGCCAGACAGAGTATCGTAATGAAGCACTATGAGAAAGAAGTCTCCTATCTGGGAAAGAACTTGAGGGCTCCTTGGCTCTCTTCTTGTTCTTCCTGGTTCTTCACCACAACCTTTGCGATAGAAAAATGATCTAACTTTCAGCTTTCAAGGGTTCTGGATGAATCTTCACGAAGCCTTCCTTCTTGCAAGGAGATCTCTCATCGTGAGGAAGAGGATCGTCTTCTTTTTGTTGCACTCACACCAACAGCATCACCAGGAAGAAGATAACTTCGTCAGCAAGCTTCTTACTTTTCTTTTCTTTGCTTGCTTGCCTTGGTGTCGAACTGGAGCTCATCCTCCTGATATATTGGTGTCCTTCAGCGACACCAACGTTGTCCCCTTTTCAAGCTAAACCCAGAATGTCACATCCACATAATTTGATTTGCTTCAAGGCTACAGATATGTGGGTAGGTAGGAGACAATATCAGCATAAGTATAGTCCTTTGAGGAGATTTCTCTACCAGACCACTGTCCTTTGATAAAGTAGCCTCTTTGACAGGTTTTTTCCAGAGCTCCGGATCCTCTAGGACAAGTTTCGGACCCTAAAAATTGCTTCTATTGGTTTTAGACCCGTTCTGGTCGAACACGAATGTGTTGAAACTTTCCACACAGTGTGCCGAGACATCCCATTAAATAACTTGAAGATAGCTTCAAAATCATTCTGGTCGAACACTGATGTGTCGACACTTTACACACAGTGTGTCGAGACATCCATTGAAATCTTGAAGATATGTGGCTGAAGTGTCGAGACAACGTGAAATGGTGTCGAGACATGTGCGTCATGTGCAGAGTTGCCACACGAAGGTGTCGAGACAGAAGCGCCATGTGTAGAGTTGTCACACGAAGGTGTCGACACTTTTCACCCAGTGTGTCGAGACATCAATTAATCCAAAAGCTAGACAGACAACAGCTTCAACTTGATTTCTTCTGGTGATGTCGAGACATTGGTTAGATGTGTCGACACATTCTTTTCTACTAGAGCTCAACCGTTCGTATATCAACATGATTTCTTCTAGATGTGTCGAGACATCATCAGATGGTGTTGAGACATCACTTAGAGAAATTCTCTTGCACTTGTTTAGTCCATTCATTAAACCAAAATATGTTATATATTCCTCAAATATCTACTAATGATTTATGATTAGTTATCATCAAAACCAGGGGACACAACATAGGCCACATTTCCTTTGAATGTTGGAATAATTAGAGAGCACCAATGTGGGGTGCTATTAATCATGCTGGACCCAAGAACTCTTTGGGTCCAAGATATTTGAAATAACTTTTTGAATGCAGGTCTGCTCCTGTAGATGAATTAAAATTGAAGTTGAATAAAATGGGGTGTACAAGGTTAGTGGTTTAATGTTTCTGTTTATATGTTAAGACTGTTCAAATAAAAAATTTTGTGGAGTTTTTGCATGTAACTGTTTTGAATCTTTATGCTATCTGAAGAAATATTATTCTGAGCATTTCATGCTAATTACCTGCTACATACAAACACCATATGAGACCTATCATTTTAGGCTTTCATTCATAATTAGTCATTGTTGAGTCATTGCATTTTCATGCATGACCCTGTGGTATATAAAATGGTACGCTGGGAGAAGGGCAGGTTATGCCTGTCTGGAAACCCACATCATGTGTAGAGGAGAACCTCCACCAGGTACCAAGGGTCAATTTGCATTTAGAAATTAATGTGCATCTAGTTGCTGCATTTCTGTGTACCTTAAGAAAATTAAGTAATGATTGGGTGAAATCTATGCACTCCTTGGAGCTGGAATTATCTGGTTTTGAGTTGCTGGTAATTGATGTTTAGCTGGTTGGATAGTAAGTTAGATGTGACAAAAGAGTAGTAATGTGGTGATGTTGAGTCAGTTCAAGTCATGTCTAAGATAATTGGTTAGCTGCTGAGAAATGTTCTTTTGAAGACTTTGACTCTTATTCAAGCTGAAGGTTGAAAGTTGATAGATTACATAGAAGGTTGTCAGTTGATTCCTAGACCCCTCAGGCAAAGTGTTTGAATATTTGTGGATTGGCCCTAAATCTGAACTTTGCTCTTGTGCAATCTTCATCCATATCTCATTACTTACCTTCTCTTTGGCTTATCCACTTCCAAAACTCTCATCTATTCTTCACAATAAATCATAGACTGTGTGAGTCAGGGGGAGTAAAATCTGAAATATGTCACCTTTATTAATCTTCAACAGTTAACTGCTGAGATCACTCTAAACTAAATGAAGAATTGCTGATTTTAACTGAAGTGTGATTTTCTGTGTATGAAGATTAAATCTTATGTGAAAATGCTCACAATTGACCTTGAACAATTTTTCAATGGTCTTAAAATAGTCCAAATTGGAATTGCTCATTAGGGTGTCTATAGATCTGAAAGTCTCTAGTAATAAGTCAATCTGATGGGAAATCTGGAGTTTATATGGTCCTTAAGCCATGTTTTAAGAAAATTTGGTTAAAAGATCAGAGAATACGCCATTAAATCAAAATTGAAAGTGGCAGAGCAATGGCATATTATTTGAGAAACTGACCATCTGTTTCAAAGAAATTCAGAGGTCAAGTCATGATAATAAATGTTATCTCTATTCAAAACATGAAGCATAAAGGTAAACTGCACTGAGTAACCAGAGATTCTTGTGTCTAATCAACATGTTTCCTTGAGTAAAAAGGTGTAGTAATACTAGTCTGCTCAATCAAAAATTATAAAAGATCAATGAATAATATGGTTGACTTTGAGTCTGTTCAACAAATTAAGACTGATTTATGTTCAATATAAAATAATTTTTCCAATCAGTTTTGGCTAATGAAAAGTACTAGTAAGATTAATGATTTCTCTGATTGGGCTGTTACATTGATTAAACTATTTTATTTCCATTGACTTTGCTTCATAGGAACAAGTTGTAAATGTTCATCGTTTAAGATATAATCCTATATGCCAGAAATCACATAACTGTGTAAAAAGGGATTTTCGTTAAAGTAAAGGGTATTCTGGGCATTACGTGTTGAAGTTGGTAAAGTAGGTAGTATATCATGTACATTACTCAACCCTACTTACCATTGTCTAACATACCCTTCTCATTCAAGCCAAAACCTTTTTTCCCGCACTCGCGACTTCCTCGCTTGTGCCCTCACCACAGCTTGGCCTCTCCAGCTTCCCTCTCCACTTTCCCTATATTCGCTCTTCTATGATCCATCTTCCACCCTTTATCGCTTCTACCATTATCATTTCTTCTACTATGTCATCGCCATCCGCCGAGAGCAGAGGGAAGATGAAGACCATGGAGGAGCAGCGGCCAGCGAATATGCCTAGTGAGGCCTCACAACTGAAGAAAGAAAAAGGGAAGGAAAAGGCAGAGGAAACATCCTCCAAGCGACACAAAACCGTTGCTGCAGAAGCCACTCACTATGAAGCTGAGGAAAAAGATATTTCTGCCAAGTCTTCAGCACAAGTTGAGATGATTTCGGAAGCGGGCAAGATTATGCTTCCTCGGTATGTAGATTTTGTTGACCAACTCATGATTTCAGCATTTCCTGAACTATTGGAGATATTTAAGTTTCAAAAATGGAAGAAATTTTTGGGTAAGCATAGGATATACTACCCAAGACTGGTTGTGGAATTTTACTGTAATCTGAAATATGATTATGACAAGTCAGAAATCCAGTCTATTGTTAAAGGGATCAAGATTGACTTATCTAGGCACTCTCTACACAAAATTTTTAGAATTCCAGAAGGAGGGAAAGTAGAAGGTGAATTTGATTACAATATGCATGAGGCCTACTCCCTCATCACAGAATTGCCTAGAGATCCCAGAGACCATAAGAAACAAGCAAGACTAGCTCAGTTTAATGCATATAAATTTTCCCCTCTAAGGAGATTATTGCATCATATTCTTACCACAATGATAACTCCACAAGTTGGAGGTAGAGGGAGAGTGACTGAGACATAAAGATTTATTCTCTTTTGCTTACTCAAAAGAATCAGGATCAGCTTACCAGCTATAATTATTTAAATTATGGGTACCTGCAAGGAATTCAGAAGAAATTTTCCCTATGTAGCTCATTTGACTGCAATTTTTAGGAAAATGGACATTCCATTAGAAGAGGAAACTTCGAAAGAAATTCTCAAAGTGAATATATACAACATGGATTTCATTGATAAATTTTTGAAATTGAAGTCATCCTTAGTCAGAAAGGTGAAAGATCTAGCTGAAAAGAAATCTCCAATAGCTGCATTAGATGTTATTGAATAGCCCCAGCTATCTCATACCAGAGATCATATTGAACAGCTTCAGATTCGTCAGGGGGAAGATCTACAACCTGCTGTTGAGCAAATAGAATCTTTAGAGCAATCTTCCCAGTTGCTTCAAGAGGAAATAGAAGAACATCAGATTGAAAATTTGCGATTGGAATAAGAAGTTCATGAATTGAACTTGACTGAAGAACAAATATCGCGACAATTAGATCTGCATATTGATGTACTATTTGATCAGTTTGGACAACAGACTCAGCAACAACTACCATCTGATCAGCCAGAATAGTTAGTTGAACAGCAAAGAGCAGAAGAAGTTCAGGAGTAGCCTCACACAGTGATAGCTGAAGATGAATAAATGATTGATGAAACTGGAAATGATTTAGAAAGGGAGAAAGAAACTGAACTAGATGTACACTCTATGGTTGATATGGTTATTGAAATCATGCAACAAGAAGCTGATAAAGCTATCGAATAAATTGCTAACAGAGTCATTGATGAACAAAAAGTTGAACAGCAAAGATCAGAAAAGGTTCAGGATGAGCAACCATAGGGAGTTCAAGAGGCTGTTGAAGTAGCTCCACAGGATCAATTTCTAGGTCTTGCTCCTTTGTATGGACCCTATCAAGGGTCATTAACTGCACTTGGGATACAGCCTCCTCTATCCCCTGAACAACCATTTATTCCTCCAAGTGTTCAAGCATCTAGCTCCACTTGACCAAGCTCAGAACCACAGATTGTTGAAATGCTCACTTCTTTAACAAATCTTATGTTGAATCAACATACTATGATGAATAGACAATTCCTCTACATAAATGGTACTTATGATCGACTAGATGTTAGAATGCGCCATTTAGAAGAGACTGTAAATAGTTAGTGGATAAAATTTATGTATGATAAGCATATGTCTGACAGAAAACTAAATGGTGTTTTGGACTCCCTAGTAGCAGTGTGTCAAGAAGTAAAAGAAATCTTGAATAACGTGTAAGACACACATGCTACATCCTTTACTAGTCTGTCTAAAGTTCTTGATCACACTTATGACCTCAAGATACAACTTGAACTGCTAAAGATTCAGATGAACATATTTAAGCAAGATTAGTAGGAGATCAATCAGAAAATTGATATTGTTCAGACTCAAGTGGAGAACTTAGTCAACAGATTCCAAAATATTGTCACTAAACAGGCCACCAGTTCATCCACGTTTATGGCTGACATACACAACAAGCAATCTTCTCAATTAGATAATCTGGGTGGCATGGTGCAAAGTTGGTTTGTGGATATGACAGCTATTGTCAAAGAACTTCATGACTTGGTCAAGCAAAATGACAAGAAATTGATGACCAAGTTTGCAGCTCTCGGAACAAAAGTTGACAGAATTCCTTTTCCAAGGGCAATGCCCCTTGAGGCTCTAGTAGTACGCCACCACCACCCAGAGGAAGAGGAAGCTCCAGAGGTACAAGTTCTGATCACTCAAGTCGCTGATGTCTAAGGGTCCTCCATTTTTTTTGATAATGACAAAGGGGGAGAATTAGTGGACAGTGGTCAAGTATGAAAGCTTTTGGTGGACAAGTTTATAGTCTGATGCTAACAAATACTACGATGCTGAGTAGATGAAATTCTGATAGATGCTGACTGTTCTTAGTGGATTGTTTTTTCTGATGTAAGAATGTTGAATGAGAATTTATCTTTTGTGCAATGAGATACCTCACTCAAACATTAATTTTTCTTTTCTTACTGTACACAGAAATGTCATTACTGCATATTGAATAATTGTGTGAATGTGTTGAATGCATAATTGTGTTGAATGAGTACGTGAAGAATGAATTGGTTAAGTCATACATGACTCATAGTTGTCATCATCAAAAAGGGGGAGAATGTTGGAGCTCTGGATTTGAGAATGACATTCCATGAATCATGCTAAGACTGGAATGCATATGTATAACTCATTCATATATATACCAAGGTCAATGCATGTCTATGTTATGCATTCATTTAGGTATGTGCACACAATGTAAGTCAGTGCATTTTTATCATCGTATACATATCAGATCTGTACATATTCTGTGTGTAGAAAGCACATGTAGTCAGTGCAGCTTCTACCTAATGCACTAAGAAAGTCTGTGCAGGTTCTACCCTGCGCACTTGAACGCGTCAGTGAATGTTTTAAGGTCTGTGCACATCTTGCATGGACTTAAAACATCGGTACATGTCATGCTACTGAATTCAATGGGCCTGTGCATATGGATGCATATAAAAGATCAATGTTGGTGTGAGGAGGGTAAATCTGGTTTAGCCCAGATGCGGCCCACGTATGCGTAGCCCATTAAGGTTCGGACGTGCCAAGCCCGGACAAGGGGAAAGCACACATGCTTAGCCCAATAAGGAAGAGGCCGGCCCAACAGAGCATCATATTCTACGACGCCGATAAGGTCGGCCCAAGCGCGATTCTCACCGGAGGACACTCTGACGACCGACCGTTGCCCCCTGCGACGTCGGCCTAGACCCCATAACGGGCGAGCACGCCCTATGAGTGCCGTAAGACTCGCCCAGGGACCGGCCGACGTCGGGGCTATCGCCCCCCAATGGGAATCTCCCGCCAACATAGCGGGGAACGTTACTCCAACTAAACAGACCCTTCCCTATCAAGGGATGAGGCCCTCGCTCAAAGACAACCCATATAAAAGGGACACCGACGAGAGAGAGGAGCACGGTAGATTATTCTACTAGACTCCACGCTACTACGCAAGAGGATACACCTGCCCAGAGCTTCTTACTGAGAAGAGAGCAGCCCTGACTAGCAACGACAACGAGAGGGTCATCTACATCCAGAGAGCTTCTTCCTCCTGAGCGGCCTTACCACCCAGCGAGCACTCTCCGAGAGCCCACTGGGACCAGCAAGTATGCATACAGAGGACCTACATGCCTCCTGGAACAACTACTACGGCCCCTACTTCTCTCTCACTCTGCTCCTCTCTATCGCTCATTAAATCCCTTGCTAACTTAAGCATCGGAGGGTTGTCCCCTTGGGTAACACCCAGGACTCCTTCTGACGCCCTTCTAGTTTACTGGTGTGTGCAGGCATCCACAGGCGCGAGACGATTTCCCCCAACAAATAAATAGAGAAGGTGGTACGTGACCTAGGAACCATTTTTCTGCCGCTATATTGGTGCATACTCCGATATAGTGGATCTAGGTGCATACTTCTGTTGTCTGCATGAAAGAGTCTGTGCATATCCTTCATTAGGCATAAAAGAGTCTGTGCATGTTTCTGTAGAACCTCGCATAAAGTATGTACATGTTTTGCCTTACACGAACAAAGTCTGTGCAAGTCCTGTACTGAGCTTTTAACACAACCTAAAGTCTGTGCATTCGTGTATGTGCACATAAGTCTTCATAGTCGGTGCATATTTACCTTACGCATGCTATAAGGTCTGTGCATGTTTATCTTTAATGCATGTGAAGTCTGTGCATATAAGTCTTCATGGTCGGTGCAACTTTTGCATCGGGGTTGTATAGGTCGGTGAAATTTGTGTTGCTGCACGCTCTCAAGGGTCGGTGCATGTTTGTGTCTCACGCATACAAATGTCAGTGCACCTTCTACATCCTTCATATTAAGGTCTATGCACATACTTGGTTTATACATACAAGGGTCTGTGCACATGTGCTTAAATGCATGAAAATGATCCAAGCATTCACGTCTATATATGTACCTAGTCAGGGCATGTTTTTCTCATTCATATAATGAGTCTGTGCATGTGAATGTTTATATAAACTCCAGATCACCAAGTGTTTGACAAAAATGTTTTCGCTTTAATTAACAGGATAAGTCTGACACGTGGGCTTCGATAAGCACTTTCCTTGTGAAATCTCTAGGCGGGAAATGTGATTTCCATGCGCCTCTCTTTTGTGAGATATATATAGATGACCTGATCGTGCCTTTATAAGATGATGGAATCAAGAAGAGAAGATTTGAGAGAGAGAAAAAGAGAGACAAGATCTAGAGAGAAGCTAAGAAAAGAAAAGGAAGAGAGCATAAAGAGAAGAGTAGCAAAAGAGGAGAATCTGAGTGAAAAGAGAAAGAGTGAGAGGATCAAGTGCGAAGGAAGAATAAGGTCTCGTAGTCTCTGGATCAGATCCAAGCTACGATTGCTCCTTTGAGAGCTATAGTGCTTCATAGTGAGCTATTGCATGAGCTTCATTTGTTCAGCTGCCTGTTGCTGTATTCCACAATTATTTTTCATTTTCCATTTCCCATTCAAGCTGTGTATCAGCGGATGGCAAGCTGTGTCGCCCAGCGGATGACAAACTGTGATGCCCAGCTGATGTAGGCAAGCTGTAAGGCCCAGCGGTTTCAAACTGTGAGGCAGTAGTAATCCACACTCTGGATTGAGTGTGGGGTGGATGTAGGTCTGGAGGACCGAACCACCTAAAAGATTCTTGTGTACTGTGACTTTTTTTCTAATGTGTCAACCGTTAGATGAATGATAGGTGCATTTCTACCTAAGTTCTTGGTTGGTTTTATTTTCGCATTAGTCTAAAGTTTTCAGGATAAATTTTAATTTGATCATGTTTTTAGAGGGAGATTCATTCACCCCCCCTCTGAATCTGGGTTTGCACCACCTCATCGTTCTAACAGACACCAATCTGGAGGAACTAACTAAATAAACGAAAAGGAAAACACGACCAACCTCATTGGGGGCACACAATGCACGTGCCAATGAGTGGATCTAAATAAGTAGTAAATAAAAAGGAAACATATTAAACTCCATACATGGACTCTTAGCCCGACCAAACCAGGCAAGCGGACCAAAGAAAACCTTTCGACTCTGAATGGAATACTCTTTCTCACCCAAGACCAAGGACGCACAATTATCCATCATCAATAATACACTTTAGATAGATTATGGGTCATGAATGCTCAAAAATGCGTATGATGCATGCTGGGCTAAAATAAAGAAATCATTAAAACAAATGCAAATCAAGATAAAATAGAAAATACTCGAGAATAGTATTGCTAGACCAGAATAATCAGGGTCAGGATACTATCTGCAACCACGGCGTGCAGAATAGAACCATCGTCCCCTAACTCTGCCAACCTAACAACCTTAATGAACGATTAAACATGTGCACCTAGATCGTCATCATTTTTTGTAAAGCGGAACATCAGATCCCATAAGACATGGATGACCAGCCGGTTCTCGAGATTATATAGCATAGATACCATATAGTATTGCATTAAGGGATAAAGGATGTGAAATGCTTACCTGCCTTACCTGCCGGATCGAGCACATGGCATGTAGCATGGCAGGACAAAAAGATTCAGTATTTCAACATTAGTCAAATAGCCAAGATATCAAAAATAAGCATAGTCAAGCATAAAAATTAATTAACAGAGGGCATAAGCATGAATTAGTCATAACAAAATGGGGCCTTTAAAATAAGACGGTTTGAGCATGTCCGCTTCAACCACGAAAATGGTCACAGGAAAGACCGCATAATACAACTAAATGGTCACATGGTTGTCCGCCTGAACCTACAAAGACGGCCGTGACTCGACCGTTTATAAGATATAAATGGTCAATCGATAGACCGCTAAATGACTGTCAGTTTCAAAAAAAAGAGACCAGCCCTTCTTCTCCCTCGTCTTCCCCACTTTACGCGAACGACCACGACCGAAGCCCACCACGGAGCTCACCTCTTCGACCGAGAGCTCGCCTCCTAGCCCCCCCTAACACGGACACCCCTGGATGAGACTCAAGAAGCGGGTGCTAAAGAGGTTCGGGCACCGAATGGCCGGAGAAGAGGGGAGTGTGTAGCAACCTTGGTAAATTGAAGGACTAGAAAGTCCAAATAAATTAAAACCAATAATTAACCAAAGCCCGGACCCTATACACAACCCCTGACATCCTAATAACCTTACCCTTGTATTATAATAAATGTAAGAATAACATGCCATTTTTAAATAGGCATTAAAAGCACAATATAATTTTATTCGAATTAAGAATCAATAAATCTCGAAGAAAACATCCGTTTGTATTTTATTAATCATTTAGAAATTTTAATATTCCCCATTTATTACATTATAATTTTATTAGAAGGAAGAAGTATATATTAATAAGATTTAAATGTATTAAGGAAAATTAAAAGAGAAAAGAGTGGGCATATGTGCTATTTTAGTCCTTGAGAGCGTTATGGCAAAAGAGGGAAATGTGAATAGCGCCCAAACATGTGGGCGTGCCATTCACATAAAATGGCAAGGTCAAAGGCATTATATCTAATTAGGTGAATAGTGCCACTTTTTCATTTAAAAGAATTTTTAAAAACTAATTATATGAAAAAATCAAGAAAAATGGAAAAATGTTACCCCTAAAAGTTCATGTCAACACCCCACCAAATAAAAAAGATAAAAATCCCCAAAAATTTATAACCTTTAGATATCAACGTGAAATCATGAATAGCGCTTGAGTGCAGGGCGTTATTCCTTTAAAAATGACCTTTACATGGACGTTATTTAGTAAAAATGTGACTTATACCTGGACGCGTCTTTCTTAAACCCAAAATAAGGAAACACCTGGTGCGAACTAGGAAATAATAGTTGTTTGGGGAAGTAATAATTTAGGGAATATATGAAATGTGGGAAACTTTAATGCTAATAGAACTCTTACTGTGAGTTCTAGTCCCACACAAACTCTAACTCTGCCATCCCTATAAATACCCTACCATAACCCTCAAAAAAATTGTTCTATTTCTCTGCCGAAAACCCTATTATTACTCCTATGTGTTTTTGCTTCTTCCTCTCTGCAACGTGAAGAAGCCTTGCTTCTTCTTTTTGTTATCAAAAGAAGTTGTGGCTATCTATACTACTGCTGCAATATAGTGTGAAGCTACAGCATATTAATCCATCTACCAAGCTGCAGTCATCTTCTGCTATAAGGATAATTACTTCCTCTTCCTAATTTCTTCCTACTACGTGTGTACGACTACAGCTGAGGAAGAACCCTTATGATCTCACGACTGTACTTATAGTAAATAACGACTCCAACAGAGGCGTCATTTTGATCTCACGACTGTACTTACAGTCGTCATTATAGTCAGCATTTAATAATTACATCTGTTAGAAATTTAATAACAGATAACCAGGACACCAAAATTAGTACATGAGTATAGTTCTGGATTCTTGCTAATTTTATCTACCTAACCACGTAATTATTCCTGGAAAAATTTGTTTTATTTAGAAAATAGCAATGTTCATTATTGATCCGAAATCATGAATGCATATACACTGCAACCCAACCTTGTTTTAAAAGAATTCCAGGACTTGTTTTAACTAGATGCTAAACTTGATTTAAAAGAATTCCAAGACCTAATTACAGTAAATGCTAAACTGGTTTTAAAAGAATTCCAGATTTACACTAAAAGTGGAAATGGATTTAGAATCTATGGCTATTGGCACTATATTCCAGCCTGTGAATATAGTCTCGCATTTTTCGATGTTTTATCGACTACCCCACTATCTCTCGGTGATAGATGAACCCTCTGTGGGACATTCTGTTCCTTCGGACTGGTGATTTTATCATAGAGACCTCCATAAGACTCCGCTATCTTTGGATTCCCTCAAAGCAGCCGAGCCGGTTGTACCCTTAAAACCCATGACACTTCTTAATTGCAATGTCACTCTAAAGAAACATGGTATACCGGCCCTCACGACATGCTGTTTGAATGTCATGAGAATATTCTTGAAATAATGGATGGGTAATCCCTACCATTCATATCCTTTGAAGAATAGTGTGCCGTACTTGTGTACACGAATTCTATCTACCTTATCATGTACAAGAACGAGCAACCATGTTCATGTGGGCGCTTATTCCTATCGTCATGGCACCCAAGTTAGGGAGCCAATTCCACCTAGTTTTATCGATAATCGTGATTATACTGTTATGATCGTCATTATACCACATGTTCAAATCCTTGAAATGCTATTCCACAAGATCTACCTTTAAAAGTTCGTACAAGCTTATTACTTAAAATTCCACATTGGCTATAACTATAGTGGATGTCGAAAAATACATGATCAATGCCTGCGCATATAGGGCCCGATCTGGTCCTAGGAGGAGCACCCAAAAGTACTTGTGCCCATGGGAGTTGTAATGATCACGGTATGGCATTGTACCGAAGTTCATGACTAGCTTGATTAGACATTCCACAATCTCATACTCGACTTGACATGACATGACTTGTGTGACCCGGAACGGGTATTTATATACTTGCTTGAAACAAGATAGCCACTTCCTGACATGACATGATGAATATACTTGCTTGAATATCTTGACATTCATTGATATAAGTTCTTGAAAGACATGCTAGTTTACTCAATTACCTCTTGTTATACTCTCTCTCTTGTCGTTTTACGCAAACATGCAAAGCTTTGTTGCATTCATGTAATATGTAATTTACTTAAAGCAAGCTAGTTCTTGAGATATAATTCTTACTGAGCGTTCGCTCATCCAGTGTTTTCCCTAATTTTTCAGGTAAGTCCGATGACGAGACTTAATCGGATGGGGAAGGTCAAGAGTGAAGAGATTAGAGCTCTCTGTTTATCCAAGCGTCTACTAATCTTATCTTTCTAAATTTCTTGAATCAACCATTGTACTTTTCCTTTTATTGGGTCTTAGCACTTTCCTTAACTGGATTGTAATAGAAGTTCCTTTGAGGTTGTAATTGAATAAAGGACTGGGTTATCTTTACTTTTACGCACTCTGTCTTTTTGTTGAATACAATAACGCTCTGATTGACATGATCGATATAAACTCGTCACGCATCTCCGGGTTCCTTCCGCGCTCGGGGCGTGACAGTTTTTGTGGTATCAGAGCCAAGGATATTCAATTCCTAGGAAACCCAAGTCCAACGATAGGTTTAAACCTTCAACTGGTGAGATTGGTTAGAACCAAGGGTTAAGTTAACTTAGAATTAAAACCTTTGAACATCATCACATATTAATATAGTTATTGTAATTGTAGGACAATGGCTGTAGAACGTGCTCAGTGGCGCAACATGCAACGCACTATGCAAGGGATGACCCAGGCACTTCAACAAGTGGCACAAGGAGGTGCACATCGTGGAGCAGGAAATCTCTACCAAAGCTTCAAGAACATGAACCCGCCTAAGTTCATGGGATCCACTGATCCAGATGACGCCGAGCATTGGATCCAGGAGACCGAACGTATCTTTTGGGTTATGCAGTGCACGGACGAAGAGAAGGTCTTATTAGCAACATTTCAATTGGAAAGGGACGCCCGCTGTTGGTGGGAGTCGGTGGAAGCCACATTAGATCAAGGACAAGTTAATTGGGAGGAGTTTGTTTAACATTTCAACAATAAATATTTTTCGGACCGAGTCCTGGAGAAGAAGGCCGCCGATTTCACTGCACTTAAACAACGATCTTTGTCGGTGGCTGAGTATGAGGCACAATTTGCCCGGTTGTCTCGATATGCTAAACATCTAATTAGTACCGAGAAGATGAAAGCTAGGAGATTCCTAAATGGGCTCAGACCCCAATATATCACACAGCTGCCCCGATGGACATACAAGTCTATTCGGAGATGGTACAACGAGCCCAGCTACTGGAGGATGCCACGGAACTATCTGATAGGATCCGTGGGAGAGACAAGAAGAAGTATGTTACTAGTTCCGGCACTTTCAAACCCAATTTCAACAAGAAAAGGCCAAGTAATGGAGGAGAGTCTTCTCAGGAGAAGAAAGTCAAAAAGATTAACAAGCCGTTCTCCATCACCACCACACCTTCTAAAGTGGTGTGTAGACACTGTGACAAGGCCGGACACAAGGCCGAAGAATGTTGGAGGAAACATGGAGCGTGTCTCCGTTGTGGGAGTCGTGATCATCGGATTCCCGACTATCCCCTACTCAATGATCAAGCCGGTGACGGAAAGCGCCCGGTGACAAAGAATGCGTGTCTCCAAGCTATTAAGGAGGCGGAACAAGACGAAGGCAGACTGGTAGAAGGTACACTGAAAGTTTGTTCCAAGTCTACACATGTCTTATTTGATACAGGTGCATCACATTCTTTTATTTCCAAAAGGTTTGCTGATCCATTACCTATGGAACCGGAATGGATAAAAATAGTTTTATCTACTCCTCTCGGAAACGAAACCGATATTACTCATCATTATCAAAACTGTGAAATCTTGGTAAAGGGTAGAAACTTTCCTGTCAACCTAATATGCCTAGATTTAAAGGAATATGATGTTATATTAGGAGCAGATTGGTTATCCATGTATCAGGCAACGGTGGATTGCCGTAATAGCAAGGTTACTTTCAAGGAATTCCCGGAACTAGCATATACTTGTCAAAGAGTCGGAACAAGTCACCTCTCATTTCGGCTCTCCGAGCTAGCAAGCTAATAAGGAAGGGATGTGTATCTTTCCTTGCGTTTGTCACCATTAAGGAGACTAAGGAGACTAAGCTAGAAGATATCCTTGTAGTGCAAGTATTTCCGGACGTGTTTCCAGAAGATTTGCCTGGATTACCTCCACAAAGAGAAGTGGCCTTCACCATCGACTTGGTCCCTGGTGCTAGTCCAGTTTCTAGGGCACCATATAGGATGTCCCCTGCCGAACTCAAGGAACTAAAGGAGCAATTGATGGAACTTCTCAAGAAAGGATTTATCAGACCAAGCACTTCCCCGTGGGAGCACCTGTGCTATTTGTAAAGAAGAAAGATGGATCCATGAGGTTATGCATCGACTATCGACAGTTGAATCATCTCACTATCAAGAACAAGTATCCACTGGCGAGAATCGATGAGTTATTTGATCAAATATCTGGATCAAAGTATTTTTCGAAGATTGATCTCAGGTCGGGATATCACCAACTAAGGATCAAGGATGATGACATTTATAAGACCGCATTCAGAAGCAGGTATGGGCACTATGAATTTGTTGGTATGCCTTTTGGACTAACAAATGCCCCTGTTGCCTTTATGCAGTTGATGAATAGTATATTCAGGCCTCATCTAGATCAATTCATAGTGGTTTTCATTGATGATATACTGATCTATTCAAAGACCAAGGAAGAACACGAGGAACATTTGAGAATTGCATTACAGATATTGAGGATGAATTAGTTATATGCAAAGCTCAGCAAATGTGAATTCTAGTTAGAAGAAGTAGCTTTCTTGGGGCATGTTATATCAAAAGACGGTTTATCCATAGATCCATCAAAGGTTGAAGCTGTAAGGAATTGGGAAAGACCGACCAATGCTAGCGAGATCCGAAGTTTCTTAGGTCTTGCAGGCTATTATAGGCGATTCATCAAGGATTTCTCCAAGATCGCCGTACCACTCACTAGACTAACGCGCAAGGAGATACGTTATGAATGGAGTGAGGAATGTGAAAGAAGCTTCCAAGCTCTCATGGATCACCTAACTACAGCCCCGATCTTAGCTGTACCAGTCGAAGGAGAGAAGTTTGAGGTATACACTGATGCATCTGGCATTGGCCTCGGATGTGTTTTAATACAACAAGGGAAAGTTATAGCCTACTCTTCTCGCCAATTGAAGAAGCACGAGGAGAACTACCCAGTTCATGACTTAGAATTGGCTGCGATAGTGTTTGCACTGAAGATATGGAGACATTATCTGTACGGAGTGCAGTTTACTGTATACTCTGACCATAAAAGTCTTAAGTATCTCTTCTCTCAGAAGGAATTAAATATGAGGCAAAGACGTTGGCTAGAATATCTCAAGGACTTTGACTTCACTATACAATATCATCCGGGAAGGGTAATCCTGTAGCTGATGCCCTCAGTCGAAAGCCAAGAGTACTATTAGCCAATTGTATGATTCAAGAGTGGAAGTTGCTAGAACAGTTCTCTGAACTCAATATAAGCATAGACAAGGACAGTAGGTATGTCACATTATCCCATATGAGCATACAGCCAAACTTGCTATCTGAAATACAAGATTTTCAAGATAGTGATCCCGTACTAGTGGAAATCAAGGGCAAAATGGAAGAACAACCTGATTTCGAGATAGCCTCGGATGGAAGATTGATATTCAGGAATAGAACATGTATACCGAATTGCCCAGAGCTAAAGAAGAAAATCTTAGATGATGCTCACAGATCAAGGTACACGATTCATCCAAGATCAACTAAGATGTACCAAGACTTGAAAAGGACCTTCTGGTGGTCCAATATGAAAAGAGAAGTAGCAGACTTTGTGTCTCGCTGTCTCACGTGACAACAAGTCAAGGCCGAACACCAAAAGCTTGTCGGTAAGCTACATCCTCTAGACATTCCCAAATGGAAGTGGGAGGATATCGGTATGGACTTCATTATGGGTCTGTCTAAATCAAAAGGAGGACATGATGGAATATGGGTTATCATCGACCGATTGACCAAATCGGCACACTTCTTGCCAATCAAGAGTCGATGGTCAGTGGATGTTCTTGCTGCATTATACATTAAGGAGATAGTCAGGTTACATGGAGTACCTGTCTCAATCGTGTCTGATAGAGACCCCCATTTTACTTCTCACTTTTGGAAGGGTTTACAACATTCACTGGGGACGAGACTTAACTTTAGTACAGCTTTTCATCCTCAAATGGATGGTCAGACCGAGAGAACTAATCAGGTAGTTGAGGATATGCTCAGAGCTTGCATCATTGATTTTGGTGGAGGCTGACATGATCAGTTGACTTTGGTTGAATTTGCATACAATAACAGCTATCAGGCAAGTATACAAATGGCACCTTTCAAAGCTTTATACGGAAGGAGTTGCCGATCACCTTTGTGCTGGGACGAAGTTGGCGAAAAACAACTATTAGGTCCAGACATGGTAAGGGATACCACTGAAAAGATTCAATTGATTAGAGAAAGACTTCAAGTTGCTCAGTGTAGCCAGAAGTCTTATGCTGATACACGAAGAAGAGATCTCAAATTCTAAGTGGGAGATCACGTATTTCTCAGGATATCACCTGGACGTGGAATAAGGAGATTTGGTGTTAAGGGCAAGCTTACACCAAGGTTTATCGGACCTTTTGAGATACTAGAAAGAGTTGGCGAGGTTGCTAACCGCGTCGCGTTACCTCCTCAAATGTCCGAAGTTCATAATGTATTTCACAAATCTATGTTGAAGAAATATGTGCACGATCTGTCACATATCATTGATCATGGAGACCTGGTGATTCAAAGGGATCTCACTTATGAATAAAAGCCCATGAAGATCCTCGATCGCGAGGTACGAACATTAAGGAACAAAATTATTCCCATGGTTAAGGTGCAATGGAGTAAATGTTCAGAACACGAAGCCACATGGGAGACCGAGGAGTCTATGAGGAAACGATTCCCAGACTTATTCTAAAAGGGTATGTACTCTGCAATCTCCACGTCTATATGCGATTGAATTTGGGGACCAAATTCTTTTAAGTGGGGGAGGGTGTAGCAACCCTGGTAAATTGAAGGACTAGAAAGTCCAAATAAATTAAAACCAATAATTAACCAAAGCCCGGACCCTGTACACAACCCCTAATATCCTAATGACCTTACCCTTGTATTATAATAAATGTAAGAATAACATGCCATTTTTAAATAGGCATTAAAAGCACAATATAATTTTATTTGAATTAAGAATCAATAAATCTTGAAGAAAACATACGTTTGCATTTTATTAATCATTTAGAAATTTTAATATTCCCCATTTATTACATTATAATTTTATTAGAAGGAAGAAATATATATTAATAAGATTTAAATGTATTAAGGAAAATTAAAAGAGAAAAGAGTGGGCATATGTGCTATTTTAGTCCTTGAGAGCATTATGGCAAAAGAGGGAAATGTGAATAGCGCCCAATCACGTGGGCATGCCATTCACATAAAATGGAAAGGTCAAAGGCGTTATATCTAATTAGATGAATAGTGCCACTTTTTGATTTAAATTTTTTTTTAAAAACTAATTATATGAAAAAAAATCAAGAAAAATGGAAAATTGTTACCCCTAAAATTTCATGTCAACACCCCACCAAATAAAAAAGATAAAAATCCTCAAAAGTTTACAACCGTTAGATATCAACGTGAAATCATGAATAGCGCCTGAGTGCAGGGCATTATTCCTTTAAAAAATGACCTTTACATGGACGTTATTTAGTAAAAACGTGACTTATACCTGGATGTGTCTTTCTTAAACCCAAAATAAGGAAACACCTAGTGCGAACTAGGAAATAATAGTTGTTCGGGGAAGTAATAATTTAGTGAATAGATGAAATGTGGGAAACTTTAATGCTAATAGAACTCTTACTGTGAGTTCTAGTCCCACACAAACTCTAACTCTGCCATCCCTATAAATACCCTACCATAACCCTCAAAAAAATTGTTCGATTTCTCTGCCGAAAACCCTATTATTGCTCCTATGTGTTTTTGCTTCTTCCTCTCTGCAACGTGAAGAAGCCTTGCTTCTTCTTTTTGTTATCAAAAGAAGTTGTGGCAATCTATACTACTGCTGCAATATAGTGTGAAGCTACAGCATATTAATCCATCTACCAAGCTACAGTCGTCTTCTGCTAAGAGGATAATTACTTCCTCTTCCTAATTTCTTTCTACTGCGTGTGTACGACTACAGCTGAGGAAGAACCCTTAGGATCTTTTCTAATTGCTGCTTGATTGAAGTTGCTGTGAAGCTCGGTCGTGAACTAAGTTCACAATTTCTATCAAATTCTTCATGTTCTTCAATCAAAAACCATCAACCAAGGTAGGTTTTCTCAAGTGCTTGGCATAACCATGCTAATAATAAGTTCAAGCGTGCATTTAGGTTGAATTTTTATGTACAGGAAGATTTACCGGTATTAGTTCTCATGATTTCTTCAATTATAGTAAATAACGACTCCAGCTGAGGCGTCATTTTGATCTCACGACTGTACTTACAATCGTCATTACGGTCAGCATTTAATAATTACATATGTTAGAAATTTAATAACAGATAACCAGGACACCAAAATCAGTACATGAGTATAGTTCTGGATTCTTGCTAATTTTCTCTACCTAACCACGTAATTATTCCTGGAAAAATTTGTTTTATTTAGAAAAAAGCAATGTTCATTATTGATCCGAAATCCTGAATGCATATACACTGCAACCCAACCTTGTTTTAAAAGAATTCCAGGACTTGTTTTAACTAGATGCTAAACTTAATTTAAAAGAATTCCAAGACCTAATTACAATAAATGCTAAACTGGTTTTAAAAGAATTCCAGATTTACACTAAAAGTGTAAATGGATTTAGAATCTATGGCTATTGGCACTATATTCCAGCCCGTGAATATAGTCCCGCATTTTTTGATGTTTTATCGACTACCCCACTATCTCTCGGTGATAGATGAACCCTCCGCGGGACATTCCGTTTTTTCGGACTGGTGACTTTATCATAGAGACCTCCGTAAGACTCCGCTAGCTTTGGATTCCCTCAAAGCAGCCGAGCCGGTTGTACCCTTAAAACTTGTAAGACCCCGAGTTTCTGTACAAATATTAAATGTTGAATAGTGACTGTGGTAAATAGTAAATAGTAAAAATTTTGACTATCATATAAAAAAAAAATTCCAAAAAATGGTAATCAATTAGTAAAGACCATGGTAAACACTTTGGTCTTCTGTACTTGACCCTAATAAAATCAATTACATGGCTTAATCAGTGATTTAAGCCTGACTTAAAAACGCGGAAAACACTATTCATACGAAAATACAACTACCTTAGAAAAATCTGTAAAAATCACATCTGATAGAGGGTATTTTTCTTAGCAACTTTGTCTTCTGAAGTTTCATCGGTAAAAATCAGAAACTCTCTCTATCGACTAAACCGTTGAACATTGGGTTAAATTATTATTTTAATCTTAAGATTGGGAGATTAACAATAAACCTCGTGATAAAATTCCATAAAAATCATATTATGAAAGAGCATGTCTTGATTAGTAATTTTGTCTTCTGGGTCCAATTCATTAAAAATCATTTAGTAACATTAAATTGAGGTCTTAGTTAACCATTCCTTAATCTTTTGGATTAGGCTTAGATTAGGCTAACCTTACCTTGAGAAACACGTGAAACCGTGTTTTGGTTGGCAGAAACACGTTGTCAACAATGCAAAGGATTTTGCGGCTCTGACCAAACCGTGTGTGAAGATTAAACACTCCTCTTCCAAACCTATAAGTAGAGGAAGCCCCCTTAAACATCTCTTAAACACAAAAGGGTTCTTGCTGCTGTGAAGAAGCTCTGCAAGTCTACTGTTCATCTTCTTCCCCGTTCATCTTTCCTTATTTCATCGGTTAAGGTAGGT
The DNA here is from genome assembly GCA_022559845.1 of Amorphophallus konjac. Taxonomy (NCBI): domain Eukaryota; kingdom Viridiplantae; phylum Streptophyta; class Magnoliopsida; order Alismatales; family Araceae; genus Amorphophallus; species Amorphophallus konjac. The sequence goes on from CM040125.1 coordinate 158,906,396, forward strand.
AACCATGGCACAAACCTTGAATTTGATAAATGGAATGAAAGGGCATCATGTTAGCTTGTAGAAACCATGCTTTTCCATTTATTTACGTACTCAAATGCATGAATTGAAGCCTTAAACGCCGGATTTATGCTTCTGTCTCGCTGTTCCCGTGTTACAGGGATTAACGGTTCCAATCGGACCGCTTTATCTCTTAGACGGCTCAGAACTGCCCGCCCGACTTATACAAATGGCCCAATTAGAACCGCCCGCCTTGTATAAAACGGCCCAATGATAACCATTTTACAGCCAGTAGGTTTAACGGCCCACTGTCATCCGTTTAACTTCCAGAAAACTGATTTTTTTGCTATTTGAGCCATTTAACAATGTTAATTAGTAAAAATTGACAATCCACATAAATAACAGATAATGACATGAGTAAATTTCTGTTATTTGCAATATCTATTTTGATAAATTGTTTAAAGTGAAAATCATTGAAATTCACTTGTAACTTTGGATAAATTGAATAAGTATGGTAAATAGCTAAACTTTACCATAGGTAATTTTTGTAAATTACTGTAAACCAGAAAATTACTGGCCGACTTATGGCAAGTCTTTGACCAATTAGCCGAACACTCCATCCGGTAAACTTTACATTTTTACCGTAGAACATTTTTACCGTGGTAAATTACGGTTACATCATGACTATTGTTTTAACTTGATTAATTGATCGATTACCCCTGGATAATCTTCGGTCATATTTGAGCCCGGAATTGATCAATGGACATTAAACTGAAATTGGTTGGTTTAATTGTTATTGGCAACCCGGTGACTATTTTGCATAAATTATCTTATAATTAGATATTATCGTTATGCTTAATACGGATTCTCTTGAACCGTATTTCTTAAAATACGACCTGAATGGTTCGTATATTCGTTCTTCGGAACTTACTTCTCTCTCTCGAACGGCTTACTGTCAACCGTTCATTCTTGGCCCCGTGACTCGTTACTCATGTGAGTACGGCCCGGTGTTTGCCGTACGACTACCTTGTTTTGGGTTTTTCATCGTGGTTATACTCTTGAATCAAAGGAGGCGAGTGTCGTCCTTTACATCTTGTACCCGACATAAATTCATCTGATTATATTGGCCATAATTGACTATGTCTAGACGGGGGATCGGTGATCCAATTGAAATGAAATGCCAACGCATCATAAGGGCCCGGTCTGGTCCTGGGGAGAGCGCCCGAAAAGATATTGAGCCCATTGGGATGTTTATGACAGGGTGAGGCATTGCACCCGAATACTTGACTTGACATGTTACGTCTATGACAAACTCTTGTTACTTGACTCGTGCGTATTTACTTGGCTACATGTGTAACATACTTACTAGCCAAATTCTCTACTGTTACTTTACTTGTTCATTACTTGGTAAATTGTTATATTTCTTGACTTTGCAAGATATCTTTTACATTGTTTCTTTTATCGTATCGTCATTCTTTATTTACTGCATTTCATATAAATTGGAAATCAATGGTTAATTACGTAAACCTGTTTGTGGTTATCTACTGAGCGCGTTTAGCTCACTCCTACTTTTCCCCTCTTTCCAGGTGATGAACTTGTAGGGAATGGACTGGAGTGATATCGAGAGATAGTTTTAGTTTATTGAGTCAGTTTGTACCCTTAGTATTAGTGAGAGATTGTTCTAGTATTTTGCTTATTATTTGGATGTAGTTGTTCTACCCAGTGTACTCAACTTTATTATCAATAAAACTCTGATTATTATCTTTTCCAACCTTTTGTGCAATGGTTTGCAATGGTTCGGAATTATTGCTCGCTTGCCCCTAACCGTACGTCCCGAGATTCCGCATCGGGGCGTGACAGTTTAGTTGGTATCAGAGCGCCAAGTTCAATTTGTCCTAGGTATTTCACTTTAAAGTTATAGGTTTATTGGTTATAGGCTTAAGAAAACAACCTTGTGAGAATTGGGTAGAAATTTGGGTTAAGTTATTTAACCATAATCATGTTCTTCTTATCTAGTTCTTCTCTTCTCATCTAAGAAGTTCTTCTCTCATAAATAATCCGAGTAACTATTTTATATAGGCACTTAACTAGAAATGGCAGCCAATCGTGCTGAGATAAGGAATTTACAGCGTACAGTTCAAGGACTTATGCAAGCCTTGAATGCACTGGCTCAGGCAGGAGCTGGAGCTGGAGCGGCACCTCATGGCGCAGCTCATGGCACTGGTGATTTATATCGGAATTTCCGAGGAATGAACCCGCCTAGATTCGCGGGCTCGACGAGATGGCAAGAATTTTTGAGGTCATGCAATGCACTGACCAAGAACGTGTTCTTTTATCCGTTTTCCAACTGGAACGTGATGCACGTGCTTGGTGGGAGTCTGTTAAGCCGACTCTCGGAGATCAACAAGTCTCGTGGGAGGAATTCGAGGAATATTTCAATGATAAATATTTTTCTGACCGCGTGCAAGAAAAGAAGGGAGCAGAATTCGCAGCTTTAAAACAGCGAAGTTTATCGGTATCAGAATATGAGGCTCAGTTTTCACGACTCTCTCGTTATGCAAGACATCTTATTTCGACTGAGAGAATGAAGGTGAAGCGTTTCCTCAATGGTCTTCGACTTCATTATATCAATCAACTTGCACCACTGGAAATTTCTACATATTCTGAGATGGTAAGAAAGGCACAAATATTAGAAGATACTTTGGAAATGACTGAAAGGATTCGTGGTCAAGGTAACAAGAAAGAGCAACCGAAGGCACTCAAGAATGTTAAACCTGGATTTGGCACTGACCCGAGCAAGAAAAGACCCTTTACTAGTTCTGGTTCAAGTTCTGGTTCTGGTTCGTGGAAAGGCAAAATGCCGCGACAAGAAGACAAGAAACCTGATTCTATGATTCCATTCAAGGGCGTATGCCGATATTGTGATCGTCCTGGTCACAAGATGGAAGATTGTTGGCGCAAGCTAGGTGCATGTCTGCGGTGTGGAAGCAAAGAACACCGTATACCCAACTGTCCTTTATTATCAGAACAAGCTATCCCGGCAAAACCTCTGAATTTCAAGAAGCCTCAAGGCAGGCTCCAGGCTCTCCATGCAAAGGAAAAAGATATCGCCGAGGAGGGTGGACTCGTCGAAGGTACTCTTGTTATATTCGACTTGCCAGCTTTTGTTCTAATTGATACTGGTGCAACACATTCTTTTATTTCACGGAGATTTGCTAAATCTTTAGTTATGGCACCTGCTTTGTTGAGTTCTCCGTTAGAAATATCAACCCCTATTGGTTCTAAATCAGCAATTCAGCATTACTATCCTTCTAGTAAGGTTATGGTAAACGATCAGAATTTTCCAGCTGATTTGATTTGTATGGACATGAAGGATTACGATGTAATCCTAGGAGCTGATTGGTTGGCTCGGTATGAGGCCAATGTTTATTGTAGTTCTTGTTCCGTGTCTTTTTCTAGACACCCCGGATTATCCTTCAAGGGAGTGAAACACCCTAGTTCTATCTCTCTTATCTCGACTCTTCGTGCTGATAAGTTATTGAGGCGTGGATGCGAAGCTTTTCTGGCTTTTGTTCTTGCGTCCCCTGAACAGCAGATGGAGATTAAGGATATTTCTATTGTCCGAGAATTTTCGGACGTATTTCCAGAGGAGTTACCAGGACTTCCGCCTCTGCGTGAAGTTACATTCTCTATTGATCTTATTCCTGGATCGTCTCCTGTTTCTAAAGCCCCTTATCGCATGTCTCCTGCGGAATTACGGGAATTGAAGCAGCAATTGTTGGAATTACTCGAGAAGGGTTTTATTCGCCCGAGTGTTTCCCCTTGGGGAGCTCCTGTATTGTTTGTTCGGAAGAAAGATGGTTCGATGAGATTATGCATCGATTATCGGCAACTTAACCAGTTGACTGTCAAGAACAAGGATTGATGAGTTATTTGACCAGATTACTGGAGCTTCTTATGTTTCTAAGATCGATCTTCGATCTGGATATCACCAGTTACGGATTAAAGAAGATGATATTTATAAATCAGCTTTCCGTAGCCGGTATGGCCATTATGAGTTTGTCGTTATGCCTTTTGGGTTAACGAATGCACCGGCAGCTTTCATGCAGTTAATGAACAGTGTGTTCCGACCCTACCTTGATCAATGGGTTGTGGTATTCATAGATGATATTTTGATATATTCCAAGAGTGAAAGAGAACATGCCGAGCATCTGAGGATGGCTTTGCAATTATTGAGAGATCACCAATTATATGCTAAGTTGAGCAAGTGTGATTTCTGGTTACAAGAGGTGTCTTTTCTAGGACATATTATTACCAAGGATGGTATTTCTGTAGATCCATCGAAGGTGGAAGCAGTAAAGAATTGGGAACAACCTACCAGTGTTACTGAAGTGAGGAGTTTTCTTGGCCTGGCTGGTTACTATCGAAGGTTTATTCAAGATTTCTCTAAGATTGTGGTACCTCTGACGAAGTTAACCCGCAAAGAGATTAAGTTTGAGTGGTCAATTGAATGCCAACGGAGTTTTCAGACTCTGAAGGATTGTCTGACTACTGCCCCTATTTTAACCTTACCTTCTGGTGAGGGTGGTTTCGTGGTTTACACTGATGCTTCTGGTATTGGCTTAGGCTGTGTGCTTATGCAGCACGGCAAGGTGATTGCCTATTCTTCTAGGCAGTTAAGAAAGCATGAAGTTAATTATCCAGTTCATGATTTGGAATTGGCAGCCGTGGTATTTGCTTTGAAGATTTGGAGGCACTACTTATATGGTGAATCATTTACGGTATTTTCGGATCACAAAAGTCTGAAATACTGTATTTTCTCAAAAGGAATTGAACATGAGACAAAGAAGATGGTTGGAGTATATAAAGGATTTCGACTTTTCTATTGAGTATCACCTCGGCAAAGGCAATGTGGTTGCTGATGCTTTAAGTCGGAAGCCTGTGGCTAAGATATCTAGTCTTATGTTACAAGAATGGAAATTACTGGAGCAAATGGCTAGTCTGGATATCAATATTGATAATGACCGGATATTGATTTCCCAGTTGCAACTGAAGCCCGAATTGTTGGTAGAAATCAAGTTATTGCAAGATATTGATCCCGAGCTAGTCGAGATTAAGGAAAGCTTGAGTAGCAGACCTGATTTCTCGATAGCCGATGATGGAAGATTATTATTTCAAGGTAGAACTTGTGTACCGAATGAGGCTAATATAAAGAATCGGATTCTTGAAGAAGCCCATAGATCCAAATATACTATCCATCCGGGAGGCACTAAGATGTTCAAGGATTTGAAAAGGTCATTTTGGTGGCCGAACATGAAAAGGGAAATTGCAAATTTCGTGAGTACATGTCTTGTTTGTCAACAAGTAAAGGCCGAGCATTTCAGACCGGCAGGTAAATTGAAACCACTTGATATACCCCAATGGAAGTGGGAGAGTATTGGTATGGATTTCATTCTGGGTCTTCCTAAGACTCGAGGTGGTTATGATGCTATATGGGTAATTGTGGATCGACTGACTAAATCCGCACATTTCTTATCTATTAAGTCCAAGTGGACAGTCGATGTGCTGGCAGCATTATATTTAAAGGAAGTGGTTAGGCTTCATGGTATCCCAGTCAACATTATATCCGATAGAGATCCGAGATTTACTTCTCATTTTTGGAAAGGATTGCAAGAATCTCTTGGTACCCGTCTGAATTTTAGCACTGCATTTCATCCGCAAACAGATGGACAGACCGAGAGAACTAATCAAATAGTGGAAGATATGTTGAGAGCTTGTATGATCGACTTCGGTGGAAGTTGGAGCGATCATTTAGCATTGATAGAATTCGCCTACAACAATAGTTATCAATCCAGCATACATATGACACCTTTTGAGGCTTTGTATGGATGGAGCTGTCGTTCTCCATTATGTTGGGATGAGGTTGGCGAGAAGCCACTACCAGAAAAAGCGGGATTTCAGACGGAATTTTCAGACAGAAATTTCAAACGGAAATTTCCGTCTGAAATTTGTGACGAATTTTTTTCCGCCACAAATTCCGTCTGAAATATGCAATTACACACCGAATTTCAGACGGAATTTGTGACGGAAAATATTCCGTCACAAATTTCAGACGGAATTTGGGACGGAAAATTTAATCTGTCAGAAATTTATGACCAAGAATTTGTGACGGCCACATTTGTGACAGATCCGTCTGAAAATCCATCACAAATGTGTCTTCTCACGGATTTTCAGACGGAAATTAATCCGTCACAAAATTTTTCCGCCCCCAATCCGTCGCAAAGGCACATTTGCGACGGATTGGGGGCGCAAAAATTTTGTGACGGATTAATTTCCGTCTGAAAATCCGTGAGAAGTCACATTTGTGACGGATTTTCAGACGGATCCGTCACAAATGTGGCCGTCACAAATTCTTGGTCATAAATTTCTGACAGATTAAATTTTTCGTCCCAAATTCCGTCTGAAATTTGTGACGGAATATTTTCCGTCACAAATTCCGTCTAAAATTCGGTGTGTAATTGCATATTTCAGACGGAATTTGTGACGGAAAAAAATCCGTCACAAATTTCAGACGAAAATTTCCGTCTGAAATTTCCGTCTGAAAATTCCGTCTGAAATCCCGCTTTTTCTGGTAGTGAGCAATGGCTTGGACCGGATCTTATCTCGGAGTCATCACAAAATATTCGTATTATCCGAGACCGGTTACTTGTGGCTCAATCGAGGCAAAAGAGCTATGCTGATAATAGAAGAAGAGATTTGGAATTTCAAATTGGCGAGCATGTGTTCTTAAAAGTCTCTCCTTCAAGAGGTATTCGTCGATTCGGTATTCATGGCAAGTTAAGCCCAAGGTATATTGGTCCATTTGAGATCCTTGATCGAGTGGGTGAAGTCGCCTATAGATTGGCCTTACCTCCTCAATTATCTGGTGTACATAACGTATTCCATGTATCTATGCTTCGGAAATACGTGCACGACCCTAGTCACATCATTCAACATGTGGACTTTGAATTTAAGAAGGATCTATCTTATGAAGAAAGACCAGTGAAGGTTCTGGATCGGAAAGAGCAACAACTTCGAAATCGTTCCATACCGATGGTTAAAATCCAATGGAGTCGGCGTGGAATAAAGGAAGCTACATGGGAATCCGAGGACGCCATACGGAAGCGTTATCCCGATCTATTCTAGGTAAGCTATTTTTTCCTTACTATATTTTGGTCTAGTGAATTTGGAGGACCAAATTCTTTAAGTGGGGGAGGGTGTAAGACCCCGAGTTTCTGTACAAATATTAAATGTTGAATAGTGACTGTGGTAAATAGTAAATAGTAAAATTTTTGACTATCATATAAAAAAAAAATTCCGAAGAATGGTAATCAATTAGTAAAGACCATGGTAAACACTTTGGTCTTCTGTACTTGACCCTAATAAAATCAATTACATGGCTTAATCAGTGATTTAAGCTTGACTTAAAAACGCGGAAAACACTATTCATACGAAAATACAACTACCTTAGAAAAATCTGTAAAAATCACATCTGATAGAGGGTATTTTTCTTAGCAACTTTGTCTTCTGAAGTTTCATCGGTAAAAATCAGAAACTCTCTCTATCGACTAAACTGTTGAACATTAGGTTAAATTATTATTTTAATCTTAAGATTGGGAGATTAATAATAAACCTCGTGATAAAATTCCATAAAAATCATATTATGAAAGAGCATGTCTTGATTAGTAATTTTGTCTTTTGGGTCCAATTCATTAAAAATCATTTAGTAACATTAAATTGAGGTCTTAGCTAACCATTCCTTAATCTTTTGGATTAGGCTTAGATTAGGCTAACCTTACCTTGAGAAACATGTGAAACCGTGTTTTGGTTGGCAGAAACACGTTGTCAACAATGCAAAGGATTTTGCGGCTCTGACCAAACCGTGTGTGAAGATTAAACACTCCTCTTCCAAACCTATAAGTAGAGGAAGCCCCCTTAAACATCTCTTAAACACAAAAGGGTTCTTGCTGCTGTGAAGAAGCTCTGCAAGTCTACTATTCATCTTCTTCACCATTCATCTTTCCTTATTTCATCGGTTAAGGTAGGTAACCATGGCACAAACCTTGAATTTGATAAATGGAATGAAAGGGCATCATGTTAGCTTGTAGAAACCATACTTTTCCATTTATTTACGTACTCAAATGCATGAATTGAAGCCTTAAACGCCGGATTTATGCTTCTGTCTCGCTGTTCCCGTGTTACAGGGATTAACGGTTCCAATCGGACTGCTTTATCTCTTAGACGGCTCAGAACTGCCCGCCCGACTTATACAAACGGCCCAATTAGAATCGCCCGCCTTGTATAAAACGGCCCAATGATAACCGTTTTACAGCCAGTAGGTTTAACGGCCCACTGTCATCCGTTTAACTTCCAGAAAACTGATTTTTTTGCTATTTGACCCATTTAACAATGTTAATTAGTAAAAATTGACAATCCACATAAACAACAGATAATGACATGAGTAAATTTCTGTTATTTGTAATATCTATTTTGATAAATTGTTTAATGTGAAAATCATTAAAATTCACTTGTAACTTTGGATAAATTGAATAAGTATGGTAAATAGCTAAACTTTACCATAGGTAATTTCTGTAAATTACTGTAAACCAGAAAATTACTGGCCGACTTATGGCAAGTCTTTGACCAATTAGCCGGACACTCCATCCGGTAAACTTTACATTTTTACCGTAGAATATTTTTACCGTGGTAAATTATGGTTACATCATGACTATTGTTTTAACTTGATTAATTGACCGATTACCCTTGGATAATCTTCGGTCATATTTGAGCCCGGAATTGATCAATGGACATTAAACTGAAATTGGTTGGTTTAATTGTTATTGGCAACCCGGTGACTATTTTGCATAAATTATCTTATAATTAGATATTATCGTTATGCTTAATACGGATTCTCTTGAACCGTATTTCTTAAAATACGACTCGAATGGTTCGTATATTCGTTCTTCGGAACTTACTTCTCTCTCTCGAACGGCTTACTGTCAACCGTTCATTCTTGGCCCCGTGACTCGTTACTCATGTGAGTACGGCCCGGTGTTTGCCTTACGACTACCTTGTTTTGGGTTTTTCATCGTGGTTATACTCTTGAATCAAAGGAGGCGAGTGTCGTCCTTTACATCTTGTACCCAACAGAAATTCATCTGATTATATTGGCCATAATTGACTATGTCTAGACGGGGGATCGGTGATCCAATTGAAATGAAATGCCAACGCATCATAAGGGCCCGGTCTGGTCCTGGGGAGAGCGCCCGAAAAGATATTGAGCCCATTGGGATGTTTATGACAGGGTGAGGCATTGCACCCGAATACTTGGCTTGACATGTTACGTCTATGACAAACTGTTGTTACTTGACTCGTGCGTATTTACTTGGCTACATGTGTAACATACTTGCTGGCCAAATTCTCTACTATTACTTTACTTGTTCATTACTTGGTAAATTGTTATATTTATTGACTTTGCAAGATATCTTTTACATTGTTTCTTTTATCATATCGTCATTCTTTATTTACTGCATTTCATATAAATTGGAAATCAATGGTTAATTACGTAAACATGTTTGTGGTTATCTACTGAGCACGTTTAGCTCACTCCTACTTTTCCCCTCTTTCCAGGTGATGAACTTGTCGGGAATGGACTGGAGTGATATCGAGAGATAGTTTTAGTTTATTGAGTGAGTTTGTACCCTTAGTATTAGTGAGAGATTGTTCTAGTATTTTGCTTATTATTTGGATGTAGTTGTTCTACCCAGTGTACTCAACTTTATTATCAATAAAACTCTGATTATTATCTTTTCCAACCTTTTGTGCAATGGTTTGCAATGGTTCGGAATTATTGCTCGCTTGCCCCTAACCGTACGTCCCTAGATTCCGCATCGGGTCGTGACAAAACCCATGACACTTCTTAATTGCCATGTCACTCTAAAGAAACATGGTATACCGGCCCTCACGACATGTTGTTTGTATGCCATGAGAATATTTTTGAAATAATGGATGGGTAATCCCTACCATTCATATCCTTTGAAGAATAGTGTGCCGTACTTGTGTACACGAATTCTATCTACTTTATCATGTACAAGAACGAGCGACCATGTTCATGTGGGCGCTTATTCCTATCGTCATGGCACCCAAGTTAGGGAGCCAATTCCACCTAGTTTTATCGATAATCGTGATTATACCGTTATGATCGTCATTATACCACATGTTCAAATCCTTGAAATGCTATTCCACAAGATCTACCTTTAAAAGTTCGTACAAGCTTATTCCATGAAATTCCACATTGGCAATAACTATAGTGGATGTCGAAAAATACATGATCAATGCATGCGCATATAGGGCCCGATCTGGTCCTGGGAGGAGCACCCAAAAGTACTTGTGCCCATGGGAGTTGTAATGATCACGGTATGGCATTGTACCGAAGTGTATGACTAGCTTGATTTGACATTCCACAATCTCATACTCGACTTGACATGACATGACTTGCGTGACCCGGAACAGGTATTTATATACTTGCTTGAAACATGATAGCCACTTCCCGACATGACATGATGAATATACTTGTTTGAATATCTTGACATTCATTGATATAAGTTCTTGAAAGACATGCTAGTTTACTCAATTACCTCTTGTTATACTCTCTCTCTTGTCGTTTTACGCAAACATGCATAGTTTTGTTGCATTCATGTAACATGTAATTTACTTAAAGCAAGCTAGTTCTTGAGATATAATTCTTACTGAGCATTCGCTCATCCAGTGTTTTCCCTTATTTTTCAGGTAAGTCCGATGACGAGACTCAATCAGATGGGGAAGGTCAAGAGTGAAGAGATTAGAGCTCTCCGTTTATCCAAGCGTCTACTAGTCTTATCTTTCTAATTTCTTGAGTCAACCATTGTACTTTTCCTTTTATTGAGTCTTAGCACTTTCATTAAGTGAATTGTAATAGAATTTCTTTTGAGGTTGTGATTGAATAAAGGATTGGGTTATCTTTACTTTTGCGCACTCTATCTTTGTGTTGAATACACTAACGCTCTGATTGACATGATCGATATAAACTCGTCACGCGTCTCCGGGTATCTTCCGCGCTCGGGGCGTGACAACCACCACTGGCCGAGGTCGAGAGAGAACAGCTTCCCACGGCCAGTGGAGCGCCTGAGGAAGCGACAATGCCACAAGGGGGTGAAGAAGAAGTGGCGGTGATTGAGAAATCGGCCGGAGGAGCTCTGCCATCCGAGGTATGCCGTGGACCTAAAGCCCCCCCGTTTTCAATTTCGATTGATGCATGAGGTTTAGATAGAGGGAGAGGGGTCACGAAAACCCCTAGGATCCATTGTAAGGGCCGCTAGGGCCATTTCCAAAGAATGGGGAAGGGTAGGATGCCATCCAAAGCGGTGAGGAAGAAATGGTCCTAGCAGGGACCATGAAGGGGGCTAAGCGGTCTGCCTGGGACAGCTAGGTGGAACTGACTTTCGAAGGATGAGACGGTCAGAACCGGGCGACCCGAAACAGAACGGTCTTCAATAGACCGCCAGTTAGATGAAAAATCGTCAGAGGATGACCGTTTTTAACCTAGATCAGCGAAGAGGTTTATTGGGGAAAAAAACGGCATGATGGAGACCGTTGGGAATTTAAAACGGTCAACAGAGGACCGTTAGGAGGACAGAAACGGCCCTATGGTGGCCGCCACCTTAGCACACTACATTTTTCTCTTTTTTTCTTTTTTATTTACTATGCAATGCATGAATATGTGAAATGAATGACTAACATAAAATGTTGAATGTATGCAGGGAAAACACCAGACACAGATCTCATGGCTCCAGGTTCGGGCGGTGTATCTAGCACTGCCCGACATTCAAAGGGAGAGACTGGCGGCCATGGGATTCGCGGAGTTCTTGGGCATGGAGGTGGCGAGGTTGGACATTGCCCTTCTTTACGCGTTGCACGACCGGTGGGACCCGGTCAGCCAGGCATTCCTATTCTCGTGGGATCACATGATCCCCACACTAGAGGGGGTGGCACGCATCACCGGGCTGCGAGTGCACGGTGCGCTAGTTAGCGGGAAGACTTTGACGGACTACCAGGAGCTAGCCCAGAGACTGCTGGGCCTGGAGCTATTGAGGCTGGAGCGACACTCCACGATTCTACCGAGAGCGAGGATGCAGGAGAGCCTAGGTTTGAGAGGAGCTGGGATCGCGATTGGGGAGCTGCAAGAGTAGCAACTGGGGTGGTTGACGGACCGAGCACAGGAGCGCGTAGCAACTGGGCCAGGATCGTAGGCGGACGTGGTCCTGCGACGGTTCCTGATGCTCTTCTTCGGGAAGCTAATGTTCGTGACTAGAGCTGACAGGGTGAGCTGCCGATTATTGCCCCTCCTCGAGGAGGTTGACGGAGTGGGCGAGTACGCGTGGGGAGCGGCCATGCTGGCCTTCCTCTTCGACACCCTGATCTCCACCAACTGGCGCACGATGCTCGGCGGATTCTCCCCCCTGCTTTAGGTAAGCATCGACTCCCAAAATGCTTGTGTAATTCCTATGTGATTTTATGAAATGCTATATGTTGACGCTTTGATGCAATGGAATGCAGGTGTTGGCCTACATGTACCTCCCCGGGCTTGGGAGAGGACAGGAGGTGCATCCCGACTGGGTGCCCATCGCGAGGCGGTGGACGGCGGTCCGAGAGGTGGGATCCCTGAGACGCCAGGTGCAGGCAATTCAGGATGACATTGACACTCTACCTTATGCCTCGGTTAGACCTAAACTTTACTTATATGAATGCAACTACATGTTTGGACACTAATGTAGTTGGCCGCTATTTTACTGGTCCGGTGGACACCATACCAGGGCTAGGGATAGGAGGGCCAACCATGGGTGGTGGTCGCTCTAGAGTACGTGAGCCGAGACATCTGGCTCCATTCCCTGAACGTCATCGAGCCACTCCACTACCGGTTTATCATGAGGATCATGGGCATCCACTAGCCAGAAGTGGAGTTCCCGGCGCGGGAGAGACCGGAGGAGCGCGTGGGACGCCACTCACGTGGACTTGCGATGGAGATTGATTGGATCACCCAAGTAGTAGACCAGATGCAGGATTGGACCAGGCAGGGGTGAGTGGTGCGCACCCGAGCTGCCAGCGACGGGGCCTACTTGACGGTCTACGCCTGACACTACGGAGACCAGGTCTTCCGTGGCGCACAACGACCGGTGCCATTCCCAAACTCATGTACTCTAAAATGCTTATGATTACAATGTTTACTAATGATAGATGCCCTACATGCAGCTAGACCCCCAGGGACAGATCGCGGAGCTCTAGGGGTTGCTCCACTCCATGGTCCAGCAACGGGATGAGCTCCAGCGCTCCTTGGACCTCTTGGTAAGTTTCAGCCTTAAACCTAAAAATGCAACATTTATGCTTGTTAGACTGACATGACTCCAAAGGCAACGTGCCTAGGGAGCCCAATGCCAGCGTCCTGATGCACCGTCTTCCTCCTCCCAACCACCAGCAGATAGGGTTGAGCGAGATGCGGACTTTGCACGAGCGACAGCACGAGCCGAGGAGGCTGAGGCCACACTCGCCGAGAGGGTAAGAAACTTGAGCCTTCTCTCTCATTTGAATTTTATGATTAAGACTAAAAAATGATTAACGAGATGAATACTTATGTAGGCGAATGAGTTGGCGACTGCACTGAGCGAGGTTACTCGGCAGAGGGAGGAGGTTGAGCTCTTCCGGGCAGAGGTGGAGCACTTGCGCATAGAGGCGACAGAGGCAGCACGCCGTAGCGCAGAGATGGAGCGATCCCATAGTGAGACGGCGGAGGTAGAGCGCCTCCAGGCCGAGGCGGAAGAGCTGAGGAGTGGATTGGAGTAGTCCCGACTGATGGTGGCCGAGCTGACAGGTGCAGTGGGGGCGTACTAGCAGTCCCTCCAGGCAATGAGCCGGAGGTCGAAGTGCAGCAAGACTCAGAGTGAAGAGACTACTTCATGGTTTCCTCCGGCCATCGGAGGAATGAGGACGAGGAGCATCGGCGCCGCCGACGTGAGGAGGGGAGCACCTCCATGGCACCACCAGGGAAGCGCCATGAGGGCTCAAGAGAGAGCGGCAGTCCAGGGGAGGGACATGCCTGATGTACTCTATGAGATGTACGCACATATGACTTTAGTGGAATGACATGATTTTTTTTTACTCTAGAAATGATGAATGCGTGCACACTGACACTAACAAATCCTAACTTAACAACTCCTATGACTGACAATGCGAGAGTACAAAAGAGAGTGAGGGAGAAGGAGAAGGGGAGAGAAACTTAGGTATAGCGAGATTTGAAGAAGACAGCAGAGAGAAACGGTCGCAACAAGGCCGCTAAATGAGCTTGGCGGTCCCTCGATAGGCCACTAAAGACTGAACAAACCACGACTGGATGGGTGATGAAGACGGTTCACTCAAGACCACCAAACAGAAAAGATAGTCTCATGAAAACCACTTTAAAATTAAGACGGTCTAGCCGAGACCGTTAACCACACAGATGGACAGAAGTGTGAGCAGAGCTGGAAACGGTCGTGGGATGACTGCCAAGAAGGATTAGCTGTCACACGATAGACCGCAAGGTCGGAAACCTGTCAACTTTGGTCAGGACTCGCTTGGAGAGTCCCAATCCGTGGATAGACTCGCCTGAACCGTGCTAAGAGCTATCCTAACCTTAATTGAGCCTATTCTAACTCGATCCTAGTGGGTAAGGGCTAAGGTCTTCGGCTCTATAAGTAGGGGGACTCTCAAATTCGCAACTCACACCAAACCCCTTTTTCTAGCCTAGAAAACCTTAGTGTAACCACCCAAATCAACATGAAGAGGGCTCTTGAAGCTTGCACAATAGGTGAGAGCTCCTACAACAAGCCACAGCCGGCTAGGAAGGAACGTGAGGCGCTACAATGGCTGACTTGTATCCCAACACACTCGAGCACAAATCCCTTGAGATAGGTAAGTCAATTGCTTTCAAATTCGTTAAAAATCATTTCCAAATTCTCATATTACTCTGCTCTTTCTTCTTTTTTCCTTTTTTATTTTCTATAGCGTCTTCCCGACCCAAGGTGCTATTCCAACCTGAGATGGGTGGCTCCCATGGTTCGTGAACTCCCATTGGACGTGATTTCCATTCTAAAAGCCTGGCACCTCCATTCACTGCTTGTTTTGGGCAAAAATTATCATAAACTCTCACTTGATTGGCACATCATTTCAGCTCTAGTAGATATATGGCATCCTCAGACCTACACATTTGTCTTCCCCGCATTCAAAGCTACTATCCTTCTAGAAGAGGTTGAGACATTGCTAGCTCTTCCTAGATCCAAGGTGGGGGACGAGGACTTGGTGTGTCATACAGTTTCCCCTATAGACCCCTCTCTCATCCTAGGAGAATTCTTGCCCAATTCAAAGGATAACAGGACCATGATTAGTTCTCAACACATTCACTTGCTTGTCATGGCCCAGTGGGTTATCGCCCACTATAAAAATAAATGTGGGTGGAATGAGGCCATAGCCAAGGCCACTTCTATTTGCCTGTGCGGGGCCATACTTTTCCCTACCACTGACCACCTTCTAGACATACCAAACCTGAGCATCATTAGTGGGTTATGGCGAGGGTTGTCCATTTTACAGGCCATGCTTGATGTGTCCCCTGTGGTTCTGGAGTTTTGATGATGACAAATATCATGCCTCATTATGTTTACATCCTTGATGATATAATCCTGTTGCATTATGAGAAATTGTCAGAACAGGTTTAAGGATGACTCACATGTCATAAAGTTAACCCAAGTCAAAGTCAAGTCATGACAGGTAAGGTTCATGCTCAGATCAAGTAATGCTCTGTTAGTTCTACTGCATACATGAAGTCTAAACATTGCATCACCTGTACATGCATTGCCCTCACGCAGAGTCTACGCATTCCCCCCACAGCCTGTACAGCATGTCTATACATTGTCTGGCAGCCTGCACAACAAGTCTATACAGCGTCCAGCAGCCTGCACGCAAAGTCTATACATTACGTTCAGCAGCCTGCATGCCTAGTTTGTACACTGCATACACATCATTGTTGTATGCATGCTTAGTTCATTCACTTGTTGATAGCAAGTATATACATTGTCACCTGCATGCATTACTTCAAGTCTATACAGCCTGCCTTCATGGTATTGCAAGTCTATACATTGTGCGTGGTTCAAAACAAGTCTGCCCAGTGTCTGTCGCTTATCACTCATTCAGAGTCTATACATCAGTCAGCATTGCCTGTTGCATTGTTCATCAAGTCTAGACATTGTGCATTCCTTCATATCAAGTCTAGACATTGCATGCCACAAGTCTGCACATCCTGTTTGCACTAAGTCTGTACACTGTCTGTGCTTTCACGTGTCTGGTTGCATGAGTCATTGAAGTCTGTACATCGCTTGGCGCTCACCAAGTCTGCACATCGCCCAGTCGTGTGAACATTGCACTGCAAGTCTATACATCGGCCTGGGGCTTGCCAAGTCTCTACATCGCATTTGACGAAGGCATTGGAAGTCTATACATTGATTCACTGTTCATGCATTCATCGAACAGGTCTATACATTCATGGCATATGTGCAACGTTTGTCTAAATTCTATACATTGTCTCAACGTCTCATGCAAGTCTATGCTAGCCAGAGTCTATACATTGTCTAGCACACACACGCTCAAGTCTGTACATCCGATCGTCTCATTTAGCGTCTCACGCTATCAGAGTCTGTACATCATTAGGCTACAGTGCATCGTCTCTCAGAGTCTGTACAGAGTTAGCCAACAGTGCATTATCTCTCAAAGTCTATACATCCAGCTCTGTCTCACTTAGCGTTTCACAAAGTCTGTACATCGCCTGGGGCTTGCTAAGTTTGTACATCGGTGAAGTCCATACATCCACCGCTGAACCTTCCAAGTCTATACACTGTCCTGTTGCTTTCAAGCCATTCATCAAGTCTATACATTCCCAGTCTTTACCTACGTTCAGAACCCCAAGTCTATACATTGGTAAAGTCTGCACATTATGGTTTGAAGCTGCATCAAGTCTAGACATTGTCCTGTAGCTAGCACGAATCCAAGTCTATACATTGTCTCGTTCACATGCTTCAAACTCTATATATCGTGGGCTTCGAGTCATCAAAGTCTATACATTGGCAGCTGAACTGTACAAGTCTATACACTGCCTTTGGGCATCAAAGTCTGTACATCGCTTTCAAGCTTTCCAAAGTCTTTACATCGCTTGTGTCATCAAGTCTATACACTCGTGAGTGTGTCATCAAGTCTATACACTCGTGAGTGTTTCATCAAGTCTATACACTCGCTTGTGTCATCAAGTCTATACACTCGTGAGTGTTTCATCAAGTCTATACACTCGCTCGTCTCTCCGAGTCTATGCATCGGCGCACTGTTCATGCATCAGTGCTCTCAAAGTCTATACAGTATGTGTCTGCATCGGTTCATAAGTCTACACACTGTAGCATGCACGAATAAATAGAGTCTGTACACACTTCATCACTTAAAGTCTGAACATCCATCAGTGAAGACTGTCCACACTTCAGTGCACATGTGCATCTCCTTCAAGATGAAGTCTATACACTCGTTTCCAAGGCTTCAAATCTATACACTCGTTTCCAAGGCTTCAAGTCTATACACTCGTTGTCAAGGCTTCAAGTCTATACACTCACTATCAAGCCTTCAAAGTCTATACATTCTATCATTCACACTAAGTCTGTACACGGTCGTCTTCAGTTACTCAGCAAGTCTGTACATCCTTCTGATTATTTTCTTATGACTGTGTGACAGGTACTGTTCGTGAAGCCTATGAAGGGCACGTGATCCGAGGTTGGCACGTGGCACGTGATTCGAGGACAACGCCCTAATTGCTGCTGCTATAAATACGAAGCCTCCTCCATCTGGAGAAGACTGATCAAGAGAATGAGAGACTGATCAAGATCAAGGAAGAGTGATCGAAGTAGAGGTAGAGAGCAGAAAAATGCAGAAGAAGAAAAAGGAGAGAGCAGCAGCAGAGAGGCTGAAAGCAGAAGAAGAAAAAGAAAAAGAGATTGAGATCGAGAGTGAAGAAGAAGAAGAATAGTGTGAGCCTGATACTGAGAAGAAGAAGAGAGAGAGAGAGAGAGAGTTCGTGGAGAAGAAGAAAGAAGCCTTCATTGAAGATTCGTCTGTCTGGCATTGGATCAAATCCAAACCAGTTTTGCTCCTGCGAGAGCTACTTTGTGTGTCTAATTTCCAGCTTTACGCTGCTGAATTTTTTCCTTGTGTTTGTTTTTATTTTGTTCCTTCCATCTATTCACCTTATTTGTAGCAACCCTGATAAAAATAAGAATTTTAAATAAATCAAATTAAAATAAAAGATAAATAATTAGATGATGACAACCTAAACGCATAAAAATAAGACAGAATGGAAATAACGCCTTTGGTCAAGGCGCTACTTCATTAAGAAACGCCTCTAGATAAGGCGCTAATTAAAAAGGGACGCCCAAACAACAAGGCGTCAATTATCAAACGGCCAAAAAGAGAAATAAATGTAACGCCCTCCAACTGGGCGCGTTTTATACAAGAAACGACGCTTGACAAGGCATCAATTTAAATTAACGCCCTCTCTTAAGACGTTAATTCAGATCGAGTTTCGTTCGACCCAGGAGTATATCCAGGGCAAGTTATGGATAACTACGTCGAAGGTGGAATATGGTAAGGACTCTATCATGGAAGTATTACTTCCAATACAACTCTAACCCTATTAGGATCCCAAAAATCCTATAAATATCCTCCTAAATCAACCCTTGATCGCTATTTGGCGATCTGCTGCTGCTGTCATCAACGTGAAGAATAGGTAATGTTCTTCCTCTTTATTTTTGGGTGTGTGTGTTGAAAGAACGTTGATGTTCTTTTCCTTCCTCATCTTCCTATACAGGTTGTCTGTGTTGAGAAGACGATCACCCCTTTTGACTAAAGATCGGGTATTCTTCGTCCATCTCCTGCAAGTTATCTCTATTCGAGAACAGAGCATCGTTTTCTTCTCCAAACCTTCATCCGTTCATCCGTTAAAAACTTCAAAAGGTAGGTTTTCTCAAGATCGTAGCCCAAACTAGCTTAAGATCTTAATAATATCATCTGTCATACATGCATATAGTTTTATTATGGTTTCAGATATTTTCCATGTAATTTTAAAAAGAAACGCCCTTGACAAGGGTGCTAATTTAAAGAAGCGACCCACACTAGGGCGCTACTTATTATTTTGACGCCCTGCCTAGAAGTCGTCAATTACATGTAATTAATAAATACCCACGTTTAAAATTTAATATCTATGTAACCATGAATCTAATATATTGCTGAGTATACCTGTGAAATCCTGCTATTTTTTCTGTCATGATCATGTACCCTTTTTCCTGAAATTTTATCATCTGAAAATTGGTAAATTCTTGAATTAACGACCTGCACAAGGTCGTCTCTTATTGAACTGACGCCCCAGACCAGGGTGCTAATTGACAAGTAACGCCCCTGTTTAGGGCGCGTTTTTGTTAAAATTCCAGAATATTGATTTTCTGCAGAATAGAAATATTGAAGGGACGACTAATGTATAAGTCGTCAAATTGTGAATAAACGCCCCTGAGTAAGGCGTTAATTGGATAATTAATGACTTAGCTTAAGTCGCTATTTTCTGTATTACTGTTTTACACTGATTACTGTCAACCGAACGGTTATATATATATATATATATATCGGCACTATATTTCCACTCCGTGAATATAGTCCCATGTTTCATGATGTTTTTATCGCACTACCCTCAATTCTCATTGACATACAAGCTCTCCATTGGACATTCCGTTCCTTTGGACTAGCGAGTTAGTCATAGAGACCTCCGTAAGACTCCTCGAGCCTTGGATTCCCTCACGGCCGACTGAGCAGGTTGTACCATAAAAACCTATTACATTATTTGATTGCCAAGTCACTCTAAAGAAATATGGTATACCGGCCCTCATGTTATGCAAAGTGTGTATCATGAGAATTCTCTTAATGGGATGAGGTTATCATGCCATGTGATGCTGTTCTTGTAAACCCCAATTCTATATCAACATTATTATGATGTTCTTGTGGACCTCAATTCTATATTAAGAATGAGGACGTCTTGCCATTGATGTGCTGTTCATGTGGACCTCAATTCTATATAAAGAATGTCCATACTTGCTTGTCATGGTACCCGAGTTAGGGAACCAATTCCACCTAGTTTTATCGATAATCATGATTGTACCGTTATTATCGCCATTCTATGTCAAAGTGTCATATTTTGGACTCCATTCTATCAAAGTCTATCCTACATATCTACAAGCTTTATTCTTGAAATTCCATATTGGCTATACACAAAAGTGGATGTTAAAATACATGATTAATGCCTGCGCATATAGGGCCCGATCTGGTCCTGGGAGGAGCACCCGAAAGTACTTGTGCCCATGGGAGTTGATTGATCACGGTATTGGCATTATACCGAAGTGCATGACTAGCTTGATTGAACATTCCACAAATCTTGTACTTGTACTTGACTTGATATTACATGACTTGCGTGGCCCGAAAAAGGGTAATTTCATACTTGCGTGCTTGAAACGTGATAGCCAAATTCCAACATGACATGATGAATACACTTGCTTGAATATCTTGATATCTTTTGATATAAGTTCTTGAAAGTTCATGACTAGTTCTTCTTGCTATCGTATTGTTATACACTCTCTCTATCTTGTCGTTTTATGCGAGCATGCATAGCTATAGCGCATTCATGAAAGATGTAATTACTTAAACCCATTGCTAGTTCTTGAGATATAATTTCCTACTGAGCGTTCGCTCACTTAGTGTTTCCCTACTTTTCAGGTAAGTCCGACGATGAGGGAACTCACACGGATTGGGAAAATCAAGAGTGAAAGAGATAGAGCTTCTTCCGTGTTATCTAGTTTTTTTCATATTTTCTTGAGTCAACCTTGTATTTTTCCTTTATTTTAGTTAGTACTTCAAAGGTTTGTAATAGACATATTCTTATGAAGGAATAAAGGATTGGGTTATCTTTACTTTTGCGCATCTCTGATTTTGGTGTCGAATACACTAATACTCTGATTGACATGATTGATATAAACTCGTCACGCGTCTCCGGGTATCTTCCGCTCTCGGGACGTGACATTGTTCTTCCGATTCCCTTGTTTGGGATCGGGGTTCCTCCTGTTGCAAGTGGCTGGGAGTCACTTGTGGGTTTCCCTCCGGGTTGGAGGAAGGGAGATTCATCTCCGGTTCTGGTTTTGTGGGTTGCAAGTCCAGGTGTTCCCTCCTGGTCTGGAGGAAGAGAGACCTAGTCTCTGGTTCTAAGTGGCTGGGAGTCACTTGGGGTGTCCCTCCGGTTTGGAGAAGAGGGGAGGTTGTTCCCCTGGTGAAGCTGTTTGGCAGCACTTGTTGCAGACTGAGTCTGCGGTTCTAGCTTTGGCTAGTGGAAGCCTCACTCCTGTTTGGATTGAGGGGTGGATGTAGGTCTGTGGACCGAACCACCTAAAAAACCCTGCTGTTCTGTGGTTTGTTTGTGGTGTGCTCTTCTATATCTTCTACCTCTTTCACAGGTTGTCTGAGCATTAAATGTTTTGCTAAGTGAGCTTGGTTTGCATTGTTCTGTCCTTGACATTACTCTTCATCAGGTTCCACTAGTATAATTAGCAGTTCATCTGGTCGATCAAATGTTTAATTGAGCTCTATAGTTCTTATTCCGCAATTGTATCTAGCAGCAGGTTTATTATTTTTAATTTGGGCAATATTTTTGGAAGGCACCCCCCCTCTGTATCCATCGCACCATCCCAAAAATTGGTATCAGAGCAGGTTGTCTGCATAGTAGGTCCAACGACCTGCAGATCCATTCATGCTGTCTTGGTGCTATCTTGATTTTGGTGCATCATTATTCCTGTTGCATTTATCGGATCTGCTTCCATGGGTGATCCACCGATTTTCAACGGCTCTAATATTAATATGTGGTTTGTCAGTCTGCGTGAATATGTTAAATCAGTTAATCCTGATCTATGGAAGTTAATTTCACACGATCCTCACAGATTACCAAAGAAAATGTCCAAATGGACTGACAGTCATAGATTAAGGGATGAAGAGAATCAAAGAGCTCTGAATCTAATGAAAGCAGCTACTGACAGGGCCTTACACTCTTGCTTCCATGACTGTAGGTCTGCTAAGGACATTCTGGATGTGTTGAAGCGAGCTCACAGGATAAATGGGGACAGCTGCATGATGGCTAACAGAAGTAATCAAAGTGGCAGCCAAAATGAAGAAGAGGATGATGATGAGGAGGAGGTAAATCCTTTCGAGAATTTTTCTTTAGATGATTGGGAGAATGCATATGCTGAGTTGCTTGAATCTCATGAACATTTAAGAAAATAATACAAGAACTTGAAAAAGAAAAGTGATCGGGGTAGTTCAAGTTCACCTTGTGAAAATTGTTCAAATATGAAGCAATCTCATGATGCCTGTTTGTCTGATATCCATATGCATAAAAATTAGAATAAAAAATTGATGAAAGAATTTGAATAGGTTAGCTCTGAATTGGCTGTTCTGAAATCTGAAAATGAATGTCTTAAGAAACAGTGTGAAAAACTCCAGCCGCAAACAATATGTTCTGATAAATCTGCTTGCAATGAATGTGCATTCTTGAAGGAATTGATTGAAGATTTAGACTCTGATGATAATATACAGAAGAACTTAATCACTTCCTTGAAGGAAGAAAATGATTCATTGCTAACTCAGAAGAAGGAAACTGATAAATTACAAGATAAGCTGATTGAAGAAAATATTTATCTGAAGGAACAAAACAAAAAGCTAATGGTTCTTAGCATTGTTTTCTCTGAAAAATGGCTGACGATTGAAAAAGGGAAATCTATCTTCAAAGAAAATGAAGTGAATATTGAATTCACATTGACACAGGAAAATGAGACTCTGAAGAGTCTGAATGATGAATTGCAAAATCAAATCATTTCGTGTGAAGACTATATTGTGTCTTTGGAGAGAGAAATTGAAGGTCTAAGAAACTCCCTGTCAAAATTTGTTAAGGGAAGAGATAATTTGAATAAGCTCCTTGGAGCGAATGTGAATTTTCAGAAGGAGGGACTGGGTTACAATCCAGTCATGAAGAAGGCTGAGAAGGTTGTTGGAGACAAATTGAAAACTATTTTTGCTAAATGTTTAGAACAAGAAAAGCCTTCTACCTCATCTTCACCTCAGTACAAAAAACAGAAAGAAACTGATAAACAAAAAATAAATAAAAAGGATTCTTCAGTGCATGTTGATCACAGTCCTCACACACACTCACATGCATCTAGAAAGAAAATGATCTGTCACTACTGTCATAAATTTGGACATCTGATGCATGAGTTTAATTTGGTGGAAAAGGATGACCTAACTGCTGTACAAAATAATCGGGGTAGAAAGCATGTCTTTAAGGAAAAGAAAATTCATTGTTATAGTTGTGGAAAAATAGGACATGTTGCTGCACAATGCTGGTTAGGTTCTCATTAAAAAACCTTCTCTATCTATTCTCATTGTGGAAAACATGGCCATACAGTCAAGGACTGTTGGCATAACCAGGGTAGGTATGTGAATTTCAAACATGCTAAATTCCCTACAAATAGAAATGATTTTGGTAGGAATAAATCTATTTTTAAAGAAAAGATTCTTACATGCTTTGAATGTGAAAAACATGGCCACCAAGCTTCGGAATGCTGGTGGGCAGATAATTGTAAACCAAAATTTCATGCAAGTAACAGAAATGTCCATGCCAATGCACATAAAATTCATGCTCATAATGATGTGCATAAAAAGAACCTAAAATCTGGTTCTTCATGCTACTACTGTGGAATAGTTGGGCACTCCATGAATCATTGTGCTTTAATGATGAATGATGATAAACAGGCCCAAAGGTTGAGGAAAGCACCAATCAGAGGTGTTACTAACAATGTAGGACCCAAGAAGTCTTGGGTACCTAGAAACACAAAATGAGATCTGTGCTTTGCAGGTATGCCTTGGGGATGAGGAATAAAAGGGGGTCAAATAAACCAAGGCATCCAAAGTTTGGTAAAACCCCAACTCTGTTGTTTAAATGCTTGCTCACCTGAATTTTTTCCTTTAGCTCAACATCATACTTAATATGTCAATTAAGATCTCATGCATACATGTCCATAACTGCATCTGCCATTTGCATTCTTTTCTGATCATGCACTTGCTAGGTGATCTGTGCATACATGAGATTAAAAGGTTGTCTGTATTTGATGCATACATATGCCAATTGCAGTTGGTTGATATTTGTT
Source organism: Amorphophallus konjac (assembly GCA_022559845.1). Lineage (NCBI taxonomy): Eukaryota > Viridiplantae > Streptophyta > Magnoliopsida > Alismatales > Araceae > Amorphophallus > Amorphophallus konjac. The sequence continues at coordinate 158,930,809 of CM040125.1, forward strand.
AAATTACATTTTGAAAAATCTGAAAAGCTGAATTGAATAAATCTGTTGCTTGGACGATCTCTCATGCTTAAAAATGTTCACCTGCACATTTGACATGCACATGCATTCATAATTGCATATAAGTGGCATATTGTTAGCTTAAGATGCATGTTGAACTGCATATGCATTGGATTGTCATGCATGACTCTTGGTATATGAATAGTGAGTTACTAAAGGGCAGATGAATTCTGTCTGGAAGTGCTTGCTATGTGTGAGATGGTCTTTAGACCAAGTCCTCCGCCTTGGTACCATAGGTCAGAGTTGCATACATTTAGGAATGCTAGATCATGCATACATTTAGGGGGAGCATTATTCATATTCTATCAACTGAACTTTCCATCTTCAGATTGAACTGCTATCTTGCTTAAATCCCTGTGATGAATGTGTAATGCAACACATTTCAGCTTCCTGCTTCAACTGTTATCAGCCACTTTCACTCAACCTATTCATTGGTATCTGTTGAATTGGCTGTTCTTTAAAATGTTTCGGCCTTCCCTGAAAATTCAGAAAGATTTCTCTGTGCATATCCTGATCATAAATCTGAAAACAACTTAAAGAGGAATCTTCTATTATATAGGACTATGAATGTCTGACTCTTTCAGCCGGTTGATGTTTCATGTATGTCTTGTATTTGCTTATGAACATATCTTGAAATTATCTGAGTTAGTCTTAATAAACTTTAACCAACATTTTCATGTTGTGTCTTTTAAGCTCTTCTGAATTCTGAAAATTCTGAGATCATGATACTCCTTGTTTGATATGCATGAAATTAGTATTGTTTTAAACATCTGAGAATATGGAACATGTCCAAGGGTAAATCTTGTCAGAGCAATGACTTTGGTCACTGAGAAACCATGTCCAAAGGACTGTGTTATGAGGTGCCACAGTTAACTCTGCTTAAGAATGATTGATAATCTGGCAGAGCAATGGCATGCACACTGAGAAATACATCTCACTCATCAAAGAAATGATTTGTAGTGTGTCATGAAGTGTAAATATAATCTCTGCTCCTATGAAGCATGACAGTTAGTCCTTCCAAGTGCTTAGGGATACTGGCGTCTAAACAACGTGTATCCTCTAGTTACAAGGGTCTACTAAACTCAAGTGCTCATGAAGAATGTTATGAAAATTGCTGCTAATCTAGTTTATCATTTGAAAAAGTGTGCAAAAGAAATATTCTATTGGAACCCTTAACAGAAACAAATGTTTTCTTATGTGTTTAACTTCATTACTATTCATTGCATCTCTTAAAGGAATCTTTGAAATTGAGTGAGTAAGAAAGAAGAAGATCAAACAAGACTTTCAATATGAAAGCTGGGTTCACTTTTATTAAAACTGATTTCAGATATGAGAACATAATGCTAATGAACAAGCCTTGCATACATCATATTCTGCTCTGACTTGTCAATGAAGATCATTCATACATCTCTATAATAGAAGAGTCTGAAATACCTGTTTAATCAGATTTATGAAATTGATATCCCATTGAAAACCTTTCTCATTCATTCTGAGTGCTTTCTTTCTCACAGTGGACTCCATTACTTCAGACCTGACTGTTGACTTCTTTATGTCCTGAGCTTCATTCCAATCACTGTCCATCTAAGGGGGAGAATTCTTGCACGTCCCTGTGGTTCAATGTTTATTCAGGAGAGTATCTTGTCAGGGGGAGTTTTTGATCACTGTAACTCACAGCATTGCATAATAGCTCCTTCAACAGTCAATGAACATTCCATTCTTTTTGATGTTGTCAAAGGGGGAGAACTTTTGTCAGTCATCATTTGCATCAATCAACACTTGCATCACATGGAGTTTTACAATGCTCACTTCTGACTGAGCTTTTCTGTGGTGCATGTTCATGAACTCTGTCATATCTGTGGTTCCTGTTATATGGTATTTCATAATCATCATGATGAATCTATTGCAATGACTCATAATATTGTCATCATCAAAAAGGGGGAGATTGATGTGTCTCATGTGGTTCTGGAGTTTTGATGATGACAGATATTATGCCTCATTATGTTTACATCCTTGATGATATAATCCTGTTGCATTATGAGAAACTGTCAGAACAGGTTTAAGGATGACTCACATGTCATAAAGTTAACCCAAGTCAAAGTCAAGTCATGACAGGTAAGGTTAATGCTCAGATCAGGTAATGCTCTGTTAGTTTTACTGCATACATGAAGTCTAAACATTGCATCACCTGTACATGCATTGCCTTCACGCAGAGTCTACGCATTCCCCCCACAGCCTGCACAGCATGTCTATACATTGTCTGGCAGCCTGCACAGCAAGTCTATACAACGTCCAGCAGCCTGCACGCAAAGTCTATACATTGCGTTCAGCAGCCTGCACGCCTAGTTTGTACACTGCATACACATCATTGTTGTATGCATGCTTAGTCCATTCACTTGTTGACAGGAAGTATATACATTGTCACCTGCATGCATTACTCCAAGTCTATACAGCCTGCCTTCATGGTATTGTAAGTCTATACATTGTGCGTGGTTCAAAACAAGTCTGCACAGTGTCTGTCGCTTGTCATTCATTCAGAGTCTATACATCAGTCAGCATTGCCTATTGCATTGTTCATCAAGTCTAGACATTGTGCATTCCTTCATATCAAGTCTAGACATTGCATGCTACAAGTCCGCACATCCTGTTTGCACTAAGTCTGTACACTGTCTGTGCTTTCACGTGTCTGGTTGCATGAGTCATTGAAGTCTGTACATTGCTTGGCGCTCACCAAGTCTGCACATCGCCCAGTCGTGTGAACATTGCACTGCAAGTCTATACATCGGCCTGGGGCTTGCCAAGTCTGTACATCGCATTTGACGAAGGCATTGGAAGTCTATACATTGATTCACTATTCATGCATTCATCGAACAGGTCTATACATTCATGGCATATGTGCAACGTTTGTCTAAAGTCTATACATTGTCCCAGCGTATCATGCAAGTCTATGCTAGCCAGAGTCTATACATTGTCTAGCACACACACGCTCAAGTCTATACATCCGATCGTCTCATTTAGCGTCTCACGCTATCAGAGTCTGTATAGCATTCGGCTACAGTGCATCGTCTCTCAGAGTCTGTACAGAGTTAGCCAACAGTGCATTCTGTCTCAAAGTCTGTACATCCAGCTCTGTCTCACTTAGCGTTTCACAAAGTCTGTACATTGCCTGGGGCTTGCTAAGTCTGTACATCTGTGAAGTCCATACATCCACCGCTGAACCTTCCAAGTCTATACACTGTCCTGTTGCTTTCAAGCCATTCATCAAGTCTATACATTCCCAGTCTTTACCTACATTCAGAACCCCAAGTCTATACAGTGGCAAAGTCTGCACATTGTGGTTTGAAGCTGCATCAAGTCTAGACATTATCTTGTAGCTAGCACGAAGACAAGTCTATACATTGTCTCGTTCACATGCTTCGAACTCTATACATCGTGGGCTTCGAGTCATCAAAGTCTATACATTGGTAGCCGAACTGTACAAGTCTATACACTGCCTTTGGGCATCAAAATCTGTACATCGCTTTCAAGCTTTCCAAAGTCTTTACATCGCTTGTGCCATCAAGTCTATACACTCGTGAGTGTGTCATCAAGTCTATACACTCATGAGTGTTTCATCAAGTCTATACACTCGCTTGTGTCATCAAGTCTATACACTCGTGAGTGTTTCATCAAGTCTATACACTCGCTCGTCTCTCCAAGTCTATGCATCGACGCACTGTTCATGCATCAGTGCTCTCAAAGTCTATATAGCGTGCGTCTACATCGGTTCATAAGTCTACACACTGTAGCATGCACGAACAAACAGAGTCTGTACACACTTCATCACTTAAAGTCTGAACATCCATCAGTGAAGACTGTACAAACTTCAGTGCACATGTGCATCTCCTTCAAGACGAAGTCTATACACTCGTTTCCAAGGCTTCAAGTCAATACACTCGTTGTCAAGGCTTCAAGTCTATACACTCGCTATCAAGCCTTCAAAGTCTATACATTCTATCCTTCACACTAAGTCTGTACACGGTGGTCTTCAGTTACTCAGCAAGTCTGTACATCCTTCTGATTATTTTCTTATGGCTATGTGACAGGTACTGTTCGTGAAGCCTATGAAGGGCACGTGATCCGAGGTTGGCACGTGGCATGTGATTCGAGGACAACGCCCTAATTGCTGCTGCTATAAATACGAAGCCTCCTCCATCTGGAGAAGACTGATCAAGAGAATGAGAGACTGATCAAGATCAAGGAAGAGTGATCGAAGTAAAGGTAGAGAGCAGAAAAAGGCAGAAGAAGAAAAAGGAGAGAGCAGCAGCAGAGAGGCTGAAAGCAGAAGAAGAAAAAGAAAAAGAGATTGAGATCGAGAGTGAAGAAGAAGAAGAATAGTGTGAGCCTGATACTGAGAAGAAGAAGAGAGAGAGAGAGAGAGTTCGTGGAGAAGAAGAAAGAAGCCTTCATTAAAGATTCATCTGTCTGGCATTGGATCAAATCCAAACCATTTTTGCTCCTGCGAGAGCTACTTTGTGTGTCTCATTTCCAGCTTTACGTTGCTGAGTTTTTTCCTTGTGTTTTTTTTTTTATTTTGTTCCTTCCATCTATTCACCTTGTTCTCCCGATTCCCTTGTTTGGGATCGGGGTTCCTCCTGTGGACTCAGGAGAAGGGGGACATTGGGTCTCCGATTGCAAGTGGCTAGGAGTCACTTGTGGGTTTCCCTCCGGGTTAGAGGAAGGGAGATTCGTCTCCGGTTCTGGTCTTGTGGGTTGCAAGTCCAGGTGTTCCCTCCTGGTCTGGAGGAAGAGAGACCTAGTCTCTGGTTCCAAGTGGCTGGGAGTCACTTGGGGTTTCCCTCCGGTTTGGAGGAAGAGGGGAAGTTGTTCCCCTGGTCAAGCTGTTTGGCAGCACTTGTTGCAGACTGAGTCTGCGGTTCTAGCTTTGGCTAGTGGAAGCCTCACTTCGGTTTGGAGTGAGGGGTGGACGTAGGTCTGTGGACCGAACCACCTAAAAAACCTTGTTGTTCTGTGGTTTGTTTGTGGTGTGCTCTTCCATATCATCTACCTCTTTCACAGGTTGTCTGAGCATTAAATGTTTTGCTAAGTGAGCTTGGTTTGCATTGTTCTGTCCTTGGCATTAGTCTTCATCAGGTTCCACTAGTATAATTAGCAGTTCATCTGGTCGATCAAATGTTTAATTGAGCTCTAAAGTTCTTATTCCACAATTGTATCTAGCAGCAGGTTTATTATTTTTAATTTGGGAAATATTTTTGGAAGGGGATACATTCACCCCCCCTCTGTATCCATCGCAGCGTCCCAACAATCCTTTCTTACCTGTATGAGGGCCTTAGTTCTGCATCCCTTGGGGGGCCTCTCTTTGGGTCTATGGTCTCGCTTGAGTGTTGGATGGGGGTTAGGTTGAAGTTTCTACAAAAGGAGGACATTCCTTATCTCAGTCGGATCTTTTGAGCCACCCACTCTTCTTTATTGGAGGTGCATTCGGGTTTCCTCAGCAGGTTGAGTGCAGGACTGTAGACAAGAAGACTAGAGATGACTGGCGGATCAACCTCAACACTCTGCCCCTTGATCGGTTAGTGATGCGTCCAACCTTTCTTATTGGCACTACCCTCAGGCTTCCTAGGAGGCTTGGGTTGGACTTGAGGCTCGTGGGGAACACCACTTTAGCGATGTACAGCCCCCACAAATGCTTTCTACAGGTTGGACTCCCGCGCATCATGGTTCCAGCGCTTCCCTATCTACCCGTGCTACAGGCGAGGAGATTCGAGACGGAGGAGGACGAGCAGGCAGTCAGGAGCGCGTTGATCATGCGGGAGATCATCAAGACGCGCATTCTACCACTAGAGGTGATAGAGATCGAGGAGGTGTACCAGCTTTACCTGAGAGAGTTACACGAGATTCGACCTCGCGTAGGTGCCCAATTGAGGATTGAGTGATTTATCATGATGTATAGGGATCCATAGCTTGAATCTTGACGTTTTTGAGATTGAATAAATAAATGAAGGAATTTTGATTGCATTAGCTATAGACTTGCCTCTCTTTTCTACACTTGCGTGGTTTGACATAGCTCTCGGGAATAGAAATGGCCTGAGAAAGGACCGCTACAAGAATAAGACGGCCACAATATGATCGCTAAAACAAGAGAAACGGCCTCCAATAGGCTGCAAACAGGTAGACGTCTGAGCAGACCATTGAGCTTGTGGTAAACAGTCCTCAAGAGAAAGAAGCGGTCTGTCGAGGGATCGCTATCAGAGCAAGACGGTCAGTATTTGACCGCTGAGTTCATATAAACGGTCTCTTGTAGACCGCAAAGGGATATATATCAAAACGGCCAGTGTGTTGGACTCCCAGTAAATAGCGGCCTACCAAATGACCGCTGGAATATGAGACGGTCAGGAATTGACCGCTAATTGAATGTAAACGGTCCTCATAAGACCACAAACAAGTAGATTTGAAAGAAGTCTATAGGCTTCGTAATTCGGGCCTTGCGGACTTGTCCCTGCACACACTAAACAAAGAAACATGTTAAATCTGTTCTAGGCTCAACCCCTTGCCGAGGGCAAGCCTTATGTGAGATCAATTCTTGAAATTTGGTCAAGGGGTTAAGCCCTTTTAAATAGGTAAAATCAAAATAAGGGAAAATTCAATGCATGCCATGAAATGCAGGAGAAATATGTGATCGTTTTGAAAATATTTGATTTTTGAGTTTTAAAAATATTTGATTTTTTTGAGTTTTTAAAAATATTTCATTTTTTTTAGTTTTGAAAATATTTGATTTTTTGAGTTTTGAAAATATTTAATTTTTTTGAGTTTTAAAAATATTTGAGTTTTTTGAGTTTTGAAAATATTTGATTTTTTGAGTTTTTAAAAATATTTTGTTTTTGTTTTTGAAAATATTTTACTTTTTGTTTTTTTGTTTTTTTGTTTTTTTTTCTTTTGAAGGCTAACTCAAACTAGGTAGCGAGGACCTCAACCCCATGTCATCAGGAATCTTCTAAAATATATCGTGCGCTCAAGATGACAACCCCTTGGCTAGGGGTCCCGTTCGCATGACGATGCCTCTCCCAAGGCTATACCCAGGGTAGGACCTAGTCTCTAGGTAGGAAAATGCAAGAAAATTGGAGACAAGCGTTGCATTGGGATGGGAGATGTCAGGACTTGACTTCCTTCTAGGGCACTACCTCTCAAAGAGTCGTCTTGTTGCGCCGGGCCTTTGTGTCTTCGATTTTATAATTTTGCTTTGGATTTTCATTGATCTTGACACACACATGATGCTGCAGAACCCTGTATTGTTTTACGTGAACCTCGACTGTTGCCTTAGGAGAGGTAGGCCCGATTACTCGGCTTAGGGGCATTTTTCATGGTGTTTTTCTATCTTTTCCTTTTTTTTTGAAGACGGCCAAACCGCTCTCGTATTAAGGATTGGCTTGGTTGGTTATTCCCTCCATCAATCTCTTGCCCCTGCGTTCAGCTGAAAAAAAGAAAAGCAAGGACCTTCACCTCCCCCGAGTATGGCCGAAGGCGAAACGGTGTTTCACAAAAAAGAAGACCCTGACCAAGGGTGTCGTGTAGTGTGTGAATGACGTGCTAAACAATGCCCTCTAATGATTAAGGAAAAGATGCCTCACCACCCGGTTATCGTTAGCCAGACTCTTTAAGGATAAAAGCGCTTAAGATATAGCCCATTCAATGCGTGTGACATTTCTTCACCTTCAGCGTTAATTAGGCGATATGTGTTCCCCGAATAGACCTCCTTGACTACGAACGGGCCCTCCTAGTTGGGCTGCAGCTTAGACCTAGGACCTCCTGATTTAATAAATTTGCGCTTCAAAACCATATTACCAGCTTAAAATTTTCTTTCAATAACCTTCTTTTGAAAATGACGTGAGACGCACTTTTGATAAACAGAGACGCGATTGGCCGCGTTAAGCCTCTTCTCATCCAAAAGTTCCAGCTGGACTAACAACGCCTCTCGATGCTCATCGAGATTAAGTTCCTTATCAAGCTGTACTCTTAGGGAAGGGATCAAAATCTCATATGGAAGTACCGCCTCTATCCCATAGGTGAGAGCAAAAGGAGTTTGCCCCGTGGGGGTAGGGACGGAGGTGCGATAAGCCAATAGAGCTTCGACTAACCTCTCAGACCAATCAGAAAATTTGTGCGACTCGAATGTTTTCTTAATAATTTTAAGAAGGGTTTTATTAGTGGCCTCAGCTTGGCCATTGCCTTGTGGATAATATGGAGATGAATGATGTAGTGCAATATTAAACTTCTTACAGTGGTCCTAGAGTTCTTATGACACGAACGGAGGCCTGTTGTCGGTGATGATGTCGCTTGGCACTCCAAACCGCGAGATGATGTTCTTTAGGATGAAGTGGAAAACCGTGGAAGCTTTGATTTCTGCGTATGCTTTAACTTCAGCGCACTTGGGGAAATACTTAGTGGTGGTAAGGATGAAGGACTTTTGCTTGATCTGAGAGTTGGGATCACCCAGCGGACCTACAATGTCAAAGGCCCACATGGAGAATGGCCAAGGAGCAGAAGGAGGATGGAGAGATGAAGCGGGAGAATTAATCTTGTCCGCATGGAGTTGGCATTGAACACACCTACGAACATAAGTGGAACAATCTTCTTCTAAGGTTGGCCAGTAATAGCCCTGCCTAAGAATTTTCTTTGCCAGCGCCTGACCATTAACATGATAGGTCCAGAGGGGGGTGAATGGACCTTTACCAGTAAACCATTAAGGATTTAAAAATTAAGTTCTCAATTTGGAGTTTCCGAAAAACATCTTAACGGTCAAACACTAATCGCACAGAACGATCAGCTAGGAAGATAGAGATGGATCGGCCTAGACAAGCATCTACCGAAAAGATCCAAAGCCAGAATAGAAACCAAACACACTGCGCCAGGGATTTTTAAGGTGGTTCGGTCAGACCTCTAGTCTGCCTACGTCCACCCCTCACTTCAAACCGAAGTGAGGCTTCCACTAGCACCGGCTAGCCAAGCAGACTCAGTCTGCGACAACGGCTGATTCACAGCTTGACCAGGGGAACACCCTCCCCTCTTCCTCCACACCCGGAGGGAACCCTAAGGACGCCAAGTCCCTAGAAACTAGGAAACAAGTTCCTCTTCCTCCAACCGGAGGGAACACTAGTGATCTACAGTCACTAGACCCAGAGACCAAGGTCTCTCTTCCTCTGAAGCCAAGAGGGAATCCACAAGCAGCACACGGCCACTTGCAACTGGAGACAGCGTCTCCCTTCTCCTGAACCAACAGAACAGGAGGACCACCGATCTCAACCTGAGACTCGGAGACAAAACTAGAACAGTAAAGAAAGATCAAAAATAAGAAACTAAAAAAGATACAGCAGACTGAATGCTGGAACGATGAAACACGGAATATAGCTCACAGTAGAGCAAACTGGTTCGGATTTGATCCTGAAACCAGAAACCTTCTTCTTCTTCTTCTTTCTGAATTCTCAGCTTCGAGCTCTCTCTCTCTCTCACTCTCTGCTATTCTCTCTTCTTCCTCTTCTTCAGTTTCTGCCCTCTATTTTCTTCTCTCTTTTTTTCTGGATCGAACTCTCTGCACTCTGCTTTTTCTTTTTCCCTTCGATCGACCTTCATCTGTGGACGAAGGCTTCAATATATAGCAGCAGCAGGTGGATAAGGTGCAGAATGCATGTGCCTCCCACACTTGATCCAGAACCTTCTTGCCACGTGCCTTTATAGCATTGGTTCCTTTAGCATTGGATCACATGCAGCCCAGTCACTGGGAATATTCTTCCTCGGACCACCTTCTTCTTTTTGTTTTTCTTCTTCTCCTGCAAAGAAATTAAAACCATTAAAACTCAGGGGCACACAAACTAAAACTGCATGTGGTATGTGATAGCAATACGAGATGCACTATACTGAGAACGACACGAGATACACAAGATTATTACAGTACGAAATAAAGAGAGAATGACACGAGGTCAGATGAAAAACAGCATGAGGTAAAGGGAGAACGACACGAGATACACAGTAATAAAGCTAACACTACAAAGGAAACGACACGAAGTCAGATGAGAACATCACGAGGTGAGAAGGAAATAACACGGAGTAAAACGGTAGTAAAACATGCGATCAGAGGAAACCTGGACGAAGATAGAAAGAGGCAACACGAAGACATAAAAGCAACACTAAGACACAAACACAGAAAACAACACGAAGACATAAACAAGGAACAACACGAAGACATAAACAAAACAACTCGAATACAAAATTGCTCGAACTTACGAATGACTCGAAGACGAGGACGACACGAAACGACACGGACTGAAACAAACTCGAAGATGAACACAGAAACCGACACGAAGTGTGGTCACAAAGCAAGAAAGGACACGGGATCTAGGAAAGACAACACGAGGACAGAAGACAGGAACGGCTACAACGACACGTGATAAAACAATGAAAGCAGGAAAACGACTCGAGTAACTATAGTAAATGACACGAAAACAACCCCTAAAATTAATGTTTAGACTTCACGCTGTACAGACTTTGAGGAGTCTGAACCAATGTACAGACTTTAAAGGCTGTGAATAGCAAGGCATGCTATACAGACTTGAAACCTATGAAGATGGAGTGTATAGACTTGAAAGTCTGAATGCGATGTGCATACTTGCTGAGTTGACGCTGCAGCCCAATGAGTTAACGCTGCAACGTATACACTTTACGTTCAACTGAAGGTGTATATACTTGAAGTTTCAAGGCCACAATGTATAGACTTCAAAAGAAGCAGTCCGATGTACAGACTTCAAATTTAACTATGGATGAACAGACTTCAGGTGTGAAGACATTGTGAATGCAAATGCAATGATCAGACTTCATTGTATAGACTTGGAGAACCTGAATCAATATGCATACTTGGGACGCCTGAAGACCAAGGTATAACATGACTGAACATAATCAATTATGCAATGCCATATCAGAACTAATGAAGAACTGCATTATGATCAGAAAGTGAATACTAGCGTGAAGACTCACACAAGATGACTCACAGTGAATAACTGACTACAAAGGCCAAACATCAAAACCACCATTAAAACCATCATCAAAACCACAGGGGCACAACAATCTCCCCTTTTTGATGATGGCAACACTACACAGTGAGTCATCTGATGACTCAAACTATTCTCCCCCTTTGACTTCATCAAAAAGAAAATAGTTTGAGAAATTAAAGCAACCAGCATGCTATAATTGAAAACCAATCTCCCCCTTTGATATAGCCATGATGAATCATGGGAGGATAAGAATGGATATGCAGATGTAGATTTCAAAATGCAAGGTCACAATTCTTCCCCTTTGGCAACATCAAAAAGAAAGAAACAAAAGGAGGCAGAAATGCAAATGATATGAGATGTAATTAACAAGTCCAAGAGTGAGAGATCCTCAAAATTGGCAAAAATACAGAACACTATTTTTAAGGAGAAAAGAATCTGGCATGTCTGTTGGAATGGCCACGCTGCCTGTCTTGTGGTGGTCTACCCCAAGGAGCAACAGAGGAGAATTCTTGAGTTGGACTTCTGCTGGAGGAAGCCTGACCAGGAGCTGAACCCAAAGCAGAGTGAAGGTCCTTCAAGTCATTGGACAATTCAGCTAGCCAATACACAACAGAGCTTCTGACATGTGCCTCTTCTGAAATGATGTCTTCCTTGTGAATATTAACAGATTCATATCTGTCAGTCAGAGTTCTCACTTCTGTTAAGAAAGCGATCAATCTGTCATAGATCTTCTTGACATCTGGACCTAGGGCACTAGATGACCCCTTCAAAACTTCTAAGGATGTCCTGATTTCAAAACAATGATCTATAATGCTGGCAGATGACTTAACAGAGGAAATATGAGCATCTTGTAATTCACGAAGGGCTGATGCTATCTTCGAACATACCACCTGCAGGATTTCCATCGAGGACCTGGTGGCATCATCTGAAGCTTTCTTGTTTAGCAGGAACTTTTTCCATTCAATCAGGAGAGAAATTTCAAGCTTCAGTAGCCTGGAATGAACTTGATCAATATTTAGAGTGACATACTTGAGCAGATCATCCATTTTCTTATCTTGTCTCTGCATCTGCTGAGTCAAATTTATAAGGAGTTCTTCAATGTTGGGCGCCCGAGCAGATAGAAGTCGAGGTTGACCTAGAGGAGTACCATAAGATTCACAGCCAGGTGCAGTTCCCTCATCTGCTTCTCCTTGTACTGGCGTTTGGCTGTCTTCTGCTGGAACCTGATCTTCATCTTCAGCTTGGATTTCTTTATCAGGAATTACATTTTCAGGAGCCTCTTCTTCACTTGATGATTCTGCTTCTTGTTCTAGGTCAGTACCTTTCTCTTGAACCTCATCCACTCTTTCTTCCATGAGATCATCATCTGCAGACATTTCAACAGGTGCCTGTTCTATAATTTCAGCTGTAACCACGATGTCAGCCTCTTCCAAACTTTTCTCCACAGTTTCTCTTAGAATGAAATTAACAAACTCAGCCAGGTCTTGCCCATTACTTTCTTGCTCTTGAGCAGGCTGTTCCATGGGCAACCTCATTTCTTCTGATGTCTTCCCAAAGCAATCAAACAAACCATCAATGTTTGTATCTAGTTCAGGCTGAATGCTGTTTTCAGACATCCTAACTTCTTCAGATGCAATCTCAACAAGCCTCTGAAAAGATAGAGATGCTTCAGTGGGTGCAGCAGACATAGCAGACTGTGGTAGTTCAGATGGTGTTTCCTGTAGAGCAACCTCAGAAGCTGATGCTAAAACTGTTTGGGCAGAATCTTGAGGGTGTTCCAGGAGCTCCCCCTGAGCTTGTGATTCCTTGACTTTCTGGGCCTTAACGTGCCCCATGAGAGAAGAGCCCTCCAAGCCCAAAAATACTGAAACAAAATTTATGTTAAATATGTTTTGAGCCCTAACTTCAGACATGACCTCTCCATCCAGGGAAATCTTTGAATACTTGAAAATATATATCAGATGGGCGGCGTAGGGCAGGTGTCTTTTGGACCCATTACACCCCTTCATGACATTAAAAATAATTTCAGGCAAACAGATCTTTACGTGCTGAATCAGACAGAACAATAGAAACCTCTGAGTGTCTGTGATTCTTCCTCTAGCTCCAGTCTGTGGGGTGATTATAGAAGCAATGATGTTCTGAAGAAGCTTGTGAAGAGGGGGAAATGACGAGGTTTGGTAAGCTTTCAGCTTCAATTGTCCCTTGTCATGAATGTTACTGGGTTTACCAGTAATGACCAAAAAAGCTTCGTGCAGACTATATCTAAACCCTCTCTCCACTTCCCCTTTTTCTGGAATACCGAGAGCTTTGTGGAGAGAGTCACACGTTACTGCAATCTCAACCCCTTTAACAGACGAGATCAGAGCAAACTTATCTCGGCTCAAAGACAAATTATTATAAAATTCCATTACCAGGCTAGGGTAATAGACACGGTGATTTTCTAGGAATTTCCTCCATTCCTGAAACTCAAAAATCTCCAAAAGTTCTGGAAACTTCAAAACCAGGGTTTCATCTCCGAAATCTATTATCCTTGGAGGAATAATTTTCCCACTCTCTAAAAACACGGTAGACTGAGAACGCCTAGTACCTTGTGCAGAAGAAATATCCACCGCTATTTCTGGTTCAGCACATCTTTGCTGCTTGGACGAAGGCTCCTCAACTGTTTCTTTTCCCTTCCTCTTCCTTTCAACAGGAGCGACGGATTCTAGCTGATCCATTTGCCGTAACTCCCAGAGTATCAACCCTTTCTTGCTGGTTGCTGCTGGAGATGAAGCTAGGACCAAGAACGGAAGAGAACTCTGTGGGGCAGATGAGATTTTCGTGAAGAATAATGAGCGGGAGAGAAGGGTTTGAAGAAGCATACTAGACGTATCGACACGAGGAGACACAAGAAGCGGCAAGGGCACGCGAGTGTTTTTGGATGTAACCTTAAGGAACAAGAAGGGTTTTGGGGGGTCACTTTTCACTCTTATCGAACTTTTCAGGAAATACCCAAACTACCCTTATTCAATATGTAACACAGCCATTGCCCTTAAAGTTCGCTCTTCAATATATGGAATTATTATATTCTTCCGAATACCTTGGTCAGTTACCTCAAGACATTAAATCAACACGATCATAAAACTAGCTGTTAAAGGTACTTAGCCTACAGAAGGTCACGATTAAGATACTCCTTATGTTTGTCAGGCCAGAAATAACAAAAAGATAGTCAAGCAGGGTTCATTACTTCATTTAAAGGACAAGAGAGGGCATACAGAGTCAACGAATTTGTTGAGCACTAGGTAGAATTGTCTCTTTTTACACAAGGAGACATGTTTATAAGACACCAGAATCCCTGGTTACTCAGGACATGCTACCTTTATGCCAATGAAAACCAATGAATTTTTTTTGACTTTTCTTTCCCTTTTTTTTTATTTCAACTTTTCTATAAGAAAGAGAGAGAGCTAATTGTATCATGACAGAAACTCTAGACTTCTTTGATCTAGAATATCTATTTCTCCACAATTGCCATTGCTCTGTCACAAAGTATGGCGTTTTCCCTGGTAGCACCTCTCATGATCTTGGACAAAAGACAGAGCCCTTACATAACACAATTTTTTATCTCATAGCCCTCTTCACATAAGTTTCAGTTAAAAACGAAATCCTCAGCAAGGTTCTTTCCATTTAACAAAAAGTTTTACAATATGTTGACCAACAATAGAGATGATAACTTAGAAGGATTAAAGGACAGGATATAACCCCCATACATTAAAGTTCTTTATTAACAAGTGTAATTTGTTACAATAAATTTTGGGTGGTTTAAGGTATTCATGATCAAATCTGATAAGAGTAACAAGGCTATAAGAAGGAATTTTTCTTCAAGACTATTCCTGAACCAAAAGGGATAATAAAAGGATAAGTAGGTGACAACCAGAATGGATAGAGATGAGATGAGATGAGTAGCACTCCTTACAACAAAGCAGCAAGTGAGAGACTACTCTAGAGAGTAAAGACCAAAGGAGCTGACAAATGAAATCTTCCTGAGGAAATACAATCTCGTAACCAGATAATGCTCTTGGGCAATAAGCTGCAACCTCATGAGATGACTGAACTCAGCACCAATTAACCACATAGGAAGACAAAGGTTCCTCAGATACCAGATGACTTGACATGCTCCTTTTCAGCCCACGCGAAGACATCTCACACACACAACTCTTGGAAATATTAATTATTTATTGAGTAACATGCATGCTATCAGCTGAAGTGCAATACGTTGAAGCAAACTTATGGTTTTTCAAATAAATGGAATGTGATGCAATGAGCATGCAGTGAACACGAATCAGTAAGTTGACCCAATACTTGTATGCCTCCCCCTGACTATGAGCATGATCATGGAATTCTCAGTTGCATACTGACTACATCACAGAACCAAATTTAAGTCACAATACACAAAAAATTAAAGCAGGTATTGGAAACTGACCTGAATATTAAAATCCTGGGGTTTTTCATTTCGAGTGCCTTGGTTTATTACCCCTCTTTATTCTTCAGCTTCCAAGGCACACTTGCAACAAATCAAATTATTTTGGTCCTGCAGGGACCCAGGCAAACTTGGGTCCTGCTTCAATTCTAGCAAATTTTTTGGAAACCAACAACTTACCTTTGGACATGGTATGTCCAAACCGACCACCATGGCGCTCACAACCTGATTTCAAATTCTGTTCATACAGACTATGATAAGGATGAAATATGTGTGCATTGACAGGAAAATTTTTGTTATTAACATGAAATTTTTCTTTTTCATATCTAGCCTGCCAACAGTCATCAGCTCTGTAGCCTGATTTTCGGCAGTTGATACATGCTGAGAAATTCTCTTTAAAGACAGCCACATTGGGAGCAGGAAGTTTTCCAGATCTAGAATTGAATCTACTCCCCTGAGCATGCCAACAATTTTTAAGAGTATGTCCGTGTTTCCCACAGTAGTAACAGTGAATTTTCTTACCTCCTTGTCTATCCCAACTGGGGCAAATGTGTGGCCTAGCTTGCCACAACAAAAACACTGAATTTTCTTTTTCTGACGAGAGAAGTCCCTTTCATGAAAGTTCCCTGTATGTTTTTCACTAGCCAACCAGTCATCTTTATCTTTTATCCTACACTCATGAATCACATGTCCAAGTCGGTGACAGTAGTGACATTGAACTTTCCGTTTAGAGGCATGAGTGTGTGTGTTTGTATTGTGATCCACATGCATAGATGAGCCCTTTTTATTCATTTTCTGTCTCTTATCCTGTTCTTGTGTTTTCTTTGCCTTATAGTGAGGTGGGGATGAGGTAGAAGGCATTTCCTGTTCAGAAGATTTAACACGAACATTTTTCAGCTTGGATCCATTACCTTTTTTTAACTTTTCAGTTTGTTTTTGGTTTTTCTGAACGGTGGATTATTTATCTTCTGAGGTGGTGGCTACATCAGATGCTTTGATAAACGATGTCATTAGTTTATTTTTGAGGGTCTTCTTGTTGACATTGTTACAGCCTAACCCTTCCTTTTGAGTATTGACCTTAACACCTAACAGCCTGTCCATATTTTCTTGTCCTTCCACAAATTTTGACAGGGATTTATTCAAATCTTCAATTTCATTTTCCAGAGAAACGATATGTATTTCATAACTGACAATCTCTTGTTCATTGCAATTTACACATTCGCTTAGCACTTTGTTTGCAATTTTGCAATCCTCAACTTCTTGTTCCAGATTTCTTACTCTTTCAGATTCTTCAATGTAAACAGGTTTTCCTTTTTCTAAAGCTAGAAGTCTCTCAGACATAGTGAAGTTCAGCATTCTTAACTTCTCATTTTCTTTCTTAAGTTTGTCATTCTGAACTAATTCATTTATCAAAATCTGATCATCAGAGTCAGTTTCAGATTTTCTTCCATCCTTAAGAGCTTTCAAGTCTTTTTGCAGTTTCTCATTGTTTTTCTGTAATTGAAAATTGACAGACTTAATGGCTTCAGATTTTTCAGCAAGTAATTTATTTTCAATCCTGATCTTCTCTAAACTTTCCTTGCTTTCAGCTGAGAATTTTCTCAGGGAATCAATCTCACTCACATGATTCTTATTATCATTGCTTAGCACTTCATTTTGTTTTTTCAATATTTGTAGATCAGACACATAGGCATCATGAGAATTCTTCAATTCAGCACATTTTTTACAGTCAGACCTTCATATCGTTTTTGCAATTTTTCATATGACTCAGATAAATCGCTGTAAGCATTTTCCCAATCTTCTATAGAAAGGTTCTCGAAGAGGTTTACCTCTTCTTCATTCTCCTCCACCTCTTGGCTGGTACTGTGGTCACTTCTGCTAACCATCATGCATGTGCTTTCATTTCTCCTGTGAGCTAACTTCAGCTGGTCCATAATATCCTTGGCGGATCTGCAATCATTGAAACAGGAATGCAAGGCTTTATCAGTCGCTGTTAACATTAGGTTTAAAGCCTTTTGATTCTCTTGGAACATATGATTCTCACTATCCGTCCACTTGGACCTTTTCTTGGGCAGTTCATACGGACCTTGTGAAATCAACTTCCACAAGTCCTTATCAGCTTGTTTAACAAACATGCGAAAAACGCAGAACCAAATGTCAAAATCAGATCCCTTAAAAATTGGTGGATTAACCATTGCCATCAGTTCAAACGAACAGATATCAAACACTAACTCACAAGCAAAACAATACACACAGGAAACACGTAGAGGATCCTCTGAGAATCGTTGGATTCTGAACCAGAGACCGCTTTGATACCAATTGATAGGTCCAGAGGGGGGTGAATGGACCTTTACCAATAAACCATTAAGGATTTAAAAATTAAGTTCTCAATTTGGAGTTTCCGAAAAACATCTTAACGGTCAAACACTAATCGCGCAGGACGATCATCTAGGAAGATAGAGATGGATCGGCCTAGACAAGCATCTACCGAAAAGATCCAAAGCTAGAATAGAAACCAAACACACTGCGCCAGGGATTTTTAAGGTGGTTCGGTCAGACCTCCAGTCTACCTACGTCCACCCCTCACTTCAAACCGAAGTGAGGCTTCCACTAGCACCGGCTAGCCAAGCAGACTCAGTCTGCGACAACGGCTGATTCACAGCTTGACCAGAGGAACACCCTCCCCTCTCCCTCCACACCCGGAGGGAACCCTAAGGACGCCAAGTCCCTAGAAACTAGGAAACAAGTTCCTCTTCCTCCAACCGGAGGGAACACTAGTGATCTGCAGTCACTAGACACAGAGACCAAGGTCTCTCTTCCTCTGAAGCCAAGAGGGAACCCACAAGCAGCACACGGCCACTTGCAACTGGAGACAGCGTCTCCCTTCTCCTGAACCAACAGAACAAGAGGACCACCGATCTCAACCTGAGACTCGGAGATAAAACTAGAACAGTAAAGAAAGATCAAAAACAAGAAACTAAAAAAGATACAGCAGACTGAATGCTGGAACGATGAAACACGGAATATAGCTCACAATAGAGCAAACTGGTTCGGATTTGATCCTAAAACCAGAAACCTTCTTCTTCTTCTTCTTTCTGAATTCTCAGCTTCGAGCTCTCTCTCTCTCACTCTCTCTGCTATTCTCTCTTCTTCCTCTTCTTCAGTTTCTGCCCTCTATTTTCTTCTCTCTTTTTTTCTGGATCGAACTCTCTGCACTTCTGCTTTTTCTTTTTCCCTTCGATCGACCTTCATCTGTGGACGAAGGCTTCAATATATAGCAGCAGCAGGTGGATAAGGTGCAGAATGCGTGTGCCTCCCACACTTGATCCAGAACCTTCTTGCCACGTGCCTTTATAGCATTGGTTCCTTTAGCATTGGATCACGTGCAGCCCAGTCACTGGGAATATTCTTCCTCGGACCACCTTCTTCTTTTTGTTTTTCTTCTTCTCCTGCAAAGAAATTAAAACCATTAAAACTCAGGGGCACACAAACTAAAACTGCATGTGGTATGTGATAGCAATACGAGATGCACTATACTGAGAACGACACGAGATACACAAGATTATTACAGTACGAAATAAAGAGAGAATGACACGAGGTCAGATGAAAAACAGCATGAGGTAAAGGGAGAACGACACGAGATACACAGTAATAAAGCTAACACTACAAAGGAAACGACACGAAGTCAGATGAGAACATCACGAGGTGAGAAGGAAATAACACGGAGTAAAACGGTAGTAAAACATGCGATCAGAGGAAACCTGGACGAAGATAGAAAGAGGCAACACGAAGACATAAAAGCAACACTAAGACACAAACACAGAAAACAACACGAAGACATAAACAAGGAACAACATGAAGACATAAACAAAACGACTCGAATACAAAATTGCTCGAACTTACGAACGACTCGAAGACGAGGATGACACGAAATGACACGGACTGAAACCAACTCGAAGATGAACACAGAAACCGACACGAAGTGTGGTCACAAAGCAAGAAAGGACACGGGATCTAGGAAAGACAACACGAGGACAGAAGAGAGGAACGGCTACAACGACACGTGATAAAACAATGAAAGCAGGAAAATGACTCGAGTAACTATAGTAAATGACACGAAAACAACCCCTGAAAATAATGTTTAGACTTCACGCTGTACAGACTTTGAGGAGTCTGAACCAATGTACAGACTTTAAAGGCTGTGAATAGCAAGGCATGCTATACAGACTTGAAACCTATGAAGATGGAGTGTATAGACTTGAAAGTCTGAATGCGATGTGCATACTTGCTGAGTTGACGCTGCAGCCCAATGAGTTAACGCTGCAACGTATACACTTTACGTTCAACTGAAGGTGTATATACTTGAAGTTTCAAGGCCACAATGTATAGACTTCAAAAGAAGCAGTCCGATGTACAGACTTCAAATTTAACTGTGGATGAACAGACTTCAGGTGTGAAGACATTGTGAATGTAAATGCAATGATCAGACTTCATTGTATAGACTTGGAGAATCTGAATCAATATGCATACTTGGGACGCCTGAAGACCAATGTATAACATGACTGAACATAATCAATTATGCAATGCCATATCAGAACTAATGAAGAACTGCATTATGATCAGAAAGTGAATACTAGCGTGAAGACTCACACAAGATGACTCACAGTGAATAACTCACTACAAAGGCCAAACACCAAAACCACCATTAAAACCATCATCAAAACCACAGGGGCACAACATAACATGCCCTCCACACTCACTCGAATGAGCCGCTTCAACGACCTTCCAGGCCTTGTCATCATCCATACATCTCAAAAGGACTCCGTTAAGAGCTCGCATATACAATTCTCCAACAATTATTGTGTATCTCGAGGCGGCTCTTCTGATGCCCTTACGCTGCTCTGCGTTAGCCGACTCCGGGAATGAACCACCGCTACAATACATCTCAATTTCATGGTACCAAGGTAACTCCTCTTCTTCCAAGAGCTCTTCCAATTCTGCTAATGATACCTCTTTCAATTCTTCCTTCTCAGCCTTCTTCTGTACGGACTTCCTAAGGTTATCAAACCAAGGATCCTGAAGGGAAGGTGCGTCTAACTGCTGGACCACAATGGTGCGACTGAGAGGAAAGGACAGGGAAGAAGCCAGTGATGCAAGTGCATCAGCAAGTATGTTTTGAGATCGAGGAGTATGAATATAAATCAATTTGCAGAACTGCCTAGCCACGAGAGTGACCACGTCTTGATAGGGCTTGAGCTTTGGGTCACGGGTGCGATAGGTAGAAAGGACTTGGCGTAGCACCAGCTGACAGTCTCCCATGATATTCAAATAGCACGCGCCCAAGAGATAGGCGTGCTTTAATCTAGCGAGGAGAGCCTCATACTCGACTATATTGTTGGTAGCATGAAAAGAGAGTTGATACGCAAAGGGAATGGTCACTCCCTCCGGAGTTAGGAGAACAGCGCCGATCCCTCGACCGTGAGAATTAATTCCACCGTCAAAGTGCAAGGACTAGAAAGGGTGATGAGTGAGCATGGCAAGGTGTTCATCAGGAAACTTGTCCTGGATGGAATCGGTGCAAGGAATAGGCGAATGGGCAAGATGTTCAGCGATAGCATAGCCCTTAACTGCATTCTAGACGATGAAGGTGATGTCAAATTAGGAAAGGAAGCTCTGCCAGCGAGCCAATCTGCTAGAGAGGACATGTTTTTCTAATAGATAGCGGATTGGGTCCATTCTAGAGATTAACTTAACTTCATGGGCAAGGAAATAATGTTTCAGTTTCTGGGCTACCCAAACTAATGCCGCACAGGTCTTCTCTATGGTAGTGTATTTGGCCTCTACAGGGTTGAACAACTTAGAAAGGTAATAAGCTGCCCTTTCTCTTCCTTCGTCGTCCACTTGTGCCACGACATCTCCTATGGAGTCTTCAATGATAGAAATGTATAAGATTAGGGGTTTCCCAAGGACAGGAGGTTGCAGAATCGGGGGATTAGACAAATAAACCTTCAGATCCTCATAGGCCTTCTGACATTCCTCATTCCATTCAAATTTAACCCCCACCTTAAGTAGTTTGTAGAATGGTCGGCACCTTTGAGAATGCTGAGATATAAATCTTAGAATAAACTGCATATGACCAATCAATCCTCAAAGTTCAGTGATGTTCTTTGGCGGGGGCATATCCATGACAGCCTTTGCCTTATTGCGATCGATTCGAATCCCCCGTTTGCTAACTATAAATCCTAACAGTTTTCCTGAGGACACTCCAAATACACATTTCTTCGGGTTCATTTTCAATTTGTACTCCCGAGCCCTTTGTAACACCTTGGCCAAAATAGCGGGGTGCTCTTCTTTCGACCTCGATTTCACTAGAATATCATCCACGTAAGCTTTCATATACACATGCATCATATCGTGGAAGATTTCCATCATCGCCCTTTGATAAGTGGCACCTACATTCTTTTGTCCGAAAGGCATAACCACATAATAATAAGTGTCCCAGGGCGTGGTGAACGAGGTCTTTTTTTGGTCTTCCGGAGCCAGACAGATTTGGTTATACCCAGAATAACCATCCATGAATGAGAGGGCTTCATACCCGACGGTGTTATCTACTAACACATCGATATGAGGCAGCGAAAAATCATCTTTGGGACATGCCTTATTCAAATCCCTGAAACCAATGCAAATTCGCACCTTTCCATCTTTCTTCATGACAAGGACTATATTTGCCACCCACTGGGGATATAAGACGACCCAAATAAATTTGGCCTTATGCAATTTATCAACCTCTTCCTTCATCTTCAAGGTGATGTAGAGGTGAAATCTTCTTAGCTTTTGTTTCAAGGGTCTTGCCCCTGGTTTAAGCACTAATCGATGCTCCACCAGGGGAGGTCAAGACCTGGCATGTCCTCAAAGGACTAGGGAAAGGAATCGCTATACTCCCTCAAAATCTTGACCAATTCTTCTTCAACCTGAGGAGGGAGGTTAGCAAAAATAAGAATGATCCTGAAATCCTCTTCAGTTCCAAGATTTATTTCTTTCGTAGGCTCATCCACTGCCGATGACGGCTCATCAAATCTCTTCAAACCTTATGCGTACAAGTCGGCATTGTCATCTACACCGCTGCCCACAAAATCGACCGGGTCTTTGTCATCTACGATCTTATAAACACCAAGTCTGATGTGACACCACTCCTTGGACCTAGATTTGCAAGCAACCGGATCGAACGGCGATCTCTCACAAGCGGTTCACCCGTGTCGCGCACACCCGGTTCCGTAGGTGGACCGACGATGGTGGTGAGGGTCTGAGGTTTGACCTCGAGGTTCCAAGTGTCACGCCCCGAGCGCGGAAGATACCCGGAGATGCGCGACGTGTCTATATCAATCATGTCAATCAGAGTGGTCGTGTATTCGACACAAAGTCAGAGATGCGCAAAATTGCAAGATAACCCAATCCTTTATTTCATAATAGATAGACTATTACAAATCCAATACTCTGTTTAACAAAAAGAAAAGAATACATATTTGACTCAAGAAACTATGGAAAAGACTAGACGACACTTGTAGAAGCTCTATCACTTTCACTCTTGACCATTCCCATCCGATTGACTTCCATCGTCGTCGGACTTACCTGAAAAGTAGAAAGGGACAAACGGAATGAGCGAACGCTCAGTAGGAAATTATATCTCAAGTACTAGTAAGGGGTTTAAGTAATTACATTTTCATGAATGCAATAAGGCTATGCATGCTCGCATGAAACGACAAGATAGAGAGAATGTAATATCAAGGAAATAAGATGAACTTTCATGAACTTTCAACAAGATACAAGTTATTCAAGATATTCAAGCAAGTACCATTATCAAGTCATGTCAAGAACTTTGGCTATCATGTATCAAGCAAGTAAATTACCCTTTTTCGGGCCACGCATTTCATGGAAAGTCAAGTACGATTCAAGTACAAGATGTGTGTGAAATGTCCAATCAAGCAAGTCAAGTACTCGGTATAATGCCAGATACCTTATCATTTTAACTCCCATGGGCACAAGTACTTTCGGGTGCTCCTCCCAGGACCAGATCGGGCCCTATATGCGCAGGCATTTATCATGTGTTTTGACATCCACTCTTGTTTATATAGCCAATATAGAATTTTAATAATCAAGCTTGTAGACACGTATGACACTTGATAGAATAGAGTCCAAAATATGACAAAGGACATAGAATGGCGATAATAACGGCATAATCACGATATCGATAAAACTAGGTAGAATATGGTTCCCTTAACTTAGGTACCATGACAAATCAATATGGACATTCTTTATATAGAATTGAGGTCCACATGAACAGTATATCAAAGGTAAGATACCCTCATTCTTATCATCGAATTGGGGTTTACAAGAACGACATGATATGGCATGATATCATCATCCCATTAAGAATTTTCTTATGATATACTCTTTGTATGATCATAAGGGCCGGTATACCATGTTTCTTTAGAGTGACATGGCATCAATGGTGTAATGGGTTTTTAGGGTACAACCAGCTCAGTCGGCCTTGAGGGAATCCAAGGCTACGAGGAGTCTTACGGAGGTCTCTATGACTAACTCGCTAGTCCAAAGGAACGGAATGTCCAATGGAGAGCTTGTATGTCAATGAGAGTTGAGTGTGATCGATAAATCAACATGAAACGTGGGACTATACTCACGGAGTGGAGAATAGTGCCGATATATATATATATATTGATATATAAAACCATCGGTTGGCAAACCAGAGGAAAATCAGTTTACAGTAAAATAACGACTTAGGTCAAGTCGTTTCTCAAGTAATTAACGCCTAACAGAAGGGCGTTTACATATGGTCCGTTTTGCAGAATTTTCAATAATTTCAATAATTTATCTAAAACGCGCCTTCGGAAGGGGCGTTTCTTCAAGAGTTGACGACTACTGTAGCAGGCGTCTTTTATTTACAATATTTCTCAGAACATATTTATTTTCAGAAATTATCAAAAACGCGCCCTTGGCAGGGGCGTTAATCATTAAATTCTTATTTTCTCAGAATATATATTCCAGGATTTTACCAGATACGCGCCCTAGTAAGGGGCGTTTATTTTTAATTCACGCCCTGTGATGGGGCGTTACCAAATGGAAAACGACCTAGTCTAGGTCGTGAATTCAAGAAATATCAGGAATTAGCAAGATTTTGCACGATAATCAAGGATAACAATCATATAGTCATGACAGGAAAATTGGCAGGAATTCACATGCAGTATATCAGATTTGATGTTTCATGTTTATTGACTTTTAATCGTTAACAAATATTGCTTTGATTTCATGTAATTGCATGGATAATTAATTCTTATGATTTACATGAAATTAACGCCTGTGTACAGGGCGTCAAATATGAAATTGACGACCTGGGAAGGGTCATGACTTCCAAGTAGCGCCCTTGTCTGGGGCGTGTATTTCGTAGTCACGCCCTTGGTAAGGACGTTTCTTTCAAGAAATTAACAGAAACTCGTTCAGAAACTATAGTAAACCAAACCATGTATATGCATGATAATTA
This sequence comes from Amorphophallus konjac, assembly GCA_022559845.1. Classification (NCBI taxonomy): domain Eukaryota; kingdom Viridiplantae; phylum Streptophyta; class Magnoliopsida; order Alismatales; family Araceae; genus Amorphophallus; species Amorphophallus konjac. The sequence goes on from CM040125.1 coordinate 158,955,917, forward strand.
TTGTACTGTATCAAATTAGTTTGGGCTACAGTGACTTGAGAAAATCCTACCTTGTGATAATCTGAAGATTGAACCGTGAAGGTTTCGGGAAGGGGATCGATGCTCTGTTTAAGATGGCAGCTACTGGCTGATGGCTTTGATGAAGAACCCTTGTTCTTCGGTTCTGTACTCCTACAGGAACAGAAGAAGAAACATTTATTAATTTCTTCACCTATCAGAACAGAGGAGATTAGAAGAACGTTACCTTGTTCTTCACTTATGCTGCTGCGTCCTCAACCTGTAAGAGGAAAAGAGGATGAAGAACTATTAGTTCTTCATGTAACCGAAGCAAAGAGAAACTTATATGAACTGCTATTTCGTTCATAAGGAAAAGAAGAAGAAGAAGATATGTTCTTCACGTACCTGTGCGGTTCGATCGTCCAAATAGGTTTAGGGTTTGTTCGATCAAGATTATATATAGGATTTTGGACGTCCTGTTAAGGTTAGTGTTCTAGTAGAAGTAATGCTTCCAATATAGAGTCCTTGCCCTATTAAATACTTACTGGATTAACATAATCCTTCCCTGGATAAGCTCCCGTGTCGAACGGAACTCGAATGGAATTAACGCCTTTGGTCAGGGCGTCGATTCTTGAATTGACGACCTAGTTCAGGTCGTTTCTTAAGTAACGTCTTGGATAAGGGCGTTCCTTGTTTTTGAAACACGCCCCATATATGGGCGTTTCTTTTACTTGCCTATTTGGTAGTGAGAGTTGACGACCGCATGTGTGGGCGTCCTTTCTTTAGTCACGCCTTTGATAGAGGCGTCTCTTATTGAATTAACGCCCTAATAAGAGGCGTTATTTTAATTTTGTTTTACTTCATCTAATTAATCCTATTCTCATTATCTGTATTACTACTGTAATATATATATATGTTTTAATTTATTTCAAATATTTTATCAGGGTTGCTACACCCTCCCCCACTTAAAAAGAATTTGGTCCCCAAATTCAATATATATATAATTATACATGTGGAGAGCGTAGAACATATACCTCTTAGAATAACTCGGGAAATCGTTTCTTCATAGATTCTTCGGTCTCCCATGTCGCTTCGCGTTCAGGATTCTTATTCCATTGCACCTTGAGCATGGGAATAACCTTATTCCTTAGAGCTCGTATTTCTCGATCTAATATCTTCATAGGCTTCTGTTCATATGTGAGATCTTTCTGGATCACCAGATCTCCATGTTCAATAATATGAGATGGATCGTGTACATATTTCTTCAACATAGATATGTGAAATACATTGTGTACCTCGGACAACTGAGGAGGCAACGCGATGCGATAAGCAACCTCGCCAACTCTTTCGAGTACCTCAAATGGTCCGATGAATCTTGGCGTAAGCTTGCCCTTAACACCAAATCTTCGTATGCCACGTCCAGGGGATATCTTGAGAAATACATGATCTCCGATTTGGAATTCAAGATCTCTTCTTCTTGTATCTGCATAAGCCTTTTGCCTGGTCTGAGCAACTTGTAATCTTTCCCTGATTACTTGTATCTTCTCGGTTGTATCCCTTACCATGTCTGGACCTAATAGTTGTTTCTCTCCAACTTCGTTCCAACATATGGGAGATCGGCAACTCCTTCCGTATAAGGCTTCGAAAGGTGCCATTTGGATACTAGCTTGGTAGCTATTATTATATGCAAATTCAACTAAAGGTAAGTGGTCATGCCAGCTTCCTCCAAAGTCAATAATGCATGCTCTCAGCATATCTCAACAACTTGATTAGTTCTCTCGGTCTGACCATCTGTTTGCGGGTGAAAAGCAGTACTAAAGTTGAGTCTCGTCCCCAACGAATGTTGTAATCCTTCCAAAAATGAGAAGTAAACGGGGATCTCTATCAGACACGATTGAGACAGGATTCCATGTATCCTGACTATTTCTTGATGTATAGTGCAGCTAGCACATCAATTGACCATCGGCTTTTGATTGGCAAGAAATGTGCCGATTTAGTCAATCGGTCAATGATAACCCAGATTCCATCATGTCCTCCTTTAGATTTAGACAAACCCATGATGAAGTCCATACCAATATCCTCCCATTTCCACTTAGGAATATCTAGAGGATGTAGTTTTCCGCAGGCTTTTGGTGTTCCGCCTTGACCTGTTGGCACGTGAGACAGCGTGATACATAGTCCGCTATTTCTCTTTTCATATTAGGCCACCAAAAGTTCCTCTTTACATCTTGGTACATTTTGGTTGATCCTGGATGAATAGTGTACCTTGATCGGTGAGCTTCATCTAAGATCTTCTTCTTTAATTCCGGACAATCGGGTATACAAGTTCTATCTTTGAACGATAATCTTCCATCAGAAGTTAGTTGAAAATCAGATTGTCCTTCTAATCTGCCTTTGATTTCTACTAACATAGGATCATCATCCTGAAGTGTTTGTATTTCAGATAACAAATCTGACTGTATGCTTACATGAGATAGTGTGACAAATTTGGATTCCATGTCCAAGCTTATATTGAGCTCGGAGAATTGTTCAAGTAACCTCCATTCTTGTATCATACAATTTGCTATCATTGCTCTCGGCTTTCGACTAAGGGCATCAGCAACATAATTACCCTTTCCGGGATGGTATTGTATATTGAAGTCGAAGTCCTTGAGATATTCTAGCCAGCGTCTTTGTCTCATGTTTAGCTCCTTTTGTGAAATTAGATATTTGAGACTTTTGTGATCGGAGTATACAGTGAACTGTACTCCATAGAGATAGTGTCTCCATATCTTTAGGGCAAATACTACCGCGGCCAGTTCTAAGTCATGGACGGGGTAATTCTCCTCATGCTTCTTCAGTTGACGTGAAGAGTATGCTATGACCTTTCCTTGTTGCATTAGGACACATCCGAGGCCAATGCTAGAAGCATCAGTGTAGACCTTGAATTTCTCTCCTTCTATCGGTAGAGCTAAGACCGGAGCTGTGGTGAGATGATCCTTGAGAGTTTGAAAACTTCTTTCACATTCCTCACTCCATTCATATCGGATCTCCTTACGAGTTAATCTTGTAAGTGGTACGGCGATCTTAGAGAAATCTTTGATGAATCGCCGATAATAGCCTGCAAGACCTAAGAAACTTCTGATCTCGCTTGCATTAGTGGGTCTTTCCCAGTTTCTTACAGCTTCAACCTTTGACGGATCTACAGATAAACCGTCCTTGGATATGACATGTCCGAGAAAAGCCACTTCTTCAAGCCAGAACTCGCATTTGCTGAGTTTAGCATATAATTGATTTGTCCTCAAGACTTGCAATGCAATCCTCAAATGTTCTTCATGTTCTTCCTTAGTCTTGGAATATATCAATATATCATCAATGAAGACTACCACAAATTGATCCAAGTAAGGCCTGAATATGCTATTCATTAACTGCATAAAGGCAGCAGGGGCATTTGTTAGTCCAAAAGGCATAACAACAAATTCGTAATGGCCATACATGCTTCTGAATGCGGTCTTATGAATGTCATCGTCTTTGATTCTTAATTGATGATATCCCGACCTGAGATCAATCTTGGAAAAATATTTGGATCCTGAAATCTGATCAAATAATTCATCGATTCTCGGCAGTGGATACTTGTTCTTGATAGTAAGATGATTCAACTGTCGATAGTCGATACACAATCTCATGGATCCATCCTTCTTCTTTACAAATAAGACTGGTGCTCCCCACGGGGAAGTACTTGGTCTAATAAACCCTTTTTGGATTAGTTCCAGCAACTGCTCCTTCAACTCCTTGAGTTCAGCAGGGGACATTCTATATGGTGCCTTTGAAACGGGACCAGCACTAGGGACTAAGTCAATGGTGAAGGCTACATCCCTTTGAGGGGGTAATCCCGGCAAATCTTCCGGAAATACGTCTGGAAATTCTCGCACTACCTGAATGTCCTCTATCTTGGTTTCCTTAGCTTCTTTAATAGTGACAAAAGCAAGGAAGGATACACATCCTTTCTTGACGAGCTTGCTTGCTCGAAGAGCCGAAATAAGAGGGGATTTGCTTCGACTCTTAGGACTAATATAAGTCAGTTCCGGAAATTCCTTGAAAACAATCTTGCTATCACGGCAATCAACCGTTGCCTGGTATTTGGATAACCAATCTGCTCCTAGTATAACATCATACTCTTTTAGATCTAAGCAGATAAGATCAATAGGAAAATTCTTTCCTCAAACCAATACCTCACAGTTTTGGTAATGATGTGTGATATCCGTCTCGTTTCCGAGAGGAGTAGACAATATTAACTTCATCCATTCTGGTTCTAGAGGTAATGGGTCAGCAAACTTCTTGGAAATAATGGAATGCGATGCACCCGTATCAAATAAGACATGTGCATATTTGGAACAAATTTTTAATGTACCTTCCACCAATCCGCCTTCTTCTTCTGGTTCGGTCTCTTGGATTGCATGAAGACGCGCGTTCCTTGTCACTGGGCGTTTACCCTCACCGTCTTGGTCATTCATTAATGGACAATCGGGAATCCGATGTTCACGACTCCCACAACGGAGACATGCTCCTAACTTCCTCCAGCATTCTTCTGTTTTGTGACCAGCCTTGTCACAATGCTTGCATATTACGTTTGAAGGTGTAGTGGTGATAGAGAAAGGCTTGGTCTTCTTGAATTTCTGATCTTGAGAGGAAGAACCTCCATTATTGGGCCTCTTCTTAAAGTTGGGTTTAAAAGAACCCGAACTTGTGACTTGCTCCTTTTTGTCTTTCCCACGGATCCTATCAAATAGTTCCGTGGCATCTTCAAGCAACTGAGCTCGGCGCACTATTTCAGTATAAACTTGAATATCCATAGGCGCCAATTGAGTAATGTAGTGGGGCCTAAGCCCATTAAGAAATCTACGGGCTTTCATCTTTTCCGTGCTAATTAAATGCTTAGCATATCTAGACAGTCTAGAGAACTGTGCTTCATAATCAGCCACCGATAAAGATCTTTGCTTTAATGCGGCAAATTCGGCGGCCTTCTTTTCCTGGACCCTATCAGAGAAATATTTGGCGTTGAAATGTTCAACGAATTCACCCCATGTAACTTGAGTTGGGTCAATAGTAGCTTCAATCGACTCCCACCAGCATCTAGCATCTTTTTCTAACTGGAAAGTAGCTAATAAGACTTTGTCCTGATCCGTGCATTGCATGACACGGAATATACGTTCAATCTCCCGAACCCAATGCTCGGCATCGTCTGGATCGGTCGATCCCATGAACTTCGGGGGATTCATATTCTTGAATGCTTGGTGTAAGCTTCCAGCTCGTGGAGCACCACCTTGTGCTACCTGTTGTAGCACTTGGGTCATCCCTTGAAGGGTACGCTGCATGTTGCGCCATTGAGCACGTTCGGCAGCCATTATCCTACAATTACAATAGCTATGTTAGTATTATATCACTATGATCTTATAAAGGACTCATTGATCTTTTAACCCTTGGTTCTACCCACTCTCACTTGGTTAAAGGTTTTGAAACCTATCCTTGGACTTGGGTTTCCTAGGAATTGAATACCTTATGCTCTGATACCACAAAGACTGTCACGCCCCGAGCGCGGAAGATACCCGGAGATGCGCGACGTGTCTATATCAATCATGTCAATCAGAGTGGTCGTGTATTCGACACAAAGTCAGAGATGCGCAAAATAGCAAGATAACCCAATCCTTTATTTCATAATAGATAGACTATTACAAATCCAATGCTCTGTTTAACAAAAAGAAAAGAATACATATTTGACTCAAGAAACTATGGAAAAGACTAGACGACACTTGTAGAAGCTCTATCACTTTCACTCTTGACCATTCCCATCCGATTGACTTCCATCGTCGTCGGACTTACCTGAAAAGTAGAAAGAGACAAACGGAATGAGCGAACGCTCAGTAGGAAATTATATCTCAAGTACTAGCAAGGGGTTTAAGTAATTACATTTTCATGAATGCAATAAGGCTATGCATGCTCGCATGAAACGACAAGATAGAGAGAATGTAATATCAAGGAAATAAGATGAACTTTCATGAACTTTCAACAAGATACAAGTTATTCAAGATATTCAAGCAAGTACCATTATCAAGTCATGTCAAGAACTTTGGCTATCATGTATCAAGCAAGTAAATTACCCTTTTTCGGGCCATGCATTTCATGGAAAGTCAAGTACGATTCAAGTACAAGATGTGTGTGAATGTCCAATCAAGCAAGTCAAGTACTCGGTATAATGCCAGATACCTTATCATTTTAACTCCCATGGGCACAAGTACTTTCGGGTGCTCCTCCCAGGACCAGATCGGGCCCTATATGCGCAGGCATTTATCATGTGTTTTGACATCCACTCTTGTTTATAGCCAATATAGAATTTCAATAATCAAGCTTGTAGACACGTATGACAACTTGATAGAATAGAGTCCAAAATATGACAAAGGACATAGAATGGCGATAATAACGGCATAATCACGATATCGATAAAACTAGGTAGAATATGGTTCCCTTAACTTAGGTACCATGACAAATCAATATGGACATTCTTTATATAGAATTGAGGTCCACATGAACAGTATATCAAAGGTAAGATACCCTCATTCTTATCATAGAATTGGGGTTTACAAGAATGACATGATATGGCATGATATCATCATCCCATTAAGAATTTCTTATGATATACTCTTTGTATAATCATAAGGGCCGGTATACCATGTTTCTTTAGAGTGACATGGCATCAATGGTGTAATGGGTTTTTAGGGTACAACCAGCTCAGTCGGCCTTGAGGGAATCCAAGGCTACGAGGAGTCTTACGGAGGTCTCTATGACTAACTCGCTAGTCCAAAGGAACGGAATGTCCAATGGAGAGCTTGTATGTCAATGAGAGTTGAGTGTGATCGATAAATCAACATGAAACGTGGGACTATACTCACGGAGTGGAGAATAGTGCCGATATATATATATATATTGATATATAAAACCATCGGTTGGCAAACCAGAGGAAAATCAGTTTACAGTAAAATAACGACTTAGGTCAAGTCGTTTCTCAAGTAATTAACGCCTAACAGAAGGGCGTTTACATATGGTCCGTTTTGCAGAATTTTCAATAATTTCAATAATTTATCTAAAACGCGCCTTCGGAAGGGGCGTTTCTTCAAGAGTTGACGACTACTGTAGCAGGCGTCTTTTATTTACAATATTTCTCAGAACATATTTATTTTCAGAAATTATCAAAAACGCGCCCTTGGCAGGGGCGTTAATCATTAAATTCTTATTTTCTCAGAATATATATTCCAGGATTTTACCAGATACGCGCCCTAGTAAGGGGCGTTTATTTTTAATTCACGCCCTGTGATGGGGCGTTACCAAATGGAAAACGACCTAGTCTAGGTCGTGAATTCAAGAAATATCAGGAATTAGCAAGATTTTGCACGATAATCAAGGATAACAATCATATAGTCATGACAGGAAAATTTGCAGGAATTCACATGCAATATATCAGATTTGATGTTTCATGTTTATTGACTTTTAATCGTTAACAAATATTGCTTTGATTTCATGTAATTGCATGGATAATTAATTCTTATGATTTACATGAAATTAACGCCTGTGTACAGGGCGTCAAATATGAAATTGACGACCTGGGAAGGGTCGTGACTTCCAAGTAGCGCCCTTGTCTGGGGCGTGTATTTCGTAGTCACGCCCTTGGTAAGGACGTTTCTTTCAAGAAATTAACAGAAACTCGTTCAGAAACTATAGTAAACCAAACCATGTATATGCATGATAATTATTGTACTGTATCAAATTAGTTTGGGCTACAGTGACTTGAGAAAATCCTACCTTGTGATAATCTGAAGATTGAACCGTGAAGGTTTCGGGAAGGGGATCGATGCTCTGTTTAAGATGGCAGCTACTGGCTGATGGCTTTGATGAAGAACCCTTGTTCTTCGGTTCTGTACTCCTACAGGAACAGAAGAAGAAACATTTATTAATTTCTTCACCTATCAGAACAGAGGAGATTAGAAGAACGTTACCTTGTTCTTCACTTATGCTGCTGCGTCCTCAACCTGTAAGAGGAAAAGAGGATGAAGAACTATTAGTTCTTCATGTAACCGAAGCAAAGAGAAACTTATATGAACTGCTATTTCGTTCATAAGGAAAAGAAGAAGAAGAAGATATGTTCTTCACGTACCTGTGCGGTTCGATCGTCCAAATAGGTTTAGGGTTTGTTCGATCAAGATTATATATAGGATTTTGGACGTCCTGTTAAGGTTAGTGTTCTAGTAGAAGTAATGCTTCCAATATAGAGTCCTTGCCCTATTAAATACTTACTGGATTAACATAATCCTTCCCTGGATAAGCTCCCGTGTCGAACGGAACTCGAATGGAATTAACGCCTTTGGTCAGGGCGTCGATTCTTGAATTGACGACCTAGTTCAGGTCGTTTCTTAAGTAACGTCTTGGATAAGGGCGTTCCTTGTTTTTGAAACACGCCCCATATATGGGCGTTTCTTTTACTTGCCTATTTGGTAGTGAGAGTTGACGACCGCATGTGTGGGCGTCCTTTCTTTAGTCACGCCTTTGATAGAGGCGTCTCTTATTGAATTAACGCCCTAATAAGAGGCGTTATTTTAATTTTGTTTTACTTCATCTAATTAATCCTATTCTCATTATCTGTATTACTATTGTAATATATATATATGTTTTAATTTATTTCAAATATTTTATCAGGGTTGCTACACCAAGGATATGGTCAGCTAGGGATGGACCCCAATGGGCCAGGGATGCCCAATTTCAAGGGCGGCCGGCACGCCGAGGGCGTGGGATGTAATGACACTCTCACAACTCACCCGCGGTGGCACTCGATTAGACGGAATGTTGGGACGAGCACTCTCTCACTGCCGACGGCGTAACTAGAGATAATACTAAGCTAAGCAATAGTGAAACCAGCAGAGGATGGGGGCTCAAAGCTCACCTGATCGGTGTGAAGACACCGATCCCGGTCGGAGACGAGGGCGAGCGGGGAAGCGTGGGCTACCCGCACGCCACGCCGATGACGCTTCAGCCGAAGACCTGCTAGTACAAAACTACGCCCCACGCATAAGGGTGGATCTCGGGGTGGGGGAATGGGCTTACACCAAACAGTACCTCCAAACAGGGAGGGGCGCTAAGCCGGCCAGGCGGGGAGGGGAGGTTAACTAAGCTAGCGCCGAACGATCTGCCCGTTCTGGAATAACCGGATAGGAAGTCGATGTAGATGATGCCACGCACTCCACCGAACTCAGAATTCAACGAAACTGCCTCTGAAATGTCGCTGACAGACCCAAGAATGCCTGTGAATTTTTGTGGGTGGTGTCGATGTCATTACCGGCTTGGGCAAGCTCTGGAACAGGATCCCAACGCTCTGGTTCGGACTGGTCCTAGGGTGCAGCAGCAGGTGGAAGTAGTCACCACGCCCGCTCCCGATGTCGAAATGCAGCGGGACCAAGACGAGTATGACCGTGGACGAGTATTCTTCGAGCAACAGCCTGGGGGGACACCAGATGATGTCGGGGAAGAGATGAAGATTGAGATTAGGACGATCTTCACTCCCCGACCTTCCCACTCCTACCTTGAGAACCATAACCCGAGGAGCACTCCCACTCCCCCTTTCCCTCCCAGTCAACCCAAGACCTCCCTTAGGGCCCAAACTCCACCACCCCAAATGATTCCAATCCCGATCACCACCACCATTCAAACCAAATTGGCCCCCACCCTCACTTTTCCACAACCGGTCGATCCCAAGGGCAAAAGACCCCTAATTGACCTGGTCCTCCCCATGAGGGCCACCACTCCCCAACCCAAAGCCACTCAACCAACCCTCACCATTTGAACCCTAGTGGAAAGCGTGTCCACCCCTCCACCTAGGCCCATGACGGCCACCACCCAACCCAAAATTCTCCATCAAACCCACCCCCCACAAGCTTCCACGGTCCCCACCACCACCCCTCCATCTTCCCCTAAAAGGGATACACCCCCCAAAACCAATCAACCCAATCCTCCTCAACCCACCCATCTCCTACTACCAACCCCAATCCTACCCCAACTTAGGTCTCCAATTCTTCCACTCCCAAACCCAACGCAAGTTCGAACACCCTCACCACCCCGGGTGCACCATGCCCCAACCTTCATCACCCCATCCCCAAAAGACCTTCCATTTCCCTTGGAGAGTAAAACCTCTACACCCCAAAGGGATGAGAATGAGATTGAGGTACATGAGGCCTCCCCCGATTGGGAAGAAGAAAACGAGTCACAATGTCATGAGTTAGGCCGGGAAGTTCCCATCCCATGTGTAAGAAGCATCATGGCTCACACACCCGACAACCTAGAGGAGGAGGACATCATGGTCACCATCCCAACTGTGGGGGAAACACATGTCCATGTTGAAGAAGAAACCTCGCACAGTGGTCTTCACCCTACACCACCCTCCCTAGTTGGAGCCGAGCTCATCTTAGGAGAACCCCTTTTACGTTGGCTAAAGGAGAACCCAATTAGAGATATCATGGCCCATGTTTGCCCTCCTATGGAAAAAAACCTTCTTATAGTACCCTTATCCACCTATCACACCACAATCTAATCATCCTATCAAGTGGAAACATTAGGGGATCTTCTTAAAGGTCTATTTTGGTAAATGGAGTTAACTGGCAGGTTGACCACAGTGGCCGACCGACCTAGGAGCCTTGACCTCCTACACCTGTGTCGGGTCCATCTCCTTGATTTACACTATGAGTTGCTACACTAGCGACCTTCTTCTATACCTCCCTACACCCGATGAGCCCGATGCTATCCACAAACTACAGTTGCTTATCTCGGGTAGAACATCAAGCCCTCCATTCATGAACTTCGACCCAATTGTTCGATTAGAGGAGGATGACTCACCACTATGTGAGGACCATGAGGACCTAGAGTTCCTCTCCCTAGGCGACCCTTACCATGACCCCTTCAATCCCTTCCTATACCCACCCACCTTACTCACCACCAACCTTTTTCAACCCCAACCAACCAGGATAGACCAAGCCCACCTCTCTCAAGACCCGGCCCACACCAAGTGTACCATGACCATGGGTGAAATACACCTAGGAAATAATAAAGTGCCCCACTCCATGATACATACCTTCTTTGACCCCTTCGACCCTTATAAGTGGGAGCTCAAGGACCACCCCATACCCACACACATGGTCGTTACCTCTAGGGTAAGAGTGCACCTATCTTGGCATATCACAGCATTCGTCAGGGGCCACAAGCCCAATCGTCTCATACATGTCACGCACACTTTAGGCCCAATGCATGACTGGCTCACATTTGGATGTGCTAGTCCTCCCACATTCGTCGTAGCTCTTACGCATGAATGGATCATACATGGATGTCGGGGTCCCCCGGTAATTATTCATGCACGATATATCTACCTATGGTTGCCCCGGCCCCCCTGAGTCCACGAAAGTCTTCATCACATCTAAGCATGATAGGTCAATTTATGGTTGCCCCGATCCACCTTTTCACACTACACACTTTCACAACCACTCACCGCATCATAATGCATGGCATGAGCACACACGCAAGCAAATCGCAATGAGCGGTGAGGTTCACAAAGAGCGGGAAAAGGCTCACGAGCGCCACTTGGAATTCCAAGTAAACAACCTATCGATGGTGGCATTGGAGTGGCCCTACCCTAGAGTCACCTCCAACTTGAGGGCACGAGTGTTAGGGTGCTAGGCCCAGATACAGGGGGGGGGGTGAATGTATCCCTCTAAAAATTATGGCCTAAATTAAAGACTCTAAAGCTCGGATATGCGGAATAGGGACAATGAGCTTTCCGAGATAAGATAATAATCAACCAATTGATCAAACAGTTGGACTGCAACAATGCAGCCACCTGATCAAACTAGAAATGCAGACAGAACAGTGCAACCCAAACACGCCCAGCAAAGTGCAATGCTCAAGGTTACTGCTGATAGGAACAATATAAACAATCCAAGATAACACAGCTAACCAGCATGCATAACCTGTGAATGGGAGGTAGGAGGCAAGGAGCGAACGCATAAAACAAACCACTGCACAGTAGATTTTTAGGTGGTTCGGTCCTGCAGACCTACATCCACCCCACACTCAACCCGAGTGTGGCTTCCACTAGCTCACGCTAGAAACAGCAGACTCAGTCTGCAACAGGTGCTGCCACACAGCTTGACCAGGGGAACAACCTCCCCTCTTCCTCCCAACCGGAGGGAACCACTAGTGACACCAGTCACTAGCAAACCAGAGACGCAAGTCTCTCTTCCTCCAGACCGGAGGGAACACCTAGTCTTGCAACCCACAAGACTAGAACCGGAGGACCAATCCTCCCTTCCTCCAAAACCGGAGGGAACCAACCGGTGACTTCCAGTCACCAGCAAACCAGAGGTCGAAGACCTCTCTTCCTCTAGACCAGGAGGGACCCCTGGACTTGCAATCCACAAGCCCAGAACCGGAGATCAGATCTCCCTTCCTCCAAACCGGAGGGAACCCACAAGTAGCACCCAGCTACTTGCAACCGGAGATAGCAATCTCCCTTCTCCTGAATTAACAGGAGGAACCCCGACTTCTCTACAGAGTATCGGAAATACAGCAAACCAGAAAACAAAGGAAAAATAATAAACGAAAATAACTTCAGCAAAACAGAAAGCTGAGAAACGAAATGCACAATGTGGCTCTCAACGGAGCTGACTGGCCTGGATTTGATCCACGGTCCAGTAGACAGATCTTCAGGTAAGTTTTTCTTCCTCTTCTCTTCTCTTCTTCTTCTTCTCTTTCACTCTCTCGATCTTTGCTCCCCTATTCTCTTCGGCTCACACTTCTATCTCTCTCTTTCTCTTCTTCTCCTTCTGCTCTTCTTCTTCTTCTCTTTCACTCTCTCGATCTCTGCTCCCCTATTCTCTTCGGCTCACACTTCTATCTCTCTCTTTCTCTTCTTCTCCTTCTGCTCTTCTTCTTCTTCACTCTTTCTTCTCTTTTTACACGAGCACTATCTCTCTTTCTTTTTCTTCTTCTGCTCTCACTCTCACTCTCTTCTCTGCTCTCTTCTTTTCTTTCTTCTCTTCCTTTTCCTGGATCGGGGCTCTCTGTATGAGCTTTTCTTCTTGCCAACTCGATCACCTTCATCTGAGGACGAAGGGTTCTATTTATAGCAGCAACAGCAGGTGGATAGGGCACAAAACGCGTGTGCCTCCCACGCTCGATCCAGAATCTTCCTGCCACGTGTCCTTATCAGATTGGTTCCTCTTGTCTCAGATCACGTGCAGCCCAGGAGTGTGGAATGTTCTTCCTCGGACCTGTAATGAGATTAAAACCATTAACACTGAGGGCCACAGGAACTAAAGCTGCATGAGGTATGTAATAGTAATACTAGATGCACTGAGAACGACACGAGATACACAGGGTGACTACAGCATGAAGTAAGAAAAAAAATGACACGAGATACACTGTGACAGAACAGACACAACGAAGAGAACGACACGAAGTGAGGTTATAAAACAACACGAGGTAAAAAGAAGAACGACACGAAGTGGTTGCAACAACAAGCAAGACATAAAAGATGACACGAGATGCAACTAGAGGACAGAGAGAAGCGACACGAGGTTCACACAGAAACGACACAAGGTGGCACAGAAAGCAACACGAGGTGCTGCAATGTTCTGCACGCAGTGGAACAAAAACGACACGAAGACAAATACAAAAACAACACGAAGACACGAATACAAAGACAACACGAGGACAAAAATAGAAACCGACACGAGTTGAAAACAACACGAAAATGAAACACAAGAATTGACACGAAGTGTGGTCAAGGCGAGAAGGACACGAGGTCTAAATAGAAAAACCAACACGAAGACACAAAGACAAAAACAACACGAAGATGAAGATGACACGGGATGAGCAACTTAAAAACTAAGGAAACGACACGAGGTTCACAGGGAAATGACTCGAAGTTCGTTAGAACAGTTCGAGCTGGTTCAGTAAACATTACGAGGATAGAAAGTGAAGCTACACGAAGTTTAAACAGCCGAAGATAAGACTCGGAGACTGGAAGACAAGGATGGAACAACACGAAGTATTGTAGGGACAAACGACACGAAATATGAAGGAAACAACACGGAAACACGACGTACAACCTCATAGCAGTTTACCTGGTAGCCATGAAAAATTAACACGAAGTGTTGTAAGCTCAGACGACACGAGATCTTTTCGTGTTAGTGAGGGGAATCAACACGAAGACTCAAATACAGAAACAGCACGAAGACGATGTACAGTCTGATGTACAGACTTTGAATAACAGTCCAATGTATAGACTTGAAGAAATGACTTGAGACAGACACGCTGCCCGCTGTACAGACTTTGAGTGAAGGTGTGAACAGTGAATCAATGTATGGACTTAGCTTCGTACATGCTACAGTGCATTGTATGGACTTTGAAGACTGATGCATGACGCTGAGACAATGTGTAGACTTGCTAGTTATATGAGCTGCATTGTATAGACTTTCATGAGACGCTCAATGTACACACTTACTACCAATCAATGTATAAACTCTGTAAATGCATATGAAAGCTTTATGCAGCAGATAAACAGTCTGAACTTAAAATGCAATGACTTACACAACAAAATGACTCACAGTGATTAACATCAAACACCAATCATCAAAACCACAGCAATGAATGCTTTATGCATCAGTTTAACATGTAGCATGAGTAAACATCAAATATGTTAATCTAAACTGAGCAGCAAGATGACTGAACATTTGATTAACTCACATCAACAACCAATCATCAAAACCATCATCAAAACCACAGGGGTACAACAATCTCCCCCTTTTTGATGATGGCAACACTTTCAATACAATGAGTCATTCTGATGATGTGAGGCAATCTGAAGACTCAAATATGTTAATCTAAACTGAGCAGCAAGATGACTGAACATTTGATTAACTCACATCAACAACCAATCATCAAAACCATCATCAAAATCACAGGGGTACAACAATCTCCCCCTTTTTGATGATGGCAACACTTTCAATACAAAGAGTCATTCTAATGATGTGAGGCAATCTGAAGACTCAAATTATTCTCCCCCTTTGACTTCATCAAAAAGAAAATAATTTGAGAAATTAAAGTAGGTGTAAAAGTTCAGTCAATTTCTCCCCCTTGCAAGAACATGATTCTGCCTTTTTGGCAAACAATCTCCCCCTTTGGTATAATCAAGATAAACCATGGTAGATGCAGATGCAGCAAGAAATGCAATACTTTCCCCTGAGTATATGAATGCAATGTCACAAATGATATGAACATGATTCAGTGTGACAAGGAATGCTCCCCCCTGAATAGATGCCAATTGATATGAAATTGATGCAAGACATGGAATCTCCCCCTCAATAAGTGGAATCTTATGAGATGAATGAGAAGGAGACCACAGGGCCAAACAAGGAGAAGTTCAGTTCAGTGAACCAATAACATGAGCAGAAGAAATTCAGCCAGACAGATTTTTCAAGGATGCTCCAAACACAAGAAATTTAGTCAGATTTTCAAAGAGATATCAATCTCATAAATCTAAAGCATAAGTTTTCAAAGTCTTCTATCATAAGGGCTTATGAATGACATTTATTTGAACAGCATGGTTTAAACATGATGTATGCAGAGTTTATCAATAAAATTTTGTATTGATATCTAAAGCCATATTTTAATAAAAATGAATCAAGCCCTCATATTTATCTTGATTATCCTCCCTTTGTCTTACACAATCAAATCTATTGACTTCTTTCAGAATTACATGCACTAGTATTGAAATTAAGCAATTATGAAGTCATATTATTTTGTCTAGGGTTGTAGCAATTTGATTTTTACATCAATATTCAGATATTTCAATCTGATCAATAATTTTCTTGCTACAAATTTTACGAGCACTCTAGTTCAGTGCACACATTGTAACTAGGGGATATACCTTGATTAGAGGCCAATATCCCTAAGCCCTTAGTGTGACTAACTGTCATGCTATATATATGAACAAAGATAGTATTTACACATCATGATGCACTCCAAATCATTTCTTGATGAGTGAGTTGTATTTCTCAGTGTGCATGCCATTGCTCTGCCTAAATTTTCAATAAAATTTATTCTGCAGAGTTAACTAAGGCACCTCATGACACAGTCCTTTGGACATGTGTTTCTCGGTGACCAATGTCATTGCTCTGACATATATTACCCTTTAAATAATTCAGACAAATTCCTTTGCTTCAAATCAATAATAGTTTCATGTACTTAACCAATTAAAGTCATGTATTCAAAAGTGCAGATTTCAGAATTTTTCACAAGACATAGCATGAAACACATGGTTAAGGTTTATTAAACATGCTTCAGATATTTTTAAGAGATTTTAAAGTCAAACTCCATGAACATTAAACTTAAACCACATGAGTTATTTCAGACATTCATAAAACTGTATAATGGAAGATTTCTAGTTCAAAATTTTCAGATTTATGATCGAGATAGCCCATTGAAATCTTCATGAAGGACTGATAGAATTCTGAAGCCAAGTGATACCAATTGATAGGAGAAATACCAATTGTTAAGAGAGATTGTGAAGCACAAATTTTTTTTTTCAGAATATGATCAAGGTTTGTCAACAAAATCACTAAGAGAGGATATGCTATGAATTCTGACAAATGTATGCATTTGACAACCTATATGCAATGCATTGACTCCCCCTCACAATATGCATTCAAACTCTCTTTTTGGCATTTTCAATACAGGGAGATGCAATGCACTATATGCATGCAGGGACATGCAAAGACTCAACATTGAATTGCTATGCAAGGATATGCAAGTGACTCCCCCTGAAAACATGCAATGCTTGCACTGAAAACTGAACATATGATTCCAAATGATATATGCACATTCAGACTGCCCTATCAAGCAACATGACCCATGGTACTAGGCGGAGCACTTGGTCTAAAAGACCAGCTCTCACATAGTAAGGACCTCCGGACAGATTTCCCTGTCTTTTGGTAGCTTATCATTTGATATACCATCGAGGTCATGAATAACAAGGTAAACTCAACAGTCCTATATGCAATTCAGGTTTTCAATGAATTATGCAACAGACAGTTTTCAAACAGCATTCACATTCAGTTCAGATTTTTCAGAAATTTCAGAGTGCATGATCAGAAAATAATGCAACTGGCAGATGATGAATGAATATGCAAGAATACATCAAACCAGATATGCAATAAGTTTCAAAATGGGAAATGCAGAGAGATTACCTGAACAGTGTGAGAATGGGGTTTTCATTCTTGAGTGCCTTGGATCTTTACCCCCTTTTATTCCTCAGCTTCCAAGGCACACCTGTAGCAGATACATCATTTTGATGTAACAGGTACCCAAGAAACCTTGGGTCCTGGTTTGGCAGTGACACTCCTAGCAGGTTTTCTCAACAGATTTTTTACATGTTTATCATCACAACACATGATATGACAATTATACATGGAATGCCCTACCTGCCCACAATGATAACAAGAGATAACAGATTTCATGTTCTCCTTGTATACATCAGCATTGGCGTGAACATGGTGTGAGTGAACATGATTAATTCTGTTATTGACATGAAAATTTTTCTTTTCATAACCGGCCAGCCAACAGTTAACAGCTCTGTGGCCTGGCTTCCCATAGTTAATACATGCAGGAATCTTTTCCTTAAAAATAGATTTATCCCTCCCATAATCATTCTGGTAAACATGATTAACATGAGAATAGAATTTTCTCTTGCCTTCAACTGACCAGCACTGAACAGCAACATGTCCCAGTTTACCACAATTATAACAATGAATTTTCTTTTCCCTAAGGACATGAGTTTTAGCATGATTTGTCTGTGAATTAATAGCAGCAAGGTCATCTAACTTCAATGATTTGCATTCATGCATGAGATGACCCATTTCATGACAGTAAAAGCATTTGGATTTCCTGTTTTGAGCCGAATAGGATTTCTTAGCATAAGAAGTCCTAACATGAAATCTATCATTATCATTCTTCATGACAAGGCAATCATCAAGTACATGGCCAGAACTTCCACAATAGAAGCATTCAACATTCCTTCCGTGGATAACTGGAAGTTTCCTAGCCTTAGGCTTGTTTGCATGAAATTTACTATTCTTCTTCAGTATTCTCATTTTCACATTTTCCTTCTGTTTTTGAATCTTCTGATCATCTGACTGTTTTGAAGAAGGTGCAGAAGTACTAGCTAAGTTTGAGCTACTCACAAATGTTGCGCATAGTTTGTTCCTTACAGCTTGCTTAACTTGAGAATTGCACCTTTTTTCTTCATTCAATTTGGTGACTTCCACATTCAAAGAATCTTTCATTTTTTCTTTACCTTTGGCAAATTTTGACAGAGAGTTGTTTAGGTTTTCAATTTCAATTTGCAAGATCATAATGTGGTCTTCACACGAGATAACCTGATTTTGTAACCCATCATTCAGACTTTTCAGGATCTCATTCTCCTGACTTAGCTTCAATTCAATGTTCACTTCTTTTTCTTTCAAAACTGATTTTTCTCTTTCAACCGTTAGCCATCTTTCAGATAAAACGGTATTAAGGACCATTAGCTTCTTATTTTGCTCCTTCAGGTGGATGTTTTCTTCAATCAGCTTTTCTTTTAATTTATCAGTTTCCTTCTTCTGAGTCAGCAGAGAATTATTTTCTTCTTTCAAGGAAGTGATTAAGTTTTCCTGTACATTATCATCAGAATGTAATTCTTCAATCAATTCCTTCAATTTAGATTTTAGATTTTTATTTTCAGTCTTTAGACATGTGATTTCAGCATTTTTCTCTTTTCTTAATTTTCTCTTTTCTGACTTAACTCTTTCATATTTTTCCAGTAGATGCTCATGCAAGGCAACTAAATTATCATGACTAATATCCTCGGTCTCAGAGTTTACCTGAGATGAGGACTCATCTGATTGATCACTCCTTCTTGCCATGAGACATTCATCTTCCTTTCCATTGTGGATGCGAAGCAATTCATCTAATATTTGCTTTGCCGAACTATAATCTGAGAAGGAGGAAAAATCATCAGAATCGATTGCAGCCTTCATTAAATTTAGAGCTCTCACATTATCATCATTTTTTAACTTGTGGATATGAGTCCACTTGGACTGGTCCTTAGGAAGTTCATGTGGACTGTGAGAGATAACCTTCCACAATTGTGGATTAATAGAGTTAACATGCTAGTGCATACGATATAGCCAGAATTTAATATTTGAACTACTGAATAGTGGAGGATGAGCCATGACAGCACAACAAATTAATACAACAGGAATATTGATGCACTAAAAGCAAATTAGCACCTAAGACCGCAAGATCGATCTGCAGGTCGCTGGACCTTGTAAGCAGAAACCTGCTCTGATACCAACTATTAGGGTGCTAGGCCCGGATACAGAGGGGGGTGAATGTATCCCTCTAAAAATTATGGCCTAAATTAAAGACTCTAAGGCTCGGATATGCGGAATAGGGACAATGAGCTTTCTGAGATAAGATAATAATCAACCAATTGATCAAACAGTTGGACTGCAACAATGCAGCCACCTGATCAAACTAGAAATGCAGACAGAACAGTGCAACCCAAACACACCCAGCAAAGTGCAATGCTCAAGGTTACTGCTGATAGGAACAATATAAACAATCCAAGATAACACAGCTAACCAGCATGCATAACCTGTGAATGGGAGGTAGGAGGCAAGGAGCGAACGCACAAAACAAACCACTGCACAGTAGATTTTTAGGTGGTTCGGTCCTGCAGACCTACATCCACCCCACACTCAACCCGAGTGTGGCTTCCACTAGCTCACGCTAGAAACAGCAGACTCAGTCTGCAACAGGTGCTGCCACACAGCTTGACCAGGGGAACAACCTCCCCTCTTCCTCCCAACCGGAGGGAACCACTAGTGACACCAGTCACTAGCAAACCAGAGACGCAAGTCTCTCTTCCTCCAGACCGGAGGGAACACCTAGTCTTGCAACCCACAAGACTAGAACCGGAGGACCAATCCTCCCTTCCTCCAAAACCGGAGGGAACCAACCGGTCACTTCCAGTTACCAGCAAACCAGAGGTCGAAGACCTCTCTTCCTCCAGACCAGGAGGGACCCCTGGACTTGCAATCCACAAGCCCAGAACCGGAGATCAGATCTCCCTTCCTCCAAACCGGAGGGAACCCACAAGTAGCACCCAGCTACTTGCAACCGGAGATAGCAATCTCCCTTCTCCTGAACTAACAGGAGGAACCCCGACCTCTCTACAGAGTATCGGAAATACAGCAAACCAGAAAACAAAGGAAAAATAATAAACGAAAATAACTTCAGCAAAACAGAAAGCTGAGAAACGAAATGCACAATGTGGCTCTCAACGGAGCTGACTGGCCTGGATTTGATCCACGGTCCAGTAGACAGATCTTCAGGTAAGTTTTTCTTCCTCTTCTCTTCTCTTCTTCTTCTTCTCTTTCACTCTCTCGATCTCTGCTCCCCTATTCTCTTCGGCTCACACTTCTATCTCTCTCTTTCTCTTCTTCTCCTTCTGCTCTTCTTCTTCTTCTCTTTCACTCTCTCGATCTCTGCTCCCCTATTCTCTTCGGCTCACACTTCTATCTCTCTCTTTCTCTTCTTCTCCTTCTGCTCTTCTTCTTCTTCACTCTTTCTTCTCTTTTTACACGAGCACTATCTCTCTTTCTTTTTCTTCTTCTGCTCTCACTCTCACTCTCTTCTCTGCTCTCTTCTTTTCTTTCTTCTCTTCCTTTTCCTGGATCGGGGCTCTCTGTATGAGCTTTTCTTCTTGCCAACTCGATCACCTTCATCTGAGGACGAAGGGTTCTATTTATAGCAGTAACAGCAGGTGGATAGGGCACAAAACGCGTGTGCCTCCCACGCTCGATCCAGAATCTTCCTGCCACGTGTCCTTATCAGATTGGTTCCTCTTGTCTCGGATCACGTGCAGCCCAGGAGTGTGGAATGTTCTTCCTCGGACCTGTAATGAGATTAAAACCATTAACACTGAGGGCCACAGGAACTAAAGCTACATGAGGTATGTAATAGTAATACTAGATGCACTGAGAACGACACGAGATACACAAGGTGACTACAGCACGAAGTAAGAAAAAAAATGACACGAGATACACTGTGACAGAACAGACACAACGAAGAGAACGACACGAAGTGAGGTTATAAAACAACACGAGGTAAAAAGAAGAACGACACGAAGTGGTTGCAACAACAAGCAAGACATAAAAGATGACACGAGATGCAACTAGAGGACAGAGAGAAGCGACACGAGGTTCACACAGAAACGACACGAGGTGGCACAGAAAGCAACACGAGGTGCTGCAATGTTCTGCACGCAGTGGAACAAAAACGACACGAAGACAAATACAAAAACAACACGAAGACACGAATACAAAGACAACACGAGGACAAAAATAGAAACCGACACGAGTTGAAAACAACAAGAAGACGAAACACAAGAATTGACACGGAGTGTGGTCAAGGCGAGAAGGACACGAGGTCTAAATAGAAAAACCAACACGAAGACACAAAGACAAAAACAACACGAAGACGAAGATGACACGGGATGAGCAACATAAAAACTAAGGAAACGACACGAGGTTCACAGGGAAACGACTCGAAGTTCGTTAGAACAGTTCGAGCTGGTTCAGTAAACATTACGAGGACAGAAAGTGAAGCTACACGAAGTTTAAACAGCCGAAGATAAGACTCGGAGACTGGAAGACAAGGATGGAACAAGACGAAGTATTGTAGGGACAAATGACACGAAATATGAAGGAAACAACACGGACACACGACGTACAACCTCATAGCAGTTTACCTGGTAGCCATGAAAAATTAACACGAAGTGTTGTAAGCTCAGACGACACGAGATCTTTTCGTGTTAGTGAGGGGAATCAACACGAAGACTCAAATACAGAAACAGCACGAAGACGATGTACAGTCTGATGTACAGACTTTGAATAACAGTCCAATGTATAGACTTGAAGAAATGACTTGAGACAGACACGCTGCCCGCTGTACAGACTTTGAGTGAAGGCGTGAACAGTGAATCAATGTATGGACTTAGCTTCGTACATGCTACAGTGCATTGTATGGACTTTGAAGACTGATGCATGACGCTGAGACAATGTGTAGACTTGCTAGTTATATGAGCTACACTGTATAGACTTTCATGAGACGCTCAATGTACAGACTTACTGCCAATCAATGTATAAACTCTGTAAATGCATATGAAAGCTTTATGCAGCAGATAAACAGTCTGAACTTAAAATGCAATGACTTACACAACAAAATGACTCACAGTGATTAACATCAAACACCAATCATCAAAACCACAGCAATGAATGCTTTATGCATCAGTTTAACATGTAGCATGACTGAACATCAAATATGTTAATCTAAACTGAGCAGCAAGATGACTGAACATTTGATTAACTCACATCAACAACCAATCATCAAAACCACAGGGGTACAACAACGAGGACTTGGACCTTGCCAAGTTCCGAGTGACTTTGGCAACCCGGTTTACGGGTTGCACTTGCTAATAGGTTTTGGGATACACCCAACTTTTGGCGCGGCGGATCTGGCAGCCTATATGGGCACTGCGGTGGAACCCAGTGAGCACCTTGAGCCTACCCCCACCTTTGTGAGTGATACCCTCGGAGAGCCTCCACATATCAGCCTGAGAGTCCGACGTGCGCACACGGAGGCAATACTGGGCAAGCAGGATACTATCACCAGCAAGAGGGTACGCCCAAGCCATCGTGAGAGGATGAAGGACCGTCCCCTGGTTACGAATGCAGGGTTGAGTTTGGAGGTCGAGGTTCACCCCGAGTTGCTTTAGAGTACCATTTACTCGACGGAGTCGAGTTTTCCGCACCCCGGGGGTATGATGGGGACATCTCCGACCACTCCACATTTTTGGGGTTCCTGATGACCGCCAGCAGTGCTACATCTTGTTCGCCACTTTATTCTGAGTCATATGATGTATCTTTCATTTTCTTATTATGTAATTTTCCTTTTATTTGAGTCAAGTCCCTAGGTTAATTGGCATTTGAGTGGTTAATGAGTCAGTTGGGCCCAATTAAGTGGGCTAGGCCCATGGGCGCCCCCTTCCCCCCTTGGTTTATTGTCATTAGTCTAAAACTCAGGGTCTTATGTTAAATTGTGAGATTCCTATAAATAGGACCCCAATTCCTCCATTTGGAGCTAATGAATTATTGAGTGAAAATTATCCACAAGAATTGTGCCTCCTTCTCTCTCTAGCTCTCCCTCTATTTCTCTCTCTCTCTAAAGGGGGCGAACCCCATTCTCTCTCCTACCCACCCCCAAATTCGAAATTCAATCTCTCTCCTCCCCATTCACCTCTCATTAAGACCCCTCCCCCTTCCCCATACCTCCCATTTAATTCCCCTCCAACCCCAAGGTGGAATCCCCTTCTCCTAAGCACCTCTCCATTCTCCCAAGCAACTCTTCCTCTTCCCAAGCAACAAATCCTTTTCCCAAGCCACCCCTTCCCCTCCCCAAGGCAACCCTTCCCATTCCCTAGGCCACCATTAACCCCACATTCAAACCAAAGGGGAGACCTCTCCTCCCTCTCTCCTTCCCAACCCAAATTCGCAGCTCCCCCTTCCTCCACTTGCTAGACCACCTCCCAGCCCCCTTTATGCCCCTCCCACACCTTGTATCACCCCCTAACAGACCCCCACATAGTCAGGTGCCATCCCCACACCCATCCACCCCATTTCCCACCCCATCTACTCCGTCTCCCATCACCTTTCACCACCCTATCCATCTCAGTTCGCAGGCAGCAGTTGGAGCCCGACTTGTAGAACCTTCCCCGAGGTCATTCGGAATCTTCTGGAGACGTACCATACATTGATGGAAATTTCATCAAGATAGCTTCGCAGCCGATGTGGTCTCGCCAGCATCCGACATCCCTGCTGTCTAGAGGGTTCGTTCTCGTCCGACTGCGCAACCGGGACCTGAACCAGGACCAGAGCTATAGTGCAGAAGCTTCCACGGTCTCATCCTTCCGTTCCAAGGCGTGCCGCTTGTCCAGGTCGAAGATCCACCAGTCCTCTGTCCAACACAGCAAGCGGGACCTCGTTCGGAGTACGGGACTGCCCGTCTCGAATTTTCTCCCCCAGGTGCGCTGAACAGGCCACTCAGGACCTGTCCAGAACCCTCTTCACTCAACGGGCTCTCCCTCCCAGCCCTGACATTGTCTAGCGTCACCCCTGGCTGCTGCTCGAAGAGGACTCGTCCACGGTCGTACTCGTCCTGGTCCCGCTGCGTTTCGACATCGGGAGCGGGAGTGGTGACAACTTCCACCTGCTGCTGCACCCTGGGACCAGTCCGAACCAGAGCGCAGGGAACCTGATCCAGAGCCCGCCCCTGCCGGTGTCGACATCAGGATCGTCCATAAAAATTCACAGGCATTCTTGGGTCTGTCAGCAACGTTTTGGCACTGGTTTCGTCGACTTCCGAGTTCGGAGGAGTGCGTGGCAGCGTCTACATCAACCCCCTGTCCGGGTATTCCAGAATAGGGCAGATCGTTCGGCACTAGCTAGTTCACCACCCCACCCCGCCTGGCCGGCTTAACGCCCCTCTCTGTGCAGAGGTAGTGTTTGTTTGTAACTGAAATTTCCCTTTCCCTAGTCCAACCCCCCTACATGGGGAGTAGTGCATGTAATATTTGAACAGGGGAAGCTACACCGACGCAGTGTGCGGGGAACCCACACTCCCCCACTCGCCCTCGTCTCCGGTCGGGATAGGTGTCTTCACACCGATCAGGTGAGCTTTGAGCCCCCATCCTCTGCTGGTTTCACTATTGCTTAGCTTAGTATTATCTCTAGTTGCGCCGTCGGCTGTAAGAGAGTGCTCGTCCCAACATTCCATCTAATCGAGTGCCACCGCGGGTGAGTTGTGAGAATGTCATTACATCCCACGCCCTCGGCGTGCTGGCCGCCCTTGAAATTGGGCATCCCTGGCCCATTGGGGTCCATCCCTAGCTGGCCATATCCTTGGAACCTCGAGGTCAAACCTCGGACCCTCACCATCATCGCCGGTCTGCCTACGGACCCGGGTGCGCGCGACGCGGGTGAACCCGCTTGTGAGAGATCGCCGTTCGGTCCGGTTGCTTGCAAAGTTAGGTCCAAGGGGTCATGTCACATCAAAGTCTGTCATCACCCGACGCCCCTTCTTGCTCTTCATCATCCTCGAGGGCGATGGTTGTTTCTACGCACTCCAGACACCTAAGGAGGGCATGACAATGTTGGGCACGATCCTGGAGGAACCTATCAGGGATATATTTGGAGTGACGCGTCATCGGGCGCACCGCAAGTGTGGAAGGACTAGAAACCTTAGAGCATGAACCTACTTCAACAGACTCTGCTACCATAGGAGACTCGACAGACTCTAATCCTAGCCTATAAGGGACATGATCAAACAAGCCTAATGGAAGGGAATCAGGGGCCTCATGCCCCTGGGAGGAGGATAAATCAAGAACATCGTTGTCCTCAACTGAAATCTCCATTTTAAAATTGGCATTTTTTTTGGAGACTAGTAGAGATCACATAACAGGATGGAGCAGAGGGGGAAGGAGGAGGAGGAAGTGTCAGAGGATAGAGAGATGGAAAAAGGACATCAAAGAAGGGATCAGAGGAAGAAAACCACATACTGGAAAGATCAACTGGCGGGCAGTGCCCACACGGACAAGTCACAATTAAGAATTCAGTTGGCATTTCAAGCAATAGCGGATCAATCATAATAGGAGGCGAATGGGGTAAAAACTCTAGCTATTGGAGAAGAGACATCAGGCGGGAAGGAGGCCAAGAGAAGGCAACAAGTGAGCTCCCCTTTTCCCGCGGACTTTGAGCTAGCTTTCCTTGCGAGTGTTCCCCAACCCGCGCCTCTAGTCTTACTGAACAATCTCATTCATGAAACAACTTTGAAAAATCTTCACAAAAATTAACCATGTCATCAACTACCCCCATGGTGACAATGGCGGACCAGACACTGTACATGCAGCATCTTCTTTCTTGTCAGAATGGGGCAGTGTCTTCAAGGTACAAGGCTATAACGGCCCCCTTACAAAGTGTTGGCGGTAGTCCCAAGTCAATGTCCCTGAGTCTCCCAGAACTGATAATGAAGAGTCCCTGTATCCGAGGCCCCTCTTGTTCATTTTTCTAGCCCTGGGGATCGGATTAGTCTGCCCCTACAGCTGAGCACCGAGACCCATGCCTGGATGATAGCCTAGTTTTAATATCATATTCCAGCCCTTAGGATCTCTCATCTTGGGCTTCACCTTGATATTTATTGGCGCAATGGCCGGCTTTCGTGGCGCATAGGCCCACGGAAAGTCAAGGTCCATTACAGATATGACTGGCTTGTTGCTCGGCCAGAGTGTCGGCAATATCTTGTTGGAAATGACCTCAACTGTCTGAATTGTGGATATGCTCTTGACTTTCACCACCTACCCTTGAAATGGGAATTTAAGGCACTGGTGGGCGGTAGATGGCATAGCATGGAGGTTGTCAATCCATGGATGATCCAGAATAGCCTTGAACATTGGGTCAATGTCCAACACATAAAATTCTACAGGCATAGTCAGTGGCTCGAGCTCAGCTTGAATGGTTATCACCCCATGGCAGGCCCTCCTTGAGTTGTCGTAAGCTGCAATGGTGGTTGGAGTGGGCCTTAACATGTCTTCAGAGATATTTCAAGTGCGCAGGGTACTGAGGGGACAGACATTTATGGAGGCTCCAGTGTCAACCAAAGCTGCATCGATAGTCACCTTATTCAAGGTGATGGAGATGCAGAGCGGCATTTGTCGAGCTTTGGGAGGTGCTAATTCAGACTCAGAAAAAGAAATGGTTGGCCCCTTAGTAAGTATGGCCAAAGCTGATGGTAGACTGTCTACCGTCATATCTTCATTCACCAGAACTTTCTGCAAGAAATCCCATAAAGCATCTTGATGCAACTTGGACCTCTTAATCAACTCAAGCACCGAGATCTTGGCCGGCATCCGATCCAAGTGATGTAATAAGTCATACTGCATGCTTGGTAGGGGGTCCACTTCTTCATGGTCAGCAACCTGCTGTAGGAACTGGGGATTAGGTGCAGGTGCACTAATGGAGGGATAGTTCTGATGAAATAGACGCCCGCTCCGGAAGGCAAGGTTTTGTGCCGGCACGGCATCTGATGGACTCATGGTGGGCGGTTTGATGGGTCCAACAGGGTGAACAAGGGGGGTAGAAGTAGAGGTTGCGGGAAAAATGGGGGTGATGATGTTGGAGGCATGCTTAACGGGTGCCGCCGGGAGGATGATGGGTGACGGGTTAAACGAGGGGGTGGCGATGATGGTGGAGGCAGGCGTTGCTGACGCGAGGACGGGTGAAGCGATGGGTAATGCGGGGGGTAGAATGAAGTGTCTCGAAGGGATTGCTGGTGCGATGGACGTTGCTATGGTGGGTTGAAGGATAGCGGGGGTAGAAGGCAAAGGGGAGTTGCGGTAGGCATGGTGGAGGGCCATGAGGTGAGCAGAAGACTCATCATCAGAAGACCACCCAACGTTGGGAGCTGGGCGGTGGACAATATTGACCTGAGCCAGTGCCGGCAGATGAGGTTGCAGAGCAGGCAGATGGTTATGCATTGGGTTCTAATGAATCCCCAAATCCTATGCAGGCTACTACTGCTGCTGTGGCTGTGGTTGCTATTGTGGCTGATGTGGCTGTTGCGGCTGATGTCTTCTTCTTTCCTTGATATCCATGATAACTTTGTGCATCTCAGCCCAGTCGATGCACTACCATTCATGTAGATCATAAATGAGATCTCTAAACTGGAAGCATCTCGCAATTGTGTGCCCGGGCTGTCGGTGGAAAACACAGTATCTAGACTGGTCAACGGCGGGATTCCAATTCGACCGTTCTGGAGGAAGTTGCGGAGCCCCGGCAGACATGAGGGCGGTGAACATATCTAAAAGGGTTTCAGGCAATGGGGGGTATTGGGCTCTCTTAGGAACTGGGCGCACAGATGCATAACCATTTGGTGGAGGGACGTTATGGTATTGTGGTAGTTATTGCAGCTGCTGGGGAGCGGGAAAGGATGGTCGGGTATTTGGTGGAGTGGGGAACTGAGGGTTGCGAGGAGGTTGCTCGAAACGGGGTGGAGCAGACTGGTTGGTGGATGGGAAATTGATGGCTTGTACCTATTCATTTGCATTGGACTCCCGCGGTGACTGGCCCCTGGGGCTTTTTAGTGTACTTGGGCTTCTGGGGTTCGAAGAGGGTGTGAATAGGAGAATCCTTAAATTGGGTTTGGATGAATCTAGCTCTATCGTACAGCTGGTGCATACTGGCAATGTCGTTCATGGCCAAGATGTTCATGAAGGTAGGGGTGGCATTGGAAATTAGGAGCTTGACCCTCTCTTCCTCCAGAATATGCCCGGGCATGCGAGCGGCCATCTGCCTCCACCTATCAGCATATGTTGCGAAATCTTCATAGGCCTTCATCTTTTCAGCCACCAGATCAATAAATGAATATTCCGGGACATCCCAGTCTTGAAACCTCTGAATGAATTTTTCTTTAACTACCTTGAAGCTCTCCCCATCCTCCAATGGCAATGCATAGAACCACTCCAAGGTGACCCCGTCCAATGAGCGGCGGAACAGATATGCCATGAGGCGATCGTCACACTGAAACTGCGCCAACTCGTATAAAAAGTCCCTCACATGGATGTAAGGATTACCATTTCCATCGTACTTTCGGTACGTGGGGAGCTCTGACTGAGGTGGGAAATGAATATTGTGGAAACTCAGAACTGGGCCATCGGCCAAGGACTTTGGGCCGACCCGCTTCTGAAGGAGGTCAATCTGTTGATGCATGGTAGCTCACTTATCCAGGACCTCCCGTTCTTGAGATGGAGGAGGCAAAACAGAAGGAGCGGTCCCGATGTGAGGGGCCGAAGGATAATTAGATGAAGGGGGAAGCCCATAAGATAGATATTGGGCCAAGGAAAGACCCATAATAATGTAAGTCGAGTGGAAGGCCCAGGCCTGAAGAAACAATAGATCAGCCGGGCCTACAAGGGCCTGCGGCGCTGATGGAAAGGACCCATAATGATCAACCTGGGATGACGGGAGGGAGGGCCCGGTCTTCCCTTTCTCAAGAATCTGATGGGCCGAAGTAGAAGACTGGCCCGCCTCTAAATTGGAAAAATGTAGAACCCTGGGTTGGACCGAGGTTAGACCAACTAGAGCAGCAGATGAAGCCCCGGGCCCATTAACCATGGACTGGGAGGTGAAGACAGCAGATAGGCCCTGGGGAGCAGTAGGAGATGGGGCGCCTGACCCCTTCAAATTTTGATAGAGGACTTGAAGCTGGGCCGGATCTAGCTGGGCCATCATTTGGAGGATCTGACTGGCAGAACCTTGAGTAGGAAGATTGGAAAGGGAGGGTTGACCACCCTCAATGGCAATGGATAATGGAGGGGTGGACCTCTGAACAATGACCCTGGGTGGGTCCTCTAGGAGGCCCTAAGGAAGGGAGTCCTCACAGGGCTGAAAGAAGTCGTAAGATGACATGGTGGAGTCCAACAGTGGACTGAAGTAGGAAATGAAGGCAGAATTACCCCTAGGAGAAGATCCTATGAACGGGAAACAACTACACATGCAACGTGGCACCTAGCGCAAGGATGACAACAACAAGCAATAAGCATACCTAATGTGATGACGAACAAGATGCACAAAACAGGAGAGGAGATAAGAGGCAACCAAAGTCAATCAAGTTATGATGATGCATCGAAAATTTTAATTTGTTTCCCCTTTTGGAACCTTAGTGACTTGAAATAAGTCAATGTTCTCTCCAAAATAGGATTCCTAATATGGGTGGATTAGTGGACTTGGTTGACTCTAGGTGTAAACCCTCTCTTACGGATGCAGCGTAGACACAGGGTGGTAAAGGTACAACCTGCCTGGCATCCATGTGAGAATCCACGGCTCACGGGGGCTTATGGAGGTCCCAGATAGGATCACCTAGTTGACTCCAAGGAATATGGAGGCGAGAGAATCTCCTAGCAAGGTAGGTATGCAACTACTATGATAGAATGTATGATCCTATGTGTACCAGAGTGCATGCAAATTCTAGCCTAAAAAACTAACAATCAATGATCAAACAATAATAAAAGTATGCAACAATAACATGGGTATAAATGATAATCTAGGGGGAGACAAACAGCTCCCAAAATAAGTAGCAAGATGATGAATAAGAAAACACAAGCATCAATCTCAGAGTGCACTATAATAAAATAGCGATCTGGTGGGAGACCGCACAGAGAGGGAGACAGTCCAAGGATGACTTCATTATGCTAGGGAGCAGTGAACACAAATAACAGAAACTAACTTGAACAGGGATGGGGCACTTTTGATAATGTGGCAGTCAGAGAGAAGACTGCTCAACCACTGAGACGGTACTGGGTGTACCACAATAATCCTGGAGACAGCAAAAGCGCAAGACGCTGAAACGAGACTAAACAGCAATAGGAATCACCAACGTGTACCTGAGTGGAAGAGGAGGTCTGATGATTAGCCGCAACCTGCATAAGATGGCCCTAACAGGACCGCAAAAACTGACAGACATACAAAGAAAGAACAAACGACAGGAACTAAGGGGATGGACGTACCTGAGACGGAACAAAGTGGTCTATCGGCCGACTGCTGGATAACATAAATGGTCCACAGAGGACCGCAATCAACACAGAGAGAAGAAAACAACAGGAAAATGAAATGGAAAATCCGAGGACACTTAAAACTGAGTCAAACAAGTACAGAAGAGCATGCCAACAACGTTAAAAACATGATTGATGTGACACCACCTTGGGGGTGATAGCCACAAGACTGATGAACCTTGGACCTAGCAAGCAAGCAATTCACGGGCCGGTGACTTCACTCGAGCGGACTCACCCGCTAAGAAAATTCTCATGTCCGTAGGCAACCCGGTGATGGTGGTGAGGGTCCGAGAAGGGGCCTCGCTGGTCCGAGGGTTGGCTAGCCTAAGATTGAACCCCTAGGGGCCCTAGGATGCCCAATCTCGGGGTGGCCAGCACGCCAAGGGCGTGGGAAGTAATGGCTCTCTCACAACTTGCCCGCGGTAGTCACTCACAAAATAGTAATTCAGGATCGGGCACTCACTTACCATTCGACGGCACTAGCGGCAATACTAAACCAGCAATGGAATGAAACTAGCAAGGGGTAACGGAAGCTCACCTAACTGGTGTGAAGACACCGATCCCGGTCAAAGACGAGCACGCCGCGCCGATGAAGCTTCAACCTGAAAATTCAAGTTACATGCACTACGCCCCTTGCAAGGGGGTTGGACTAGGGGTGGGGAATTAGATTACAACCAAAATGTACCTCCACGCAGGGAGGGGCGGTCAGCCAACCAGGCGGGGAGGGGACAGTTGAACTAGGAAACTAAATGAAAGGTGATTGCCAGTTCTGTCCGCTCTCTGGAACAGGGGACAGATAGTCGATGTCGGTGCCACTACAGCCTCTCCCGAACTCCGTTCACGATAAAACTAGTGGAAAAACCTCCTGGGTTGGCCCAGGAGGACGTCCGATTTTTTTGAGAATTTCTGGTTGATGACGATGGTCGAGGCAGAGGCATGAACAGGGGCTCTATCTTCAGGATCTGGTCGCATCTGCACCACTGCAGCAGGAAGGCGAGGCCGCCACGGGCACTCCCGGGCTCCGATTCAGGCGTGGCTAGAGTCTTTGGATTCGTTGTTGAATCCTCTTCGAACGGAGACCCGCGGGCATCCAGGACGTGGTCGGAGGAGATAACGAGGGCCCGCAAAATTGTCATGTATCAGGTCAGTTCTAGAGGGAATAGACCTGCGCACCCGAGGGAGAAAATTGGTAACTCACAGTTCTAGACGCCAAACAGAGTGCCGCTTCTTGGTACTGGAAGGTGACTCGTCGTAGAAGATCTCACCCAAGCCCCGCTTCCATAACTTCAAGATAATGGCCATAGGAGCCTCTGCAAGTTGCTTTAGGTTGACTATCAAGATGAAGATGCATAGTCCAGCGATGATGGCTCCTCCGGGCAGCTACGAACTCAGACAGGGACGAGACCACCACCGTGCAAAAAGGGTCAAGAGACGCTTCCAACGGTACCTCTTGTGTGTCCAGGGGCTCCGGGATGAAGTCGTGGCAGGCTCTGCAGCCAGCGGCTTCTCTACTGCCTGTGAACTGGAATGAAAAGGTGGAGATAGGTAATGGGGGAATGGGGTAGATGGGAGGGGAAATGAGGTGGATGTGTGTGGGGCAACCCCTGGCTGTGAGGGGGTCTAGGAGGGGATGTTCCAAGGTGTGGGAGGGGGAGAATGGGGTCTGGAAGGGGGTCTAGTAGAT
Source organism: Amorphophallus konjac (assembly GCA_022559845.1). Taxonomy (NCBI): domain Eukaryota; kingdom Viridiplantae; phylum Streptophyta; class Magnoliopsida; order Alismatales; family Araceae; genus Amorphophallus; species Amorphophallus konjac. The sequence continues at coordinate 158,988,427 of CM040125.1, forward strand.
GGTGGGAGGGGGAGCTGCGAATTTGGTTTTGGGAGGGAGAGGGAGGTGGATTTGAATTTGGCTTAATGAGTGGGGTTAATGCTGGCCTAGGGGAGGGGAAAGGGTGCTTGGGGAGGGGTGTTCTGCCTTGAGTGAGTGAGAGATTGCAAGGGGGAGAGGGAAGATTGTGTTGGGGCGAGGGGGGATTGTGTTGGGAAGGCCAAGATCCTCCTAGGGAGGGAAGAGATTTGGTGGGAGTTGGTGGGGGTAATTAATGCACCTAGGGAAGTGGCAAGGTGGCAGAAGTGGCAGCTTAGGTGGCAGATCTAGGGCTGATGTGGAGGGTGATGTGGAGGAGAGAGGAAAAAATTTGAATTTGGGAGGTGGAGGAGAGAGGAGAGAGAAGGGGTGCTCCCCTTCTAGAGAGAGAGAGGGAAGAGAGAGGGGGGGAATAGGGGCTTCTCGCCCACTCAATTGGATTCTCTCTAATAAAAGATAATTTCTATAACTCAAACCATAGATTTTCATCCTTCATTCTTCATTAACTTCAAATGGAGAGAGTGGGGTCCTATTTATGGGGATCCCACAATTTTACAATAAGTCCCTATATCTTGGACCAATGACAAATAACCAAGGGGGAAGAGGGTGCCCCTGGGCCTAGCCCACTGAATTGGGCCCAATGAATAATCTAATCAACCTAATGACACTCAAACTTTGGTAAATGACTACCTAACCTAGGTACTGGAATCAAATAAAAGGAAAATTACAATGATATGACTCAAATAAAATATGAAAATTACATGCCATGACTCAGAAAATGTGACAGACACAATGGAGTACTGCCAGTGAGAAATCGGAGCTGTGGAAAAAATGTGAAGGGTGAGAGATGCCCCATCATACCCCCGGGGTGCGAAGAACTTGACTCCGTCGAGTATGGGTCCACCGGGGAAGTGGTCCTCTAATGCAGCTCCGGGTGAGCCATGACCTACAAACTCAACCTCACATCATCAGCCGGGGAACGGCTCTTCATCCTCTCAAGGTGGCTCGGGCACACCCTCTTGGTGTCGATGGTACCCTGCTTGCCTAGTATTGCCTTCATGTGCACACGTCAGACTCTCAAGCTGATATGTGGAGGCTCTCAGAGGGTGTCATTCACAAAGGTGGGGGTAGGCTCAAGGTGCTCACTGGGATCCACCGCGGTGCCCTTAGAGGGTGCTAGATCTGCCACGTGGAAAGTGGGGTATATCCCAAAATCCCATCGATAAATCTAACCCATAAGTTAGTTTTCCAAAGCTACTCAGAACTTGAGAAGGTCCAAGTCCTCGTGCCATCAACTTGGAGGTGACCCTAAGGTAGAGCCACTCCAATCTCACCATCACTAGGTTGTCTACTTGGGGTCCCAAGTGCCACTTGCGAGCTTTTACCCATTCATCATGAACTCACCACCCGTTGCTAGATGCTTGCTTGAATGAGTATGCCATGAGCTATAGTGCGGTGTGGGTGGGAAGTGTGTGGTATGCAAAGGGGGACCGGGGCAACCATATGTAGATCTATCATGCGATGATGCCGTGTAGACTTTCGTCGGCCTAGGTGGGTCGGGGCAACCATAAGTGGACCTATCATGCAATGCCGCCATGTAGACTTTGATGGACCTAGGTGGGCCAGGGCATCCGTAGGTGAACCTATCATACAAAGTGGTGATGAATGCAGGGGGACCCGGACATCCGTAGATGCTCCTAACATGCTTATGATCAATGATGAATGAGGGAGGGCCGTTACACCCGAATACGGACCAATCATGCATCCTACTTGACATGTGGGTGACATGAACGAGTGGACCCGACCTACTAATTATGCCAAGCGGTGTGATGTGCGAAGACATATGAATTCCTTTCCCAAAGATGACTTCCTTATGTGGGGTGGTGGGGTGGCCTTTGAGCTTCCACTCAAAAGGGTCGAACGGATCTAGGTAGGTGGACATCATGGAATGGGGCACTTCTTCAATCCCTAGGTGGATGTTGTCCAAGGTCATGGCTCCTATGGTGTGACCCAAGTCAAGGACTTGGTGGATGGGGTCAATTAGGGTGGGTTGGGGTAGGAAAAGGTGGGTGGTGGGTTAGGCGGTTGGGTCACATGGGTTCCTTGACTCCCATTGGAATGGATCAAAGGGATCATAAAAACGGTTACCAAGGGGAAGGGGCCCTTTGCTCTCAATATCCTCAAATGGTGGTGGGTCATCTTCCTCTAATGAAATAATTGGGCTGAAATTCTTGGTGGGTGGGTCGGCCATGAGGGGAGGGCTTGGCTTTCTACCCGAGATAAGAAGCTCCAAATTGAGGAGAAGGTCGGGCTCATCGGGTGTGGAGAGGAATAATAGAAGGTCACTAGTGTAGCAACCAATGGTGCACATTGAGGTGATAGACCCGACACAAAGCTATAGGAGGCCAAGTCTCCTAGGTTGTTCGGCCATAGGGGTCAATATGCTAGTGAACTTGATTTGCCATGCTAGGCCCTTAAGAAGATCCCCTAAAGTTTTAAGTTGGTAGGATGATTGGATGATGGTGCGATAGGTGGAGAAGGGTACTATGGGGAGGTTTAGCTCCATGGGACGGTATACATAGGACGTGATGGGGTGAATTGGTCTCTCCTTTAGCCATCTAGCTAGGTGCCCATCTATGATTATGGTGCCATTTGTGAAGGTTTGTGGCTCTTGAAGACCCGGACTATTTGAAGTGGTCAAGGGTTGAAGCTCTTCCTCACCATTGGTGTGAACTTGGGTTTTCTCATGGGTGGGGAGAGGGTCCGAACTAGCAACTACTCCTATGTGAGTGGGTGTGACCTCCTTTCTCAAGGGAATGGGAAGGTCTTTTGGGGATGGGCTGCTGATGGTTGGGGCATGGTGCACCCGGGGTGGTGAGCGAGGTGGAACTTCGGTTGGGTTTGGGAGTGAAAGTAGCGGAGGCCTAGGTTGGGGTAGGATTGGGGTTGGAAGTGGAAGGTGGGTAGGGTGATGAGATTTGGGTTGATTGGTTTCGGGGAGGGCATCCCTTTTAGGGGACGATGGAGGGGTAGTGGTGGGGACCAAGGGGGCTTGTGGGGTATGGGTTTTGTGAAGGATTGTGGGTTGGGGGGTGGTGGCTGTCATGGGCCTAGGTGGAGGGGTGGACACGGGGTCCACTTGGGTTTGAATGGTGAGGGTTCGATGAGTGGTGGTCCTCATTGGAGAAATCGGGTCGGTTAGGGGTCTCTTCCCCTTGGGATCGGTCGATTGTGGAGGGGTGGGAGTGGGGGCCAATTTGGTGTGGAGATTACGGGTTGTGTAAGGGGGTTTTGGTTGGGGTGTGGGGGACCTCATGGGGTTAGGTGGAGAGGTGGATGCTAGGATCATTTGGGTCTTACTGGAGAGGACTTGGTGGCGAAGTGCAATGATGATGGTTGAGAGGGGATTTGTTGGGAGTGGTGGGGGTGGAGACCTAAGGATGGTCTCAAGTTGGCCGGGTAGGGATGGAGGAGTGATAGTGCTCCTCGGATAGAAAGGGGAATGTCGGGGAGCATAGATCATTCTAAGTTCCTTCATCTCGTGAGTGAATCGGCTCTTGCCTCTTAACCCTTCTTAATCCCTCTATGTGCTCCGACTTACTCTTGGCTTGACCCCAAAGTCGTCCCTTGGCCTTGCAGACTCTCGCGGGGTCCATATACCCAAGTCTTTTCAAAGTACCTTTTCATGGTAGCCTCCCACCTAACATAATCATTAGAACGTGATCCATCAAAGGTAATATCATCATCTAGAATGAAGTCCATGGGTGGCGAGTAGGTTAAGTAGGAAGTGGCCATGATGATCGGAGGGATAAATGCAATGGCCCTAGGACAAGACTTAGTAGAGACAAGTATAGAACTTGCTCTGATACCACTTGATGTGACACCACCTTGGGGGTGATAGCCACAAGACTAATGAACCTTGGATCTAGCAAGCAAGCAATGCACAGACCGGTTACTTCACTCGAGCGGACTCACCCGCTAAGCGCACTCTCATGTCCGTAGGCAACCCGGTGATGGTGGTGAGGGTCTGGGATGGGACCTCGCAGCTCCGGGGGTTGGCTAGCCTAAGATTGAACCCCTAGGGGCCCTAGGATGCCCACTCTCGAGGGCGGCCAGCACGCCAAGGGCGTGGGAAGTAATGGCTCTCTCACAACTTGCCCGCGGTAGTCACTCACAAAATAGTAATTCGGGATCGGGCACTCACTTACCATTCGACGACACTAGCAGCAATACTAAACCAGCAATGGAATGAAACCAGCTAGGGGTAACTGATGAAGCTCACCTGACCGGTGTGAAGACACAGATCCTGGTCGGAGACGAGGGCGAGCGAGGAAGCCTGGGCTCACCCGCATGCCGCGCCGATGAAGCTTTAACCTGAAAATTCAAGTTACATGCACTACGCCCCTTGGAAGGGGATTGGACTAGGGGTGGAGAATTAGATTACAACCAAAATGTACCTCCATGTAGGGAGGGGCGGTCAGCTAGCCAGGCGGGGAGGGGAAAGTTGAACTAGGAAACTAAATGGAAGGTGATTGCCGGTTCTATCTGCTCTCTAAAACAGGGGATAGATAGTCGATGTTGGTGCAGCTACGGCCTCTCCCGAACTCCGTTCACGATGAAGCCAGTGGCAAAACCTCCTGGGTTGGCCCTGGAGGACGTCCGAGAATTTTTGGTCTACGACGATGGTCGGGGCAGAGGCGTGAACATGGGCTCTATCTTCTGGATCTGGTCGCGTCTGCACCACTGCAGCAGGAAGGCAGGCCGCCACGGACGCTCCCGAGCTCCGATTCTGGCGTGGCCAAAGTCGCTGGATTCGTGGTCGAATACTCTTTGAACGTAGACCCACGGGGATGTCGGAGGTGGTCGGTGGAGATAACGAGGGCCCTAACAGTGGTCAGGTATCAGGTCAGTTCCATAGGGAACAGACCTGCGCCCCCGGGGGAGAAAATTGGTAACTCACAACTCTGGATGCCAAACAGAGTGCCGCTTCTTGGTACTATAAAATGACTCATTGTAGAAGATCTCACCCAAGCCCCGCTTCCAGAACTTCAAGAGGAAGGTCGTGGGAGCCTCTGCAAGTTGCTTCAGGTTGACTGTTAGGAAGAAGATGCGTAGTCTGGCGATGACGGCTCCTCCGGGCAGCTACGAACTCAAACAGAGACGAGACCACCACTGTTCTGAAGAGGGCCAGGAGACGCTTCCAACGGTACTACTTGTGTGTCCAGGGGCTCCGGGATGAAGTCGTGACAGGCTCTGCAACCAGCGGCTTCTCTACTGCCTACGAACTGGAATGAAAGGGTGGAGATAGGTAATGGGGGAATGTGGTAGATGGGAGGAGAAATGAGGTGGATGTGTGTGGGGGCAACCCCTGGCTGTGAGGGGGTCTGGGAGGGGGTGTTCCAAGGTGTGGGAGTGGGAGAATGGGGTCTAGATGGGGGTCTAGCAGATGGTGGGAGGGGAAGCTGTAAATTTGGTGTTGGGAGAGAGAGGGAGGTGGATTTGAATTTGGCTTAATGAGTGGGGTTAATGCTGGCCTAGGGGAGGGTAAAGGGTGCTTGGGGAGGGGTGCTCTGCCTTGGGAAACTGAGAGATTGTGTCACGCCCCGAACCGATAGCAGCGGAACATGTCGTTTGCTCGGAACGTGGCAGTTAAATAGTTGTGAACGATCAAGAGCAATGGCATGAGACCAAATACTTTGGAGTAACAATAAAAATCTTATTTCAGATATAAGTCTCTTACAATTTCAAACTTCAAAACTTGAAGACTCAACTTTATCACAATGATAAGAAAAGGAGATGATGCTCTAACAGACTTAGACAAGATAAGTAAATAAGAGACACCATGCTAGACCCAAGAAAGATAAAAGACACAGGTTCACTAGTTTTCGAAGCTCGCTTGCACACTTGTCCCTCCCATGTGAGTCTCGGTCTCGCTAGTCACCTGATTACCTAAAAAATGTTGGCACAAACTGAGTGAGCAAAAGCTTAGTAGGAATTATATCTCAAGAACTAGCAATTGGTTTAAGTAATTACCTCTCCTAAATGAAAATGCAAGTCTGGCATGTCAATCATGTAAAATAGAATGCTATGGATTTGAACATGATAACGAGAGGAAATAACACGTACTGTCGATGCCAGATAGGGAATTTCAAGTATTCAAGATTTCAAGTATTTGAACAAGTACCGAGTATATCAATAAAGTTTTTCATGTCATGAGATAATGGCTATTAACAAGCAAGTACTTTGCCCATTCCGGGCCATGCAAATCGTGTCAAGTCAATCAAGTCAAGCACGCGAGAGAGAGAGATAGTGGAGTGTCGTAGATTCAAGCAAGCACTTTGGTGCAATGCCACACCGTGATCAATATAACTCCCATGGACACAAGTACTTTCGGGTGCTCCTCCCAGGACCAGATCGGGGCCTATATGCGTGGACATTGTTACATGTAATATCTAGACAACCACTTTAGTGATAGCCATGAAATTCCAAGAACAAACTCATGTAGGATATCAAGGTTGATTCGTGGATAGATTCCACAAAATTCAAGGAAGAACATTAGATGGACAATGATAAAACCAATGAGAACCATGACATGTCGATAACCTGGGCAGAATCAGTACCTTAACTAGGTAGCCATGATAACTTGAGTGGATGACTAAACCTGTCACCAATCAAGGGACATGAATCAAGCTGAGAGATTGACTCCATCTATAGGGGACTCAATCCAAGACACCGCCTAGTGGAATATCATCATTCCACCGGCTAGGATTATTCTCTCATGGACCAAGATGGTACCATGAGAGGGCCGGTTTACCATAAGACGTGGCAATCAAAGGCACACGGTGTTTAAGGTACAACCAGCTCAGTCGGCCTTGAGGGAATCCAAGGCTACGAGGAGACTTACGGAAGTCCCAATGACTAACTTGCCAGTCCAAAGGAACGGAATGTCCAATGGAGGGCTTGTATGTCACCGAGAGTTGAGGTGTATACGTGAACCAATCGTGAAATAGGGACTCCATCTATGAACGTGAGATGAGAGTGCCCGAAAACCTGCGGTATGGGTCAAAATCCGGAGAAAACGGCGAGAACATGAATGCGTTGATTATAGAATTCATGTCCATCCAATTCTATAATTAACTATAATTAAATAAACTTACATTATTTGACGCCCGTGGGTGGCGTCATTTATTAATTAGCGTCCTCTTGGAGGGACGTTAATTTTATGATTTTTAACACAATTTATTTAACAAGAATTCACATTTATATCTATTTAATTGAATAATTTCAAAAACATATATTCAAAGAGACATTAATTTATATAAATTAATTTAGAAAATAGAATATATGATAATTAGGAGAAAAATTCAAAGATTCCAAAAATATATATTTTATAATTTTATGTTGCATAGTTTAGTAGACATGGATTTTCAAAGATATAATTAGAAGTTATATATATATATAAATAAACATTTGACGCCTTTATACGGTGGTGTCAAAACAAGTTTGACGACATAGAATATGTCATCATTTCAACATTTTGTCAATCTTCCAGCTTCTATTTCTCGACGTACACATGTCGGAATCACGCTTTCCATATATCGAAATGACGGGCTCAAAAAACTCTACTTAACCGGATGTTCGAAATAATTTTTCATTGAGAGACGGGGGATCTTGAGATAGGGGGCACGAAAAATGGTGTAACCACACTCACTACCTCGGTCACCTCCCCAATAACACACCCATAAAATTTCATGGCCAAAGGAGACTCCGATACCCACGTACAAGTTATTAAGGCAAAAACTCTATAACTAACTTCTATCGTATTAAACTAAAACACGAAAGAAAACATAAGAAAACATGTAATAAAAATCATGCAGAAATATTATGTGAGGTTTAATCTAATTATAATCTTTGACATGAAGAGAGAACACCTATAATGATGCATTAATTTTTTTGTTTGGGCTAAGAAACTTGAGAAAACCTACCTTTGGCGTGAAGATCAAGGTGTATGGAGGCAGAAGGAGGAAAAGGCTTCTCGTTCTGGTAGGAAGAAGACTTGGACGGCAGTAGGTGGAAGATGGCAGGTGGAAGAATAAGAACCCACGCTTCCTCACATCCCAAGCAGCAACTGCTGGCACCGTCGGGAGAAGAAAGAAGCAGCAGGAAGAAGCTCCACGCCTTCACTTCTGTTGGAGGAGCAGAGATGAGAAGACGACGTCGAGCTCTCTCTTCCCCGATCGTGATGGCAAATAGTGCATACACGTCCGACGAGGGGATGGTTAAATAGAGGTGGGGTTTCTAGGAGCCATGCTAGGGAAGGTTTAATGGCCTTCCAAGCATGCCAATTCTCTTGCTATAATAACAGCCGCTTGCTGTGTTTTATGGTGAAACCCTAATGCATGCGATTTGGCTATCTCTCATGGGCTTCACGTAGAAAGGGTGTCGGGTCTTCTGCTGTGGTGTACGTGGGTTTATTGGGTTGGTTTTGTGGAGTTGGCCCATTCGTGTATTATATATATATGGGTGTTAAGGTGTTTATTTTCTGTTGGCCTCCCTGTACATATAGTTAAGGGGTTTTGAAGAGAGAAATAGTTAGTGGGTTTTTCGGTTATGGTTTACATGGTGGCTGCACGTGGGCCTTGGGTGAAAGCCCCTAAACATATATTTTACGTGTATATATATGGGTTGGGTTGGCCTTCTGAGGAGGTTCACGTGGGTTTGGAAGTATATATATATAGGTGATCATGGGTAGCATATACATATGGGGTTGTATTGTTTGGGTTTGTCAGTGGGTTTATGTGGGAAGCATGGGTAGTTGGTTTATAGAAGAAGTGGGCTTTAATATATGTATGGTTTGGTCAGTGGGTGAAAGCCTTTGAGTATCATGCTTTTATTTTAGGTTTCTATAAAATGGTATTAATGGAAAAATAAAATATAACTTATGTTTTAAGGTCTATTAAGTGTATATATATCTATAAAGGTTCGGTTATCTGAAGGTATTTGGCCATTTTATGTCTATATATATATATATATATATATATTGGCTTGGCCCATTTGTATATATATATGTATATTTATATATATGGATTTATTCATTTACATGATATAATATATATCTTTATATCTATATACATGTATATGGGCTTGGCCCATTAGATATGTATATATATATGTGTGTGTGTGTGTGTGTGTGTTATTCACTTGCCTTGGTATAATATATATACCTTTATATATATATATATATGTGTGTGTGTGTGTATATATATATATATATCTTAGCCCATTTTAGGTATTTATATACTGTTTTAAAAACCCAAATCATTATCTTCAAGGCCCATTAATTATATTCATTAGAATTGTAAATAGTTTTACTATAAATTAAGTGGTAGAACTATACACATATAGTCCTTATTTTCTATATTTAATTATTTTCCTGGTTAGGTACCATTGTAGTCTCGAGTATCGAAGTCGGGTTTGATCCTATGAAATCTTTATACATATAATTATATTTTACAATGATATTCCTTCTAAATACTTGAATGATATTTCTCATAGATAAAAGGGAATATTTAATTTATATTCCTCATTTATTTATTTATGTCTTTATAAACATTTATCAAAATTTTGGCTAATTTTCCCTTTTTAAGCTAATTATCACTTTTCCTTTTATCGAAATTTATTTCCCATGACGAATACTTATAGTTATTTTATCTATTCTACACTTTAAATTTCTGGGGTGCTACACCCTCCCCCACTTAAAAAGAATTTGGTCCCTAAATTCACACCATCTTCCATTCAACTAGTTATAATTTTATTCATGATACTACACAAGACCATCTCGGGGATAAAGTTTAGTTTGGATGCCTTCATTCTATTTATGTTCCTGCAAGATTAATGGGGAGATTGATTTTGGACTTAGAAATTTCTATAATTAGTAGGAATGTGACTTGAATATTTTATCTATTTCTTATAATATATCCCCTGGCTCTACCCATTCTCACAGAATTCCTATAGGATGACCAACAAGGATACTCAACCTAGCTCTTGGACTTAATGACCTAAGGATTTGAAAGCCGAAGCTCTCATACGACTGACAAGGATGACCTATCCTTGGGACCTAATAACTGGAGGATGTGAAAGTTGATGCTTTGATATGACTGACAAGGATACTTGACCTATCACTAGAACCTAATAACTTGAGGATGTGAAAGCCGAAGCTCTGATACCACCTCTGTCACGCCCCGAACCGATAGCAGCGGAACGTGACGTTTGCTCGGAACGTGGCAGTTAAACAGTCGTGAACGATCAAGATCAATGGCATGAGACCAAATACTTTGGAGTAACAATAAAAATATTATTTCAGATATAAGTCTCTTACAATTTCAAACTTCAAAACTTGAAGACTCAACTATATCACAATGATAAGAAAAGGAGACGATGCTCTAACAGACTTAGACAAGATAACTAAATAAGAGACACCATGCTAGACTCAAGAAAGATAAAATACACAGGTTCATTAGTTTTCGAAGCTCGCTTGCACACTTGTCACTCCTATGTGAGTCTCGGTCTTGCTAGTCACCTGATTACCTGAAAAATGTTAGCACAAACTGAGTGAGCGAAAGCTTAGTAGGAATTATATCTCAAGAACTAGCAATTGGTTTAAGTAATTACCTCTTCCAAATGAAAATGCAAGTCTAGCATGTCAATCATGTAAAATAGAATGCTATGGAATTGAACATGATAACGAGAGGAAATAACACGTACTGTCGATGCCAGATAGGGAATTTCAAGTATTCAAGATTTCAAGTATTTGAACAAGTACCGAGTATATCAATAAAGTTTTTCATGTCATGAGATAATGGCTATTAACAAGCAAGTACTTTGCCCATTCCGGGCCACGCAAATCATGTCAAGTCAATCAAGTCAAGCACGCGAGAGAGAGAGTAGTGGAGTGTCGTAGATTCAAGCAAGCACTTCGGTGCAATGCCACACCGTGATCAATATAACTCCCATGGGCACAAGTACTTTCGGGTGCTCCTCCCAGGACCAGATCGGGCCCTATATGCGCGGACATTGTTACATGTAATATCTAGACAACCACTTTAGTGATAGCCATGGAATTCTAAGAACAAACTCATGTAGGATATCAAGGTAGATTCGTGGATAGATTCCACTGAATTCAAGGAAGAACATTAGATGGATAATGATAAAACTAACGAGAACCATGACATGTTGATAACCTGGGTAGAATCGGTACCTTAACTACGTAGCCGTGATAACTTGAGTGGATGACTAAACCTGTCACCAATCAAGGGACATGAATCCAGCTGAGAGATTGACCCCATCTATAAGGGACTCAATCCAAGACACCGCCTAGTGGAATATCATCATTCCACCTGCTAGGATTATTCTCTCATGGACCAAGATGGAACCATGAGAGGGCCGGTTTACCATAAGACGTGGCAATCAAAGGCACAAGGTGTTTAAGGTACAACCAGCTCAGTCGGCCTTGAGGGAATCCAAGGCTACGAGGAGACTTACGGAAGTCCCAATGACTAACTTACCAGTCCAAAGGAACGGAATGTCCAATGGAGGGCTTGTATGTCACCGAGAGTTGAGGTGTATACGTGAACCAATCGTGAAATAGGGACTCCATCTACGGACGTGAGATGAGAGTGCCCGAAAACCCGCGGTATGGGTCAAAATCCGGAGAAAACGGTGAGAACATGAATGCGTTAATTATAGAATTCATGTCCATCCAATTCTATAATTAACTATAATTAAATAAACTTACATTATTTGACGCTCGTGGGTGGCGTCATTTATTAATTAGCGTCCTCTTGAAGGGACGTTAATTTTATGATTTTTAACTCTATTTATTTAACAAGAATTCACATTTATATCTATTTAATTGAATAATTTCAAAAATATATATTCAAAGAGACATTAATTTATATAAATTAATTTAGAAAAATAGAATATATGATAATTAGGAGAAAAATTCAAAGATTCCAAAAATATATTTTTTATAATTTTATGTTGCATAGTTTAGTAGATATAGATTTTCAAAGATATAATTAGAAGTTATATATATATATATATATATATATATATATATATATATATAATAAACATTTGACGCCTTTATACGGTGGCGTCAAAACAAGTTTGACGACATAGAATATGTCGCCATTTCAACATTTTGTCAATCTTCCAGCTTCTATTTCTCGACGTACACATGTCGGAATCACGCTTTCTATATATCGAAATGACGGGCTCAAAAAACTCTACTTAACCGGACGTTCAAAATAATTTTTCATTGAGAGACGGGGGATCTTGAGATAGGGGGCACGAAAAATGGTGCAACCACACTCACTACCTCGGTCACCTCCCCAATAACACACCCATAAAATTTCATGGCCAAAGGAGACTCCGATACCCACGTACAAGTTATTAAGGCGAAAACTCTATAACTAACTTCTATCGTATTAGACTAAAACACGAAAGAAAACATAAGAAAACATGTAATAAAAATCATGCAGAAGTATTATGTGAGGTTTAATCTAATTATAATCTTTGGCATGAAGAGAGAACACCTATAATGATGCATTAATTTTTTTGTTTGGGCTACGAAACTTGAGAAAACCTACCTTTGGCGTGAAGATCAAGGTGTATGGAGGCAGAAGGAGGAAAAGGCTTCTCGTTCTTGGTAGGAAGAAGACTTGGACGACAGCAGGTGGAAGATGGTAGGTGGAAGAATAAGAACCCACGCTTCTTCACATCCCAAGTAGCAACTGCTGGCACCGTCGGGAGAAGAAAGAAGAAGCAGGAAGAAGCTCCACGCCTTCACTTCTGTTGGAGGAGCAGAGATGAGAAGACGACGTCGAGCTCTCTCTTCCCCGATTGTGATGGCAAATAGTGCATACACGTCTGACGAGGGGATGGTTAAATAGAGGTGGGGTTTCTAGGAGCCATGCTAGGGAAGGTTTAATGGCCTTCCAAGCATGCCAATTCTCTTGCTATAATAACAGCCGCTTGCTGTGTTTTATGGTGAAACCCTAATGCATGCGATTTGGCTATCTCTCATGGGCTTCATGTAGAAAGGGTGTTGGGTCTTCTGCTGTGGTGTACGTGGGTTTATTGGGTTGGTTTTGTGGAGTTGGCCCATTCGTGTATTATATATATATGGGTGTTAAGGTGTTTATTTTCTGTTGGCCTCCCTGTACACATAGTTATGGGGTTTTGAAGAGGGAAATAGTTAGTGGGTTTTTGGGTTATGGTTTACATGGTGGCTGCACGTGGGCCTTGGGTGAAAACCCCTAAACATATATTTTACGTATATATATGGGTTGGTTTGGCCTTGTGAGGAGGTTCACGTGGGTTTGGGTTTAAGTATATATATGTAGGTGATCATGGGTAGCATATACATATGGGGTTGTATTGTTTGGGCTTCTCAGTGGGTTTATGTGGGAAGCATGGGTAGTTGGTTTATAGAAGAAGTGGGCTTTAATATATATATGGTTTGGTCTGTGGGTGAAAGCCTTTGAGTATCATGCTATTATTTTAGGTTTCTATAAAATGGTATTAATGGAAAAATAAAATATAACTTATGTTTTAAGGTCTATTAAGTGTATACATATCTATAAAGGTTCGGTTATCTGAAGGTATTTGGCCTTTTTATGTCTATATATATATATTTGCTTGGCCCATTTATATATATATATGTATATTTATATATATGGATTTATTCATTTACATGATATAATATATATATTTATATCTATATACATGTATATGGGCTTGGCCCATTAGATATATATATATGTGTGTGTGTGTGTGTTATTCATTTGCCTTGGTATAATATATATACCTTTATATCTATATATATATATATATATATATATATATATATATATATGTATATATATATATCTTAGCCCATTTTAGGTATTTATACACTCTTTTAAAAACCCAAATCATTATCTTCAAGGCCCATTAATTATATTCATTAGAATTGTAAATAGTTTTACTATAAATTAATTGGTAGAACTATACACATATAGTCCTTATTTTCTATATTTAATTATTTTCCTGGTTATCTACCATTGTAGTCTCGGGTATCGAAGTCGGGTTTGATCCTATGAAATCTTTATACATATAATTATATTTTGCAATGATATTCCTTCTAAAGACTTGAATGATATTTCTCATAGATAAAAGGGAATATTTAATTTCTATTCCTCATTTATTTATTTATGTCTTTATAAACATTTATCAAAATTTTGGCTAATTTTCCCTTTTTTAGCTAATTATCACTTTTCCTTTTATCGAAATTTATTTCCCATGATGAATACTTATAGTTATTTTATCTATTCTACACTTTAAATTTCTGGGGTGCTACAGATTGTATGGGGGAGAGGGAGGATTGTGTTGGGGAGAGGGGGGATTGTGTTGGGAAGGCCAAGATCCTCCTAGGGAGGGAAGAGATTTGGTGGGAGTTGGTGGGGGAAATTAATGCACCTAAGGAAGTTGCAAGGTGGCAGCTTAGGTGCCAGATCTAGGGCTTTGTGGAGGGTGATGTTGAGGTGAGAGGAGAAATTTTAAATTTGGGAGGGGGAGGAGAGAGGAGAGAGAAGGGGTGCTCCCCTTCTAGAGAGAGAAAGGGAAGAGAGAGAGGGGGGAATAGGGGCTTCTCACCCACTCAATTGGATTCTCTCCAATAAAAAGATAATTTCTGGAACTCAAACCAAAAATTTTCATTCTTCATTCTTCATTAACTTCAAATGGAGAGAGTGGGGTCCTATTTATAAGGATCCCACAATTTTACAATAAGTCCCTGCATCTTAGACCAATAACAAATAACCAAGGGGGAAGGGGGCGCCCCTGGGCCTAGCCCACTGAATTGGGGCCAATGACTAATCTAATCAACCTAATGACACACAAACATAGTGAAATGACTTCCTAACCTAGGTACTGGACTCAAATAAAAGGAAAATTATAATGATATGACTCAAATAAAATATGAAAATTACTTGCCATGACTCAGAAAATGTGACGGACACAATGGAGTACTACCAGTGAGCAATCGGAGCTGTGGAAAAAATGTGAAGGGCGAGAGATGCCCCCATCAATGATGGGCATAAGGCATCCCACCATGATCGCCAAAAAAAATGTAGATATAGATATACTCTAATCTCACAAAAAAGAGTGTGTTGGTGTATGGGTGTGAATGAATACAACTAATGTGGCATCAAATGGAACATGGAAGGAAATAAATAATGCAATGAAATCAATCACCCACGCACACTACCAGATCGTTATCACCTCCAAGGCAGATAGTGAAAGGAAGAATGCACTACATACCTTGGAAAAAAGGAGATGGATGAAGACACTCGCCAAACCAAGATAGTGTTGGTGCAGGATGAAGACGGTCTTGTGATGACCGCTGAATAGTGAAGATGGACGGACGATAGGCCGCTACTAGCACTGAAGCAAAACACGGGAGAAGGACACGAACACAGAACCTAGATGGTCTTCGATCAACCACAAACAGAGAAAGACGGCCTTAGGAGGGCCGCTACCTCTAGTAGATGGTCAGAAGTAGACCGCAAGAGCTTCCAGAACCCGAGCCAGGGAACTTAATCCTCCACCCCTTCCGGCCGGCCAGGAGGGATGGGCCTCGTGTTGAAACACCTGCTGACCTACAAGACAACACAGATGACAAAAGAAAATGACCCAAATTAGTTTATGGAAGTGCAATATCTACAAGCATGAACTATAAACGAAACACATGATTAGAAGGGCGGATACCTGGTGGTTTTGGGTTTTTTTAACCCCTATGGGGTGAGGAAAACGATAGGAGGATGTAAGAATGCTAAGATGCCAATGAGAAACGTGGAGAAGAATGAAGAAAAACGGAGATGGAATGACTAAAGATGACCAAAAAGACTTAAACGACGACACGAAAAATGTGATGAAACCGGCTACTCCCTCGATCGAAGGCTTAGGGGACGTAGGAAGCCTTTCTCCCTTGCTGGATTTCGCACTGGATTGCGGTAGCACCTCGACGCGAATGCTGAAATGCCCCCCTCACGACCATGAGCCAAGGGTTTTATTTATAGTCCCTTGAAACCCTTGCTCGAATTGAGGGCTTTTGGGCGGGAATCAGCCTTGGATTATTTTGAATAAAACGGAGATTGTAGCACCCTGTCTTTTTCTACTATAATATTTCCACATAAATTAATTATTTATTGGCTCAACTTCTAAAGAAATTATTAACATTCTAGAAAAATATGAAACTAGTGTAAAATCAAATTTGTAACAACCTTGTCTTTAGGTAAGAGGCCAAAATAAAAAACATATAGGCCCAATTTCACGTTTTAGCAGTTTTGCGTGGGTTTAGAAGGCCTAGTTTAACCATCACAATTTGGGCCCAATTCTAGCCCAATTGTGCTCACATTCGAGCCAAACCCTAGCCCATTGTTAGGTCTTTGCTTTCTCTTTGAAAACCCTAAGTCTAGACGCTTCTACCGGGGGCGGCAGCGGTGGATTAGAACCTTATCCGAAGTTTTTGCCGGAGTTTTTTCTTAGGACTCTTCAACCAAATTCGATCTCTAGGAGTGCCTATAGGATCTATTTATAGAGGGTTTTTGACACCTTAAAACCCTATTTGCACCAGCATCAGGCGGCGTGGCCGATCGTGACCGGACGAGGGAGAATTTAGGCGTTCTAGGAGCGGTACCTAGGGTTCCGACGACCCCTCTTCTTCGTCCTTCTTTCTTTCAAGCAAAGATAGGTGTCTCTCAGGCCAAACAGAAATCTAATAATACCATATTGTACGTCTCCATGAGCTCTTTTGTTTGATACTTAATTGCCCAATTTTCGTTTATCATGCTGTTCGAATTTCACGTTTTACTCCGAGGTGTATCAAAAGGGCAACTTTCATGATTATTAGTTAAAGATTGAATCTTGTTGTGTTAGATCTAAATCAAAGCATGCTATTTTATACGATTTTTTATACTCTTTAGAATGGTAGCGTTTTCCCTAATTTTTATTCATTCTATCATGAGCAATCGAAGTTTTAGTGTAACATGTCGAAGTTCATCGTCGGCGGGTTCCAGGTCATGTGACGCATCTTTCAGCGGCCGTTACAGCTAACGGCTGCACGACAGATCGTCACATGAGCCTAATGGTCCCAAGACAGACCGTCACATGCCCCTGTGTTTTAAATTTTTTTTAATTTTAATCTATTTATTTTCTGGTACGTCTATTTATTTAACGGCCGCACGACAGATCGTCACCTACTATAGAGCGTTAAATGCTTGTAACGCCCCTTCTTTAGACCGTCACGTTCTCCTGACACTATTTTAAACTATTGATTATGCGTTCTTAAAACCAGAAACTTACTATGTTAGTATGATATCTTGATCTATAAGCAAGGCAGAACGTGATGTTAATATTGTATTATGATCATAAACATTAATTTTTCATTGATCTAAATGAAAGATGTTTAGAAAATCCTATATTGAATGATCATGAAGAATTTGATAAAAACCCTTAGTTAACACTTGTATAAATTTTGATTTATGTAAGATATATATATTTGATCTTAGCTTTATTGTTTGACAATCATGCCACTCCGGTGGGATTGACTGACCGCACCGTCTTGGTTTCCGTGTTTATTAGCCTCATTTTTTGTAATAGATGGGACTCTCCATCGGATATTCCTTCCGTCGGATTAGGACCACTATTATGAGACCTCCGTAAGATCCCGTGAGCCTGAGATTCCCACCAGGACGTCGGGCAGGTTGTACCCTAAAGACCTGAACCCATGAACGTGGTTTGAAATGTGTTTTGGGCCAGTTCAAATTAAACTGGTCTGTGTCCTGTAACGGCCCAAGATTGGACCGTCACATCAATGTAACGGCCCTGTGTACGACCGTCACGTTCATGTAACGGCCCTGTTATAGACCTTTACAGATAATATATTAATAAGGTTTTCTTGTTTTATCATCATGAAGCAGTTATCAAGGTTGGCCTTGAACTGTGAGATCATGTGAAATCCTTGTTTACATCTTGTTACCTAAAGACTCATAGTCTTTCTACTTGATGTCATTCCAATTTTGTTGAAATTTCTCTTGATCTTAGAAGTAAGTTCGTGAGCTTAACCTTGGAACTCTTGGCCATTTAATGTGATGAATGTCTAGACTAGGATCATTGATCCAAACCTTCAATGCCAACACATCATAAAGGGCCCGGTCTGGTCTCCAGAGGAGCGCCTGAAAGTACTTGTGCCTCGGGGAGTTTGTAATGACAAGATGTGGCATTGCACCGAAGTGCATGACTAGCGTGATTGGTCTATGACATTTCCACTTTTACTCAATTACTTGAAATTCCTGTGTGACATGATATGCGTGCTTTATATGGCCAATTCCATTTATCATTTCATGACATGAAAAGTTCTTGTTATACTTGTGTTTACTCTTTACTTGAAAGCTCATGTTCCTTTTCCTATCTATCTCTTGTCATTTATTTATCATCGCTTTTGTTATAACGTTATTCATAAATGGTTAATCACTTTAATTATGCCTGATGATAGAGATATAAAATCCTACTGAGCTTTGCTCACCCTTAATTTCCAATCCTTTTCAAGTAGCTCAGATGAGGACGTGCATTCCGATGGGGACGGGAATGAGTGATTCAAGGAGCGAGCCATTTAGAGTTTATGTTCAAGTCACGTTTGGATTAGTTGTTATCTAGAGTTGTTGTATTTTCCATTAATGAGATAGAAGTTCACAAGGAGTCGGGTGTAATTGAATACTTTCTCTTATCATTATTAATAAAGATGGGTTAATTGTTTCTTTATTATTTAGCTTGATGGTTTAGTCTCTTGTGGCAATGTATGCTCTGATTGACATGATTGATATAAACTGCTACGTTCCGATTTTTCACATCGGGGCATGACAGTTTTTGTGATATCAGAGCCTAGGTTTTCTTTAGACCCTAGGTTGCTAGTAGTGTTATAGAACCTTTAACCTTAGTAAAGTTAGAATCTAACCCATTGAGTTGGGTAGAGACTTGGGCTAAGATTAGTTAATTAGTTAACTAGCTATAAGAAGATAGATCCAATAGGACGTTCTTAATTACTTCTTTTATGTTGTAGGAATTTCCGTGATGGCGGCAGAACGCGCTCAATGGCGAGACATGTAACGTACAGTGCAGGGCCTAACCCAGGCCTTACAGCAAGTAGCCCAAGGCGGCGGATAGCAATGAGCAGGCAACCTACATCGAAACTTTCAAGGCATGAATCCCCCGCGTTTCAGTGGATCTTCGGACCCGGATGAGGCTGAGAACTGGCTGAAGGAGACGGAAAGGATCTTCAGGGTTATGCAATGTGGAGATCAGGATCGTGTCCTACCAGCGACTTTCCATTTAGAACGTGATGCTCGTGCTTGGTGGGAAGCCGTGGAAGCCACACTTGGGAATAGGCGTGCCACGTGGGATGAGTTCAAGGAGTTTTTCAATAACAAGTACTTCTCAGATCGAGTATAGGAGAAGAAGGCGGTCGAGTTTGCTGCTTGGAAACAAAGAAACTTGTCGGTTGCAGAATATGAAGCACAGTTTTCTAGATTGTGTAAGTATGCCCCACACTTGGTGTCCACTGAGAAAATGAAGGCTAAAAGATTTTTGAATGGTTTGAAGCTTCAGTACATCAATCAATTGGCACCCTTAGAAATCCATATCTATGCTGAGATTGTAAGAAAAGCACAAGTTTTGGAGGATACGATGGAAATGACTGACCGGATCAGAGGTCGGGATAAGAAGAAGGAACAGACTACTAGTTCCGGGAACTTCAGACCCAGTAATGGTCAGAAGAGGCCCAATGGTGGGCCGAGTTTTTCTAAAAGCAAGAAACCCAAGGAAGGTGAGAAGAAGGTTGGACCAGCTGTGCCGTCTAAGGGAGTTTGCATGTACTGTGACCATCCAGGTCACAAGATGGAAGAGTGTTGGCGCAAGTTAGGCGCTTGCTTAAGGTGTGGTAGCAGGGACCACCGAATTCCAGAATGTCCCCTTATTAATGAACCGACAGCATCTGATAAGTTGAAAGGAAGTTACAAGCGGCAAGGCAGGCTCCAAGCCCTCCATGAGGCAGAGACCGAGAACCAGACTACCGAGGAAGGAGGCATTATCGAAGGTACTCTTACTATTCTTTCCAAGCCAGCATTCATACTTTTCGACACTGGAGCCACTCATTCTTTTATATCTCTGAAATTTGCTAAGACTTTATCTGTGGAACCGGTGTTGTTGGATTCACACCTTATGATATCCACCCCTATTGGTTCGGGATCCGAGATTAAATATTATTATCCTTCTAGTGAAGTTTTGATCAATGGTTGTAATTTATCTGTTGATCTAGTATGCATGAAAGTGAAAGATTATGATGTAATCTTAGGGGCTGATTGGTTATCTAAGCATGGTGCTAGTGTTCATTCTAAGTCAGGAGTAGTGTCTTTCCCTGGACGTCCAGAGCTTTCTTTCTCTGGCTCTAGGCTATCCAAGATCGTGCCACTTATTTCGGCACTTCGGGCAGATAAGATGTTAAGAAAGGGGTATCCGGCATTCTTGGCTTTGATTTCTTTAATTGATAAGAAGGAAGTAGAGTTGAAGGACATCCCTGTTATTCAAGATTTCCCGGTGGTATTTCCAGATGAATTGTCAGGTCTTCCCCCTGAAGGTGGTTTTCTCTATTGATTTGATTCCTGGCGCTTCACCTGTTTCGAGAGCCCCCTATCGTATGTCCCCTGCTGAGTTAAGAGAACTGAAGATGCAGTTGTTAGACTTGCTAGAAAGAGGGTTCATTCGTCCGAGTACTTCCCCGTGGGGTGCTCCTATTTTTTTTTGTAAGGAAGAAAGATGGTTCCTTGAGGCTGTGTATCGATTATCGTCAGTTGAATCAGCTCACCATGAAGAACAAGTACCCATTACCAAGGATCGATGAATTATTTTATCAGATATCAGGAGCCCAGTATTTCTCAAAGATCGATCTCAGATCTGGGTATCATCAGTTGAGGATAAAAGATGAAGATATTTTTAAGATGGCATTTCGTAGCAGGTATGGGCATTTTGAATTTGTGGTGATGCCATTTGGACTGACAAATGCTCCTGCAACTTTTATGCAGCTAATGAATAGTATGTTTCGGCGCTACTTGGATCAGTGGGTCGTGGTATTTATCGATGATATTATGATATATTCAAGGAGCAAGGAGGAGCATGAACAGCACTTGAGAATGGCATTGCAAATATTAAAAGAGCATCAGCTATACGCCAAGTTTAGTAAATCTGAGTTCTGGTTGCAAGAGGCATCTTTTCTGGGCCACATTATTTGTAAAGAGGGAATCGCAGTAGACCCTTCGAAAGTTGGGGCTATACGTAATTGGGAAAGACCTGTGAATGTAACTGAGATCAGAAGTTTCTTAGGTTTAGCAGGCTATTATCGAAGGTTCATTAAGGATTTCTCCAAGATTGCAGTGCCCTTGACAAGGTTAACTCGTAAGGAGAATTGTTTTGAGTGGACTAATGATTGTGAGAAGAGTTTTCAGACTTTGAAAGAGTGTTTGACCACTGCCCCAGTTTTGGCCTTACCCTTAGGTGAAGGAGGTTTTGAAGTTTATACCGATGCTTCAGGAATCGGTTTAGGT
Source organism: Amorphophallus konjac (assembly GCA_022559845.1). Lineage (NCBI taxonomy): Eukaryota > Viridiplantae > Streptophyta > Magnoliopsida > Alismatales > Araceae > Amorphophallus > Amorphophallus konjac. The sequence goes on from CM040125.1 coordinate 159,010,143, forward strand.
TGCATATTGATGCAACGAGGGAAGGTGATAGCTTATTCCTCCAGGCAGTTGAGAAAACATGAAGAGAATTACCTTGTTCATGATTTGGAGTTAGCAGCTATTGTGTTTGCTCTTAAGATATGGAGGCATTATCTTTATAGAGAAACTTTGATAGTGTACTCAGACCATAAGAGCTTGAAATATCTATTTTCTAAAAAGCAGTTGAACATGAGACAGAGAAGGTGGCTAGAGTACTTAAAGGATTTTGATTTCTCCATTGAATATCATCCCGAAAAGGGGAATGTTGTGGCAGATGCTTTAAGCAGGAAGCCGACAGCTAGACTAGCCAGTTTAATGATTCAAGAGTGGAAGTTGTTAGAACAGTTTGCCAGTTTAGATATTACAGAAAAGGAAGATCGGATCTTGGTGGCACATGTCTAGCTTCGTTCAGAATTGCTAGCAGAAATTAAGCAGTTGCATGATAATGACCCTGTGCTCGTTGAAATTAAAGAACAGATGGCTAATCGACCAGATTTTATGTTAGCTGATGATGGGAGATTGTTATTTCGAGGGAGAACATCTGTCCCTGATTCCATGGAAATAAAGAAGAAGATTCTTGAAGAAGCACACAGATCTAAGTATACTATACACCCAGGAGCTACAAAGATGTACATAGATTTGAAGAGGACCTTCTGGTGGCCGAACATCAAGAGGGAAGTGGCCGATTTTATGAGAAGGTGTTTAGTATGTCAACATGTTAAAGCAGAGCATTTCAGACTTGCTGGGAAGTTAAAGCCTCTCGAAATACCACAGTGGAAGTGGGAAAGTGTCAGTATGGATTTTATTATGGGTTTACCCCGAACACGAGGAGGCCTTGATGGAATTTGGGTGATCATTGACCGACTGACAAAGTCCGCTAACTTTTTACCTATTAAGTGAAGGTGGACCGTGGATATTTTGGCTACTCTGTATGTAAAGAAAATAATAAGATTGCATGGAGTGCCTGTGTCCATCATATCTGACAGAGACCCCAGGTTTACATCTTACTTTTGGAAAGGACTGCAAGCATCATTAGGCACTCGTTTGAACTTCAGTACAACTTTTCACCCTCAGACTGACGGACGGACTGAGAGAGCAAACCAGATTGTTGAAGACATATTGAGAGCCTGTATAATTGATTTTGGAGGCAGTTGGCATGAACATTTACCTTTGATTGAATTTGCATACAATAATAGTTACCAATCCAGCATTCAGATGGCACCGTTTGAGGCCTTGTATGGCAGGAGTTGTAGATCCCCTCTTTGTTGGGAAGAAATTGGTGAGAAGCAATGGCTCAGACCAGATCTTATCTCAGAATCGTCAAAGAACATCCAAGTTATCAGAGACAGTTTGAAGGTCGCCCAGTCCCGACAAAAGAGCTATGCAGATAATAGAAGAAGGGAGCTAGAATTTCAGGTTGGAGATCATGTATTTCTGAAAGTGTCACCATCAAGAGGAATTAGAAGATTCGGAATTCGAGGCAAGTTAAGCCCAAGGTTTGTTGGCCCATTTGAGATCTTAGAGAGGGTAGGCGAAGTTGCCTATAGATTGGCCCTACAACCATAGTTAGTTGGTATTCACGATGTGTTCCATGTATCTATGCTTCAGAAGTATGTGTATGACCCTTCGCACATTATCCAACATGCTGGTTTGGAATTGAAGAAGGACTTATCTTATGAAGAGAAGCCTATCAAGATATTGGACTTCAAGCAACAGCAACTCAGGAATCGATCAATTCCGATGGTCAAGGTCCAGTGGAGTCGCCGTGGAGCTGAGGAAGCAACATGGGAATCCGAGGATGCGATAAGGAAATTATATCTCGAATTATTTTAAGGTTGGTTGTTAGCAGATTTGGTGAATTTGGGGACCAAATTTCTTAAGTGGGGGAGGGTGTAGCACCCTGTCTTTTTCTACTATAATATTTCCACATAAATTAATTATTTATTAGCTCAACTTCTAAAGAAATTATTAAAATTCTGGAAAAATATGAAACTAGTGTAAAATCAAATTTGTAACAACCTTGTCTTCAGGAAAGAGGCCAAAATAAAATACATATAGGCCCAATTTCACATTTTAGCAGTTTTTCATGGGTTTAGAAGGCCTAGTTTAACCATCACAATTTGGGCCCAATTGTGCTCTGATTCGAGCCAAACCCTAGCCCATTGTTAGGTCTTTGCTTTCTCTTCGAAAATCCTAAGTCTAGACGCTTCTATCGGCGACGGCGGTGGTGGATTAGAACCTTATCCGAAGTTTTCACCGGAGTTTCTTCTTAGGACTCTTCAACCAAATTCGATCTCTAGGAGTCCCTATAGGTTCTATTTATAGAGGGCTTTCGACACCTTAAAACCCTATTTGGACCAGCATCAGGCGGCGTGGCCGATCGTGACCGGACGAGAGAGAATTTGGGCATTCTAGGAGCGGTACCTAGGGTTTCGGCGACCCCTCCTCTTCGTCCTTCTTTCCTTCAAGCAAAGGTAGGTGTCTCTCAGGCCAAACAAAAATATAATAATACCATATTGTGCGTCTCCATGAGCTCTTTCGTTTGATACCTAATTGCCCAATTTTCGTTCATCATGCTGTTCGAATTTCACATTTTACTCCGAGGTGTATCAAAAGGGAAACTTTCAGGATTATTAGTTAAAGATTGAATCTTGTTGTGTTAGATCTAAATCAAAGCATGCTATTTTATTCAAATTTTTATACTCTTCCGAATGGTAGCGTTTTCCCTAATTTTTATTCATTCTATCATGGGCAATCGAAGTTTTAGTGTAACATGTCGAAGTTCATCGTCGGCGAGTTCCAGGTCATGTGACGCATCTTTCAGAGGCTGTTACATCCTGACGGCCACACGACAGACCGTCACATGAGCCTGCCAGTCCCATGACAGACCGTAACATGCCCCTGTGTTTTAAAACTTTGAAATTTTAATCTATTTATTTTCTGGTATGTAACGCACCTACTATAGAGCGTTACATGCTTGTAACGCCCCTTCTTTAGACCGTCATGTTCTCTTGATAGTGGTTTAAACTATTGATTATGCGTTCTTAAAACCAGAAACTTACTATGTTAGTATGATATCTTGATCTATAAGCAAGGCAGAACGTGATGTTAATATTGTATTATGATTATAAACATTAATTTTTCATTGATCTACACAAAAGATGTATAGAAAATCCTAAGTTGAATGATCATGAAGAATTTGATAAAAACCCTTAGTTAACACTTGTATAAATTTTGATTTATGTAAGATATATATTTGATCTTAGCTTTATTGTTTGACAATCATGCCACTCCGGTGGGATTGACTGACCGCACCGTCTTGGTTTCCGTGTTTATTAGCCTCAATTCTTGTAACAGATGGGACTCTCCGCCGGATATTCCTTCTGTCAGACTAGGACCACTATTATGAGACCTCCGTAAGACCCCGTGAGCCTGGGATTCCCACCAGGACGCCGGGCAAGTTGTACCCTAAAGACCTGATGATGGGGACATCCCCAGCCACTTCACTTTTTTGGATACTCTTGTTGCTTGCCATCAGCACGTCATCATTTTCGGCCATTAATCTTGAGTCATAGCATGTAATTTTTATTTCATTTGGGTCTTGTATGTGTAATCTTTCTTTATTTGAGTCAGTTAATAGGTTAATGGGTCAGTTTGTTAGACAATTGGGCCCAACTAGTGGGCTAGGCCCAAGGGTGCCCCTCCCTTGGAGTTATTTGTCATTTACTTGTTTGTCAAGGTCATTTTGGTCTTAGGAATTATGTAAACCTATCAATAGGTCCCCACTCCTCTCATATGTAACAACCTTTTATGATCAATTTAAATCAAGTGAGTTCTAGTGTCTTATTGGAGTGGATTCTCCAAACTTCTCTCTCTCTCTAAGGGGTGGATTCTCCTCTCCTCTCTCTTGTCCCTCTCTTCTCTCTCTCTAAGGAGAAGGGCGCCCCCTACTCTCTCTCTTCTCCTCCCAACCACCTCCACCCTCCCACCTACCTCCATTAAATCCACTATAACTTCCCACAAGCCATCATTACTTCCCCCTAGTCCCAAGAGACCCTCCACCAATCCACACCCCACCCTCCAACCCCCAACTACCCATCCCCTTCCCCAAGCAGCCCTCCACCTTCCCAAGGCACCACTTCCCATCCCCAAGACCACCATTGATCACCCCACATTAAAGAAAATTCAAACTCACATTCCCTCCACCCACTTGTGCCCCCCTCACCTTCCCCCTTCTCCCTCCAAGCCCAAATTCACAGCTCCTCTCTCACCAACTGCAAACACCCCATTCCAGACCCCATTCTCCCTCTCCCACACCTTAGAACACCTCCTCCCAGGCCCCCTCACAACTAGGGGTCACTCCCACACCTATTCAGCCCATTTCCCCTTCCATATACCCCATTTTCCCCCATCATCATCAACCTGCAGTTCACTATTTGGAGGCAGCAAAGAAGTTGTTGGTTGCAGAGGCTGTCCCATCGTCCCCTCATCGAACCTGGTGGCAAGTCCCATATTTCTGGAAAGATCGTCAAGTCACCTTCGCAGCCGTGGTGGTTTCGTCGTCGTCCGAGCACCGTGTTGCCCGGGAGAGCACTTCTTCCTCAACTGCGCAAGACTTCTTAGGTAGAGGACTAGAACCTGAGTGGAAGCTCTTCCACGGCAATTCTAGCATGAATCTGGGAAAGAGTTCTTCTACAAACTTCTTCATCGACCTGTCGACTTCCAGGATTAAGAAGTGGAACTCCGATTGGCGCCCGAAATCAAGAGTTATCAATTTCTCCTCCAGGTACTTGGTTCTGTTTCTTGTCAGTCTGCTCCGACTCCCCCTTCTTGTTCGATATCTTCCGGCCTACTCCGACATCATCTAGCATCCCCGTTGCTTGCGTTTTGAAGAGGACTCGACAACAAATCCATCGGTACCAGCCATGCTTAAATTGGAGTTCTGAAGCGCCTGTGGCACCCTTATCTTTCAGCTGCTGAGGTTCTGCGACAGTCAAGAATAGTAGCCTGCTTCCTTGTTCAACCCTCTGCCCCAACCAGAACCGGCGACCACAGAAATCAAGAAAATTCTGGCATCATCCCGCTCCAGTTACGAAGAAATCCCCACTAGTCCCGTCTTCAACAAAATTCGTGAGCAGCCGCAGCGTCAACATCTTCGACTGACTATCCTCAGTATCAGAGAGCAGGCAGAACCGACTTCATCCACCGCTCGGCTTCCAATTGTGTTTTACCCCTCTCCGCCTGGCCAGCTGATCGCCCCTCCCAGCGTGGAGGTATATTTTTGTTGTAATCACATAAATCCCTACCCCGAGATCCCCCCTCCTGCGAGAGGTGTAGTGGTGTAGCATGTCAATTTTCAGGTTAAAGCGACACTGACGCGGCGTGCGGGTGCGTCCCACACCTCCCCGCTCGCCCTCGTCTCTGGTCGGGATCAGCGTCTTCACGCTGATCAGGTGAGCTACTGAACACCACTCATTGCTGCGATTTAATTGCTTAGTTTAGTATTGCTTTTAGTTACTCCGTCGGCGGTGAGAGAGTGACCAGTCCCAAATTGCCATCAAATTGAGTGACCACCGCGGGGCGAGTTATGAGAGCAATCACTTAACCTACGCCCTTGGCATGCTGGCCGCCCGTGAATAGGGCATCCCTGGCCCATTTGGGGTCCTCCATAAGCTAGCCAACCATTGGAGTATCAAGGTCCCTACTCGGACCCTCTCCGCCATCGCTAAGTTGCCTACGGGCACTCGTGTGTGCTACGCGATCGTGCTCATTAGTGTGAGTCCACTGCTTAACTTGATTGCTTGTAATATAGGTCCATAGGTGGTTTCACATCAAGTGGTATCAGAGCAAGTTCACAACTTGTCTCTATCAAGTTGGTCCTAGGGCATGTTTATGCATTTAGAGTCCTCGGTTGCATCTCTTTGTCCACTAGCATGGCCACCTCTTACCGACCTTACCAATCGGCCCTCTCCATAAGTCCAAACCACCAAGGGATGCCAACCACTAACACACATGACCTCCCTGGCCATGTCAACTACCTCATGAAGGCCTTGACCTATGCCAATGAGCGGCTTGATAACATATCGGGTCGACTCAACCAACTTGGAGAAAATGGGCCCGCCCCAAGGACGGACGATAGAAGGACATGTCCCCCACCTCCCACTTTTGATGGAACTCATCTTAATGACTATTTAGATTGGGAGGCATCAATGGACCATTACTTTGAGAGGAATCCCATGTCTGAGGATAGGAAGGTTCGATGTGCCAAAATGCAACTAACCAAAAGGGCTCAAACTCATTGGTTAAAAATTGAAGGCTTAAGGATAATTAGAAGGGAAGCTCCCCTCACCACATGGGAGGACATGAAGGATCAACTTAAGGCTAGATATGTTTTCCCCTCCTACCCGGATCACCAAAGCCCAAGGAGCATTTCAACTCCACCATCCCCACCCGACCAACCCAAGACTCCAACTCCCCAATTCCCCACAATGCAACCAAAACCCCATTCCACAACCCACATTACCCAAGCCCCTTTGACCACCCCTCACCTCACCCCTTCTCAAAAGGGAAAGAGCCCAATGGAGATAGAAGTGAGTGAAATAACCCCGGGTAAGTGCGAGCCGGAATGTTATAGGTGCCACCAATTGGGGCACATCGCCGGACAATGCCCCACAAGGAAGCATCTTCCCATGTCCCTAGTGGTTGAAACATCTCCCACCCCGGCCACCATTACCCCTCCATCGTTCCCCAACAAGGACACTCGTCCCAAGAACAATCTTTCCAAAACCCCTCAACCCACCCATCTTCCTCTTCCTACCCCAACCCAACCACAACCTAGACCTCCACTAATTCACTTACCAATCCCAACCCAAGCCCATGCTTGTTCACCACCTCGGGTGCACCATGCACCGGCTATCACCAATTCCCCCGCATTAGACCTACCCAACCCATTATCATTAGGAGTTGAAACCCACACACCCATCCACTGAGAAATGGATGCTAGTCCCGATCAACAACCTACCATAAAGTAAATCCAAGAACCTCCACTTCCACCCACCTCTCCTAGACCGGATCCTCAAGAGCCACACACCTTCACCGTGAATGAGTCCATACTCCAATGGCTCAAGCAAGGCCCCACCATCCTTAGTTCACCCCCACACCTCTCACCCATGAGACATCAATCCCAAATTGTGGCCCTCCCCTCCTTTCACACCACGATCCAATCCTACTACGAGGTAGAGGGTTGGGATGATCTCCTCAAGTGTTTAGAATGGCAACTAAAGTTGACTTGCTTATTGATCTTAGGAACGGCCCACCCAAGAAGCCTTAGTCTCATCCACCCATGTGATGGTTCTATCTCCTCGGTCTTCACCATTGGTTGCTACACTAGTGACCTCCTTCTCATTCTCCCTATGGATGAAGAGCCCATCCCAGTCCACTCCCCTACCATTGTGATTCCTAGAACCTTGGCCAACCAACCCACCCCATACACCGGCCCAACCATTTCACTAGAAGAGGATGATTCACCACCTTGTGAGGACCTTGAGGACATGGAGTATCTCTCTCTAGGTAACCCTTATCATGATCCCTTCCTATGGGAGTCTAGTTCCCCATGTGACCCACCCACTTTACTCACCACTCACCTTACCCTACCCCCACCCACCATGTTGGGCCAAACCCCTCCCTTCCTAGAATCAGGTTACACCATGGGAGCCTTGACCTTAGGCAACATACACCTTGGGATTGATGAATTGTCCCACTCCATGATGTCCCCATTCTTAGATCCCTTTTATCCATACGAGTGGAAGCTCAAGGGCCACCCCACACCCATGCACATGGAAGTCATCTCTAGGATAGGAATGCATGTGCCTAGGCATACCGCACCACTTGACATGATTCATAAGTCGGGCCCATTCATTCATATCACCCACATGTCAAGTAGGAAGCATGAGTGGTCTATATTCGGATGTAACGGTCCACCTTCATTCATCATGAGTCTTAAGCATATTAGGAGTATTTATGGATGCCCCGGTCCTCCCAAATCATTCAAAGTCTTCATAACATCAATGCACGATAGGTCTATATGTGGTTGTCCTGGACCACCTTTGCATACCACACATTGTCCACTCACACTGCATCATAGTGCATGGTATATGCATCCAAGCAAGTATCAAGCAACTGTTAGCGCAGCAAGAGTGATATAGAAGGGGGGGATGAATAGATCACTCCCGCTTTCTGAAACTTCAGCGAAAAGTAACTACTTCGAAAATCACCCTACCGAATATAGCTAAACAAAATAGCTAATGCAGTGAGAAACTAAGACAGAGTGATAAGGTGCGATTAGAAGAGGCCGTCCACACACAAGCACATTGCCAAGCAGATAGAGAGCATCAACGATTGCAGCAAACCACAGAGGAGACAAGAGATTTTAAGGTGGTTCGATTGTAGTCCACAATCTACATCCACCCCTCACTCCAACTAGAGTAAGGATTCCACTAGCCAATGCTAGAAACCTACAGACTCAGTCTGCGAACAATGTGCTGCCACACAGCTTGAATAACCAAGGGAAATAAATCCCTCAACCAAACTCTGCTACCCACAGAGCTTGAAACCTGTTCTAGCTACCAGCTAGAACAGAACTGGAGATAGCTCTCCCTTCCTCCAACCCGGAGGGAACCTGCTAATGACAACCCGTCACTAGCAAAACTAGAGATCTACGATCTCTCTTCCTCTGCAGTCCAGAGGGAAACCGGAGTAACACTCCCTTCCTCCAAACACCGGAGGGAAACAGTTCGGAATCAGAAGTATGAGCAAATACAAAGAAAAATAGAAGAGAAACAAAGACCAACGAAGAACAACAGTCGTTTCTAAAAAAAAACAACACAAATGTAGCTTCCGAGGAAGCAATTCTTCAAACCACAGACACTGCTCTCTCTCTCTCTCAAACATATTCCTCTCAGATCTGGATAAAATGGGACTCTCTGCTCTTTCTCTTTTCTGGATCGTGTAACCTCACACAAATGCCTTCTGCTCTTTCTTTTCACGATCATCTTCTACTGAAGGACGATGCTCCATATATATAGCAGACGATTGGCGTGTGGCTTTCAGGTTCCCACCCATGAACTTTTTGCCAGATCATTTGAATTTTGACCACATGGCAGCATCCTGACTGGGTTGCCATCCACGTGTCATGTTCCTGGTTTCTTGGATCACGTGCCAGGTGCCAACCTCGGATCACGTGCCCAATCATCAGCCTGAATCACCTGCAGACAGAGACAAAAGGAATGTATATACTTTAGTTAGTTCAGGCTTTTAACACGAGTGTATATACTTCAGAAGCAGCAACTGAATAAGTGTGTACACTGAGAGAGTGTATAGACTTGTAAGACTTTATGCAATCTCAGTGGATATACTTGCTGAAGAATGCATTATCATTACAGGAGGGAGTGTGTATACTTCTGTGAAGTGTATGAAGCCACCGAGTGTATAGACCTGTTGAGGGAAGGGTTGTATAGAATTTAGGACCTATGAAGACAATTGAATAGACTTTGCCTTAGCAACGAGTGTTTAGACTTTGAAGCAAACGCCAGGTAAACGATGTGTAGACTTGGCCAGAAAACGTAGGGAAAGGTATGAGTGTATAGACTTGGCCAAACGTAGGGAAAGGTGAGGAGTGTATAGACTATGCTTCACTTCGAGCAGCCACAGTGATGTATAGACTTAGCCTTTGAGACGCTTAGTGAGACGGTAAGCAGTGTGTACACTTAGCCTTTGAGGAACGATGTATAGACTCTGAATCGTGAAAGCAGACTGTATAGACTTGGAGTGTTCGAAGGACCATTGTATAGAGTTGAAATGTTTGAGCCAATGTATAGACTTCTGCAGGGCTGCCAGTGTATGGACTTGTACAGTGCAGCGAGTGTACAGACTTTGAGGCCGAAGACAGTGTGTAGACTTGAGAAGCTCGAGGCCACTGTATAGACATGGGGTTCAGCTGAGAATGTATGGACTTTGACAGAGTGAGACAATGTTCAGACTTTGAATTTACACTGTGGATGTATAGACCTGAATGAGCATGGAGTGTATAGACTTGAAAGTCTGAAGGCGTTGTACAGACTTGGAGAGTTGAAACCGATGTATAGACTTGCAGATGCGAAGCCAATGTACAGACTTTATGATATGAAGCCAATGTACAGACTTGCAGATGCGAAGCTGATGTACAGACTCGTAATGCGAAGCCAATGTACAGAGTTGTAATGCGAAGCCAATGTACAGAGTTGTAATGCGAAGCCAATGTACAGACTTTAAAGGCTATGAACAACAAGGCATGCTATACAGACTTACTCAATCAAACCGATGTATAGACTTTGAATGAATTCAATGGGAGAATGTATAGACATGGCCCCTTTCCGGATGTATAGACTTTCAGATAAACAGGCTACAGTCCTATTGTATGGACTTGAATAGAAAGGCCAATGAATGGACTGACTAAGATGATTAATGTACTGAGGGGTCGACTCATCAGCAAGGAGGGGTCGATCCACCATTGTCCAGACTCTGTAGACAGAGTGTAGACAAAATCAAGTAGAGCGTATTATCTGACAACCATATGAACTGCACTCATTTACATGGTGAAACATGAATTAATCTAGAGATAGAAGATTGATTTATAGTGTGAGACATCATCAAAACCGTAGGGATGCAACAGCAACAAGAGGTGAGATTCACAAGAAGCGGGCAAAAACTCATGAGCCCCACTTGGAATTCCAAGTTGGCAACTTGGCGATGATGACTTTGGAGTGGCTCTACCCTAGGGTCACCTCCAATTTGAGGTCACGAGGACTTGGACCTTGCCAAGTTCCGAGAGGTTTTGGCAACCCGGCTTACGGGTTGGACTTACTTATGGGTTTTGGGATTCACCCCACTTCCCACGTGGCGGATCCAGCACCCTCTAAGGGCACCGCGGTGGATCCTAGTGAGTGCCTAGAGCTTACACTTATCCTTGCAAGAGACACCTTCGGAGTGCCACCACAAATTAGCCTGAGAACCCGACGTGAGCACACAGCGGCAGTACTAGGCAAGCAAGATCTCATCGCCAGCATGAGGGTGTGTCCAAGCCACTTTGAAAAGCTGAAGCGCCATTCCCTGGCTATGGATGCGATTTGAATTTGGAGATCGTGGCGCACCTGGAGCTGCATTTGGTGTACTACTTCCCTGGTGGACCCATACTCGACGGGGTCGAGTTTTCCCCACCCCGGGGGTATGATGGGGACATCCCCAGCCACTTCACTTTTTTGGATACTCTTGTTGCTTGCCATCAACACGTCATCATTTTCAGCCATTAATCTTGAGTCATAGCATGTAATTTTTATTTCATTTGGGTCTTGTATGTGCAATCTTTCTTTATTTGAGTCAGTTAATAGGTTAATGGGTCAGTTTGTTAGACAATTGGGCCCAACTAGTGGGCTAGGCCCAAGGGCGCCCCTCCCTTAGAGTTATTGGTCATTTACTTGTTTGTCGAGGTCATTTTGGTCTTAGGAATTATGTAAGCTATAAATGGGCCCCCACTCCTCTCATATGTAACAACCTTTTATGATCAATTTAAATCAAGTGAGTTCTAGTGTCTTATTGGAGTGGATTCTCCAAACTTCTCTCTCTCTCTAAGGGGTGGATTCCCCTCTCCTCTCTCTTCTCTCTCTCTAAGGAGAAGGGCGCCCCCTACTCTCTCTCTTCCCCTCCCAACCACCTCCACCCTCCCACCTACCTCCATTAAATCCTCTACAACTTCCCACAAGCCATCATTACTTCCCCCTAGTCCCAAGAGACCCTCCACCAATCCACACCCCACCCTCCAACCCCCAACTACCCATCCCCTTCCCCAAGTAGCCCTCTGATGTGACACAACATGCAGCGGAGGACAATGATACCAATTTGATGTGTCGCGACTCCCTTGGACCTAGGATAGCAAGCAGCACTATGAGTCGGCAACGTCGCACATGCGGTTTCGCTCGCGGAAGCACACTCGGATCCGTAGAAGGACCGGCGATGGTGGTGAGGGTCCGAGGTTGGACCTCGGGGCTCCAAGGGTCGGTCGGATAGGGATAGATCCCAATGGGCCAGGGATGCCCGATTTCAAGGGCGGCCGGCACGCCGAGGGCGTGGGATGCAATGGCTCTCTCTCAACTCGCTCCGCGGTGAACGCTTGATTGGATTGAATTATAGATCGAGCGCTCGTCTCACCTCCGACGGACAACTAAGAGCGATACTAAGCTAGCAATGGTAATAACCAGCAACGAAGAGTGGCCAGGAGCTCACCTGATCGGCGTGAAGACGCCAATCCCGGTCGGAGACGAGGGCGAGCGGGGAAGTGTGCTCCCCGCACACTGCGCCGGTGAAGCTTCAAAACCTGTTCAAGAGTACAATTACTACACCTCGCGCAGGAGGGTGATCTCGGGGGTGGGAATTGGTTAATTACAGACAAACACTACCACCACGCAGGGTGGGGCGGTAAGCCGGCCAGGCGGGGATGGGAGGACGGACCGAAGTGGTTAAAAGGAAATCAATGTGGGTTCAGCTGCAATCTGGACTGCTGGATAGGGTGCGGTTGTTGGCTCTGTCCTGGGCTCGTCCGGACTCCGAATTGAGCGAAACCACCTCGCAATGATTCCTGACTTGAATCCGGTGTTGTCTGAATTTTTGGGCGGCCTCTGAAGCCAGGGACTGGCGACACCAGCGACTGAACCGAGTCGGCAGATGTGGTCTCTGGCCGGACCTGTTCTGTAGCAGCAGGTTGCAGACACTGTTGTGAGCTCTCCCGAACTCCGAATGGCACGAAACCAGCGTTGTCGTCTCCATGGTCAAGGTAGCTTTCAGCTGGAGTCAATGGGGCTGCGATCCAAGGCCGTGGACGGTCGGTGTGCCCTGAAGAGTAGGCACTGGTAGCTGCAGACTGCAGGAGGCAGATCCTCACGACGGAGGGATAAAATTTGTAACTCTGGATCCTGGATGCCGAATGTCATTCCGTTTCTTGCTTCTGGTCGTGGACAGATGGAGGAAGAATTTTGAAGAAGAGAGTTCAGCCTGACTCCTCCACGGTTAGTCGTGGTTCAGCAACGAACCGGGTTGCAGACTCTGGCCACAGGGGCTACCAGAAACGAACAGTGGATTGCAGACGTTGTCCCGGCCGCTCCCGGATGCCAAATCTCGAGCCGCTGGAGTTGCTGGAACCGTGGACAATCCCTCTGCGCTGCTAAACTGACGGGGAAGCCGTCTGATGTTGGGGTGGACTGGGGGATGCCAATGAGTGGAGGCAGGTCACTGCCCACTGTGGGAGGCAGACCCGACCAGTCGAGGGAGAAAGACCAAAACTCTGACCTCCGGATGGAGAACGCACTTCCGCTTCTTGATCCAGTAAGAGGACTGGTGGAGGAAGATATTTGTAGAAGAACTCACAACTTGAATCTCTCACCGTCGGCCGCGGTGTAGCTTTGAACAGGGTTCAGGGACTCTGCTGATGGAGCTCTGCGCAGTCGGGGTAGAACAGCCTTCCCGGACGGCCATGAACTCAGAATGGGGTGATTCCACCTCGCCTGCGAAGAGGAAAGGGAGGCCTTTCCAGAAATGTAGGCCACGCCCCAGAAGCTTCAAGATGTTGTCGTGATAGTCACTGCAACTCGAGGCTGGTCTGCAGGTCAGCCTGCAGATAGAACTGAAGTTGACAAAAGGGGGGGGTGGAGGGGTCGGCCAAGGCAATGGGAGGGTGGAGAGGGGTTGAGGGGGTCGACCCTAGGAGGGAGGGGAAGGGGGTGGACGACCTAGGGAGGTGAAGGGGCTCCTTGGGGAGAGGAAAGGGCCCTAGGGAGGTGGGAGGTTGCTTGGGGAAGGGGGAGGGATGCCTTGGGAAGGTGAAAGGGTGCTTGGGGAGGTGGAGTGATTAATGGTGAAGTAATGGGGGTCTTGGGAGGTGAAGAGACTTGCCTAGGTGGCAAGTGAGGTGGCAAGGGGTGAGGAGAGAGGGGAATTTCAAATTTTAGAGAGAGAAGGAGGGAGGAGAGAGAGGGGGTTCGCCCCTAGGAGAGAGGGAGAGAACTAGAGAGAGAGAGAGAGAGAGAGAACTAGAGGGAGAGAGAGAGAGAAGACTCAAGGGGATTCAAGTGGGTTCAATTTTCATTCATTCATCAATTCCCTCAAAATGGTGGCTTGGGGCCCTATTTATAGGGAAACCCCAATTACATAGAAGTCCCTGGAAAATGGACTAATGACAGAAGACCAAGGGGTGGGGAATGGGGCGCCCATGGGCCAGGCCCAAAGAAGTGGCCCCTTAAGGCCTACTAACCCACTATCCTATTAAACCACTTAATGCGACCTTGGACTTAGGTAGATGACATTACCTACTTAGGTACTTGACTCAATAAAGAGAAAATTACATAGATAAGACTCAAGAAAAAAATGAGAAAACTACATGGCTATACTCAGAAAATGATGGCGAACAAAATGGCGAGCAGCAGGACCATGTGAAGGGGTAAGTGATGTCCCCATCATACTCCCGGGGTGGGGAGAACTCGACTCCGTCGAGTAAGGGCCCACCGGGGATGCAGCTCAGGGCGACCTGCAATCTCCAAACCCAACCTGCACCTGCGTCCAGGGGACGACTCTTCATCCTCTCAAGGCGGCCCGGACACACCCTCGTGCTGGCGTTGGAACCCTGCTTGCATAGTATTGCCCCTCTGTGTACACGTCGGGCTCTCAAGGCTGTTTGGTGGAAGCACTCCGGGGTGTCCCTCTTAAAGGAAGTTATAGGCTCAAAGTACTCACTGGGATTCACCGCGGTGCCCATGTAGGGTGCCGGATCAGCCGCATGATAATTGGGTTATATCCCGTAGCCCATTAGTAAATCTAATCCATAAGCCAGTTTTCCCAAAGCCACTTGGAACATGAAAGGTCCAAATCCTCGTGCCCTCGATTTGGAGGTGGCCCTAAGATAGAGTCGTTCCAATGCCACCATCGTGAGGTTACCTCCTTGGATTTCAAAGTGCCACCCTTGAGTTATAGCCCGCTCATTATGATCGTCACTACCCATATTTGGATGCTTGCTTGAATGAGTATGCTTTGAGTGATGGTGCGGTGGGGGTGGGAAGTATGTGGTATGCAAAGGGGGACCGGGGCAACCATACATAGACCTATCATTCATGGATGTGATGAGGCATCTTGTGGACTCAGGGGGGCCTGGGAAACCATAGGCGGATCTATTGTGTATGGCTGTGAGAGTTACCGGGGGACCCGGACATCCACGTGTGCTCCATTCAAGTGTAAGGGCTATGAAGAATGTGGGTGGACCAGCACAACCAAATGTAGGCCAGTTATGCATTGAGCCTAAACTGTGCGTGACATGCATGGGAGGGCTGGACTCATGACCCTTGTCGAATGATGTGACATGCCAAGATGGGTGCTTTCTTCTCCTAGAGATGATGACCATGTGTGTGGGTATGGGGTGGCCTTTAAGCTCCCATTTGTAAGGGTCGAAGGGATCATAGTAGGTATGCATCATGGGGTGGGGCACTACCTTGTTCCCTAGGTGTATACTGCCCATGGTCATGGTTCCCTTGGTGTGGGCTGGGTCTAGGACGAGGTGTGTTGGTTCTAGCATGGTGGGTGAGGGTAGGAGGGAGTGGGTGGTGGGTAGGGCGGTCAGGTCCCATGGGTTCATTGTCTTCCATAGGGTGGGATCAAAGGGGTCATGGAATGTGTTACCAAGGGTGAGGTGTTCTTTCACCTCAAGGTCTCCAAATGATGGTGAGTCCTCCTCCTTAAATGTAGTAATTGAACCGAAGTTCGAGGAGGGTTGGTTGGTCATGATTGGAGGGCTTGGTATCCTACCCGAAATAAGTAACTCCAATTCGCGGATAGCATCGGGCTCTTCGGGAATGGGGAGGGATAAAAGAAGGTCGCTAGTGTAGCAACCCACAGTGTAAATGGAAGAGATGGACCCGACACATAGATGTAGGAGGTTAAGACTCCTAGGTTGGTCGGCTACAGTGGTCAACATGCCAGTTAGCTTCATTTGCGAAGTTAGACCCTCAAGAAAATCCCCTAATGTTTCCACCTGATTGGATGATTGGATTGTGGTGTGATAGGTGGATAAGGGTACTATAGGAAGGTTTTGCTCCATGGGTGGGTAAGCATGGACCATGAGATCTCCAAATGGGTTCTCCTTTAGCCAACGTGAAAGGGGTTCTCCTAAGATAAGCTCGGTCCCTATTAAGGAGGGTGGTGTAAGGTGAAGACCACCATGTGAAGTTCCTTCTTCTTCCTGGACATAGGCGATCTCTTTGGCGGGGGTTGGTGTGTTCACCTCTATGGGGTCGGGTATGGGAATCATGGGTTCCTCTATCAAGGAGGTGAGATGGTTCCTTGAGGGTGGGGTGGTGAGGGTAGGTGTGTGGTACCCCCGGGGTGGGAGGTAAAGGGGAACTTGGTTTGGGATCGGTAAGGGGAGAAGTGGAGGCCTCGGTTGGGGTTGGGTAGGGATTGGTAGTGGAAGATGGATGGGTTGAGGAGGATTGGGTTGATTGGTTTCAGGGGGTGTGTCTCTTTTAGGGGAAGATGGAGGGGTGGTTTTGGGGTCCAAGGAAGTTTGTGGAGTGTGGGTTGGTGGGAGAGTTTTGGGTGGGGTGGTGGTGGCCATCATGGGCCTTGGTGGAGTGGACATGGGGTCCATACGGGTTGGAATGGTGAGGGTGGATTGAGCCATAATGCTTCCTCCACTTGGGATGGGAACTTCTTTGCCTAACCCATGATATTGTGATTCATACTCCTCTGCCCAATCGGGGGGGGGCTCATATTCCTCAACTTCAATCTCATTCCTTTGTGGTGTGGGGGTCTTGCTCTCCAGGGGAGTGGGAAGGCCTTTTGGCGATGGGGTGGTGCAAGTTGGAATTATTTGGGGTGGTGGAGTTTGGACCCTAAGGGAGGTGAAGATATTCTTAATCTCAATCCTTAGTTCTTCTAATGAGTCTTGGGGTCTTTTGGGTGGTGGGGTTTTGGTCCTAGTGGAGGGTTTAGATGAACTGGGCGAGAAAGGAGGAGTGGGAGTGCTCCTCGGGTAATGGGTCTTAAGGTAGGAGTGGGACGGTCGGGGAGCATAGATCTTCCTAAGCTCACTCTTCATCTCTTCCCATGAGTGAATGGGCTCTTGCCCCCAAACCCTTCTGAATCTCTCTTTGTGTTCCCACATTTTCTTAGTTAGACCCCGAAGTCGTGCCTTGGCCCTGAGGACTCTCTCGGATCCATATACCCAAGTTCTTTCAAAGTCCCTTTCCATGGTATTCTCCCACCTAAGATAGGCATGAGGATCTCCATCAAAATGAAGGTCCTCATCTACAATGTAGTCCATGTGGAGGGGGTCAATCGGACCATTTGGCCAACGAGGGGTATGCATGATGATCGGGTGATGAATGCAACTGCCCTAGGACAAGACTTAGTAGAGACAAGTCTAGAACTTGCTCTGATACCAATTTGATGTGACACAACATGCAGCGGAGGACAATGATACCAATTTGATGTGTCGCGACTCCCTTGGACCTAGGATAGCAAGCAGCACTATGAGTCGGCAACGTCGCACGTGCGGTTTCGCTCGCGGAAGCACACTCGGATCCGTAGAAGGACCGGCAATGGTGGTGAGGGTCCGAGGTTGGACCTCGGGGCTCCAAGGGTCGGCCGGATAGGGATAGATCCCAATGGGCCAGGGATGCCCGATTTCAAGGGTGGCCGGCACGCCGAGGGCGTGGGATGCAATGGCTCTCTCTCAACTCGCTCCGCGGTGAACACTTGATTGGATTGAATTATAGATCGAGCGCTCGTCTCATCTCCGACGGACAACTAAGAGCGATACTAAGCTGGCAATGGTAATAACCAGCAGCGAAGAGTGGCCAGGAGCTCACCTGATCGGCGTGAAGACGCCGATCCCGGTCGGAGACGAGGGCGAGCGGGGAAGTGTGCTCCCCGCACACTGCGCCGGTGAAGCTTCAAAACCTGTTCAAGAGTACAATTACTACACCTCGCATAGGAGGGTGATCTCGGGGGTGAGAATTGGTTAATTACAGACAAACACTACCACCACGCAGGGTGGGGCGGTAAGCCGGTCAGGCGGGGATGGGAGGACGGACCGAAGTGGTTAAAAGGAAATCAATGTGGGTTCAGCTACAATCTGGACTGTTGGATAGGGTGCTGTTGTTGGCTCTGTCCCGGGCTCGTCCGGACTCCGAATTGAGCGAAACCACCTCGCAATGATTCCTGACTTGAAGCCGGTGTTGTCTGAATTTTTGGGCGGCCTCTGGAGCCAGGGACTGGCGACACCAGCGACTGAACCGAGTCGGCAGATGTGGTCTCTGGCCGGACCTGTTCTGTAGCAGCAGGTTGCAGACGCTGTTGTGAGCTCTCCCGAACTTCGAATGGCACGAAACCAGCGTTGTCGTCTCCGTGGTCGAGGTAGCTTTCAGCTTGAGTCGATGGGGCTGCGATCCAAGGCCGTGGACTGTCGGTGTGCCCTGAAGAGTAGGCACTGGTCGCTGCAGACTGCAGGAGGCAGATCCTCGCGATGGAGGGATAAAATTTGTAACTCTGGATCCTGGACGCCGAATGTTGTTCCGTTTCTTGCTTCTGGTCGTGGACAGATGGAGGAAGAATTTTGAAGAAGAGAGTTCAGCCTGATTCCTCCACGGTTAGTAGTGGTGCAGCAATGAACCGGGTTGCAGACTCTGGCCACAGCCGCTACCAGAAACAAACATTGGATTGCAGACGTTGTCCCGGCCGCTCCCGGATGCCAAATCTCGAGCCGCCGGAGTTGCTGGAACCGTGGACAATCCCTCTGCGCTGCTAAACTGACGGGGAAGCCGTCTGATGTCGGGGTGGACTGGGGGATGCCAATGAGTGGAGGTAGGTCACTGCCCACTGTGGGAGGCAGACCTGACCAGTCGAGGGAGAAAGACCAAAACTCTGACCTCTGGATGGCGAACGCACTTCCGCTTCTTGATCCACTAAGAGGACTGGTGGAGGAAGATATTTGTAGAAGAACTCACAACTGGAATCTCTCACCGTCGGCCGTGGTGTAGCTTTGAACAGGGTTCAGGGACTCTGCTGATGAAGCTCTGCGCAGTCGGGGTAGAACAGCCTTCCCGGACGGCCATGAACTCAGAATGGGGTGATTCCACCTCGCCTGCGAAGAGGAAAGGGAGGCCTTTCCAGAAAGGTAGGCCACGCCCCCAGAAGCTTCAAGATCTTGTCGTGGTAGTCGCTGCAACTCGAGGCTGGTCTGCAGGTCAGCCTGCAGACAGAACTGAAGTTGACAAAAGGGGGGGGGGGGTGGAGGGGTCGGCCAAGGCAATGGGAGGGTGGAGAGGGGTTGAGGGGGTCGACCCTAGGAGGAAGGGGAAGGGGGTGGACGACCTAGGGAGGTGAAGGGGCTCCTTGGGGAGGGGAAAGGGCCCTAGGGAGGTGGGAGGTTGCTTGGGGAAGGGGGAGGGATGCCTTGGGAAGGTGAAAGGGTGCTTGGGGAGGTGGAGTGATTAATGGTGAAGTAATGGGGGTCTTGGGAGGTGAAGAGACTTGCCTAGGTGGCAAGTGAGGTGGCAAGGGGTGAGGAGAGAGGGGAATTTCAAATTTTAGAGAGAGAAGGAGGGAGGAGAGAGAGGGGGTTCGCCCCTAGGAGAGAGGGAGAGAACTATAGAGAGAGAGAGAGAGAGAACTAGAGGGAGAGAGAGAGAGAAGACTCAAGGGGATTCAAGTGCGTTTAATTTTCATTCATTCATCAATTCCCTCAAAATGGTGGCTTGGGGCCCTATTTATAGGGAAACCCCAATTACATAGAAGTCCCTGGAAAATGGACTAATGACAGAAGACCAAGGGGTGGGGAATGGGGCGCCCATGGGCCAGGCCCAAAGAAGTGGCCCCTTAAGGCCTACTAACCCACTATCCTATTAAACCACTTAATGCGACCTTGGACTTAGGTAGATGACATTACCTACTTAGGTACTTGACTCAATAAAGAGAAATTTACATAGATAAGACTCAAGAAAAAAATGAGAAAACTACATGGCTATACTCAGAAAATGATGGCGAACAAAATGGCGAGCAGCAGGACCATGTGAAGGGGTAAGCGATGTCCCCATCACCCTCCACCTTCCCAAGGCACCTCTTCCCATCTCCAAGACCACCATTGATCACCCCACATTAAAGGAAATTAAAACTCACATTCCCTCCACCCACTTGTGCCCCCCTCACCTTCCCCCTTCTCCCTCCAAGCCCAAATTCGTAGCTCCTCTCTCACCAACTGCAAACACCCCATTCCAGACCCTTTCTCCCTCTCCCACACATTAGAACACCCCCTCCCAGGCCCCCTCACAACTAGGGGTCACTCCCACACCTATTCACCCCATTTCCCCCCATCATCATCAACCTGCAGTTCACTATTTGGAGGCAGCAAAGAAGCTGTTGGTTGTAGATGCTGTCCCATCATCCCCTCATCGAACCTGATGGCAAGTCCCATAATGCTGGAAAGATCGTCAAGTTGCCTTCGCAGCCGTGGTGGTTTCGTCGTCGTCCGAGCACTGTGCTGCCCGGGAGAGCACTTCTTCCTTGACTGCGCAAGACTTCTCAGGCAGAGGACCAGAACCTGAGTGGAAGCTATTCCACGGCAATTCTAGCATGAATCTGGGTGAGAGTTCTTCTAAAAACTTCTTCCTCGACCTGTCTACTTCCAGGATCAAGAAGCGGAACTCCGATTGGAGCCCGGAATTAAGAGTTATCAATTTCTTCCTCCAGGTGCTTGGTTCTGTTTCTTGTCAGTCTGCTCCGACTCCCCCTTTTTGTTCGAGATCTTCCGGCCTACTCCGACATCATCTGGCATCCCCGTTGCTTGCGTTTCGAAGAGGACTTGACAACAAATCCATCGGTACGAGCCATGCTCAAATTGGAGTTCTGAAGCGCCCGTGGTACCCTTATCTTTCAGCTGCTAAGGTTCTGCGACACTCAAGAACAGCAACCTGCTTCCTTGTTCAACCCTCTGCCCCGACCAGAACCGGCGACGACAGAAATCAAGAAAATTTTGGCATCATCCCGCTCCAGTTACGAAGAAATCCCCACTAGTCCCGTCTTCAACAAAATTCATGAGCGGTCGCAGCGTCAACATCTTCGACTAACTGTCCTCAGTTTCAGAGAGCAGGCAGAACCGACTTCATCCATCGCTCTGCTTCCAATTGTGTTTTCCCCCTCCCAGCCTGGCCGGATGAGCGCCCCTCCCTGCGTGGAGGTATATTTTTGTTGTAATCACATAAATCCCTACCCCGAGATCCCCCCTCCGGCGAGAGGTGTAGTGGTGTAGCATTTCAATTTTCAGGTTAAAGCAACACCGACGCGGCGTGCGGGTGCGTCCCACGCCTCCCCGTTCGCCCTCGTCTCCGGCCGGGATCAGCGTCTTCACGCTGATCAGGTGAGCTACTGAACACCACTCATTGCTGGGATTTAATTGCTTAGTTTAGTATTGCTTTTAGTTACTCCATCGGCGGTGAGAGAGTGACCAGTCCCAAATTGCCATCAAATTGAGTGACCACCGCGGGGCGAGTTGTGAGAGCAATCACTTAACCTACGCCCTTGGCATGCTGGCCGCCCGTGAATAGGGCATCCCTGGCCCATTTGGGGTCCTCCATAAGCTAGCAAACCATTGGAGTATCAAGGTCCCGACTCGGACCCTCTCCGTCATCCCTAAGTCGCCTACGGGTGCTCGTGTGTGCTACGCGATCGTGCTCGTTAGTGTGAGTCCGCTGCTCAACTTGATTGCTTGCAATATAGGTCCATAGGTGGTTTCACATCACCTGAACCCATGAACATGGTTTGAATTGTGTTTTGGACCAATTCAAATTAAACTGGTTTGTGTCCTGTAACGGTCCAAGATTGGACCGTCACATCAACGTAATGGCCCTGTGTACGACCGTCACGTTCATGTAACGGCCCTGTTATAGACCGTTACAGATAAGATATTAATAAGGTTTTTTTGTTTTATCATCATGAAGCAGTTTTCAAGGTTGGCCTTGAACTGTGAGATCATGTGAAATCCTTGTTTACATCCTTGTTACCTAAAGACTCATAGTCTTTGTACTTGATGTCATTCCAATTTTGTTGGAATTTCTCTTGATCTTAGAAGTAAGTTCGTGAGCATAACCTTGGAACTCTTGGCCATTTAATGTGATGAATGTCTAGGCTAGGATCATTGATCCAAACCTTCAATGCCAATGCATCATAAAGGGCCCGGTCTAGTCCTGGGAGGAGCGCTCGAAAGTACTTGTGTCCTGGGGAGTTTGTAATGACAAGGTGTGGCATTGCACCAAAGTGCATGACTAGCGTGATTGGTCTATGACATTTCCACTTTTACTCAATTACTTGAAATTTTTGTGTGACATGATATGTGGAGAGGGGGATTTCTGTAGCTCAACTAAGAGCAGCCGAACTAGGCCCATCAGGACCAAACGAGGCTCAGCTCATCCAAGTGATAGCCCCTTAGGGCCCACTTAGGCAAAAAGCCCAATAAAGATCACTCGGGAACCCACCCTTCCTCGGCGGCCCTTAGGCTCGGAAGGACCGAGTATCAGAATGGAGGAAGACCCACGCCTGAGTTATCCCTCCATCGGGATAGAGGCGAGCGCTCTGCGTCCACTCCGACCTGACAGCATCAGAGCTATGCCTATCGCCCGGACATGCTAGCACCTCTTATGCTCGGACCGACTGACAGGTGTTTATCCATGCAGCCGTTGAGAGCCCTTTATGAGCTGGAGTTTAGGGGGATAAAGGAGCCATGATCCCTCAAGGCCATGAAGAGCCCATGATGAGGACGTAATGATCCCACGATAAGGGCGTAATGATCCCATGATGAGGACGTAACTCCCGCCTGAAACTCCTCAGCTTACGGGACTCATTAGGTGAGCTCGCTATATAAACCAGGGACTCCCTCCGGCGGAAGGTAAGGCGAATACATGCCTAAAACTCCCTGAGTAGGAACCACTTCACCATCTTGGTGTTGGGGGATCGCATGCACCTCTTTCTACCTCCCTCAATACCTTCCACCATTGCTCTACTGACTTAAGCATCAGAGGGTTTTCCCCAGGGAACCATCCCTGGGCCTCCTGATTCGTTTCCCTTTCTCTGCAGTTCACTATTCGGTGATCACCCTCCCAGCTCAGGACAAGCGTGAGATCACGCCCCTTCATCTGGCGCTGTCTATGGGAAACGACCAAAGAGCCAGTATGGTGAGAAGAAGTTCAGGGAGGAGGTCCATCGGCGACAGGGGAAAGGCCATGGTGGCGGCGGGGGGAGGCCCCTCACAAGCCTCCCCAAACCCCCCCTCCGGTGCCAGCACTCCCACCGATGGACCGCCCCCTCCCCCTGCAGCCGGGCTACCGCCCCCTCCTCCCCCGGCGGTAGGGCTGCCGCTCCACGGCGGCGCCGAAGCCTTCCAAGCCCTCAACGCAAAACTGGACATCCTCGTGGAACTCATGAGGACCCAGGTGGCCAGGGATGGAAGGTCACGTGCACCTCCGGAGAGCCCTCCCCGTGAGAACGTGTCCTAGCACACCACCGGAGGCCACTTCACCCTTTGAGGATAGCAGCTCATCTACAACAAAGCAGGAGGACCCTCGCAAGCCCCCCCTCCGGAGCAAGAGGCTTCCTCCACGCCGATGCGGGGCAGGCATGGGGCACGCCGTCCCCTCCCGGAGATTGAAGTGCCCACGGAGCGCCAGGACAGCCTGCCTTCATGCCCCCTCAACCCTACGGTGCAGCGGCAGCAGGAGCTATCCCTCCGACTGTGAGAATTCGAGAGGCATTCCGCAGAGCAGGAGCGCGCCCTGCGAGCCCTGCAGAAGACCTCTCCACCAGAGGAGGAGAAGAGATCCCCGTTCTCCAACCATATCTTTAAGGAAGAGGTATCTCCAGAGCCTCCATCCTGACCTTCAAGCTCTACGACGGCCAGAGTGACCCGGCCGACCACTTCGACAGCTTCGACACTCTGATGACCCTTTACGGAGCGTCCGATGCCATCAAGTGCCGAGCCTTTGCGACCACCTTGGTCCAAGGCACCCAAGCATGGTTCCCGGCCCTCGCCCCCAAATCCATCCGAGACTTCAAGCAATTCGGGCGAGTATTCAAGGAGAGTTTCACCGGTAGCGGCCCCCCAAGGTCGGTAGCGGGGCTTCTGGCCCTCAAACAGGTGCAAGGGGAGAAACTTTGGGCCTACATTCTCCGATTCAAATCAGAAGCCCTGAGGATCCCCCGCCTGGACGTCGCCTCGGCCATAACCGCTCTGACCGGGGGCACCCGCGACGAGAACCTCCGCTGCGAGCTTGTCCTCCACCCTCCCTCGACCCTTGCTGCGCTAGTGACTCTGGCATTGTGCCACGCCGAGTGCGAAGAAGTGCTCAGTGCATGCCGAGACGCAATCGGCTCGGGTTGGGAGGGGGACAAGAAGCGGGCACCCGAGCCAAGCTCGGGCCAAGGAAAAAGGCGGAACCGAGATGGGGAACGCAAGGAACTGTCACGGAAGTACGAGCGGTACACTCCCCTAACCGCTCTAGTGTACGAGATTTATGAAGACATCAAAGGCTCGGGCCTCCTCCGCCAACACGAGGCAATGAAGTCAAAGAACCGCAGTCACAGTAAGCATTGCTTGTTCCACAGCGATCACGGGCATCATATCGGTGATTTCCATCAGCTCCAGGACGAGATCGAGCATCTCGTTCGTCAGGGGCACCTCTCCCGGTTCGCGGCTGGGCACCAGGAACACCGAGGTGCCCTAGAGGAGATCGACAATGCCCCCCGAGGGGTCCACATCAACATCATCATCGGAGGAGCTGCATCAGGAGGAGACAGTGGTCGAGGAAGGAAGCGTCATGTTGAGCGGGCGAGCCAAGCCATCGAGCCTCCCAGGGCCCCACCGAGCGACCCCAGGTCATAGTCTTCTCCGACAAAGACCTGGAGGGGCTGAGCATCCCACATGATGACGCCCTTGTGATATCGGCCACAATAAACCATTGTAACGTAGACAGGATTCTGGTTGACAATGGAAGTGTCCCTGATGTATTATCCTACGAATGTTTTCTTAAGATGGGGGGGGATCTGTCTAAACTCAGCCCGATCCGAACCCCCCTATGCGGGTTCAATGGCCAGGCCACTTATCCCGAGGGAGCCCTAAGCCTACCGGTTACTCTTGGCACCCCACCTAAAACCGTTACGGTCATGGTGGACTTCATAGTGATCAAAGGTATGATAGCATACACCGCAATCTTCGGCCGAGGAATCCTCAGTCGAACGAAAGCGGTGCCTTATCACCAAAAGATGAAGTTCCCCACCAAAAATGGGTTGGGGGAAGTCCGAGGTAACCAGGCAATGGATCGAAGGTGCTACAATATCTCGGTTGAAGCCACAAGGCCAGACAGGAAGAATAAGGGCTCCCGGGAAGTCGAAGAAAAACCCACAACGGTCGAGCCTGGAGGCGGATTGTTAGCGATTTTCCAAAAAGATGACCCGACCCTAGGAGTAAAGATCGGAGCCGACCTAACATCTGAGGTTCAACAGCAATACAAAGAGTTTCTTTCCGCGTACATCCGGGTCTTTGCGTGGTCTGATGATCAACTCCCCGGGATAGCAGAAGAGACGGTGGTGCATAAGCTCAACCTCGACCCAACCATGATGCCCGTGCAACAACGCAGAAGGAAGCATGCGCCAGAGAAGCAGGTGATTATCAAGGAGCTGGTCACCAAGGGGCAGAAGACTAGCCTTTTTAGACCTGTCCTGTACCCGACGTGGCCGGCTAACGTCGTCCTGGTGCCGAAAGCTTCAGGAAAGTGGCGGATGTGCGTGGACTTCACCGACTTGAACAAGGCTACTCAAAGGACTGCTATCTCTTACCGAGCATCGACAAACTGGTTGATTCAACCTCGGGCAACGAGATACTCAGCTTCCTGGATGCCTATTCAGGCTATCGCAAGATCAGAATGCACCCCGAAGACATCAAGAAGACCACCTTTATCACCGACTTCGGCGTACACTGCTACACCCGGATGCCTTTCAGGTTGAAGAACACTGGAGCCACGTACCAGAGGCTGGTCAACCATATGTTCGAGGGACAGCTCGGTCGGAACGTCGAGGCCTATATTGACGACATGCTAGTGAAGACCCACAAGACCGAGGACCACTTTGCCGACCTTGCAGAAACTTTCGGCACCCTCCTGAAGTATAACATGAAGCTCAACCCCGCCAAGTGCGCCTTCGGAGTAAGGTCCGGGAAATTCTTGGGCTTCTTAGTCAACCAGCGTGGGATCGAGGCCAACCCCGACAAGGTCCAGGCCATCCTGGACATGCGCCCACCCACCTGCATCAAAGACGTTCAACGCCTTACCGGGCGCATTGCTGCACTCAGCAAATTCCTGTCCCGCACGGCTGAACGATGCCTACCCTTCTTCAAACTATTGAGGGGGCCCAAAATGGCATATGCTACATTCGTGTGGGATGAGGAATGCCAAAGAGTGTTCATTGAGCTTAAGGAGTTCCTGGCTTCGCCCCTAGTGCTTTCCAAGCCCGTCCCAGGTGAAGCCTTGCATCTCTATCTCTCGGCGACTCCGTCTACGGTTAGCTCGGTCCTAGTCAGAAATGACTCGGGAATCAAGAGACCGGTCTACTACACCAGCAAGGTGCTCAATGAGGCTGAGAAAAGGTACACCGCAATCGAGAAACTCGTGCTAGCGTTGGTTACCTCGGCCAAGCGCCTCCGACCATATTTCCAATGGCACTCCATCACCGTGGTGACTGGAGAACCATTGAAGAGGATCCTCGCTCACCCTGAAGCCTCAGGACGCCTCGTCAAGTGGGCCATCATGCTCGCGGCCTACGATATATCGTATCGGCCTCGCTCGGCTATTAAAGGCCAGGCACTCGCTGACTTCATCGCCGAAAGCACCATCCTGACTGAAGAAAGATCTCCGTCCGCGTCCGGGCCGACCTAGGAACTGTTCATCGACGGATCTTCCAACTCAACCGGAAGCGGTGTCGGCATCCTCTTGAAGTCCCCCGAAGGAGTAGAGCTACAGTACACCATGAAGTTCAACTTCCAAGCATCCAACAACGCTTCCGAGTATGAGGCCCTCGTATCGGGAGCCCGCATGGCCCGGCGGTTACGGGCTGAGTGAGTCAGGATTCACACCGACTCCCAACTGGTCGCTAGCCAAGTCAACGGTGATTATGAAGCTCGGGAAGCACCGATGATCAAATACCTCCAACTGGTCAAGACTGTGGCGCAACAGTTCGAGAGTTTTGAGGTAGTCCGAATAGCTCGGGAGGAAAACTCCCGAGCGGACGCCCTCTCTCGGCTGGCCTCCTCTCTTGACCCCGAGGGTACTCGAACGGTCCTTCTCGAAGAGCCAGAGCGCCCGAGCATCGATTCGGAGCTCCTAGCTGTTGACTCGACCTCCCCAAGCGACTGGCGTGCCTCCTACCTATCGTGGCTTCAAGACTCCCAGGAGCCTCCCGACCCTCGGGAAGCCCGGAGATTGAAATACCAAGCTCGGCGATTCGTCACTATAGATGGCGCACTCTACCGGAGATCCTTCTCCGGCCCTCTTTTGAAGTGCCTTGACACCGACGAAGCCAACCGAGCGATCGAAGAAGTTCACGAAGGTCTGTGCGGAGCGCATTTGGGGGGAAGGTCGCTCGCCAGGATCTTGCTACGGCAAGGTTCTTGGTGGCCCACCCTACAGCGTGACTGCTCGGCCTACACACAACATTGTGACCACTGCCAGCGATTCGACCACTTGGTCCATCAGCTAGCAACGGAGCTTATCACCCTAGCCGAGCCTTATCCTTTCACTCGCTGGGGAATCGACATCCTCAGGCCATTCCCCACGGCCCAGGCCCAGAAGAAGTTCATTATCATCGCCATCGACTACTTCACTAAGTGGGTCGAGGCCGAAGCCACTGCGAGGATCACCGAGACAGTCATCTGGAATTTCATCTGGAAGTCGATCATCTGTCGCTACGGCATCCCCTGGGTGATAGTGAGCAATAATGGTCGGCAATTTGATTCTCGATATTTTTGAGACAGATGCGTCGACCTCAACATTCGCAATCACTTCACTTCGGTCGCCCACCCTCAAGCTAACGGGCTGGTCGAAAATGCCAATAAGACTATCTTAAAAGGCATCACGACTAGGCTCAGTAAAGCCAAGGGCAGCTAGCTCGAGGAATTGCCGAACGTACTTTTGTTGCACAAAACGACTCCCAAAATGGCAACCGGTAAGAGTCCTTTTCAACTAGTGTATGGCACCGAGGCCGTGATCCCGTTGGAGATCGGCAACCCCTCCCTCTGAGTCATCTGCTTCTCGTCCGAGGTAAACGACCAGAAACTACTAAAAAATCTCGACTTAGCAGATGAAGTCTGAGAGATTGCCAGCATCAGAGTAACGGAATATCGACGCCTCCTCACTCGATACTACAACGCCAAAGTCCGAGACAGACACTTCCAGTCGGGAGACTTCGTCCTCAGGAAAGCCGAAGCCTCTCGACCACTCGAGGCGGCGGGCAAGTTATCCCCTAATTGGGAAGGCCCCTACCGAGTGGTCGAGTTGCTCAGAAAAGGAGCATACAGTCTATCCACGATGGAAGGATAGCTCATCCCTCGGACCTGGAACGTAACTACATTACACAAGTTCTACTTCTGAGTACTGAGTATTGTACAAACGACATGAGATAAAACGAAAGGCTCCTTTCTTTTATTCAAACAACCCGCTTGTACATCAGGAAGGCCGAAGCCAATAGAATACATGTCAAAAAAGCAAAAAATCCATCTGGCGCCGTCATGCGAGCCCATCGCTCAGCTGACTCGGATGACCTTCTTGCATCTAGCCACTGACTCTGCCTCATGTAGAAACTGGCTCGTATAAAGGATACTTGACCCCGTTGGCTCGGGCAGCTCGAGACAAAGGTGACAGAGGGATTAAGAAAGAGAAGGCTACCTTCCAAGTTGAACTTGGAAGAGAAGGGGGAGAGGGAATGCATATGAAAGCATCTTCCCCACCAACCTACCAACTCTTTGGAAGAAAGAGGGTGCAGGCACCCTCCGAAGAGTGAAAGAAAGGAGGAGTAGAGCAGAAGAGGGAAAAAGAGGCTGCCAGAAAGAAAAAGAAACCAGCAGAGCTGGGCGAGGAGGCAGGGGAAGGCCTAGAAGGGATGGAGCTTAGTTGGCTTCCTCCTCCCCTCCGTGAAGCGAGCAGGAAGGGATGGGTGGCAAGAATGTCTGATACCCCCATCCATCCTCCATCTCGCCCCCCTGCAAGCACCGGCGGAACTGATAAAGGGAAGATGACGTGCCTCCACATGTCGAACCCTCTTCAAATCCAAAGCAGCGAGAACTCTCTGCCCCCCATCGTCGGCAGCCTCATCTTTCGGAGCGTCTTCCATGCTATAGATGCGACGGCACAACGCCACGTGAAGAAGGAACGAGGAGAGACTGTCAGGGAAAACCCTAAGTGGTGGAGAGGAAGGGACTCCCTTCAGACCTTTTATAGGTGAAGGGAGGCTACTTGCCTTAAATGATTTCCCTCCGCGAAAACACGCCAGAAGGATTTCTCCCTACAAACGGTCACCACAAACTTCTCGTCTTCCGCCCCAGCGGGACACACGAAGCGGCCAGGCATTTAAAGCGTGAGAAAATGGAAAGACACCCTATTAGACGCTCACCCAACCATCAGGAGAGATCCACGAAGAAAATATCAGTTCTTTCCAACCACTGCAGATACGCTGAACAAGATACGGTAATCGCGATACGGAACAGATAAGTCTTCCCCACAACGCTACTGCCTTATTTATTTCTACACAAAAAAGGAAGTTCTTTCCTCCAAAAAGGAAAAAGGCATACAAAAAAGGAAGCGAAGCAAATACATCAGGACTCCGGCCCACCTTGAAGCTCGGAAATAGAGGGCTCGAGCGGTCTGCCCCCGGGATCCTCGGTGACGGCTGACCCTGGCACTGACCCCACCGGTGTGGGAACTATCTCGGTTGCGTGCCCTCCCGAGGCATCCGGAGTTGGCGACCCCTCGAATGATGAGCCCCCCTCTTCATCCTGCGCCGAAGCAGAGGAACTGGAGGATGATAAGTCCGAGTCATAACACTGCCCGGACGGGAAGTCAACTACCCCAGACGCCTGCTCCTCGGCGTAATAGACGGCCCGGTCATAGCCCTGACGAAGCCCTAGCGCTTAGTAGGGGAGGGCAGCCTCCTTGAGGTCGACCCGGTAGGCCTCTGAGCTCTTGTACTACTCGAGAGCCTCCGCCCCGGCCGATCCCACCCGACCAGCAAGCTCGACCTCCCTCCGCTCCGCCTCGGCTGACTTCCGCTCGACTTCAGCCGTCCGCTCTACGGCCTCCGCCGCCTGCTTCTCCGCCTCGGCCCGATCAACCTCGGCCTCCCGCCGAAGACGCTCGGCTTACTCCACTCGGTCCACTAGCTCCGCATGCTCGGTCTCCCACCGGTCGTCCAGCTCAACGCTTGCTAGACGCTCCTCTTCGAGAAGCCGGTTCTTCCTCTTGAGCGATTCACGGGCCCTGGCTAGCTGCTCGGCTAACGCCCGGGTCTCCACTTGGCTCGACCGTACCAGCTCCCTGATCGAGGAAAGCTCCTGCCAAAACCCGTCACGCTCCACGACGAGCCGAGCTAACCTCCTATCTGACCCACCGAGGGTCCAGGCTAGGTCCGCTCGCTCCCACTCCGACCGAGCGTACGCTTCTGCCAGAATAACCCCCATCTGGGCCAGGGCCAGGCCGCCCTCTATAACCCCGACGAGAGCCGTGGACGAGGAGTGCTGCCTACCTCCCCCCCTCACCTTCGCAGATATACCGCGGCATACCTAGTGTAGGGGGCCCGAGATACCCAGCCTCTCCAAGGCTGCCAGAACGGAGAACCCCCTATCGCCCGGCGCCCCACCGTGTGGCTCGGATGGAGCCCCAGCCTCGGTCGCCCCTCGCGCCCCGGCCGGATTTTCCTACGACCTCTCAACCTGGGCCGGCTCGGCACTTGCATCACCACCTGAAGCGCCAGCCTCGGCCGTGACTACAGCATCCCCAACTTCGGCCACTGCCCCCTCGGCTCCGGCCGAGGGGAGAGCCGGGTCGGCCCCGCTGCCAGTTGCAGGAGCATCCTCGGCCCCCTCGGTCCCTGCCGAAGGAGGAACCGAGCCCGCATCGTTGCCGCCCGCAGGGGCAGCCCCGACCTCCTCGGCCCGCTCTAGCTCGGCTGGTGGGAGAGCCCGCCCGGTAGGGTCGGCCCCATCATGCCCGGTGAAGGGGTGAGCCGCGGTAGGGTCACCTCCACTGCTGGTACGACCCCGGCCTTCTTGGCCCATTTCCTGGCCCTCGCAGTGGCTCGGATCATACCCTCCAGAGGGTCCTTGCCCTTGGGGCCCCGCGGTCTGGAGGATTCACCCTGGGCCGCTCCCTTGCCCTTATCTTTGGTTCGGGAGCGACCCATGGGAGCAGCCGGTTCATCCGCAGCCGAGTCATCTCCAAGCTCGATCACCTCTGTGGCCTCCTTCAGAGGCTCTCGCCTGGTGTCTACACGAAGAAGAAGACGTATTCAGGAAAAGAAAGATGACCCCCACATCCAAAGGAGAATCTAAGTTGTGGCACCTGAGCCCGACGGATGCAGCTGCGTGAGAAGACACCGCTCGATATTCTCTGGCGTCACCAGTTCTTCGGTGGACTGGCGGTGCTTCAGCAAGATTGCTGCATACTTCTCTACATGAGGAGGGAACTCGTCCTGTCTAGGAGGGATGTTAGGATGGAAATTGGGGATTACTAGGCACCTCCAGGTTTCCTCCACTGAACAAATCCCCACCCAGAAGAATTGGGTCTTCCACCCCTTTTGCGAAGAATCCTTCACCGCCAAAGAGATACAACTCCTATTCCGCCTCGCCTGGATGAAATAGAAGCCCTTCCCAGCCGAAGGATGTGCTTTCAACTCAAAAAAATAGTGGAAGAGGTCCATGGAAGGAGGAACTCCACACTGGCGGTAGAGAATGCGGAAGGCAGAAAGGAGGACATAAGAGTTGGCTACCAACTGAATGGGCGCCAACCGAAAAAAATCAAGAAGCTGAAGAATGAAAGGTTCGAAAGGTAGGCGGAATCCACCCTTCTCACGATAGAAGAAACATACAGATGTGGCATGTACAAGAGTCCAGGCTCATCTCGTATGGAGTAGCAGCGGCACAATTGAACTTGTGGGGTAGGCGATACTGGTGCTCCAACCTCCTCACATCCGCGTCCCCCAGTTCGCTACAGTTTGGGACCGGCGCCCTCGCCACCAGCTCGTCCTCCCACTCCTCAACCTCTGAGCGCTGGCCCGCCATGGAATCAGGAGAAGACTCTTAGGAAAGGCGATCGCGAGACCCTGAAGATTCCGGGGGAGGAGGAAGCTACCGGACTGTCTCCACGGTTATCTCCACCAACTCCTCAAACGCAGCTGCAAGCCTCTGCTCCTCTGTCGTGTCCTCACAACACATTGAAGAGCCCCAAAAGCAAGAACGAAGGAGAGCCAAAACCCTAAAGACGGAGAGAGTCTGGAATGACAACAAGCGCCCAACGCCTATAAACCCACGCGGGAGGCGGCGCATCGTTCCGACCTCCGAGAAAAGGGGGCCCCTTCAGTTCAAATCCGTCAGGATCATCATTAAGACGGGCCCAGGTGACCACGACACGTGGCTTCCTAACAACCTCAGATCTCCACCCACCTGAGCCACGCTGGTCCGAAACCCCAAACAGTTACTCTTCTGAGCTTACTAAAGCTCGGGAGTAGGAGGGGGACAAGTGGAGAGGGATATTTCTGTAGCCCAACTAAGAGCAGCCGAACTAGGCCCATCAGGACCAAACGAGGCTCAGCTCATCCAAGTGATAGCCCCTTAGGGCCCACTTAGGCAAAAAGCCCAATAAAGATCACTCGGGAACCCACCCTTCCTCGGTGGCCCTTAGGCTCAGAAGGACCGAGTATCAGAACGGAGGAAGACCCACGCCTGAGTTATCCCTCCATCGGGATAGAGGCGAGTGCTCTGTGCCCACTCCGACCTGACAGCATCCGAGCTATGCCTATCACCCAAACAGGGCTGGCACCTCTTATGCTCGGACCGACTGACAAGTGTTGTTGTGCCCCTGGCCCCTGTGGCTTGTGGTTTTGATGATTGGCTTGAGGGGTTTGTGATGATTGGTTTTAATGTGAGTTAATCACTGTGAGTCACCATGGTTTTATTCAGTCATTGTATATTCAGTCATTTTATCAGATCATAACTTAGTCATTCTTATATTCAGTCCGTCATTCAAATATTCATTCAGTCTTTCATATGTTCAGTCAGTTTATCTGCCTACACTGTGAGTCATTGCATTTGAAGTTCAGACTGTTTAACTGCTGCATAAAGCATTCATATGCATTTATAGAGTCTGCATATTTGCATCAGGCAGCAAGTGTGTACAACGCCCTGTGTAGGCACGACAAGTCCATACACTGGTTGCACATTGCACAGCTGTAGGCACTTCTAAGTCTACACATCGTGTAGCTTGTTCGCATAGCCAAGTCTATACATCGGTTGTTCATACACTACAGCTCACATCTATTTAGTATATACACTGCTGCATTGCTTGCATGAGTAGAGTCTATACACTGGTCGATGGAAGCAAGTCTACACACTCGTCTGTTCAGTTTGTGACCAAGTCTGTACAGTCAGAGCTACTGTGCAGAGTCTATACATTGGTTGGCAGCTAGTCTGTATAGTGAGTGTCTCATTGGTGAAGTCTATACACTCACCAACTGAACTTCAAAGTCCATACATTTGTCTTCTCTTCAAAGTCAATACATTGGCGTTGGGCATCCAAGTATATACATCACCTTCTGCAAGCTTTATTACAAGTCTGTACATCGGCTTCGCATCTACAAGTCTGTACATCGGTTTGATATCAACAAGTCTGTACATTGGGTTCAACTCTTCTCCAAGTCTGTACAGCCACATTTAATAGGTAAAGTCTATACATTCTTCAGCTGGAACTGTGCAAGTCTGTACATCGTTACTTGCCAAAGTTTGTACATTGGCATCTGTTCCTACGTTGCACTTCCAAGTCTGCACATTGGGTTCTTTACCTACGTTCAGCTTTGAAAGTCTGAACATTGGAAGTTTTACCTACGTTGCACTTCAAAGTCTATACACTCGCTGTCTTCCATTGTTTCAAGTCTGTACAGCCTTTTCATTAGAAAGTCTATACATTGGTCGCTGAATGATCTTCAAGTCTATACAGACCTTGACTCGCTCAAGTCTGTACATCGGCCTGCTATCTTTGACAAAGTCTTTACATCGCGAAGTCTATACACTCAACTCCTTCACACTTCAACAAAGTCTGTACAGCGGCTGTCTTCACATAGGAAGTATGTACAGCCGTTCACCTCGTGAAGTCTAGACATTTGATGTGCATGGTCTTGAAGCATTTAGGAAGTCTGTACTTTGGTCTGCTTTGCATTGCACAAAGTATGTACATTGCACAGCATGCATCAATTCCAAGTAGGTACATCGTATGTTCATAAAGTATATACATTGTACTTGTGTTCAATAGTTTGAAGTGTATACACTCTCACGTTGTTCATACTTGGCTATATGTTACTTTCAAGTGCATACACTCTCACATAATACACACATGCTTAGCTGCTGTCCTAAGTCTGCACATTGCCAAAGTCTGAATAGTCATCGTCTTAGTGCATCTCAAGTCTATACATTGCTACAGTAACGCAAGTTTATACATCGTCCGTCTCATGCATTGTATTAGGCTAAGTCTATACAGTGAACTGTCTCATTCAGCATCTCATATGCACATTTCAGTCAAAGTCTGTACATTGAGGACGCTTGTTAGCCTTCAAAGTCTATACACTGTCTACAGTGCATCCAGCAAGTCTATTCATTGGAGTGTCTTGTTCAGCGTCTCATGGCAAAGTCTGCACATTCTATTGTTCAACGTCTGCATGCATTACATGAAGTTTGTACACTACATCGTCTCAACTTGCGTCTCACTAAGCATCCATTCACTGTAAAGTCTATACAGACTTCATCGTCTTAGGGTACGTCTCATGCCTTTGCCAAAGTCTATACAGTCTGTTGTTGTGTTACACTATATGCCTCACTCTAAGTATACACACTCGTGAGTGTCTCATCAAGGCCAGTGTATATAATGGAAGACTTTGAAAACTTATGTTTTGGATTTATGAGATTGCTATCTCTCTGAAAATCTGACTGAATTTCTTGTGATTGGAGCTTCTTTGAAAATCTGCTACTTGAAACTCTTCTGATCAATATCATTGATTCATTGACCTGAACCTCTCCTTGTTATCCATCTCATAAGATTCCACTTATTGAGGGGGAGCTTCCATGTCATATGCATCATGCTGCATAAAAACTCTTAAAGAGGGAGCATTGTGTTCTTGCATTCATATCTTTAGAGGGAGCTCTTGCATTTTGGTATCAAAGGGGGAGCTTTTTTTTTTTCAAAGGGGGAGACTTTTATTCACTCATTGCATGCTGGTTTGCTTTCACTTCTCAAACTACTTTCTTTTTGATGAAGTCAAAGGGGGAGAATAGTTTGAGTCATCAGAATGACTTTCATAAGAATGTCTTACATCATCAGAATGACTCACTGTGTATTGTTGCGATCATCAAAAAGGGGGAGATTGTTGTGCCCCTGGCCCCTGTGGCTTGTGGTTTTGATGATTAGCTTTAGGGGTATGTGATGATTGGTTTTAATGTGAGTTAATCACTGTGAGTCACCATGGTTTTATTCATTCATTCTATATTCAGTCATTTTATCAGATCATAACTCAGTCATTCTTATATTCAGTCTGTCATTCAAATGTTCATTCAGTCTTTCATATGTTCAGTCAGTTTATCTGCCTACACTGTGAGTCATTGCATTTGAAGTTCAGACTGTTTAACTGCTGCATAAAGCATTCATATGCATTTATAGAGTCTGCACATTTGCATCAGGCAGCAAGTGTATACAACGCCCTGTGTAGGCACGACAAGTCCATACACTGGTTGCACATTGCACAGCTGTAGGCACTTCTAAGTCTACACATCATGTAGCTTGTTCGCATAGCCAAGTCTATACATCGGTTGTTCATACACTACAGCTCACATCTGTTAAGTATATACACTGCTGCATTGCTTGCATGAGTAGAGTCTGTACACTGGTCGATGGAAGCAAGTCTGCACACTCGTCTGTTCAGTTTGTGACCAAGTCTGTACAGTCAGAGCTACTGTGCAGAGTCTATACATTGGTTGGCAGCTAGTCTGTACAGTGAGTGTCTCATTGGTGAAGTCTGTACACTCACAAACTGAACTTCAAAGTCCATACATTTGTTTTCTCTTCAAAGTCAGTACATTGGCGTTGGGCATCCAAGTATATACATCGCCTTCTGCAAGCTTTATTACAAGTATGTACATCGGCTTCGCATCTGCAAGTCTGTACATCGGTTTGATATCAACAAGTCTGTACATTGGGTTCAACTCTCCAAATCTGTACAGCCACATTTAATAGGTAAAGTCTATACATTCTTCAGCTGGAACTGTGCAAGTCTGTACATCGTTACTTGCCAAAGTTTGTACATTGGCATCTGTTCCTACGTTGCACTTTCAAGTCTGCACATTGGGTTCTTTACCTACGTTCAGCTTTGAAAGTCTGAACATTGGAAGTTTTACCTACGTTGCACTTCAAAGTCTATACACTCGCTGTCTTCCATTGTTTCAAGTCTGTACAGCCTTTCCATTGGAAAGTCTATACATTGGTCGCTGAATGATCTTCAAGTCTATACAGACCTTGACTCGCTCAAGTCTGTACATCGGCCTGCTATCTTTGACAAAGTCTTCACATCGCGAAGTCTATACACTCAACTCCTTCACACTTCAACAAAGTCTGTACAGCGGTTGTCTTCACATAGGAAGTATGTACAGCCGTTCACCTCGTGAAGTCTAGACATTTGATGTGCATGGTCTTGAAGCATTTAGGAAGTCTGTACTTTGGTCTGCTTTGCATTGCACAAAGTATGTACATTGCACAGCATGCATCAATTCCAAGTAGGTACATCGTCTGTTCATAAAGTATATACATTGTACTCGTGTTCAATAGTTTGAAGTGTATACACTCTCACGTTGTTCATACTTGGCTATATGTTGCTTTCAAGTGTATACACTCTCACATAATATACACATGCTTAGCTGCTGTCCTAACTCTGCACATTGCCAAAGTCTGAACAGTCATCGTCTTAGTGCATCTCAAGTCTATACATTGCTACAGTAACGCAAGTTTATACATCGTCCGTCTCATGCATTGTATTAGGCTAAGTCTATATAGTGAACTGTCTCATTCAGCGTCTCATATGCACATTTGAGTCAAAGTCTGTACAGCCCAAGTCTGTACACTGAGGACTCTTGTTAGCCTTCAAAGTCTATACACTGTCTACAGTGTATCCAGCAAGTCTATTCATTGGAGTGTCTTGTTCAGCGTCTCATGGCAAAGTCTACACATTCTATTGTTCAACGTCTGCATGCATTACATGAAGTTTGTACACTGCATCGTCTCAACTTGCATCTCACTGAGCATCCATTCACTGTAAAGTCTATACAGACTTCATCGTCTTAGGGTACGTCTCATGCCTTTGCCAAAGTCTATACAGTCTGTTGCTGTGTTACACTATATGCCTCACTCTAAGTCTACACACTCGTGAGTGTCTCATCAAGTCCATACACTGGCCTTGAGCTGAAGTCTATACAGTGCCTCAGGCTGAGCAAGTCCATACATTGACTGCTGTTCTTCAGAGTCTGTACATCGCAGTGAGTTGAAGGTTGCCTAAGTCTGTATAGCCGTTGGCTTCTTATGTGAAGTCCATACATTGAGTAAAGTCTATACAGCCATTGCTTGCGTCGCCTTACACGACCAAGTCTGTACAGAGTTTGTATTGCATCTCATGAAGTCTACACATTGGCAAAGCTAGTGCATGCATTGTTCATCACCTGTCTTGTTCACTGCGTCGACGTTGACACTGGATGCGTTGACGCATTGGCCAGTTGCCAAGGGCGTGAGCATCTCGCTTGAGGAGCTGAGGCGACGCTGCACGTTGGAAGCGTTGACGCCTTGGGCTGATGTCCAAAGGTCTCTTGATCAATATCAAGTCTGTACAGCATGAAGTCTGTACATTGGCTTTTGTCTTGAACATAAGGCCTTAGTCTACACACTCTCCTGTTATGATAATGCACTCTTCAGCAAGTATATACACTGAGCACGCATGAAGTCTTCTAAGTTTATACACTCCCTCACTCTGTACACACTTGCTATATTGATTTCTGAAGTCTATACAATGCTTTGCATTCACAGAGTCTGTACAGGGTGTTAAGACTCAAACTGATGACTTATTCAATGCTATGTCTGACAGGGATTCTTACCGAGATTGATGACTTGGCTCGTGATTCCAGGAGAACGAGGTATGCAGATGCTGACACGTGGATGAAGCTACCTCGGATCTGGCGAATTCCTTGGGCGGGAAAACGTGGAAGCCACGCGCCCAGGGGCTGCTGCTGCTGCTGCTATATATATGAGCCTTCTTCCACTAAAGAAGGCTGATCGAAAGAAAAGGAGAAAAGTCTATACATCTAGTCTGAGAGCAGCAGAGTATTCTCGATCCAGTGAGTAGAGAAGAAGAAGAAAAAGAAGAGTGGCAGAGTGAGAGAAGCAGTAGAAGTAAAAAGAGAAAGAGAGAGAGCTCGCGAGTG
The DNA here is from genome assembly GCA_022559845.1 of Amorphophallus konjac. Lineage (NCBI taxonomy): Eukaryota > Viridiplantae > Streptophyta > Magnoliopsida > Alismatales > Araceae > Amorphophallus > Amorphophallus konjac. The sequence continues at coordinate 159,049,036 of CM040125.1, forward strand.
AGAGAACGAAGTAGAGAAGAAAAAGGAAGAGAAAGAAGAAGCTTCATCTGAAGACTAGTTCCTACTGGACCGTGGATCAGATCCAGGCCAGTCAGCTCAGTTGAGAGCCACATCTGTGTTTTCATCTTTTACAGCCTTCTGATTGCTATGTTATTTTCGTTTATTATTTTCCTTTGTTTTCTGATTACCTTTGTACTTTCGATCCTCTAGACTGAGGTCGGGTTCCTCCTGTGGACTCAGGAGAAGGGAGATCTGATCTCCGGTACTGGGCTTGTGGGTTGCAAGTCCAGGGGTCCCTCCTGGTCTGGAGGAAGAGAGGTCTTCGACCTCTAGTTTCCAAGTGGCTGTGAGACACTTGGGGTGTCCCTCCGATTGGGAGGAAGAGGGGAGGTTGTTCCCCTGGTCAAGCTGTGTGGCAGCACCTTGTTCGCAGACTGAGTCTGCAGTGTTCTAGCTTGTGCTAGTGGAAGCCTCACTCCGGTTGGGAGTGAGGGGTGGATGTAGGTCTGTGGACCGAACCACCTAAAAATCTCTTGTGCAGTGATCTGATTGTTTGCTTTGCTTCCGCTAGATGCTTGAATAGGCGCGCTCCAAGTTTTTATTTGGCCATTATTCATAGAGGGATACATTCACCCCCCCTCTGTATCCGGGCCTAGCACCCTAACAAGTGTTTATCCATGCAGCCGTTGAGAGCCCTTTATGAGCAGGAGTTTAGAGGGATAAAGGAGCCATGATCCCTCAAGGCCACAAAGAGCCCACGATGAGGATGTAACGATCCCACGATAAGGACGTAACGATCCCATGATGATGACGTAACTCCCGCCTGAAACTCCTCAGCTTACGGGACTCATTAGGTGAGCTCGCTATATAAACCAGGGACTCCCTCCGGCGGCAGTTAAGGTGAATATAGGCCTAAAACTCCGTGAGCAGGAACCACTTCACCATCTTGGTGTTGGGTGATCTCGTGCACCTTTTTCTACCTCCCTCAATACCTTCCACCATTGCTCTATTGAGTAAAGCATCGGAGGGTTTTCCCTAGAGAACCATCCCTGGGCCTCCTGATTCATTTCCCTTTCTCTGCAGTTCACTATTCGGTGATCACCCTCCCAGGTCAGGACAAGTGCGAGATCACGCCCCTTCAATATGCGTGCTGAATATGGCCAATTCCATTTATCATTTCATGACATGAAAAGTTCTTGTTATACTTGTGTTTACTCTTTACTTGAAAGCTCATGTTCGTTTTCCTATCTATCTCTTGTCCTTTATTTATCATCGCTTTTGTTATAACGTTATTCATAAATGGTTAATCACTTTAATTATGCCTGATGATAGAGATATAAAATCCTACTGAGCTTTGCTCACCCCTACTTTCCAATCCTTTTCAGGTAGCTCGGATGAGGACGTGCGTTCCAATGGGGACGGGAACGAGTGATTCAAGGAGCGAGCCATTTAGAGTTTATGTTCAAGTAAAGTTTGGATTAGTTGTTATCTAGAGTTGTTGTATTTTCCATTAATGAGATAGAAGTCCACAAGGAGTCTGGTGTAATTGAATACTTTCTCTTATTATTATTAATAAAGATGGGTTAATTGTTTCTTTATTATTTAGCTTGATGGTTTAGTCTCTTGTGGCAATGTATGCTCTGATTGACATGATTGATATAAACTGCTACGTTCCGATTTTCCGCATCGGGACGTGACAGAGATAATACTCCCAGCCGCATTTGTCCAGCCATTGGGAAAATACGGTTCATGAGAAAATAAACAATTCGTCATTTTCCTTAGAATTCATGAGGTTTAATATTTCTCATGTCTAAAGGTGAATTCTTAGTCGAGAACTATCTTATACCGGGCACTACCCAATCTCACATGGGTTGGAAAATTTCAACGGCTAGTTCATAGGTTGGGAATCCTTAGAACCTTGGACTTAAACCCTATAACTTAACATTTTCCTAGGACTTAATAAGCCTAGACTTTGATACCACCTTAACTGTCGCGCCCCGAGATTTCAGCGAAAACAAGTCAAGAACATGAACAGCCGGCAAAGTAAGCTTCTAGCTAGTAAGACAAATCATAGCGCCACATTCATTCATAGAGAGGTATAAATACTGTACGCAACATCATAAGATCATAAACCTTCAACTTTATTGAATAAGTAATCAGATTTACAACTGAACAATGACTCATGTGACAACAAGACTCACTAGACTCAATAAAATAGAAAATTACATAGACATGATCAACTTCACCGCCTATTGCAGTAAATGATCCCAAACAATAGTAACATACTCAAGTAGACAGACTGTCTAGGGTTCTTCTCAATCTTAACTCGCTTTCGGAACCACCACTTGAATGATCTGACTCCGATCCACTAGAGCTTCCTGAAATGTTAGAGAAAGTAGGGAGTGAGCGAACTCGCCCAGTAGGTATCTTCATGTCATCATGTCGACATAGTTTACATGATTAATATTTTAGCTCTAGAAGATGTAATAAGGAATGAAAGTGAGATAAATCATGCTGTAAAAACAATAGTAACAAGTAGTAAGACTAGCTGTAAAGAGTGATATTACATTTCAAGAGTATACGAGTACGATCTAGAAAGAATGTAAATTGGCCTTTCAATCAAGAATGTACTATCAATCACAAGAATGTACTATTTCATAACCTTAAGAAGGCTATGCACGAGAATATACTGCCATGTAACAAGCATGTAACGAGAATGTACTTTTCAAGCAAACATTTACAATTTCATGAATTGCCTCGTGGATTTGGCTAGCTTATAAAGAAAGTACTCCTAGCGCAATGCGACACCAGTAATCATTATACCTCATGATTTTCAGTATATTTTTGGCCCTCTGCCGTGGGGGCTAGACTGGAGCCCTTCAACACCCTCCGTGCCCGCACTTGCATCATCAAGTTATAAATCTAGTTACTTCCACGAGAATATCAATAAGTTCGGCCAAGAATGTTAAATTCAATAATTGCCTTTAAGGCAATAGTAAGCAAGGAAAGAACGTACCAAATTCTTTGAAAATAAGTCAAGAATGAATTAAAGGGACGTTGTGCTACGGAAGGATTTCGGCAGCATAACGGTATCTTTCTTAATTTCAAAGTTAATTAATGAGTTGGTAAGTATTGTTTCAGGTTTCAGACAATCAGAAGGTCGTTTGAGACTGCAAATAGAACACAATCAACCTTTCGATCAGACCTTCGGGTTGGACTAACTTTGATAGAACGCGGTTGCAGGGAGACCGCCATCTTGAGGACGCAGTCGGATGGTGGTCCATGTTCAGGTCAAGAAATTTGTCAACCAAGGAAAAATCAATAGACTGAAATAGAAGTCTGTAGACTAAGAAATAGGAATTGGTCGACTGGAATAGAATATCGGTCGATTGAAAATAGCAATCACACTCGATGAACGCGGTTGTTTGGCCGCCACAATCTACATAACGTGGTTACTCGACGGGCCGCGTTCAGGACAGACCATGAAATCATGAAGTGCTCATCTAGCTTTTGGGTTTTTTGGGTACAACCTGCTCAACGTCCTAGTGGGAATCCTAGTCTCGCGGAGACTTACGGAGGCCTTGAAACAAGAACATCCAGTCCGACATAAGGAATATCCGACAGAGGGGCATTCAAGTTCAAGAGAGTGTTCCTATCAAGTTCAACTGATTAATAGCAAACATACTGGAGTACGGGCTATGTACAAGTAACTATGAATGAAAGAAGGTAAGAGTGATTGTGTCAAAATGTAGATTGATCTGTAAAAAGTTCCATCAAAAGAATGAAGGTCCCTTTAGTACAAAACTATAAGGTTTTTAATGTGAAATTAGCATATGATGAAAATAACCTTTTAAAAACATGATATGGCATAAAATAGAAACGAAACGAAAAATAGCATAGATACTACTATACATATGAAGCTTGATCTGGGCGATGTTGGGGTGAATAGTAGGCAGATCGTGGTTCTCCCATTGCCGCCATCTGGAAGGTGCAGTTGGTCGGCGACCGCTACTAAAGTCGCGGCTTCTATTAGACTGCTATCTTCCTATCGTCATATAGAAACAAAGTTGGCCTTGCAGAGCCCTTTTGATGTGACACACTAAGGCAAATGTTGAAGAATGTAGTAGGTGAATGTGGGCCCTTGGACCTTATTCGCAAACACAATCGTAAGACTCGAGGTTGATTGGAAATCGCCGACCCACCGTGCACACCCGTTACCCGTGGAGACTCGGTGATGCCGAGTCGAGGTGGTGGAACAAGACCCTTGCCGGTAGAGGGCCAGAAAGGCTATGGTTTTCCCTCTTGAGGGTACAGTGCCCAAAATCAAGGGCGGACCAGGTGCCTTGAGAGCATTGGGTCACTCTCTCACTTTAGCCCACGGTGACCGCACATAAATTGGAAGCTCCGGGAATGAGCGCTCTCTCACTGACCAGCGGACTAGTTTCACAGATATTAAGTGAACAAATACAGAGGAGAGCAAGGGCAGAAGCTCACCTGCTTGGATTTAAGAAACCAACCCCGTTCGGAGACGATGGGCGAGCGGGGAAGTGTGGGTTCCCCGCACATTGCGCCGATGAAGCTTCGGCCGAAGACCTGCTAGTACAAAACTACTCCTCGCACAGGAGGGTGATCGTGGGGTGGGGAAAATAGAGGTTACATTCAAACACTACCTCCACGCAGGGAGGGGCGCTAAGCCGGCCAGGCGGGGTGGGGAGATTTGCTTGAATTGCGCCGATGGAGCACCCTGCCGAATCTGCCTAGGTCTGGAACAACAGGATAGGGAGTCGGTGTAGTCACCGCTGTGCACTCCCCCGAGCTCAGAAGTCACCGAAACTAGTGCCGATTTGTTACTAACTGACCCTGGTACGCTGGTGAATTTTTATGGATGGCTCCTTTGTCACCACCGGTCGGAGTGGACCCTGGAACAGGTGCCCTGCGCTCTGACTTGTTCTGGTTCCAGGATGCAGTAACAGAAAGATCCGGGTGCCACGACCGCTCCCGAAGCCCGAACGAGGCTAGACCAAAACAAGAACGACCGCAGACAAGTCCTCTTCGAATGGCCACCAGGGAGGGCACCAGACGATGTCGGGGCAGAGAGGGAGAGCCCCTTGAGTGGGGAGGTGTCTAATCAGGTCCTGAGTGGCCTGATCTGCGCACCCGGGGGAGAAAAATTGGAAAACATTCCTACGGATGCCAAACGGGATGCCATCTTCTGCTGATGGAAGTAGATTGGATGTAGAATACCCCGGCCGGATGACATCTTTATAAGTGATGGGGTGTGGCCGTGGGAGCTTCTGCACTGCAGCTCTGGTCTAGTTTCAGGTCCCAGTTGCGCAGTCGGACAAGAACGAACCCTATAGATAGTAGGGATGTCGGATGCTGGTGAGACATTTCTCTGCTGCGAAGCTATCTTGACGACCTTTCTGTTGATGTATGGTACGCCTCGAGACGACGCCGAATGATCTCGGGGCAGGTTCTGCAAGTCGGGCTCCTGCTGCTGCCAGCGAACTGGATAGAGCAGGAAGGTGAATGATGTTGGTAATGGTGGGGAGGGGTGAAGGGACTGCAATGGGGAGAGGGCTAATGGCTGTGGGGCTTGGATGGGGGTGAGTAGAGATGGTGGAGAGGCTGGAAAAGAGGGCTGGGTCGCAGCTAGCAGGTGGAGGGGGAGGGAGGTGCGACCAAGGGTGGAAGGTGAGAGAGAGAGGGGGGGCTCAAATGGGCTTAGGGGAATGGGGAGATGGGTTAATTGAGGGGTTAATGGTGGCCTAGGGAATGGGAAGGGTTGCCTTGGGGAGGGGAAGGGGTGCTTGGGGGAAGGGATTCCCCCTTGGGAAGGTGAAAGGTTGTATGGGGAAGGGGAAAGGGGAAAGGTTGCTTGGGAAGAGGGAGAGGTGCCTAGGAGAAGGGGATTCCACCTAGGGGTTGGAGGGGGATTAAATGGGAGGTATGGGGAAGGGGGAGGGGTATTAATTAGAGGTGAATAGGGAGGAGAGAGAGTGAATTTCGAAATTGGGGTGGGGAGGAGAGAGAATGGGGTTCGCCCCCTTTAGAGAGAGAGAGAGAGAAATAGAGAGAGAGAGCTAGAGAGGTAGAGTGAGAGAGAGAGAGAGAGCACAAGGGTTTCAATATTCAACTCAAATTTTTTCATTAGTTCCAAATGGAGGGTTTGGAGTCTTATTTATAGGGAACTCCAAATTTACAAAAAGTCCCTGCTAAAAAGACTAATGACACATTTCTAGGGGGAAGGGGGCGCAAGTGGGCCAAGCCCAAGTGATTGGGCCCATCACCCACATGATGACTACTAGACTTAGGAACATAACCACAAAACATAGGTATTGGACTCAATTAAAAGACAAATTACATCAATATGACTCAAAATAAAGACAAGAAGTACACCAAAGTGATCCATCAAAGTGCTGTGGAGGCCTGGATGACATGGAGCTCAAGTCTGGCCCACATCGAAAGGAAGGGAGGTCCCGAGCCAGAGGGAATCATGGGTGATGCCCTCATCAATTCCCCCGGGCCACGAAGAGCTCGACTCTGTCGAGTAGGGGCCCTCCCTGCTGCGATACTGCTCCAATAGGTCAGGGTCCAGCTGCTGGAGATCCTCCCGACTCACCCATGCGTCATCCGATGGTGGCTGTCCCTTCCACCTAACCAGATATCGCTCATATGCCTTGCTCCGTGTGGTGGTGATCTGTTCACCTAATATCCGCTCTACTTGATCACGCTGGTTTCTCGGGCCGGATGGAGCTCTTGTTTGTGTAGGGACTCTCTCAAGGGGTGGGATAGGTTGGATCTCCTCACTGGGTGTCACCGTGGGACCCTTGTAGGGCACCAGGTCAGCTACATTGAAAGTGGGACTTACTCCGTATTTCTCGGGGACGTCCAACACATAAGCATCAGTGCCAAGGCGTCTCAACACCTGAAAGGGGCCGGCTCCACGAGACCTCAACTTTGAGATATTTTCAGGGAATAATCTCTCAGTTCTCACCATCACAAAATCACCAACTTGGAATTCTTGGTGGCTACAGTGGGAATCGACTGACTTCTTATAAACCTCATTGCTATTGTTGATTTGTTTGCGAATAGTGCCATGCAGTGTCATGAATGATGATCCTCTAGAGATGAAGGGAGGGCCTGGACAACCAAATTCAGCCCTATCAAGTGTTACATTGGTTTTGACGGACTTAGGGGGACCGGGGCATCCATAAATGGCTCTATCATGCATGGACTTTATAACAATGGTTGGAGGGCCGGGGCATCCATAGGGGAATCTATTGCGCATGGGTATAGCAAGTGCCGGGGGTCTCGGACATCCATGAAGGTTCGTAACATGCTTAAGGCCAATGATGAATGTGGGAGGACCTTTGGACCAATCATGCATCCGACTTGACATGTGGGTGTCATGTATGAAAGGACCCGACTTTCTATTCATGCCAAGAGGTGTGATGTGCCAAGAAAAAGGAATTCCTTTCCCATAGGTGACTTTCTTGTGTGGGGTGGTGGGGTGGCCTTCGAGCTTCCACTCAAAAGGGTCATAGGGGTCAAAGAAGGTATGTGTCATGGAGTGGGGCACTTTCTTGTTTCCTAGGTGTATTTCTCCCATGGTCATGATACCCTTGGTGTGGGCCGGGTCTAGAGAGAGGTGGGCTTGGTCTATCCTGGTGGGTTGGGGTAGGAAAAGGTTGGTGGTGAGTAAGGTCGGTGGGTATAGGAAGGGATCGAAGGGGTCATGGTAAGGGTCACCTAGGGAGAGGAACTCTAGGTCCTCATGGTCCTCACATAGTGGTGAGTCATCCTCCTCTAATCGAATAATTGGGTCAAAGTTCATGAATGGAGGGCTTGATGTTCTACCCAAGATAAGCAACTCTAGTTTGCGGATAGCATCGGGCTCATCTGGTGTAGGGAGGAATAGAAGAAGGTCGCTAGTGTAGCAACCCACAGTGTAAATCGAGGAGATGGACCCGACACATAGGTGTAGGAGGTCAAGGCTCCTAGGTTGGTCGGCTACAGTGGACAACATGCCAGTTAACTCCATTTACCAAGATAGACCCTTAAGAAGATCCCCTAATGTTTCCACTTGATAGGATGATTGGATTGTGGTGTGATAGGTGGATAAGGGTACTATAGGAAGGTTTTGTTCCATCGGAGGATAAACATGGGCCATGATATCTCTAATTGGGTTCTACTTCAGCCAACATAAAAGGGGTTCTTGATGGGAATTGACGCCGAGCATGTACCTTTTCTTTTGCATTTATGTCCTTTTAGTTTGTGTTCATATCCTTGGGAAAGTATATGCGCAATTGTACGGCTTTGTAAGCCAATGCCTCATTCCCTTGGATTGTGTGGGTTTTTGTGCAATTGTGTAGTAGGTCCAGCTAGGGGGACCTCAGCCCTTTTCCATTGGTCCATGTCACCTTGTGGGGCTGGTCAACCATCCTAGGTGGACATCTAGAAGGTTGGACCAGTCATATGGACACATGGGAGACAAAGGGGTCAACATTCCAAAGGTTGGCCACCAACCCCCTCCCTTGGTCAATAGGCCGCCCCCTTCCCTTTTATTTAATTATATTTTTTGTGTGTTATTCACACTTCATCCCAGCCCTTCATTCACCATCCCTAGATCCAATGGTCTACATTAGATTTGATACCTATCATATAAAAGGTTGTATTTTCATGTGGAAATTAATGAAAAGTCAAAAAAATTGTTGATTGCCAAGAAGGCTTCTTGCGCCCCCAACTCCCTCCCCCTGGTTTCATCTCCTCCAACCCCAAATTCTAGAGTGGTTTCATCTCTATCCCCTCCCCTCAATCTCTGGTTGTGATCTGTGTCGCCGCCGCCGCCGTTCGTGCCGCCATCGGACCGCCATCGAGCCACCGTCGAAGTTCTGTTTTCAGCCAACAGTATCCCCTTCCATGAAATTCTGCAGTCTGCCCCGAGATCTTCATGATCTGAAACTTTTATGGTGTGTTCCTATCTTCAATCCCCACCACCACAAAAACAATCCCGTCCAAATTCCACCATTTACTATTTTTCAAATTTCGTGTGTTTCTGTTTCCCAGTTCTGTCCAGTTTCAGATCTGTGTGACAGCACCCCTGTAATCCCCCCCTCCGACCATCTTGTTGTGATGTGACACAAATCCTTGGACTTAAATGTGCAAGCAATTCGGCCCGAACGGTGATCTCTCACAAGCGGTTGACCCGCGTCGCGCGCACCCGGATCCGTAGGTGGACCGGCGATGGTTGTGAGGGTCCGAGGTTGGGCCTCGAGGCTCCAAAGATATGGCCAGCTAGGGATAGACCCCAATGGGCCAGGGATGCCCAATGTCAAGGGCGGCCGGCACGCCGAGGGCGTGGGATGTAATGTCACACTCACAACTCGCCCGCGGTGGCACTTGATTAAACGGAATGTTGGGGCGAGCTCTCTCTCACCGCCGACGACACATCAAGGGATAATACTAAACTAAGCAAAGGTAAGGAACCAGCAGAGGAGAGTGGTCCGAAGCTCACCTGATCGGTGTGAAGACACCGATCCCGGCCGGAGACGAGGGTGAGCGGGGAAGTGTGGGTTCCCCGCACACTACGCCGATGAAGCTTGAGTCCTGCTTAATTAGTTACATTCACTACACCTCTCGCAGGAGGGTGAACTGGGGGTGGGGATGATTGAATTACATGCAAACACTACCCCCACGTAGGGAGGGGCGGTGAGCCGGCCAGGCGGGGAGGGGGGATTAGCCGGAAATGCGGAAGGAGAAGCCGAGGCTGAATCTGCCTGCTTTCTACGATGGCTGACTGACAATTGGTGTCGAGGCTGTAGATCCCATTCTGGAATTTTTCCGATGGCGAGACCAGTGGGGAACGCTTCGTATCTGGAACTAGGATGTCTCTGAATTTTTCTGAATTCTTCTGATGCAGTTGCGGGTCCGGGACGAGGTTCGATCAGGGAGGCAGAATCTGGGCGCGGCAGCCTCCTGTTTCTGACAGCAGCTTGCAGGGATTTCCCCGACCGCTCCCATACTCTGAATCATGAACCGCTGGAGGCGTTGGAATCGTGGACAAGTCTTCTTCGCAGTAAAACTGACGGGGAAGCCGTCCGATGTCGGAGAGGACTGAGGGACTCAGAATAGTGGAGGCAGGTCGTTGCAGACTGTGGGAGGCAGACCCGCGCAGCTGAGGGAGAAAAATGGTAACTTGGGACCACGGTCTCCGATCGATGTTCCGCTTCTTGATACTGAAGACAGACAGAACGAGGAAGAACTTTGTAGAAGAGTCCTCAGCCTAATTCCTCCGTGGTTCGTCGTGGCACATCTCCCTTTCTGGTTCAGGTACTCTGTTGGGGAAGCTCTGCGCAGTCGGGGGAGAATGGTCACCACGAACTGTAGCGAAGTCGGAATGAGACGATTCCAGCTCACTTGCGAAGAAGACTCGCATTTCCAGAGATGTATGGTGCACCTCCAGATGACGTCGTATGACTCCGGAGCCAGCTCTGCAAGTCGGGCCCCAATCTGCTACCTGCGGGTTGAACAGAGTAAATGGGCTATTTGGTGGAGAAGGGTTGAAGGGACCGCAATGGGGAGGGGGCTAATGGCTGTCGGGCTTGGATGGTGGTGGGTAGAGATGGTGGAGAGGTTGGAGAAGGAGTTTGGGTCGCAGCTAGCAGGTGGAGGGGAAGGGGGGGTGCGGCCAAGGGTGGAGGGTGAAAGGGGGGGGCGCAAGTGGCTTGGAGGGAGAGGGAGATCTGAACTTGGTTTAATGTGGGGATGGTTAATGTGGTCTTGGGAAGGGGAAGAGGTGTGTTGGGGATGTGGAGAGGTGCTTGGGGAGGTGGGATTCTCCCTTGGGAGATGGAGGGGTGGCTTGGGAAAGGGAGATGTTGTCTTGGAAGGTGAAAGGTTGCTTGGGGATATGGTGTGAGTAATGGGAGGAATTAAGTGGACCTTGGGAAAGGGAAGGGTTGGGATGAGGTGGAGGATGATGTGGCAAGGAGAAGAGAGAGAGAGGGGTGAAATTTGGAGAGAGAGGGGGAGGAGAGAGAGAGGGGGCCGCCCCCTTTAGAGAGAGAGAGGTAGAGAGATAGAGAGCTTGAGAGAGAGAGAGAGAGAGAGAGCCAGAGACACAAATCTTGTGGATTTTAAACTCAATAATTCATTAGCTTACAAATGAGGGATTGGGGTCCTATTTATAGGGATCCCACAATTTAACTTAAGTCCCTGACTTTTGGACTACTAACACTAAACCAAGGGGAAGGGGGCGCCCCTGGGCCTAGCCCATAAAATTGGGCCCAATAACACATATAATGACATAAGACTTAGGTAAATAGCTACCTAACCTAGGTATTGGACTCAAATAAAAGGAAAAGTACATGATAAGAAAATGAAAATTACATCATATGACTCGAAATAAAGTGGTGAACAAGATGTAGCATAGGTGGCGAGCATCAGGATCCTCGATCAAATGAAATTGCTGGTGATGTCCTCATCATGTTGATTTTTTCAAACTCTCCCAATTTTACTGGGGGTTCTTTCCATCAACCCCTCCACCCATAATTTTTCTTGATTTTTGATCCACCCCCCACCTATTTTATAAAAGTCGTGTTCTTCTTCAGCTACAGTACTGTCAGCCAGTTTACAGATCCGACCAACTGCTAGTATACAAATCATAACAATTCGTAGCCACCTGCAAACCTGTCACAAAAAATATTGCCATCTTCCTTGTTCAATTTCCTACAACGTTGATGAAGAACACAACTTCTGAATCGGAGGTCTACCAATCAGTCAACGCCAGTTCCCAGACAAGTTCACTGTTGATCTGAGAATTCGGGCACTGTACAACAGCAGCTATCAAAATTTGCCAACAAGAAATACAGAGCTGGTTATTTTTCTGTAATCCCATAGGGTTGAAGCCCTTCGAAGCAGCTTTCCAACGGCACTAGTTTCGTCGCATTCTGACGTCGGGGCTGGTCGCAATGAGCAATCTGGTCGGGTCGCGCGCTAAAAGACAGAACCGGCAGATCCGTGGCTGGTTATTCCGACCGGTGCCGATCGGAGCCGCCCGGCCTCCGGCCGGTGAACCAGCGCGCCTCCACTCTAGGGAGCGCTCATCCAGGCATCCCCCACTACAGCGGTGCCACCGGGTCCCACACGGCCCCTCCGGACAGCACGTGGGCCCCACCGCCACGAGTTCGGGTGCTGCAAAAGCTATTTGAGAAGCCCCCCGTCAACCCGAAATCGGTCCTCTCGGACCCCATTGTGTCGCCCTTTACCTCCCTACGTGGAGTGGGCCATAATTCATTGCTGTAATATTCATGTATTAACTGTCCCGGGAGTACGAGTTCGGCCGAGTCCGTCTTCCCTACGCCGAGAGCATGGAGGTATCGTATTCGCTCCTTGCTTGGCATTTCACTTATTTCCATATGTGCTTTATATGCCGCTGCTAAAGAGCATGTTTTAGGACCTAGCTTGCTATATATTTTCATATCACCGCTACTGCGAGAGAGAGCGAAGCCGTCCCGTGACCCGATCCGGGCACAAGAGAGAGTTGACCACCCTAGCTAACTGCCGGTTTCTCAACCGCGCACGTTCGACGCTTCCCTCGCTAAGGGACAATCACGAGCTCACCTAGAGTCCGAGGATCGCATATCATTTCGGAGTCGAGTCCATGGTCCATCCCGCATCAATTTGGTATCAGAGCGAGTTTGAGTCTAGGGTGTCAAAAAAAAAGAGTGTCATTTAAGTCTAAGTGTCTAAGTCAGTCTTAGGAGTTGCATTTGCATACCATTAGTCGGTATATCAAAAGGTGTTGTCCGAACGTTAGGCTACGCCTATCGAGAAGGCCGCACATTTGCGCGAGTGATCTTCGGATCGGTTAGCTCCGCCACGTACCGAGTCGTGGTCGTCATGTCTATGGTTGTAGTCCATTGTCTAGTTGGTTTATCTACTAGTGTCGGCATGGCCATCCTCTAACTTCCCCGTGTCCCATGGATTACCAAACACCCGGATCTTATCCACGGTGGCGATACTATCTCAAATGGAAGGACCACCCGAACCACCCCACTAGGCCCGAAACCCGGGACTTCTACGGGTCCGATGACCCAGGTGACTACCTAGAGTGGGAAGCCATTATGGACGACTACTTTGAGGTGTACAATATGTACGGGCCCATGCAAGTCGATGTTGCCAAAAGGTGACTTTTGGGTGAAGCCGCTGAAACTTGGAGGGACATCAAATATTGGAGGGAGGATAGGAATCTAAGGCCCATCGAGTCATGGTGAGAAATGAAGAGAGCGCTTAGGAGGGCCTACTTTCCCCGCCCACCTACCTCCAACCACGGGGGTCATACCACTCACCAACCCCACCAACTCATCCACAATCAAGTGGGCCACACCTCTACCCAATCCCACCCCTTCACCGCCATCCCAACCCACTCAAATACCTCCAACCAAGTGGAAGCCCCGCTTATAGCCGAGCCTAGGACCACACCCAGGCCGAGGGACGAGGAGCGAGTCCACCCCAAGGTCCCTACTCCAACCCGCACCCTTGTCGATATCTTAAAACAATTCACGGACGGGATGGATAGGATTGAGAGGTCACTACTCCAACCCGAGCCCAAGGAGGTCATAGCCGGTAGTCTTCACCCGGCCCCACCTCTAGCATCCCCAAGCCCTCTTCCCACCATGGAGACCACGCCTCCATCACCCTCGAGAGCTCCAACGCCACCACCCTCTATGTCCGAACGTGATTCGGCACCATCTCATTTGGAGCCACCAAGGTCCGAGCCACCCGTATTTCTAACGGGTACACTATACATCGCCGAGCCACTTTTTAGTTGGCTCAAGGATGGCTTGGTCCCACCTCCCTTTCCATCCATGGACCCCATCCTACCTATAGTGCCGGTCAACTCATTCCATACCACATTTCGATCTCGTCACCATGTTGATACGTTGGATGATCTTGTCATGGTATTAGATTCACAATGGGAGTTGACGCATCTTTTGGCCCGAGGCTTTGACCAACTCGCTAGTCTTAGCTTCACCCATCCGGCCATCGGGTCCATTACCTCCGAGTGCACCGTGGGTTGTGTCACCACAGAGGTTCTTCTACTTCTCCCACTACCGGACGAGCCCGAATTCATACCCTTTTGTCCGAGGGAAGAATCATACTTCTTGCCCACGATCCCCATCCCACCCGTCACAATTCATGAAGGTGACTATCCACACCTTCAAAACTTCTACACGTGGGACCGTGACTTGTGGGAACCCACCACAAGGGGTCATACCTTCTTTGATCCCTTTGACCCATTCCCTAGTGGATCCTTAGACCCTCCATATATACTTCACTTCTTAGAGGGAGTCCACTATCACACTCCTGCCCCACGGGCCGGGTCGTCTATGCCCACCAAGCCCGTACCCTTACAAGATACACCATCATCTAGGGGAGATACTCTTGGCCCTCCCACATCCACATCCCATATGCATGCATGGCCCACCTTAGGTCTAGGATTTCCGCATGATGTCGACCACCGGTTACGTCAGATGCATGCATGGCACACATTCGGGTGTCTTGGTCCGCCGTCACCCATGTACGGGTCAGACTAACATTAGGTGTGTCTAGGGTCATAGATGAGTCGGTGTGCTTTTTCTTTGTGTGGTATGTCTGTCTGCATGTGTCTTGTGCAAGCTCGTTGTCATTCTCTTATGAGTAAGAGGCGATTGGACTCACTCGATGAGTATGGGATCGGTTCTACATCTATACCCAGATCAGTCACCTACAGGGACTCAGCGGTGATTCCTAGTGAGTCTTCGAGCTGCTTCCTTCCCTTTTGAGAGTGCCCCACCCGGAGTGTCCACCTTTAGCCCATAGCAGTTCACGCATATCGAGTATATATGGGATGAGCAGGTGATGATCATTTGGAGTGGAGCGTACCACCATTACTTGGTAAAGTGACGGATCCGCCGGAGTACTCGAGCATCCATACCCCTACTCGACGGGGTCGAGTTCCTCCAACCCGGGGAGAGTTGATGGGAATCGACGCCGAGCATGTACCTTTTCTTTTGCATTTATATCCTTTTAGTTTGTGTTCATATCCTTGGGAAAGTATATGCGCAATTGTACGGCTTTGTAAGCCAATGCCTCATTCCCTTGGATTATGTGGGTTTTTGTGCAATTGTGTAGTAGGTCCAGCTAGGGGGCCCTCAGCCCTTTCCAATTGGTCCATGTCACCTTGTGGGGCTGGTCAACCATCATAGGTGGGCATCTAGAAGGTTGGACTAGTCATATGGACACATGGGAGACAAAGGGGTCAACATTCCAAAGGTTGGCCACCAACCCCCTCCCTTGGTCAATAGGCCGCCCCCTTCCCTTTTATTTAATTGTATTTTTTGTGTGTTGTTCACACTTCATCCCAGCCCTTCATTCACCATCCCTAGATCCAAGGGTCTACATTAGATTTGATACCTATCATATAAAAGGTTGTATTTTCATGTGGAAATTAATGAAAAGTCAGAAAAATTGTTGATTGCCAAGAAGGCTTCTTGCGCCCCCAGCTCCCTCCCCCTGGTTTCATCTCCTCCAACCCCCAATTCTAGAGTGGTTCCATCTCTATCCCCTCCCCTCAATCTCTGGTTGTGATCTGTGTCGCCGCCGCCGCCGTTCGTGCCGCCATCGGACCGCCATCGAGCCATCGTCGAAGTTCTATTTTCAGCCAATAGTAGCCCCTTCCACGAAATTCTACAGTCTGCCCCGAGATCTTCTTGATTTGAAAATTTTATGGTGTGTTTCTATCTTCAATCCCCACCACCACAAAAAAAAATCCCATCCAAATTCCATTATTTACTATTTTTCAAATTTCATGTGTTTCTGTTTCCCAGTTCTGTCCAGTTTCAGATCTGTGTGACAGCACCCCTGTAATCCCCCTCCGACCATCTTGTTGATTTTTACAAACCCTCCCAATTTTACTGGGGGTTCGTTCCATCAACCCCTCCATCCATAATTTTTCTTGATTTTTGATCCCCCCCGCCTATTTTATAAAAGTCGTGTTCTTCTTCAGCTACAGTACTGTCAGCCAGTTTACAGATCCGACCCACTGCTAGTATACAAATCATAACAATTCGTAGCCACCTCCAAACCTATCACAAAAAATATTGCCGTATTCCTTGTCTAATTTCCTACAACGTTGATGAAGAACAAAACTTCTGAATCGGAGGTCTACCTATCAGTCAATGCCAGTTCTCAGACACATTCCATGTTGATCTGAGAATTCGGGCACTGTACAACAGCAGCTATCAAAATTCACCAAAAAAAAGTACAGAGCTGGTTATTTTTCTGTAATCCTATAGGGTTGAAGCCCTTCGAAGCAGCTTTCCAACGGCATCGGTTTCATCGCATTCCGACGTCGGGGCTGGTCGCAGTGAGCAATCTCGTCGGGTCGCGCGCTGAAAGACAGAACCGGCAGATCTGCGGCCGGTTATTCCGACCGGTGCCGATCGGAGCCGCCCGGCCTCCGGCCGGCGAACCAGCGCGCCTCCACTCCAGGGAGCGCTCATCCAGGCATCCCCCACTATAGCGGTGCCACCGGGTCCCACACGGCCCCTCCGGACAGCACGTGGGCCCCACTGCCACGAGTTTGGGTGCTGTCGAAGTTATTCGAGAAGCCCCCCCGTCAACCCGAAATTGGTCCTCCCGGGCCCCATTGTGTCACCCTTTACCTCCCTGCGTGGAGTGGGCCATAATTCATTGCTATCATATTCATGTATTAACTGTCCCGGGAGTACGAGTTCGGCCGGGTCCATCTTCCCTACGCTGAGAGCGTGGAGGTATCGTATTCGCTCCTTGCTTGGCATTTCACTTATTTCCATATATGCTTTATATGCCACTGCTAGAGAGCATATTTTAGGACCTAGCTTGCTATATATTTTCATATCACCGCTGCTGCAAGAGAGAGCGAAGCCGTCCCGTGACCCGATCCGGGCACAAGAGAGAGTTGACCACCTTAGCTCACTGCCGGTTTCTCAACCGCGCACGTCCGACGCTTCCCTCGCTAAGGGACAATCACGAGCTCACCTAGAGTCCGAGGATCGCATATCATTTCGGAGTCGAGTCCGTGATCCGTCCCGCATCAGTTCTCTTAAGATGAGCTCGGCCCTAACTAGGGAGGGTGGTGTAGGGTGAAGACCACTGTGCGAGGTTTCTTCTTCAACTTGGACATGTGTTTCCCCCACAGTCGGGATGGTGACCATGGTGTTCTCCTCCTCTAGGTGGTCGTGTGTGAGCCAGGGCGCTTCTTACACATGGAATGGGAACTTCCCGGCCTAACTCATGACATTATGACTCGTATTCTTCTTCCCAATCGGGGGAGGCCTCATGTACCTCAATCTCATTCTCATCCCTTTGGGGTGTAGAGGTTTTACTCTCCAAGGGAAATGGAAGGTCTTTTGGGGATGGGGTGATGATAGCTGGTGTGGGGTGCACCCGGGGTGGTGAGGGTGTTCGAACTTGGGTTGTGTTTGGGAGTGGAAGAAGTGGAGACCTAAGTTGGGGTAGGATTGGGGTTGGTAGTGGAAGATGGGTGGGTTGAGGAGGATTGGGTTGATTGGTTTTGGGGGGTGTGTCTCTCTTAAGGGAAGATGGAGGGGTGGTGGTGGGGACCGTGGAAGCTTGTGGGGTGTGGGTTTGATGGAGGATTTTGGGTTGGGTGGTGGCCAATTTGGTTTGAATGGTGGTGGTGATCGGGATTGGAATCATTTGGGGTGGTGGAGTTTGGGCCCTAAGGGAGGTCTTGGGTTGACTGGGAGGGAAAGGGGGAGTGGGAGTGCTCCTCGGGTTATGGTTCTCAAGGTAGGAGTGGGAAGGTCGGGGAGTGAAGATCTTCCTAACCTAAATCTTTATCCCTTCCCATGAGTCTATGGGTCCTTTGGCTTCCCATCCAAATTCATCCCGTGGTGACCAAGCTCTAGGGCCGTGGTTCCTTTTTACTTCGAACCGGTCAAGTCGGGTGGTGAGGGTATCCATATAGTTATGAATTTTGTTGATGACAGTGTCAAATTTGTCCATGGGTACTTGGGGCATCTCCCTAGGGTGGTCATGCAATGGAGTGATGGAAAACATGATGCAAGGGAGACTCAAATGTCAATGCCCTAGGACTAGACTCGTAGAGACAAGTCTAAAATTTGCTCTGATACCATTTGATGTGACACAACCCCTTGGAGGTGGCAGTCACTTGACCAATGCACCTTGGACCTATATTCGCAAGCAAGCAATCGATCGGCGAACCCACTCTAGCGGACTCACCCGTGTAGTGCACACTCGGATCCGTAGATGGACCGGCGATAGTGGAGAGGGTCCGAGGAGGGACCTCGCCTTTCTGGGGATTTGACTAGCTTGGGATGAACCCCTAAGGGCCTGGCATTCCCAATTCCGTGGGTGGCCAGCACGCCAAGGGCGTGGGTTGTAGGGTCGCACTCTCAACACACTCCGCGGTGGTCACACAATTCAATGGAGTTTGAGATCGGGCACTCACCTCACCGCCGACGGGCAACTAGAAATGATACTAAGACAAGCAAAAGTAAAACTAGCAGAGGAAGTGACCAGAAGCTCACCTGATCGGCGTGAGGACGCCGATCCCGGCCGGAGACGAGGGCGAGCCGGGAAGCGTGGGCTACCCGCACGCCGCGCCGATGACGCTTCGGCTGCTTACCTGCTAGTACAATCACTACGCCCTCACAGAGGGGGTGGACTAGGGGTGGGAATGATTAATTACAATCAAAACTACCTCCACGCAGGGAGGGGCAGTCGGCCGGGCAGGCAAGATCGGACGGAGAGCTAAAGTAGTCGCCGAAAGAGGACTTCGTCGATTCTGCCCACTTCTGGAACTGCCTGATAGGTACTCGCTGTTGGCGCTGCCACGGGTTCTCCCGAACTTGGAATTCGTCAAAACCGGTGCTCAATCTTCACTTACTGATCCGGGAGGGCTGCTGAATTTTCTT